>CM062522.1:69724787-70340215 GCA_031439585.1 Pterocarpus macrocarpus
TCAACATAAGATAACAATTCAAAAAAAGACCCTTGAGTTTAAGTTAAACTTTCAACTATAGTGACAGTAAAATAAACCACATGCCTTGAGGTTCTGAGAAGGCTTCCGTGAAGTATTTTCCTGGCCCTTCAACCTTGAGATTGCAATTTCAAGACTTCACACAAGGGAAAAAATTAAAGAAATTAGCTTCAAACATCAACCCAAAAACATGCAAAATGATAGGGTTTATACCTTTCACGAGGGAGGCACAATCGTTCTCCTTTAACAGAAGGGAGCAGGCATGATGACAAGTAATGACTTTTTGCCCAGCCTATTACTTTTTCAGCTTCTGAAAACAAAAGTAAATGATGCATGAAAACCATGACATGGAAACACATCAAACTTTCATAATGGAAGTTATTAATCAACATGTTCTACAGAATAAAATCTTTGAATATGGAAAACAAATGTAACATGATAATTTTTGAACACTGGCATGGTTTGAACGTGAAGGTAGAATGCAAATTATATTTGTGGGCTGGCCTCCTTATGCATTAAAGCACAAGGTCCGTCCAAGCTTTCATTGACAGTACCACAAAGGGACTACAAGACTCTCTACTGAGCTGATGCATATCTTTCCCCATATCTTTTTTTTTTTTTTTTTTTTTTAAATTCTCATTCAGGCTTTTTAAGGGTTTAACTTATGCTCTAGCCTTGTATAATAAAATCTTTCATCCATAGAACAAAGGATGCAAGTTGATCAGCGGAAACCATTAGGAGATGATTAGTGTTAAAAGAGATAGTAAAATATGGGTTAAAGTATTTAAACAAGAAGAAAACTTAAAATAAGCTAATCATTTTATTTTTTCCTTTCTGTGGTCATCAGTAACAGACCAATCAAATAGATTACTGAACTTAAATCAAGTATTCCATTAACAAAAATAATTTTTCCTCATATTTGAACCACAAAATCAGCATTCAAGGTTTTTTGTAGTCAGCTGTTTTCGTCCTTACTGAATTTCAGTTTTGTGTTCGATCTCATTAAAGCAAGCACCATGATGAAGGGCATGCATGTGCATGTAAGAGAATAAGGGAAACAGCTTCATTGATTGCAGTTTCTTACTTTGCTTTGTCAAAATGACACCATCAGTATTTACATGCAATAGGTCCATGCATAATAGCTGATGCTCTTCAAGAACCTGCAACATAAGAATCCAGCTATAAATGCCTGATATTGATGATGGTCTAATATTGAGGGCGACATTCATGACATGTAATAAGTATATGATCAATCATCAGCAAGGTAGCAACAAATGCTTCGTAAATCAGAGAATTACCTTCCTTAATTCATTCAAATTACTTCGTGAAATCACTATTCTCCTGTCTTCCTCAAGTTGTTTCTTAAATGTTACCACCAGATTCTCGTCCTGCAGAGTGTCATACAGAATTGCAGATGAAACCACAATGTAAACGAAGAAAATAATAGATACGCAGAACAGAAAGAGAAAAGGAAGCAATTAGAATCAATCTCATTAAATCATACATAAAGCCAAGTACTTTGTAATCCTCAATAAAAAATCTTTAAGGAGACATAGAGCCAATCTAATGGCCAACCGAATATAACATTTTTGCTTTGATTTCATGAAGAATTATAAGATTTCCAATGCAAGGTTTTGAGAAAGATATACTACTCTCATGCCTGGGATAATAAAAAAATTTGTAACAGAAATGATCATCAATATTGACATCTAAATTTACTTTGCCACTGTGTAGTAGACATCTAAAATCTTTTAGTAAGACAATAAGCCTGTGAATAAAAGACAAGGATAAAAGACAGAATATCTCAAAAAAGGGGCACAGTATGGTATAGAATACATATTTTAAAATTACATATATATTCCTAGCATATCCGTGACTTGTCTTAATGAATCAAATGTCTTCAGTAATACTTGTATCTTCAAACCTAGGCATTATTGTTCTCACAGTAGCGGTAGAGGGATGCTGTAATGAGATATTGAAGTGTTTCATACTAACTGTAGTGTTCGACATGTGTCAAAACCCTCAGTGATTCATAGTATTATAAACAAAACAAATTACCTTTGGTGATTCATCATGGCACAAAGCATACCAAAAACAATTACCTTAGGTGGATGTACAGACAAAACATTAGAAAAGAGTTTGTGAATTTCATCATCCTCCGATCTCTTTGCACCTCTAAATCCCTCAGTCAAACGCTTCACAGAAAGAGGCTGTAAACAATTACAAAATTGAATTCAATAATTAGACGATACAAAACCATTTGGTGATTTCCACAATGCTCCAAGTGCACCAATACCCTGCCCTGTTAGCATGTTATTGATCACTGGTTTCTGCATCCCTATTCAATTCAACAGATGATAAAGCTGACAACCAGGATTACAAGTGCACTTGGCCATAAAAATTTTAACAAGAAAAAAGAAAATAGATCAGCAGTTTTTACAATAGAGTGTGTATATATATATATATAGCAACAGAAAATATCTTCATGTATCTAACTGAAATAGTTCTTATATATAACAATGCAACAAGCATGATATCAGACTGAAGTTCATTTGGGGGAAGGATGAGGTTGACAACTTGACATCAATTTTGATCATGAAAAAATCCAGTGATGTTAACATTAGCAAAACACTACAGTATAATGGTAGCCAACCCCATCTTTTAGGGAAAGGCTTGGTTGTTGTTATTGTATTACAGTGTATTGGCATCTTAGAAAAAATGGGTAATGATTTGAAAGCCAAAATTAATAAATATCCAACCATAGAATATTTTAGGGAATGCATAAATTTGTAGAAAGATAGCAAGCTTTACCAGCTTAGCAACACGTCCGAAGTTTGGAAGTATCATTGTCTGTCAAACGTGCATATCATTAAGGAGAGAAGTTAAAAATTAAAAATGTTACTATTTGCAGAATAGCAATAAATGCATTTCAGTCACACAAAGAACATATTACTTTCAGGACCAAAAATAATTGAGGCTTACAAATTGCTCTTTCCCCTTTGACCCTGACTGAACTTTGTTTTGCCCACAGATCAACACTATGGGGCCAGATAACTGGTCAAACAACTCTTCAACCTTATGAAAAAACTCATTACGGTTTGACTTAGGAACTGATTTATGTAACCACTGTGAACTGTCTGGAAAATAGACAATAAGAGGTTGTTTCGAATGCAAAACCTGAAATGCCAACAGTCAGGTTTACCTATCATTAAAAAAGACTTAGATATCGTATTATGAGAGTTCAAAACATTGAAGAATACCAGAGCATCATACCTCACATAAAGCCTCCAATGCTATGTAGCAATCTAGTGCTTGAGCATCAAGATCATTCTCAATGTCCTTAACTATTTGCAAATTAAAAAGACTTAGTTTGTTTATGGTCAAAAGAAGTAAAAGCCAAAATCAACTTAAAAGGGAGAGGGGCAGTGGGGCTCAGGCTCACATACTCATATCAGAATTCTACACTTCACAGGCATTATTAGTTTGTTTATGGTCAAAAGAAGTAAAAGCCAAAATCAACTTAAAAGGGAGAGGGGCGGTGGAGCTCAGGCTCACATTCTCATATCAGAATTCTACACTTCACAGGCATTATAATGCTATATAAGTATGTCCATATTTTATATTCTAACTGACACAGATTCAACCTAGTTAAATTGCTGAAAAATAGAATAAAAATATTAACAATATCTCCTAACAATAAACTAAATATAGTAAATATATAGCAGTTAGCTTTAAGAAATTACAACATTAAGGTTTTTCTAAAATTTTGATTAAGAAAAATATACCATGTAGCCAATGAATAGGTGGTTTTGTAAGATCAGCATTATTCTCCACCCCACCCTCCTTGGCATGATCTTCATTAATATCCATGATGACAGCAACTTGATCTCCACTCACTTCATATACCTCTCCCCTTTGGCCGTTCGTTAAAGGCCTGCAAAATATCCAAATTTAATTAAAATGGCAAAAGGCATTACCTGCAAGCTATAAGCATCTCTGCAACTAATGATTCTCAATTGTAAGATACATATGGTGTATAGCAAAATAAAATATTTTACAGGACAACATATGAAGAAAATCAAGTCATAATTTTAAGCATGTCACAAGATAACACAAAAATGAGTATTAGGCATCCTCGAAATTAATAGTTCACCTTAGAATCAAATATAAAAATCAATGACCAGAAAAGGATAATACAAAATACATGCAGAAAAGAACTTTTAGATGACCAACCATGCAACATACAATATCACAATCCATGAATATTGCAAATTTGCAACATGCACATAGAAGGCAATGCCACATTTCATTTGGGGTAACAGCTTTCATTCTCTGAAATTATAATATCAATTAAATAATATGAACGCAGATTTACAAAAATCAGATTGAATTCACCCAAATATTACAAGGTCAGAAATTCACATCAAAATTCAAATAAGCCATCGATTATGCATCCTTCCCTTATAAAAGGGCTACAATATGAATAATAGCTACCCCACAGATGCCAGTAGAAGTTGCAAGAATTAACAAATCCACAAATTTCATGAGTGATTTACAAGTTGCAAAACATTCATAAAAGACAAGTACAACTGCAGAGGGATCAGCCAATCAGGAATCCTCCTAACAGCAAAAGAAACATGGAAAAAGAGAAATAAAAGAGTCAACCTAAAAGCACTCGACCACTCTCAATGTCTGAAAAAGCACACCCTAAAAGTTAAAAAGCCATGAATATAAACCCACAAAGAAGCAGGCAAATTATCCGGTCCCAACTAAGATTTATGGGCAGAAACCATTTCCTGACCATGCATTTAACTCTAACCAAATACACTACATAGTACACGTCCAAACAACAACAACAACAACAACAGCAACCAAGCCCTTCCCTACAATGCCACAATACCTCAGCCTCCTCCCTTCTCCTAAAACCTCAGACCCTCCCCCCTTCTCCTAAAATCTCAAAAACGGTGTTGTGAAAAGGACAAATACAATACTAGACAAATTTAAAAAAAAAAAAAAAAAGCCCAATTAACACAAATACATTCAATTATTCATAATCCATACCCTATTACTGATACATATCCCCCAATTTCAATTGAAAATCAAACAGAAACAAAAGGCAGAAACCTTTCACACACATACACAAAAAGCAGAAGCCTAAAGTGGATTGTCAACACTAACATTAACATGACCAGCTACTGTCTGCCATGCGTTACATTGTGGTGTAGCCATCCCAGATGCGAAACAGAAAATAGGGAGAGGAAAAATAAACACAAAATTTAGCACACCCATGGGCAGAACAGAGAAAATTCACTGTGATCAATTATAATTAATTGCGAGTAATCAATCACCACTCAAACCTTAGTCCCAATACACCTGCTCACTGCAACTGAGATTTACTACTCTCTACAACCTAATCATTTTGTAACATATTTATAGGACTGTAAAATTCCTTGTTAGGTAATGTTGCATGCTTTTCCAAGTTGAGTCACAAATTGGGTCAAGCCCCAAACTAAATACAAGCCACTTCTTATAACAAATTACATAGCCAGGTGTATAATTTGTTTCGTTGAGAAGTTTGCAGAATAATGGACTCCATTAGTGGCATCATTAAATTATCAGTTTCACGAAAATGCCGAAAGGTGAGAGCCATTTAACAGTTTGGCTTCAACACATAGGGATGACTTACCGACCCACCTGCCATGTATAACAGTATAAGCATTAGTTGGACCATCAGATGTCAGTATCTTCCCGAGTCTGATCCTGTGATAAAATTATATATGCCAATGTCAAGCAAGTGCTAACTCAAGTCCAACAGGGATGATCATACAATGGTTTTACAAGAAACCCGAGGCAGGCAGCTCTCCTAGACCCACACCTCCAGTCCAGTTCTCGAAATATTGGAGAATCTGCTCATTATTGTCTTCTAGAGCCTTTCTTCCAAACTATATTACATTTCTCAGGGTTCAGAATGAAGGTTTCAATTTTTTATATTTGGGCAAAAAAGAGCCGTCACAATACTAAACTTCAAGACTTTCATCAAAATAACCAGGCCCTAACTAATATCATGCAAACTCCAAATGTTCGTAGTTTAAAAATTACATGACTTTTACCCACTTCCCAGAGCACTGTATCAAACACATTCAATTCAATAATCCTAGAACTTACTGCAATCAAACAAAAATGAAACATTGTTTAAAGAAGGGGAAAAAAAAAACTATGGCATATAATACTAATTCACCAAATATTGGCAATATGTAATTCTACCACAAGATACAAGGACAAGGGTAAAGATGCCCAATGGAAAGAAACTGTATATTCTATGATAAGGAGAATTGCAAAGTAGCTAACAATCTTTTCTAGATTATCATATGATGAAATTCTAATTTTGGTCATCTGAAGGACTTCAGCTTTGATAGGTTCATAACAATAGAAGATGCATGTTCCTAGAAACCTTACATACGGAAAGAAATCAGTGTATAAAAAACCCATGGGAAACTGTTTCGCAACTTACTCTGCAGGTTCAAGGATTCCCATCTCATAAAGTTGAAATGTAAAACCCTTAAATTTGGAATTCAATATAGACAAGTTTACCTGGCCCCATCCAGCAGTATCACACTAGTTCCTCTACAATTACCACAAGTACCACTATCAAAACCATATATGTTGCCACTACCATAGCCATAAGCATAACAAGAACTAACACTATGATAGACACACTGCACATCATATGACCACAATTGTTGTCACTACTTGTGCCATACAAATGCCTTATTAATGAACATAAGATCCTTTCGAGTGTTTTCTTTTCTTGGACTAA
Source organism: Pterocarpus macrocarpus (assembly GCA_031439585.1). Lineage (NCBI taxonomy): Eukaryota > Viridiplantae > Streptophyta > Magnoliopsida > Fabales > Fabaceae > Pterocarpus > Pterocarpus macrocarpus. Next base: position 69,731,623 of record CM062522.1, read on the forward strand.
TTGAATTAAGAATTCCATTCATTCCTGAGCTTTGAGTACCTCGAATCAAATCACAAGAAGTCGTCAAGAATCCTCGAAATTGTCACCTATAATACTGGCAACGAGTGTTTTATGCAATTCTCTGGTTTACTAGGTCAGAATAGAATGCATCATTAACAGTGGGTCTCTTTGCCAGTATGCAATTACATATTTTATGAAATAGGATCCTGCATATGCCTTGTCTGGGGTGCTCTGCTCTGTTTCAAAGGAACTTGAACTTCATGTTCTGACATGCAGCTAGTGAACAAGTTTTAGCCTCTTTGGCTGTGTTTTGTTTTGGTTTTTCTATTTAGGAAGGTGTTTATCGTCCCCAGGTAGCATTACTATCATTTCTCTCTAAAAAGATTTCTTCACTTATCCGGGGGGAAAAAAAATTTCTATTCATTTTCTTTTTGCTTCGGTTGTTCGCATCATCATCAAATTGTTAATCAGTTTGCTTAAATTACGAAATTCAATGAGAAAATTCTTCCCCAATGACTTATCAAAATCAGCCATATTGGCCCATCCACTGTACTATAAGTAAGCAAGTTTAAGTACAGTTGGGCCAAAAAAAATAAAATAAAATACAGACAGGCCATGCTTTCTTCAATAAATCAAGACAATGTTTCACCACATAAAAACACAATTTTGAGGGAGACAATGGACCAAGAAGTAAGCATCTGCCATACAAGGAGGAGGAGAAAAAACAGAGGAACTATTTTATTACCTATCATCAATTGTAGCTCGAGTAGATGGCCCAATGTACTTCACACGGTCACCTGAATTGCAACAAAGCAGTATTGTAGATACCACATGAATGCTAATACAAATATGCATATGAAGGTAAATAGCTATAAAGATCAATCATTAAAGGTTTGTAACTACATTTTTTTTTCATAGAAAAGTTTGTAACTACTTAAGTTGATCCAATATCATATCTAGGTGCAACAAACAAAAATATAGAATTTAGGAGGACAATATCCAGGCAACTCCTTGTTAGATAATTCAATTTCACTATCAGCTTCCTATATTGCTCCAGGCCCTAGAAGATGAGGGATTGGAAAATCTCATTTAGCAAGTTTCAATGTATTATAAATGTTCCAGCTGCTGAATATCTTAAGTAGATACAGTAGAAAATCACATTTAGCAAGTTCATATGTATGATAAAAGTTCCAGCTGCTGAATATGTTACCTTTCCTTAGCTGGCATCCGGATTTATCAGAAGGATTATCATTAGGCCTGGATGACTCAGAACTCTCAGATTCTCCAGATGTTACCTGCCAACAGATTTGGGCATAGGGGGTGAGATATCAAACGGTTTGTTGCAACTAAATGAGTTACAAGGTCATATTCCTTTAAGAGTTTCAATTACAACAACTATCAACTATTATCAGAACATTTGACTTCCCTTTAGATAAGATTATCCTCACTGAATTGCCAAAAATCAACTTCAGCCCTTATATTCCTACTGGAGAAAGTGTAGCACATAATCATCAAATAACCTGCCTTTGCTCAAAGACTGTGGTCTATTCGTTTTCAATATCCTTTACTGTCATCAAAAGGTAGAAATCTACATTTCATCTCTTCATAACGCCACAAGGATTTCCTATTATTTGTTATAGAAAGAAAATTTAAATAACCTTTGCCCTTTTCATCAAAGAACTACAATAACAAAAAACTAGAATCATAGTCTCTATATGTACATGAAGTAAAACTATACCATTGGTGTATTTTAAGTAACTAGAAAATATATGCATTAACGCTAGCATTAGAATACCACTTTTTAAACATTCATTATCTTAAGTTATACTCTAAGCACTGAGTAAAAGCATCCACAGTCACCAGATACTTCATTTTACCATATCCTAAAGATCAAAGGAAACCATCCCTTTATTATTAAACAGTTAACTTTATGTTCACCTTTTCAAATTCTTCAATGTTGTAAGGAACAAGTTTCTGAACAGCTGCTTTAACCTTCTTAAGAGCAGCTTCAGCAGATGCTATTGCATCTTCATTATCACTTGCATCTGACTTCACCTCATTACTGCTAGTCCACTCTTCTTCATTGCTAGCATCATTATCATCCTCATTCTCATTCTCTGACTCCAGAGAACCCTCCATCCCAGAGTCTGCATTATCATCATCAGACTCATAGTCTGATGATAAATCATCATCAATATCCTGCATAACAAAAATAAGATCATATAAACCGTTTGCCTTCAAGCACCGATACTAAGAAACCACTAAATAACCTCTAGCTTATTCCAGAGCTTACATAAGAAGCAAGGATGCTGCTATCAAGCACCAACAATGGAACTTGTAAATCATGCGCAAGAGCTTTAACTAATCTCTCGCGATAGAGTTCAGTGCCTGAAGATAAAAAGACAACATAAATATTCAGACTAAAGACATAAGTTAGAATAAAATTTCCCATGCCTAGATATTAGTGAAATCACATTCAAAATAAACAGTATACTAAATATAATAATAACGACAAAATTGGGGGAATAAATGACAGACCAGGAATGCTCTGAAGCAATATTCTCCCACTTGAAGATGTGAGACGAGCACCAAAAGATGAAGCAATCGTATTATGTCTCAAATGGGAAGCAGCACACTCCACCAGAAGATTTTTGGTATGCTCACTGCAGATGGAAAAGTATGACTTCAATCCACAATAAACTTCAGATAACAGAAGACATTCATTATTAAGGAAAAAAGATTGAATAGAAACAATAAATAATTACTTAATGTGATAAGGAAATGTGTCCCATGAAATGTTTATTTTCTCCCAAGGAACAATTCTTCGCAGAAACTCGTTTCTAAACCTATCCCTTCTCGTCAAAAATGGTGATTCTCTCCTTTTACTTTCTATGGAAAGCTTCTCATTATTAAGCCATTCCTCTTGATCCTGCTCTCCAAGTTGTGCATGTGCATTGCAGTGCTTGACATCTTTCCCAAACTTCTCTTGTTGATTCTGCCCCTTATCAAAGTTAGCTCCATCTTTAACATGCACATGTTTATCCTCACTTGCATTACTTGCATTTCTTCCATCACTTTCAGAACTATAAGCACGTAACTGAGTACTCTTGCATAAACTAGGTCTTTTGTCCAGACCAGTACAACTACTTCTAGATGAAGCAAACTTGCATGAATCTGAACCTAACAGATGTCTTCTGATGAAACTACCATGTGAAGCATATTCTTTCACAGTGGTCTTATGGGAAAAAGATTGACAGCATGCATGATCTGAGAATCTTGGCCTAAAAAGGTATTTTGATGGCTGCAATACTAAAGCCCATCTCCGATCTCTGCACTGTATTCTCCTCAAGTACATTGAAATTACTGTCTTCCTCCAACTCCTACTGTTCTGCAGCAGAATTCCCTTCAATTAGATGATGCATAGTTATAAGACCCAAGGTTCATTATCCATAAGTTGTGATGATCAAACTGCAATTAAATGTCTGGGTATGCAATTCACACACATTGATTCAAATAGATTTCTGTAAAGCTAAGAAAATGTTGTACAGCTGAGCATAAACAATGGAACCAAAGTGACTAATATTCAGTTGATTATATTACATCAATAGTTCATTGATTACCAATGTTATTGTAAAATATTTTGACTCAGATTCTGGCTCACATTGAAGTCAAGATACTAGGTAGGTAAGGTCACACAAAAACCACGAAAGTACTCAAGTAAATATTGTTTAGGAGAAATTCTTAGCTAGGCACGGTTTAACACATCATCTTTTGAGCACTCAAATCATGATTTAACGTGTAAAATGTGTAAAAGTATTTTTAATGATAGGTGCACTCCCATTATGGTCTCCACAATCTTACACATGTCAATGCCTATATAGGCCATGCCTAACTAAGAATTACTCTTCGTTTAGATAGTTGTAATTTTAAGACAGTTGTTTTCACTAAAATGATAGTTTAATCAGAAATAATATATTATGATTTAAGGTAAGGCCAAATGCCAAATTCTGAGTCAACAATACAAAATCCAACTGTTAGTAATCAGCCATTCTCATCGAAGAGAGAAGGCCTAAATTGTAAATGAAATAGACTAAACATTATACAGTGCATATACATACTGACAGAATAAGATGCAGATTTATAAGCTGACATTCAAAATAAGTGCCCCGCAAGCAAAACAATCCAAATATCTTGTAGTAATATTATGTTTCAGAGAAAAAAAAGGAACATCACTGTTCAAATAACCAAGCCAGAACAACGAGGGGAGGGAAGGGGTGAGAAATGGACCTATAAAATGCACCCTACAAGTGCCAACAGTTATGCAGATTTCATTTCAAAAGATCTGAATACATTATGAAATAATATTTGCAATCATAACACATGCATAAGCAAATCAATCAATGTTTCAATTAAAAAAATAAATAAATAAGATCCATCTGAGGCTCCCTACTTCAGCTCCCAAAAACAAAAAAAGCTCAATATGTTAGCAACCCATATGAAATAAGAAAAAAAAAATACAAACCCGGATGAAATAATCACCAAAAGATTCAAAATTTTCTGTTTTTCCGTTCTATTTCACTCAATTACTTACGGAATCACAAGCTCAAATATATATGATAGAAGCAATACATGAGGAAGATGAGGAAGCATACCTTTTTTGTATTGGTTTTGTGGAAAGCGAGCTCAGAGTATGGCCATACGACAGAGAAAGAGAGACGGTAAAAGAGGGAGCGAAAGAATGTCCGAGACGAGCGTTCTGGAGTGGAGATAGAGAAGACGTGATGCTACAGTATGTTATGTTCTGAGTGCAAAATAAAAAACTTCCCAACAAAGGGAACGTAACATTGTACAGTGTTTAAGCCTAAGTGCAAGTGGTTGCCCACTCGGGTGTCGTAGGTTTTGTTCGTTCTCTTAGGATGTTGTTTCAGTTGGCCCAGGTCCATATCAGGTCCAACTTAAGCCCATTTTATATCTTAATTGATACATGGGGCCCAAAAGATAAAAATCTTTAATTGATGTATGGACTAGTGTCCATGTGATGCATCGTTTAAAGAGTTTAATTAGTATACACTAAAATAGTTTTATATTATCAATAATAGAAATAAAGGCAAGTGAGAAATTATAATGGGTCCCTCATTATAATAAGTGGTTATTTGTATGAGTTGGCACTTTCCACCATTTTTATTGGTTCACAGTATAAAACTATTTTACATTATCAGTGCATTTAAATTAAATTCTTGTTTAAATTTGAGTCACAATTAGTAGGGTATATCAAATTTGTTGATGTAGTGTACGCGTGATAATTTAAGCCTTTGCGCTTGAAATCGATAGCTGATGCTTGTTCTTGGTGTGTATGTAAGCCTTGTATGGATTATGCTAATGATTCAAGCACAATGCGAAGTACATTTTGTCATCCTACACGTGTGGATGCCACATTTAAATTATGTTTGGTGACTTCATACATATGAAGTATAAAAGTAGTTTTTATCCTCTACAAACATGTAGTTAGTTATACAATACATGAAAGGGTGTGAGTTCTTATAACCTTCATAATTTCATATGTTTAAGAATTGAAATTGATTTAGTTGTTTCAATTAAGATGTAACATAGAGTGGAAAAAATAGATAGATTTGAATGTACAATAAACCTATACTAGTAATTACCTATAGCATGTTTGTTTTACAAGTCAAACACACGTGCAACTAAATAAGGGTTGGAGTTCCTCTCATAAAACACACAGAAGTCAGATTTAATATGTATGCTTTGAGAAAAATCTTAACCAAATAGGCAGTTAAAATTAATGATTCTAAGCGTTCGTTATATACATGTTATCGTACTTCCAAAAAATAAAATAACTATTGGCATATTTGGAGTTCCATTTGGTACTTTAAAACCATGTTTGAGTAGCTTTTACCCAACCCATTGTTCATAGTTTTTCAAACAAAAAATCAAACATACTATATTAAATTATTAATACGTTCTTGATAAGAAGTAATGTGTGTGTGTGTGTGTGTTTTGATCATCTTTTAAGAGGCCACAAAAAGAAGTGCCAAATTGACAAAAAGACAATCTAAAATCCAACAGAAGTGTTTAAAGATAACTTAGGAATATGATGTCAATCTATATACTATGGATCTTACGATGGCAATACATCGAAACGACATTCCTATTATGGATCTTATTCATTTGCTGTGAAGAAAATGGACTAGGAAAAAGCATTTAAAACTTAGCAGAATAAGTCCCAATCAACATTAGCACTTGAACTCTTATTCCATAGAGTACTGGTGATATCCTCTACAGCATTCTGTTCCTGGGTTGATTCGATTGAGACCAATATGAAGACTTAGTGGAGTTCTACATCATCTCAACCTGGCCAGCACGCTTTTTCTTGGTGGCTGCTACTTCAACATCATCATATAATGAACTTCCATACTTAGAACTTGCATTTTCAAGCTTATCACCTTGACCCCATATTGCATAAGCTTCTTCACCATGAGCAGCCTCATCACCTATCTCCATATCCTCTTCAGACATCCTTAGTGGAACTATAAGTCGAATGAACAGGCATATCAAACTTGTACTTATCACATTGAGTGTGATAACAAAAACAATCCCAAGTAACTGGATTAATATTTGCCTGCCCCCATGTTTGAAGTTTCCCATTTGGATGCCATAAAAAAGGCCAACATATTTACCATATCCACCATAGAAAAAATAGTTCAGCTTTGGCACTGCAAATAGCCCTGTAAGGATTCCTCCAAGGGTTCCTGCAATGGCATGAGTGTGCAAGACTGCCATTGTATCATCCACCTTCTGGAGCAGCTTTGATCTCTTATGGACTACCATCATAGTGAACCAAGGAATTGAGCCCGACAAAACCCCCATTATAAGTGCTGCCCATCCCTGCACAACCCCTAGACAAGATGTAACAGGTAACAATTATTCAATGAAGCATGCTTTTCAAGTTATTTTTAATTTCTACATTGGATTAGTAAGAATTTGAGTAACCAAAACTAGTATAGTACATTTTATTAAATATCATAAGTGGTTGCTCCTCCGGTATTCTAGTAAAATCTAAGGATATCTATTACTTTTAGTTATTAGTTGCTAATTTTTAATCATGTCTCACTAACTTAAAATTTTAAATTTAAAAATTTTTCTAACTATATTTCAAATACGTAAGAAATTTAATTAAATTATAACTATTAAATAGAAAAGGATTCTGATACACTTTTAAAAATAAGCAATACTACACAGTTAGAAAAATATTGCAATATATTTTAACAAAAATCACGATGATTATTAGATGAAATGAAGCAGTACAACCTACTTATTCATCAAATAGTCTATAAATATGTAATATCATTCCAAGTTTTTTATTCTCTAGCATTTTTTCTTTAAAAATAAAGGCATCAAAGGAAAAATAGGTGCAAGGAATCACCATCATGTGTTTATTCCAAAAATTAGTTCTCATAATTATCTGAACTTGAGAAGTTATCCTTGGATAATGCAAAACACCTAGATTTACAAACAAACCTGCGGCAGGGGTTATGCAGACCAAGCCAGTGATCATGCCTTGGACAGCTCCAATGACAGAAGGTTTCCGGAAGAACATGACATCAAGGAGGACCCATGTAAGCAAGCTGGTGGCTGTGCAAGCATGTGTGTTCAAAACAGCCAAAGAAGCATCCATGCTCACTGAGTAGGGGTCTCCTCCATTGAAGCCAGTCCACCCCATCCATAGTAACCCTGCCCCGGCTAACATAAGCAGGATATTGTTTGGAGGGAACCTCTCCCTGTCCTTGTTAAGGCGTGGTCCAACCTGCCAAGTGACATGCATTCATTAATCATTATTACATGTGCACTTTGATCACTTAGATGTAAAGAAATTCTTAGATGCTATCATCATAAGGAAAAATTTTGCTATGTACCATTGTTCACTTGACACATCAGTTATTACGTTAAAAATGTAGATATAACATAAGAGACAATAATAACCCATGAACCTGATGCGTAATAAATGGTATAAGAACTTTGGAGGTCTATTTTGGATTCAATCCATGGTTAAGACTTCAGGCACATCATCTACTGATGTCTTTGTAAATTGAGACTTCTATTGATCAAACCATCTTGTCACGAAAAGTCTTGGATCGATTTAACATTCTTCAGTACATAATATAATAGAAATAATTTTTTTAGTTACCTACTATGAAGATTATTGAATAAATAATAAGTATTTAGTTTGGACGAAATTTTATGAATCTAATCTACCAAAAAGGAGTAAACGTGTTACAGTGTTACTAACCTATTGAAGTTAATTTTCGAGCAAGTGGAATCAAAAAGTCCAAGCATTTTAACCTAATTTTCAGAAGTGGATCACTGTTGTTAATCCAAAAACAGAAAGGGGTTGAGTTTAGGCGTCATAATAATTTATACGAGAGCACTAAGAGCCTATTGCTTACCCAGTAAGCAGCAGTGAATCCAGCAACCCCAGAAGACACATGGATCACATATCCACCAGAGTAATCTATTATCCCTAGTTTGAAGAGGAAGCCTTTTGGACTCCATATGCTAAATGCTGTGAAGGTGTAGGAGAAAGTGAGCCACAAGGGCACAAACAGCATCCATGCATAAAAGTTCATGCGGCCCAACAAAGCCCCAGCTATCAAGATCAAAGTGATAGCTGCAAAGACACATTGGAAATACACCATTGTGGCATTTGGGAAAGCCCCAGAAAAGGCCGGCTTGAAAAGATACTTCTCATCCAGTGAAACAGCAAACTTTCCCCAAAATGGAAGGAGCCTATCACCAAAGGCCATTCTATAACCCCAAATAACCCAACAGAAAAAAACACATGCAAAAGCATAGAGGGACATGAATGCTGAGTTCACAGCCCATTTCTTCTTCACTGCTCCTCCATACAAGATTATGAGGCCAGGAACACTTTGCAGGCCTACTAGTGTGGCAGCCATGAGTTGCCATGCATTATCAGCCTTGTTCATCCAATCAGGACTTACATCACTTGGCAAAAGGTTGGAGGGAAGGTTAGAATAATCGGCCATGTTTTCCCTTCTTGCTTTAGAATGAATGAGAACTATTGAGAGGTTACTAGCTTACGCTGAAACTGGCGGATCGTGCTGCTTCATAAGGTGGGTGGGCTTTATATTAATTGGAGGACTTTGTTTTGATTCTTGCTGTTTTGATTCTCACGACATAGCTGTAACATTCCACGTCATGTTTTGTCCAAAGTTGTACATTGCCTTAGGCCACTTCGTTGTTAATGTTATTTTCTATACCTTGACGGGTATTACAAGTGTTTTTGTTAACGGCATCTCCAAAGCTCATATCAATTTCACTTGTGGCTTGCGTGGCTTGGCATCTGTCTGCCAATCACAAGGAGGCTGCGTTATGCCATGTAATAATTTTCTTTATACTAAGATTGGATATGCCCCTTCGGAGGTGGTTACTCCAATACCCTTGAAATTGGAAGGGTATAGGAACCCTTCTTAATTGGCACTACTTAAATTGAGACATATGTTTGTTTAATGCCATATCAGTAATTAATAGTCAAATATTTTTTAAAGCCCAACATTTATATTTTTCTTATATTTTAACCCCAAATATTAACTAAATTTAATTTTCCAATTTTATACTAAAATTCCTTAATCAATTTTAATTTACTGATATGTAATTGGAGCTCAAACCCAATTTTGTCTTTACGGCCGTTTTATTATTGTGCATTTAAAAAAATATTAATTTACCATAATATCTTAACTTATTTCATAATAAACAATTTCAATATTACAACTTTTTTATTTAATGTACTAATTCATCATGTGTTTAAATAAAAATGATGAATTTTTTTCACATAAGATTTTGTTTTTCATTTAGTTTATAAAATTATATATATATATTTAAGAAATAAGTTTTATAATTTAAAATACTAATTTTAATTTAAAAATTGAAAAAATTAAAATACTGATTGGATTTAAAACAAATTAAAAATATATGATGTGTTTAAAACATTTTTCAAAAAGGAGGGGTTGGTTAACATGCCAATTGCCAATCATCAAACACGTTCACGTAAAAGGTGTCATTTCATAATATTAAGTAGAAAAAGAGTACTGTGGAAAAAATAAATAAATAAAGAGGCAGAGGTCATCTTTTTCCTTGATCTATCGTGTCAAATGACCCATTTTGTAGAAAATGAGTTGTTGTTTCATTTTAACATCAATTTTTTAAAATCCAAAGCTTAGGTTATTTTAAATATTGATTTAGAAATGTTTTACACAAATTTTGGGATGAAAAACAAGTAAATGTTGAGATCTGGAAATCCTTTTCAAGCTATTACCTCTATTGTTGCATATTGCTAAAGCTTCCGATTATACTTATTTTATCCATGGCATATTATTGGTTCAATGTCAAAGTTGTTTTAGAATTTATTCATATAGTTTATTTAAATAGCTATGAGCGAAAAAAGAAACAAATGAATATGCAAAATATAAGTTCTAATGTTCTATCGAGTTTGAACTCCAATATATATCACCATGGCCTGGTAAGTAAAAATCGATTCAAGGATTTTAGTATAAAATTGGAAAGTTAAATTTAGCTAATATTTGGGGTTAAAGTGTAAGAAAAATATAAATGTTAGGCTTTAAAAAATGTTTGACCATTAATTATTGATATAGCATTAAATAAACACATGTTTAAATTTGTGGTACCAATTAGGAAGAGTTCTTATACCCTTTCAATTTCAAGGGTACCGAAGTAACCACCCCCTTCGGAATCTATATTATATGCACTATTTCTATTTATGACCAATGCCCCATTATTGTATAACTTATGCCCATGGAAATTTGCATGGTGCACCTGGCATACACATCCACCATTGTAGTTGAACCTCAACATACTTTTTGTCTTAAACGTATAAGGTTTTGAAAGAGTGCTAACAATAGCAAGCAGCACTTTATTGCGGGAGACGAAATTCGTGCTCTTTCTTTGTTCTTCATTGTATAGCAGCAACTATGTACCTGTATTACTGGGTGAGTGTATTACAGGGAATTTCGTTATCAGAGTATTTTGGCACTAGTTACTTTTGATTCTCAAAAGATACAAATATTCGGATGACATTTACAATGGCATAAGAATGCATGTAATAGACGTTGACGTAATTTTCATCATTAAAATAATCATCAGTGATTTGCTTCATTTGGTTTGTAATCTCTTAAGTTACCATTTCGAAGAGCTAACCTGAGTTACTATGCAGTTCGCTTATAGGTCAATTATTATATTTTTCTGTGCAATCATATTTTCCCCTCTTTTTTCATAAAATATTTTGATTCGATAGTAGAAAAAACCAAAAGAGTTGCACAAACCTCGAAAGATTCAACAAAATTCCCAGTCAATAACATCCAAACAATCTATAAGACAATTTTCTAAAATTCATTATTTCAGTCCGCATAGATTCAGCAAAAAGAGGAGTGGAAAATAATGTGGAAACCAAACATCGCGCACAAGATTCGTCAGCGAACTTGAAAAGCTAGATTCATCTGCCGAATGTAGCAGCAAGGCAGTTTCACCGTCATTTAGCTTCCAATCTTGGCCAGTGCAAAATAACGCAATATCAACTATCATTAATAGACATCTGATATATATATATATATATATAAGGGCTGCAACAAAGTAAAGAACAATGGTTTCCTCTTTGACCAACAAATTCAGAGTTCGGATAAGCCACCGAAGTTCAAAAATTCATAAGAGACGACATCCTATAAAACAAAAATTTCCCGATACACCCGATTCCTACGAATTCATACTAAGTTACCAAAACCGAGGAGCAACAAAAGCTGAATAAATTAAAAGGTAATAAATAGTAAACTTTCAATATCCGCCACTCTAGTCGTCGTCAGCAAATGTGGTCTTTGTTCCTGAAAAATAAAGAAATCAAATCATCAGAAATTGAATAAAATCATGTCCACATCACAAGTACGGTGACAGTATAACATCTTCCAATCAAATTTTCAAAAACCACAAATAAGGCAATAATCAATCTATCAGCAGTAACATAACCATGTAGGAACACTGGCAAGGTGATCATTGAAGATGAATTATACCTGTGCCTTCTGCAGCAAGGCTTGGTCTATTACCCCTTCCACCACCACCTCTTCCTCTACCACCTCTGCCACCACCACCCCTTCCACCAAATCGACCACCACCACCACTCCTTCCACCAAATCGACCACCGCCGCTACTCCTTCCACCAAATCGACCACCACCACTCCTTCCACCTGCACCTCTACCGCCTGAACCTTGATTATCACCTCTAGGTTTGGCTTCATCCACTGAAAGGGTATAACCACCAAGTTCAGTTTCATGGAGTTCTAGAGCTTTGTTCAAGCTATCAGCATCTTCGAAGTCCAGGTAAGCAAACCTGTAAATTACACCAAGAGTCCGTTTGTCATATTCAAATTGCAATTTATAATGCATTCAGATCATCATTTCAGTAAAGAACATCCCAAGTGGGATTAATATGATACTGGCAAGTTCAAATTTGGCATAGAAGTTCAAATTTTTCAAGAGCATATTGTATTGTAACATAGAGCAGGATGAGAATAGAATTTTACAAAAACATACCCCTTAGCAGCACCAGAATCATAATCTTTTGGAACTGATATCCTTGTAATCTCCCCACAGGAACCAAAATGCTCCTGCAGGCTAGCTTTTATCTGCAAAGTACAAAGTTGGCCTAATTAACTGCAAACACAAATTAAGCTATGCAAATATGCATTGCAAAAAGAGACGAATGCAATCGTGTGCAGAAACAGAAGCAACAGTCAACATGATAGAGATAAAACTACCTCCTCTTCTCCAAGGGATTTATCAAAACCCCTTACAAATACTGTTTGAGACTGGCCTTTTCCACCTTTCTGCAATGAATTGCTCCAGTTGCTACAATTATTACCAAGGAAAAAGAAAAGGGAATAAATGGAAGTGAGGCATAACAAAGAGAAGAACAAATAAAATAATACAAAACATAATAATTACCCGCCACCAGGGGTATATGCACCCCTTTCACGAGCTAAATCAAGGCGAACAGGACGTTGCAACAATTCTTGGTCATTCAACTCAAGGGCCTAAAAGGCAAATAGATTCTCAGCCCAAACAAAACTCAACCAAAATATTCACAAGTCAAACACATCTTACTGCAGTACAAGGGCTGGACAAACACGATCAAGCTAAAGCTACATCAACGCATATCAAACATCACTATGGAAAAAATCAGAAAAGAATTGTTCCCTCAATCACTTAGAAGGAACAATACAGATATAGAAAATAGCTTTACAATGAGCAGCGTGAAATAACAGAGAGAATAGAACCAATGAATGAACTAATTTGAAAAAAAAAAAATTGACAGAGTCAATAAATCCCACCAATAAACGTGCTTCAAATGCAAAAATTATTTCAATAAAAAATATTAAAATTAAGTATATCTGAAAGGTGTACAAAACTGTTGCGTCCAATTTTAAAAAAAGAGCTGTATTATTTCTCCGAAGAATATTTTGCATATTGCAAAAATGATTTCCATGGATTGAATAAGGTGCAAAAGCTTACATTTTGGGCTGCCTCTGCTGTAGCAAACTCAACATGTCCAAATCCTTTAAACCTCCCAGTGTCGTCAGTAGCAAGACGAACATCAACTACTTCTCCACAATCTTTGAAGAAATTTTCCCTGGACAATTGTAAAATAAGAAAAATAGTACACAAAATAAACAAAAAGGACATGTAAGAGAAATAATACATACACATCAGCTCGTTGCACACTGAATGACAAGTTTCCAACAAATAGTGTCTTTGATCCACCATTTTGATCTTTAGGTGTAGCTGGGGTTTTAGGCTGCAAAGTTAAAATAAATATCACCATGTCACTGATCTGATCACTACAATGCATAAAATGAAATGAGAAGATCAGTTAAATACAGCTTTCTTTCCAGATGAGTCAGCATCAACCATCTCCACATCCTTAGCCTGTTTCACACAAGGGAAATATATTACTCCAGGAAACCACGAGATTAAACAAAATGAACTTTCAAGCAGCCATATGCAAATACAGAGTGATATGCTTACACTTTTCTGAGGAGTTTTGGATGGTTTCTCATCTTCCTCATCACTGTCATCTGAAGTCTCTGAACTATCACTGCTTTCTTTTGTATCTTTCACAGGCTGTAGTGAAAAGGAAGCAAAGAAATTAAACTCTGCAAATAAACAATGATTTGCACAGTATCCAAGCTTCTCAGCTTTTTAACAATATGTTGCTTTTCACTGTCTTAAGAGTAGATAATCCTCAAAAGTAAAACCAGAAGGTCAGGTCAAGAACCATATTTATCAAAAGGTTTTGAATATGTTTCACACCATGAGACATTCATCCATAGAAAAAGAAAACAATAATGAGTAACAATATTAAAAGATACAAACAGATGACAAATAGAAAACAAAGTAAGCATGTAAAACTTGATGAAGTAATGAGTCTAGATACAAGGACTTTTACCTTTTTCTTTTGTGGCTCCTGATCACTTTCATCAGAACTATCTGCCTCATCAACATCCATTTTCCCCTGTTATTGACACATGTCATACGCTTAGTCAACCATCAACAAATAATTGTCAGGCTTCCTTTTAACAAAACAATTTCTGCCGTTACTACTAACATAAGTCATAATCTTTGTCAATACACAAGACACAAAGGAGACACGACAACCATAATTAAGCTTGAAGAATTGCCAAATTTAGAACAGTAATACTAACTCCACAAGTGTATATGCGATGAATTACCTCATCAGCTGAAGAATCACTCTCTGACGAACTTTCACTAGACTTCTTTTGAGCTGTCTTCACAACAGGTGCTGGTTTCTTGTTACCATTAGAAACTTTAGCAGTTTTCTGCGCCAATATGATGAATGACAAATGAGAATATAGAGCAATTGATGAAGTGAAGCTATACATAAAAGGAGCATACATCAATTACAACAGTATTCCAACAAGATTACACAAACACACCTTTTCATCCTCAGAATCACTATCAGAGGAGTCCTGTAAATTCAGGTTGATAACACATTAATATGGGCAAAAGAATAAAAGTTGAATCAGATATAATTATAACCAAGAAATATAGGAATCAAGAATGGACCAACTAACCTCTTCATCATCTGAATCACTCTCATCAGAACTACTAGACTTCTTCACAGGCTTAGGTACGGGCACTGACTTGGCATTGGAAACAGTCTTGACAGCAGTTTTCTATAACAACAAAATTCAACTTTTGTGTCATAAAATGGTGTCTTCATGCAAATTACAATTCAGTATTAAGGACCAACAATCTCATAACGACTTTTTGAATGTGTGTATGGCCTCATGGTTAACACAAGAGCTTCAAAACAAAAAGCAAACTTAAAAATTTAAAAGAACCAACAGACAATAATATTTACATTGTCTTCATCTGAGCTGCTGTCATCAGAATCTGAGCTGTCACTGTCAACATCCTTCTTTGCAACAGCAGAAGGCTTAGACACAGCATTTACAGTAGACTTCGTATCCTATATATCCAATTAATATTATGTCATTCCAAAAGTTATTAAAAATATATAAACAAGATTATCCCTTACAGCTACTACCCACAAACTTACATTATCTTCATCAGAGCTTTCACTTGACTCATCTTCTGAGCTTTCACTGGTCTCAACTTTCTTACTTGGAGCAACTGCAGGTGCAGGCAACTTTTTGGGTGCTGGTTTTTTCTTACTCTGGTACCAAAAATTTATACATTAAGATAGCATTAGACAATGAAGTAAAAATTAAATAGAGCATATAACAAAAATCAAACAACAAGACTTACATCATCTTCTTCTGAGCTACTATCAGAGGTTGAGTCTGATTCGACCTTCTTGGTAGGCACATTCTTAGCAGGCAACTTCTTGGACGATTTGGTTACCTGGGTGTTTTCAACAGCCAATTCCTCCATTATTATTATAATATGAGAGACAACAGAATCAATCGATAACATATGTCAATAATCCAGACTTTACATTGTCCTCATCAGAGATACTGTCATCAGACTCGGAGCTATCAGTGTCAGAGCTTTCACTTGGCTGAGTGTTCTTTGCAGAAGCAGATCCATTCTTACCTGCAGCAGGGACCACCTTGGATTTTGGTGCCTGAAATTCGATAAGAAAGAATTATAACTAGGCATTCCAGCCAACAATAAAGTATGGACTAATATTTAAGAAGGGTTGACTACGGACATCCCCTTAAGAAAGGTGTTTTACTCACTTCTTCCTCCTCGGAGTCGTCATCAGAGGATTCGGAAGAACTGGAACCGGTAGCTGGCTTGCCTTTCTTTGCTAGAGTGCCATTTTTAGCAGGCTGAGTTTTTGAAGGTACAGCAACTTTTGCTGCAGGTTTCTGAGCCCAAAAAAAGAGTAAAACATGAGATGCAATAACAAACAATAATGCAGTAACAAAGGGTCAACTCACATTCTAAACCAAAAAAAGTTTTATTACGCATTAAAATTTAAATAGTCATGTCATACCTCATCTTCAGATTCTGAAGAAGAATCATCTGAACTGCTTTCCTTCTTATTCTTTTGCACCTTTGCTTCCTTCTTTTGCTTCCCAGCAACCTGCTCTATCTTCTGCTTCTTTGCACTCACTTCATCATCATCTGAGGAATCTGAAGAACTAGAACTCGAACTGCTAGCTGGCTTGGCTTTCTTTGCGGGGGTAGTCAGAGTGCCATTTTTAGCAGGTTGCTTTTTTGAAGCAACAGCAACTTTAGCTGCAGGTTTCTAGTCCCAAAATTGAGAGTAAAACACAATGTTAGGCAATAACAACAGAACAAAACAGCAACAATTACTCTGCCACAAAACTTAGGATTTTATTATGCATTAACTTAAATAATCATATCCAATACCTCATCTTCAGATTCTGAAGAAGAATCATCTGAACTACTTTCCTTCTTATTCTTCTGCACCTTTGCTTCCTTCTTTTGCTTCTGAGCAACCTCTTCTATCTTTTGCTTCTTTGCACTGACTTGCTTCTCAAGTTGCTCACCAGCCTGCCTCTTGCCTGCATCAAAATCCAAACAGCCCCCGCCCCAAAAAAAAAGTTAAAAAAGGGAACAAAAATTCCAATTCCGCACTAAACTTCAACTGATTTTACACACAAGAATAGTTCAGCCCATCAACAAGGTCGTAACATCAATACCCGTGGGGCTATACCATAACCACACAAATCAAAGTAGCGAGTCTGAAAACCCAATTGACAATCATTTAAAACAAAACTCTCTGCACGTTAGTGAAGCAAAAAACAAAAACCAAGCTTCCTTTAGAACCCAACACCAAAAACAAAAATTAACCTTTCTTTACAACCAATACACCAAAAACAAAAACCATACAATAAAAAAGTATCAATATCTAAACATAATAGCGCAACTACGAAGTTGATGAAATTTCAATACCCTTTTTGCCAGACTTCGGAGTCGTAACTACAGCTGGAGCAGCGTCAACCTTCAAAGCAATGAGCACAACAAGTTAGTTATAGCACGCGAGATTATTGCTTTCGAGTGTTTTGCTAAACACTATTCAATGAGAACAAAATTCAAGAGACATTGAAAAAAATAAAAAAAACAGAAAACAATCGAAAGAACACATACTGCAAAACACTATTCAATGAGAACAAAATTCAAGAGACATTGAAAAAAAAAAAAAACAGAAAACAATTGAAAGAACACATACTGCAAAACACTATTCAATGAGAACAAAATTCAAGAGACATTGAAAGAAAAAAAACAGAAAACAATTGAAAGAACACATACTTTGGTAGCTGATTTCTTGCTTGACTTGCCCATCGTTCGAAGATAATAGAGAGAGGAATCGGCGAGATCGGAAGAAGAGGTTATGGAGGCCCAGCAAAACCCTTCGTACCAGAGCTTTTAGGGTTTTGGAGAGCAACGCGAGTAGTGTGTTTGGGAACTTTCGGCTGCTCCTCGTTTTATATGCGCGTCTCGCTGCCTATTCGGTGAAGGGGGTTAGGGTTTTGGGCTTTTGGCTGAAGACAACGCGCGCCAAAGCTGTGCGTTTTACTTTGCCGAAATCGTGGGGTTAAGATTTTTTTTTTCCTAGTCAGCATCTTGGTCTGCATTATTACGCAAAGAGTTGTGAATAGGGATACACAAAATTGCGACCCATGCGAAAAAAATAATAGATGGCACAAAAATATTTGGTTCTACATTATTATTATTATTATTATTATTCTTTTTATCAAGTTATTTTTATTCAAAAAATTATTTATCAGTGAATTTCCCTTACTAAGAATCTTGCTTACGGGCATTTTTAACAACATATTGTAAGTTTTTGGACAAAAAAAAAAAGTCAATAAATTTGCCTAAAATATTGATAAATTTATCAAAAATATTAGTAATTTTTTGGATAAAAAAATTTGAACAAAAGTAACTATGATCATATGAAACTCTGGTAAATTAATCAAAAATACTGATAAATTTGTCCAAAATACTAGTAAATTTACTAAAAATGTTGGTAACTTTTTGGATAAAAAAAAAAAAAACTTAAACAAAAGTAACAATGATAATATGAGACGCTGATAAAATTATCTAAAACACTAGTAACTATGCTAAAAATACAAGTAATACGCTGATAACTTTCTGGACAAAAAAAAAATAGAACAAAATGAACAATAATCATGTGAGACCAATCATCCAAATATTTTTATCATTTTTTTCACTTTTTCTGCATGCGTCACGTAGTACATTGTAAAAAATGCATTCACCAAACATCATTTTTATGCAAAACAAAAGCTTGATTTATTTTATTTTTAAGAGTGCTACATATTTAAAAATATTAATAAAACCTTTTATAAATGGTAATTATTAAATAAAATAAAATTATATGCCTTATTTATTTATTTAAAAGTTAATAAATATATTATATTTTGGTAATTAAATATTAACAAAATTTCATATACTCTAAAATTTTTCATTATCTTATAACAAGGTAATTCTCACGAGCAATGTACTTTTTATGTTAGATTAATTTATAGATTCTTATAATAATTTTAGATATGTTCTTATACTTTAAAGCTGTTTTATTGAATTTTAATACTTCAGAAAAATTTGTAGCTGAGTCCCTACACAAGTTAACCATCTATTCTTCATTATATTATACACACGTGGTAGTTCACCATACTATGGTGTTAACGGTTTAGTGATTCAGACCCCAAAAAAGAACATTATATGCATAAAAATTAAATAGCATTTTTGTAATTATTTTTAATTCATGTATGAGATTAAAATTAGAGAAAAATTATTATATGCAAAAATTAGAGAAGAACATTGGCATTAGTAAATTTAATTGAAAGTTTTTCTAGTAGGTATGATACGTTATTACGAATGGTCTAATAGTGAGAAATTTGCATTATTTACATAAGGTCATTGATTTAGATTTTATTATCAATAATGTACCAATTAATAATGAATTTACAAGCATATTTATCAAAAAGAACTAATGACTTTATTTCTCTGCATTTGAAATTAAAAGCTACAAGCTATAGGAAGTTGGAGTTAAATGATATTTCACTAGTGAGGAGATGATAAATAGCATAATAGCATGTTAAAAAATTTTTAGGCAATGCATGTATATTGTACTAGGGAGTACAATGTGAATTACTGGATTATGATAGGATTTTTTGTGATAGGGGCCTCATCAAAGGTTCCCAAGTGGTGTCATGATTCTAATGGCATGTTTAATTTAATTTTTGGAATTTCAAAATCATAATTTGAGTAAATACAAAGCGTTTGGTCAAACATAATATAAAGCTTTTGAAAAATAAAACCAAATATTTTATAAGTAGTTATAGAACATATTTTAGAATATAAATCACTATGGAAGTCAAAATGGGGAGTCATGAGTTGGAGATTGATGAGTCTAAATGACAATATATGAAGCAACATAGATGGGAAGGGAATTATTAGGTTCATGAATCCAATTCTTTCATTTTTTTACAGAGTTAGATAGAGCATTCAATATTCAAAGGCTCTCGGAGATTGGTACAGTGCACCATCCCTCAAACCATAAGCTTTATAAGCATGTGAGTATAAAGTAATTAAGATGAGAACTTGATAAAGTTTACAACTCCTATGCCCTATATTCTATAATGCTTTAAAGTCTTTAATATTGAAAATCTAATAGATTCTAATCATTAGTAATTTTTTGTGTGTTTGTGTGTTTTTTTTTTTTGGTGTTTAGGGAAAGAGGGAATTGCAGCTGCTTTGACCTCATTAGGGGAATCAAATCAACCCCCAACAGCTTCATGAGATGCAACTTTACCACCAAGGCATTGCCTCATCTACAATAATTTTATTTTGGCTTAAATTATCATTATCTAAAGTTCGTTGGATTCCAACTAATATAACTTAAGTCAATTCAGCTTATTATAAAAGTAAAACTCCCCAATACTAATTTTTTTATCCACAAAATAAGAGTCTAAGACATTTCTTAAGGAAAACTTATTCACCAATTATGACAATTTTAAAACTTGTTATTTTCACTTTATAACTTCTTTAACCCATAACTTTATAGGATTTTGATTATGTTAAGAAGTTCATTTACATCATGCATGTGAAACCCAAGAACCATGAATCTAGAAGCATCACTTTATAGAATAGATCACCTCATATCAAACTTTCACATAATCTTATTATGTGTTGAATTTTATTATTAATTGGGGGGTGGACCCTAGTTTGGGTACTACAAAAAAATTTAATTAATAGTAAAAATTAACACATGATTGGGTTATATAAAATTTTTATATAAGAGGATCAATTTTTCCAATCTCCACATTCATACAAAAAAAACCTATACAAATTTACTTGGAACTACTTAGGTGAAACATATCTAAAAGACATGCCTCAAAAGTTTAATTACATGGGGGGTGAGAATTGAGAACCTGGTTAAGTATAGCTCCACTCGCCAAAAACAAGTTTACAAATTGACCAAAACTCATTTTCCCATAATCCAAAATTCACAGAAGTCTTTTCATTAACTCATTTGTGGCCTGTTTATTTTACATTCTTTAAAAAATATATATATTTTCTCACAATTTTATGGAGAGTAAAATTTTATTTACTTTCATGAAAAACATCTTTCAAACCTTTTAAAAGGTTTTTGTTTTTTGGCCTAGGGGAGGGGGTGGGGAGGGATTGGGGCTTTGTCAATGTGACTTGAAGTCGCATCCCTCAATTACGGCCTTTCTTGAGGCTATTGCAATTGCCAATTGTGCTAGCCTCAATTTGCAAACGATTTAAAAGGTAAAGCAAGTACGTCTACCGATCAAATATATCATAGCTAGAAATTTAGGGTGTGTTTGCTTTGTGAAAATATTTTTATTTTCGACTTTTGAAAATGATTTTCATTTCAGATTTTATGAATTTAGGAAATGCGTTTGTTTTATAAAAGTAAATTATGTTTCCAAAAAAATAAAAACAATAAAAATATGTTTGGTTTGTTTGTTTTCAAAACTAATTTTTAAAATCAAATTTGAGATAATAAAATTATATTTATTATTAAATAATGTAAATGATATATATTTGATTTGCACATTTTTTTCATCTACTAAAAGTATTTATTAGAATAATAAATAACTCTATAAAATATTAAAATTAAGAATAAAATAAATTACTTAATTTTAAGTTACTTTATTATCATTATCAATTATTATGTTTTGATTTGTGCACAGATAAATATTTAAATACTATGGTTGTCCATCTTCAAAATGCAATTCTCAAAATCAAATTTAAAATAATAAAATTATATTTATTATTAGATAACGAAAATTTTATATATATATATATATATATATATATATATATTTGATTTGCATATTTAATTCATTCACTAAAAATATTTATTAATATAATAAATAATTCTATAAAATAAAGTATTATTAATAAGGCTGAACATGAGTTACAAATAATTTTAATTTAATTATAATTTTTTATTAAATCCTAAATCCAAGATGATAATATGAAAAATTTTTTTATACGATTATGAATAGCAAAAAAGAATGATCCAATAACAAGTTTTTAATAACTTGTGTTAGTAATAACAATTTATTCATTTAAATTATAATGTAGCAATTAGACAACAACCAATTTTATGGCCTAGCAGTAATCTACCTTGACCGTGGATGAAAGCAAGACATCTCTTCTGAATTGCCATTGTGCCGCCATGTAGTCAACAGGAAATATTTCGAACAAGTAATGGAAAATGCTGAAAATGTAGAAGTGATGTTTTCAAATTTTCAACCATTTCTGAAAATATTTCTATAAAATATTTCTAACAAAATTTAACCAAACATATTTCATATTCATTTTCTATTTTAACTAAAAATAAAAATAAGAAATAGGTTAACCAAACGCCCCTTAACTATTGTTACTTGTGCTAGTCACGGACCATTCCAACTCTTTGCGTAAATGGCCTTTGCCGCAGTCATTGTTCAAACCAAAAAAAAGGGGGTCAGAGACAACAAGTGAGTCCTAGACCATTCCAACTCTTGCGTAAATGGGCTTTTGCCGCAATCATTGTCAAAAAGCCTCAAAGCAAAAAAAAACCAAAAAAAGGAAAATCGTCAGAGACAACACGTGCAGTGCACGTGGCACGTGCAACTGAGCCTGGTTTAGACAAACGAAACCTTCAGACCAATAAAGAAAAAACAAACGAAACCTCGCTTGTGGTAGTGCTGAGTACGCAGTGTACAAGTAAGCATTTCGACACTTCCAAAGCCACAGCTCCTGTAGCGGCTGCTTCACACTTTAAACTCAGCATCGTTCTCATCGACCCAATAACCACTTTTTCTCCAAACCCACACTATTGCTTCCAAGTTTTCATCTTTCTCTCCACATTGGCACTTTTTCTGCCTAAGAGGTAACACCCCCTGGTCCTTTTTTTGTGTTAGTGTCTTCTGGTTGTTGAATTACTGGATTTTCATGTGTGTGTGTTTGTGCCTTTGAGGGGTTTAGTGAGAAATGAAGATATTTTCAGAGTGCATGAGAATGTTGATGGGTTTGTCTTTGATTGGAAGAATATGAGCTAAAGTTTTGTTCTTTTTTCTCGTATTCGAGGTGCATTTTTTATGCATTGTGTACTCAACCAAGCTTTGTTTGTATATGGAGATTTCAGAAATGATTCGGCTAACCGATGGATGAACACTACAGAATTTCTGAGTTTAGTTTTTTTTTTTTTTTTTAATTTTCATATGGTTTATTTTCATAACTGTGTAAAGGTGTTTAGATTTCTAGTATCATGGGAGTGCGGCTGAAGCGGTTTTAGCCTAAAATAGGCAGATTTTGTAAACAAATTCACGAGTTGATTGTAATTTGAAATATTTTGCCGTGGTTTTTTTAGTTGTTTTGGTTACTAGCTGAGCTTTTTAATGTCTCACTGAAACAGCTGGTTTCCCATGATTCAGAATGTTTTGTCCTTTTGTCTCAGATGACATTTATTTGTTGGATTAGTGTAAGTGTTTTTTCTTGTTAAAATTTTTTAGCTGGGAATTGTAGAATTCCAAGAATTAATGGTAGACTATTGAATCAGTTAAATTTTTACATATTCATTCTTTATGACATCCGGAATCTGGGACAATTTTAACAATCTTAGCAATAAATTTAGTATTTCTTTATATCTCAATTTTAGTTCAAAGTGCTTGGTGAGAAATTTAAAGACTTTGGAATTACTTTATTTAATTGAACTACTACTTGGACATCCTCAATTATCTGAACTCTTATCAAGCTTTTGGTAACTGGAACTCCCTGTTTCTCTTTCTCTATTTTGTGTTCAAGTATTGATTAAAAAAAAAAAGAGAAATCAATAAAATATTTTCTATAATATTTTTTAAGGTATTGATGCAAGTTTCCTTTTGTAGATTTAGGGTCTCTTCTGCCACACTAGGCTCATTGAAGATGGCGACAACATCATTTTCTGGCTTTCAAATTGCAATGTCAAGGTCATGCATTCCTTCATCACAAAGGTTTGCAGATGCAAGTGCTGTAGTTCTTGGTGGCAAGTCCAAGTTGGGGTCTTGGAATAAACTTGCAAGCGTGTGTCATGTTGCATCAGTGCAACCTTTCCAGCGGAGCTTTACATCATCTACCATAAAATCTGAAAGAATTGTTACAAAGGCGATGTCTGAGTCTAGTGCAAACAGTCCAGCCTCAGGATTACCAATTAATTTGAAAGGTTATTGTTCATTTTATCTGAAGCTCCTTGTGGATATTTTGTTTTTATTTACATTTATGCTTCAGTGATGTCTAACTACTAACTACGAGAAGTGTCATACTCTGACAACTTAACCCAAAGTGTACTGTGCTGAGAATTGGTGTGCAAGTCATCAGACTGAACGAAACATGTACCCTGTCAGCCATTTGAGAGCTGGTTCTTATTTGGCTGTAGAAAATATTAAAAGGTGGTCTTTACAACTGATCCCATGTATATAACAGTAAAATATATGAATAGCAAGCTAATGTTTGGATTATCTCTTTTTGTTGATAAATTCAACAAAATTAAGTTAGTTTATTTGATATTGACTGTACAAACTTTGTTGGTCGACTTGTGACTCTTGTCATAGATTTTGCTGTTATTGAACAATTATTGATCTACTGAATAAAGCATCATATCCAGGTAAAAGGGCTTTTATTGCTGGTGTGGCTGATGACAATGGATATGGATGGGCAATTGCAAAATCTCTTGCTGCTGCAGGAGCTGAAATTCTTGTTGGCACATGGGTACCTGTAAGTTATTTATTTCGTTTGGGTAAAAATGTGTAACTATAAGTCAATATGCAAAATGACTGGATTGTCTGCAGCCTTTTTCATCCCCACCTTGTTTTCTAGTCCTTTTGTAATGATACATCTACTAACTGTGAACCTTGTCTGCAGGCTCTCAATATTTTTGAGTCCAGCCTGCGACGTGGAAAGTTTGATGAGTCTCGCATGTATGATGTTAAACACTGCTATTGATTTTGCTTGTTTGACTGTGTGAGATGCTGCTACTAAGAAGCTCCATTTTCCAGATTACCAGATGGTTCGTTGATGGAGATTGCTAAAGTTTATCCCTTGGATGCAGTTTTTGACAATCTGGAGGATGTACCAGAAGATGTAAACAAGAGACACTTTATTTATTTATTTATTTATAAATACAAAGATGCAAAGTACATGCATGTCATCATTTATATCCTCATACTGTTTTTTTTTTTTTTTTCTGAATTGTATAGATAAAAACAAACAAGCGCTATGCTGGATCCACTAAATGGACAGTTCAGGTAAATACACCTATTTTTGCATGATTAAAACACTCTTGTGGTTGCCATCTTGGATAAAAATCTGGACGAATATACTTATGGGACCAAACTGGAGTTTTGTACAAGTTTAGGGGTGAAAATGATGATTGGTTCTTTTTCTGCTAAAGATTAATTTCGGCAGATTTCTGTAGCCTTTACTTTAGTGTGACCAAGTAACTAGTCCAATGTCCAATGTTATATTTGTCATCCAGAATCATGGAGACAAAAATCCCCAAAACTCACTTAAGAAACAATTTTGTTCCGTGTTTTCATTTATATGAAAGAAATCCTGAATTAAAAATGGATTTTTATATTTGTTGCTCTTTCTTATTTCAGTTGTATTTTTTTTCTCTCTCTCTTGTGAATGTGTTTTCAAGTGACTTTCTTCTCTTTTCATTGTTTTTACTTTTCAGGAAGTTGCTGAGTCTGTTAAGGAAGACTTTGGCAGCATAGACATCCTTGTCCACTCACTTGCCAATGGACCGGAGGTATGGTAAATACAGTAATAAGCATTAAAGTTTCTTATGCCATTGGTCTCTGGCTTTAATAAGCAGTAAACTCTGCTGTAGGTGAGCAAACCATTGTTGGAGACATCTCGGAAAGGATATCTTGCTGCACTATCTGCATCTAGTTACTCCTATGTTTCTTTGCTCAAGCATTTTCTTCCAATCTTGAACCCAGGCATTTATCTTATCTAATGGGATTTCCATTATACTGCTTCTTACTTTGGTTTGTCATTTTATCTTAATTTTCTGTTTTGTTTATAGGTGGCTCTTCAATCTCTCTCACCTACATTGCTTCAGAAAGGATCATTCCTGGGTATGTTGGTTTTGCTTTAAAAGTTCCTTATTATTCTAAGTTTATTGTATATAGACTGACAATATTGGTGAACTAAAATGATAAACAGATATGGTGGTGGTATGAGTTCTGCTAAAGCTGCACTAGAAAGTGATACCCGAGTAAGCTTTCAACCTTTTTCCAAACTCAACTGTCTCATAGACTGACTTTGAAGTGCTTCATTTTTGGTTATTAGTTTTGTCCTCACCATTGAATGCCTAAAATTGTCATATTTTATGCTTTTTCAGGTGCTTGCTTTTGAAGCTGGTAGAAAGCACAAGATTAGAGTCAATACTATTTCTGCTGGTATTAATGGCTTCTTCTTTCTATCTAAATTATTTAATAATTAAAGAATTTGTCTGATCTCACCACTTCTGTTTAATGGGTCCTCGTTTGCTATAATTTCTTAGCATGGAGGACATGGTGGCAGGGAGAGATGGGGCTGGCCTACATTTTGTATAAACGGACTTGGTCTGAAGAATGTGATCTTTTATCCAATGGATATGCAAGATTCTATTAAATGCTCTAGACACCTTATATTTTTCAAAACAAATGTCATAACCTTCTTTGTTAATAAATATTTAGCTGGCCATTCAGGCACCTTCAATTTAGACTTGGTTTGAATTTTTACACAACCATCTTACTGTCAATGCCATATCATCAGCAAGCTTTATATCAACTGCATCCTTGGCTGCCCCCAAATAACACCAAATGGTTGAAAGTGACTTTGTTCTGCTATATCACTATGGTACCGTGTAATAGGAATGAATTAAGTCCTCCCAGGAGGTGAATGGAGTAAATATTTGTAGTTTCTTTTAGATTATGTGTCTTCCTCCTATTGCATACTTGTCTCTGCCCTGCTGCTTCTAATTTCACCTTTGTTGAAGTTAAATTTTCTCCTGCAAGGTTGATTGATTGCATGTTGGTGAATTTAGTTCTTCTGATTTACATGTTGACACAACATCTTTTGCCTGTAGGCCCACTGAGAAGCCGTGCCGCGAAAGCAATTGGATTCATTGATATGATGATTGATTATTCTCTGGCTAATGCACCTCTACAGAAAGAACTATCGGCAGGTAATATTTCCATCAGGATTCTTCCTCAAGATGTAACATTTCCATTTTTTCCTATATAATTATTTGCACAACTGAGTTGAAATTCTATGTCACAGAGGAGGTTGGTAATGCAGCTGCATTCTTAGCATCGCCTTTGGCATCTGCTATCACTGGTACTGTTCTATATGTTGACAATGGTCTCAATGCTATGGGTGTTGGAGTTGACAGTCCAATATTTAAAGATCTTGACATTCCCAAGGACCAGCATTAAGTGGTAGCTACCACACAAAAGCAAGTGTCACTTGAATTAGATTAGCAATGGTGTTAGTTTTCTTTTATTGCTTCCGTCCATAAATGCAGCCTCAACCTTGAGTATTTGCTTTGCCTTTTGTAAGGCTATTTTTCATAGGCTTTTTCCTTCCAACTTTAAACCTTTTTATCTGTAATGTGTTCGGAGGTGCAGGTCATATGATTATGAATGAAAGAATGTTGACATTGATTTCTGCTCTAATTGGGAGGTACCGTGGGAAATAAAAATATATTCCTATGTTTGACTGATCTGCATGAAATTAAGTTTCAACTTGCACATTTTATGCGACTATAGAATGTGTCCACCCGTGTATACAATTCCCACAAGAAGGAGGGGAAAAAAGCCCACATTTTACCAATGTTTTTACCTTAGGTACATAATATGATTTGGGGAACAGCATTGCCATCAAAATTGAATGGCCTTTATGCTTTTTGTCAGATTATTTTTGTTTTTTTTTTTAAAAATTAAATGACCTTTTCATATATTGATTGTTTGTAGGAGATAATTTATATTTCAATATGCTTTCTTAGAAGGGAAGTAAGTTTTAGAAACCGATATAACAATTGTACGTGTGAAAAATTACAATCATGAAGTGACAGAAGTTTAACTGTCAAATTGCATGTGTGAAAAAGAAAAATAAAAGACAAGCTTTTTGTGCCTCTTAGTATATTAAATGTACTTTTTGACTTTCCAGTCCTCTACCAAAATGATCAATGGAAGCTGTGGATGGAGATTTTTGCCTGGGGTCCTCCTTGAACATAAACAAATATACACTCTGAGCCAGGATTCAAGACCTTGAGCCATTGGGGAAGTTCATAGATGTTCTTCTCTTTTGTTGGAGAGAGACCCCATATAGAACCTGAGAGATTCTCAATCACCAACTTAAGATCTGTGATTGGCTTCAAAGAAGTGTTCTTGATTATCACCTTGTGACGGTAATAAGTTGTAGCTCCAACACTCCATGAGCTAGTAATTGAGTGAAGGAACTCAACTGGGGCACCTGCTACTTATTCTTACATTCTTCAGTCAGTGTTTGCATGAAAAAAATATGGAAAGCAATGAGAGACTGAAGGCCTATATAGGATCTCACCTTCTGATGATTTAGGTGCTGGTGTTTTCCCAGGACTTGTTGGATCTGTCAGGCCAATAGATGTCAGATCAAGAAAGCAAACACTGCGTGAATAGAAACTTCCAAAAATTTAAGTAAACTTTGGACCCTTTATTTGATTTTTTTTTTCTCCTAGTTTATCTGTTTTAACTACAGTACTCACTAGGTGTTTTTGGCTGGGGCACCGGTGATTCATTATGGTAGGAACCTGTGACAAGTAATAGAAAAGTGACTGAGTCTTCATAGAGGAAGATGCATACAAGAAAGCAGAGTAGTGCTGAATGCAGATTATGCCTCACCTGTATTACCATATAAACTCTGCAGTTTGGCAAAGATGCCTACAAGAGGAGCAGATCCTGAAAGTGTAGGCTCAGTTTGTTCATAATTGGATCTGTCATCATTGAAGTCATCATTTTTATCAGGACCTCCCACAAGGCCACCACAGATGACGTTAGGATTTGCCTCAGGGCGGCTATACCACGCCTCGAATCCGTGGATGCAGCCAACCTCAGACTGAATAGCAAAGATTGAAGCAATGGAAGCCCCTCTGTGGTGAACATGAAGAGGATATTTTGGTCCATATCCAACCAAGTAGCTCATACCCTTAGGATTTTCACCAAGGATATAGTCAGCCTGTGTCAACCAAATTTCGGAGCTTCAGTTTAGTAGATCACATAGTAGACCATTGCACATGATCAGCCAGAGATAGGACATAATCCAATAGAATATATAATTATATACATGCCTGTGACTTTGCAAAATTGAGGAGCTCCTGAGGCTGAACTTGTCCATCCGGACAGTTGAGCTGGGATTTTGCAGCTGAGAGATAATTAGAGTAAACAGCTGAAAGAAATGCAGTAGAAGAAACATACTGCATGTTGTTCCATTCACGCACGTATACTAGGCCACCTAGTAAGCAGTGAACACAAGCAGAAAATAAAATGAAACCATTACATTTTTCTCTGAAAGTCTAAGTGAGTGTGTTGATGCAGTGATCCATTTGAAAAAGAATTGAATTGATAGTTAACCTGGAGTTTTCTGGACATCGTAACCATCATTCTTTTGCAAGCAAGCACAGGCAAAATAATCTGCCTTGGCCTGGTATTGCTTCAGTGTAGAGGCGTAAGAACCAGCCTTTCCTTCTAGTAATACCTGCAAATTAGATTTAACCATTTATTGCATGTTTCTTTGAACTATAATTGGTAATATGTACTGCTTTACACCACTGCATCGCAATGAACTAACTAGTTGACTTTGGTGTGGGAAGACACAATTGTCTTACACATTCTGAACAATAACTAGTTGCACAATTCATTCCTTGTCTAGAAGTTCATGGATTCACGATTAATTAATTACATTACATTGCCATTATCATTTCATAAGAGTGGAAAGGACTTCGGTTTACTGGCTTGCAAATAGGGAAAAAAATGTTATTGTGGTCATTACCTTTGATAGGAGGATCTGCACACCAGCATATTTGCTGTCCCAAGAGAACTCTTTCACTGCCCAGCCAGTTCCACCCATATACACAGCATTGTTCGCCACATACTTCAGGTAGTATTCATCACCAGTTGCTAGATGCAGCCAGGCAGCAGCCCATAACAATTCATCCTTCACAGGAGCAGTTGATATAGGCAAGCATTAGATACAAATAGGAGTAAAGATAGAATAGAGAAAATGTTTACTCACCGAGTAACCGGAAGAAGTATAGAATTGCTGAGCACTAGTTATGGAGTCATCATATAGACCTCTGAACCTATCTGCAAATGTGAAGAGCTGCCACAAATATACAAGAACATCAATAACAGCTCCTTTGAGTGTGAACTATTGAGAAGCTTTCTGTGTATATCATGTTGTGTTTAGGGATTTGTAGTCCTCATTTTCAAATAAACTTCACCAAAGCATGATCACCCTCTTATTAATTTTAGTTTCTTTAGATGTTATGTTATGTATTCCTTTCAAGTGCTATAATTGATTTTTAATCAGTTGTGTGTGTGTTTACCTGTTTTGCATGAACTAGCAGGAGACTAGAGTAAGAAGTGTTGTAGGGCCTGAAAGCTATGGCTGCTGCAGCCAATGCAGCTGCAGTTTCACCTGCAAGATCTGAGCCAGGGTGTTCTTCATCAATCTTGTAGGCAGTTCTTGAAGTTGTCATGTCTTCAGCACGCTCCCAGCAGTAGTGATCAGATGCTCCATCACCCACCTGAAATTCCTCATAGAAAAGCAAAACCATACTATATCATAAGCATGCTTAACATCCAACCATAGTAATAATTGCTTTTGAAGAACCACCAAGAAAATTCCATCCAATGAATGATTGAATCTGATTTTTGTTCATCCACTTGCCCACAAGAAACTAACATATTAAACCAAATGATAACGATTGAATCGCAGTAATAATTAAAAATAATAGTGTCAAATAAAAAAAAAAAGTTGTGGTCTGAAGAAAACTTGTGTATAACACGAATTATTTAGGCAGATGAAATTGGTGAGCGAACAATAGAACTTAGTGACTGTGTGTTGCACTAGCTTTACCTGTCCCCAAAGAACATTAGGCTGAGGATGTGCCTTGATGAAGTAGTCAGTTCCCCATTTAATGGCCCATAATGTGTGCCCCATTTGGTTCAAGTCTGTGATTTCCTTCCTGAACTCAATGGCTCCCCATGCAAGCATTGTCACACTGTATGCCATTGGCAGCCCAAACTTCACATGATCCCCGGCATCATAGTACCCACCCACCAGGTCTACCTGAACATAACAACAACCATAGAACATGAAAACACAGAAAAACACAGAGGTAGCTCAAGTTACAATAACACTGCAATTTGTTTGTGTATTTATTGAGTCTCTAGAGAGGTTTCATGGGGGCTCACTCCTTGCTGAAATCCATCCTTGAGACCAGAATCACCACGCCACTTGACTGGCTGCTGAAGTGGCAATTTACCAGACCTTTGTGCTTCAAAGAACATCAAACTTTTGTCAAGGGCATCACCATAGTTGAAGCCATAGGGTAAGCTTGCACCCAAGCCTAAGTGCAACAGTGCTATGAGAAGCATGCACAAAGAGATGTTCATGTTCTTCATGATGGTTTAATTTTGCAACCTTAGGGATATCGGAAAAATGTCACCAAATAAACCAAGGTTTGTTTCTCCCTTATGCATGCATTGCAAATATTACTAAGTTTCTTATATAACACAACAAAGAAGAAAGAAATAAAGGGTTTGAGATTATGTGGTAGCCATCACGTTCGGGTTGACATTGGACTATGGACACTACGAAGAGGTTCTCACGTTTTGACGTGCCAATGTGTTAACTGTATACTATACTTGAGGGGCGATGATGTTGTGCTGAAACTGTATGATACTGAAGATATGGTGCGTCGCATTATTTAATCTGAACCGTGGATGTCGTGCAGAATGTTTCTTTGTCCTGGTCAAAAATAATATTTGAATTACGGTGCAGGTAGTTCGGTAGGTGCTTCTGCTGACAATAATAGCTTAGCCTAAATATCCCTTTAAACACGTTACACGTCTAACTACTTGAGTTCTTAGTTCTAACGTCCTTTTATATATATATATATATATATTCTTAGTTCTAAAATTAGCTAACACCTTTGGAGAGTTAATTTTCTTAAATATATATATAAAGGCGAATTTGGAGGTGTCTTTTAAAATTGTCTGAAAAAAAAATACTTAGTACGTAGATCGAGAATAGTTTACAAAAAAAACCGTAGAGAGAAGGTTTTATTCGTTTTTAGGCAAGAGATTGATCATTAGATGCATTTTGTGCGATCTTTGATAACCGATGCAAAGAGATGCTCCATGTTTATCCATATTAAATTCTCACCAAATCGGCATCCAGTCAACTCATTCAACTATTATTTATAACCTTCATATTTTTTTATTAGGTTTGTAACACGTCATAACTCACAAGTACAATTGGAATTTCATGACCTGTTGAAAAAAAAAAATTAGAGAGGCAGTTTTTTTAACGATATATATATGAATTTGTATTGACAAATATTTATGTAACCCTACACAATTTCGTGAATAAATTTGATAGTATCAAAATATACAGTTAAAGTAATATTATCAGAAATGAGAATATCGATTACCTCATTCATATATGTGTAAGGTATTATAGAACTTATTAATTTGCCAGAGAAATATTTTTAATGATAACGTCTCCTTTCTTTTCTTTTCTTTTCTTTTCTTTTTAAAATGATTCTTTACCATGTTTTTACTGACAAATATTAGTTTTTAAAAATTTTGTACTATATATCACAACAAAATATTATAATCAAAATTACCAGTGGCTGGTTAAACTTTTTAAGGCCATGGTTCGAACTTGTGACCATAGTTGTAGAATGATTTCCAGTGAAATTGAATTCTCTGTATCCCAAAAAGAAAAATTTAATGAGGTGTAGTTCTGCCTTTGAATACAATACCTCGAATAATTGAGATTATGTGCAATTTTCTCAAACTGTAGACAATATATTTTCGTCCTTTATAAGTTGGATTTTTTTTTTCTTCTGTGAAAAAAGATTTACAATCAGCTAAATCTTGATAATCTGCAAAGTAATACAATTTTAAACATTATGAAAATCTCTTTTTCATATCATCATTTCAGAAACCAAATTAAATATGTAGTGTAAATAAGAGGAGGGCTTTATGCCCAAGAACAAATAAATCTAGAGAGACAAACCAAACTTACAATTCCTTGATCATTGAATACAGAGAGACTACATACAGTTAAATAAATCGGTATGAATTTTTAACACCTTATTAGGCGGAACAAAAAGAATTTATGAAACTTAACACAATGACAAATGATGTTCAAAATTCAAGAGCTTAATTAGTTGATAGCACTGCAAATCCTTCTTATCACCCCAGCTGACCCAGTTAAAGGTTCAATATCTCCCATCTTTACCATAGCAGTTGCAAAGTCAGACTTAAAAGTTGTAGGATTTTTGCTATACTCAGACACAATAGCATCTGTCGATCCTCCACTAAATAGAACTTGATCTGATTGAAGAAGACCCTTCTTCTGAATCAAGTTCTTGAAGTAGTTGTTGTCAAAAGAATTGGGTGTGACCAGGTCTAGCGGTGCCAACTTCCTATCATTATTAGTGTTGCTTAGGGATGGACAACCAAGTTGGCGAGTGCTAGCAAATCCAGCATCTATGTCACTTGCATTGTTGTATATTCTACCCCTAAATGTGGCGCACTGAGCTTGTCCAATTGTATGGGCACCTGCATTAAGTGAAAATATTTAATTTAATTGCCATATACTAGCGGTTATAAAAACATATTAATTGTATATGTTTTAGACATGTGAGGCTTAAGAGGATGCTAACAATCAATATAATTATTAATTACCTGAAAGAGTAACCATGTCCCTTGCACTAAGCCCTTTCTTACTGAAACGAGAGATAAGAGTTTGAAGGCTGTCTGTAAATAGTGGAAGGTCACTATTAGCCAAATTTTTGCTTGCGGTAGTAGAATCTCTCCGTCCAAGCTTCACAATCCATGATGGACCACCCGCCTGATCAAGAAAACAAAAATATGCATGATTAGTCTTACCACATATATGCTTTTGCATGTTAAGTTATAATCAATCATATGTACAAGTTATTTCGAAAACTTACAGCGAATGATGCATCACGTGCTGCTACTGCAACAATATCTGCACATGACACCACCCCGGGGCATACTTTCTCTACCTCAGCTTTAGCTTGATCAATGACTTCATATCCTCTTATCGAGTTATTATTCGGAATTGCAGTCTTTTCACTCTCGATAGTGGGGCTATCATCAAGCAAAATTGATGCATCACAACCCTGCAAATCAATAGACCCTCAATTTTTTATGATTCTATTAACATGGTCTAAGCTTGATCAAATCACGTTCATGTGTAATTAATTAATAAAAAATAAGTGGTACCTGAACAAAGCAATCATGGAAATGAAGACGAATAAGAGATGCAGCCATCCGACTCTCCTTAGATACTGCAGTACGAATCACAGTTCTAATGGTGCTAAGTGCATTGGGGCATGTATTGTCATAAAATGTAGAAGATAACTGTGCATCACATATTGTGCCTAAGAGCACCAATGTGACAACAAAAGTAGTGATACTTGAAATTCTAAAACCCATGATCGTTGAGTTGGTTCGAAGGTCACAACAAATTGAATATATTTAGATTTAGCTTAACACGAGAAAGCAAATACTTTGTAACAAGAAAGAGAATCAGGGAAGATGAAGAGATGATGGAGCAATAGGTTTGAGTGCTCATCAATTTATAGGATACTTGGTTGAGTGAGAATTTGTCATAGTCACTAATGTCCGCTCCAACGCGGAGCAAAGGTGCATTAAAGGCGAGTAGGAAACGTTTTGACAATTCTCCTTTGGTTTCTAGCTGCCAAATGCCAGTTCATAGGGTGTTAATATGAGTAGACTTTTCAATATTGTCTTTTGAATATATCTTAATAAGGAAATGCACGCAAGGAGTCAAAATTACTGATCATAAACAATGCAGCAGGAGCAATATTTGAAATAAATACTCCCATAAGACAGGTTCTCGCTTCTCTATATCCATGCATGGATTACGTTCTCTGGCTTACTTAGTTTCGTAGAAAAAAAAAAAAATAACTTGAGAAACTCATAATTAATAAAAGAGAAATGCTTCTTGGTATGAATTAAATTCATGAAACGACGTACGAAACCAATAAATACAAATAGCACTATTGCGTTTTGTATTTGAAGAGATTTTCTTTCTCTTCATTTAACTTTTTAATCTAATCCTGATTGGTCACCAATACTTTCGTAATATTCGTGCAAAGATTCTTTCGTACCGTCAAGCATTACTGTTAATAAAATAAGTTATATTCTTGAGCCATAATGACTTTCACATTTTACGTGTGAAAAATCCTTTTGGAATAGTTTCTACATTCTACAATACTTATTTGTGGGGTAGACTTTCTAAAAGATTAGATCAAAATAAAATCACTGAAGTATATACGTACTAAGTTCACAAACATTTATTTGCATATTGAAAAAAAAAAAAAAACCGCCATGCTATTATAGAGATACAGAATTTCAGATGTATGTATATCTTTGAACAATTGGATGATCACTGTCATAAAAAGGGAAAAAAGAAAATCGATAGATTTTTTAGTGTATTTCTTATGCGCCTTTGATTGTTGACTACCTCCATATTTATTTTATAATAATTCACGATATTCGTATCATTGGTGAAAAAAGAAAAATGAAAATCGATAGTGTTTTTGTAATCAATTTGTGAAATATTATAGACTAATTTTTATTTTATCGTAAAAATTTGCATCTTCAATTTTCATTTTAATTTGAGTTAAACCAAAAAATAGTTGTTAACAAAAAGAGTTGGCCAAACACTCTAAAAGCAATGAAAATTATTATCAAATGGTGTAATTTTCATATGCATCACAAGTTTAAATTTTAACTGATATCTTCAAAATATTTCTTAAATAAAATTACCAGAAAATTTGAATTTATTAGTCCATATATTAATTGTTTGGCTTCGCCTGGATATATACCACATAAATGAACTAGTCAAAACATCACTTAAGATAGCTAGTATCTACTAACTTGTCCAAATTAATTCGAACACCAAATTGACGAGGTTTTGATAAGAATTCCAAAGTTCGTTTTGGTCAAGTTAGTTAAACCCCGAACGTAAATGCAAATGCAAGGATAAGTTGACAAGGTCCCTTTCAAAGAAGCTTACGAATGTTAATAATATATATAGAGTGTACGTAATGTATGGAGGGCATGTGAAGTGCTACAAGCTGCATTCATGGTTCACATGTAAAGATAGAATAGGGAAAAGAAAGACAACTTTTCTTCATCATTAAATGCAAAGAATCCAACGAACAAATAAAATTCTACAAGGAAAATTTGAACTAATCTAAAACATCGCCGTGGTGGCTATACACTGGCTAGCTATAGAGAATTGGTCACCTCAACTTTTCAACTTCGACTGCGCCATCAACTCATGGCAGCACAGCGCCATAGCTAGCAGATAATAGTGACCGAGCCAGCTTTCTTCCTAATTCATATGGTTTACTTTCTTATATATATGGGAGCACCACCATCAACATTCAACACCAATTGCTCTCTTAACTTGATTTGAAGCATTGTCATTCTGTGGGCCAAAATTAATCTTTGATCACAATATTCTTTAGATATCAATCTTAAGCCATAATGTATTTTGGGCGACTTTATGTTGGCGCTCTTGCTTTGATGTTGTTGCTGTTAGGCACAGCGTGCAATGCGCAACTTTCTACTACTTTTTATGAAAATACGTGCCCCAGTGCACTTAGCACAATTAGAACTGCAATTAGAAGGGCAGTGTCCAAGGAACGCCGTATGGCTGCATCTCTTATTCGTCTCCATTTCCATGACTGCTTTGTGCAGGTATTTCACTATACTCAATTTGCATTATACATATGACATATGAGTAATAATGGCAATTGAAAAAAAAAACATAAGTACGTTGTAGTTAATCATATTGAGCAATTATTAAACTAACTAACGTGGCCTTTAATTTGATTTGTAGGGTTGTGACGCATCAATTTTGCTTGATGATGGTTCAACTATCACGAGCGAAAAGACTGCACTTCCTAATTTTAAGTCAATAAGGGGATATGAAGTTATTGATCAAGCTAAAGCTGAGGTAGAGCAGGTATGTCCCGGAGTGGTGTCGTGTGCAGACATTGTAGCAATAGCAGCACGTGATGCATCATTCGCTGTAAGTATTCAAAATAACGTATATATTGTATGGTTGATAGTTATAACTTAACATGTAAAAGCTTTGTATTTGTAGTAACCAGTAAGGCTTAACACATTTTTTTTTTTTTTTGGTTGATTAGGTGGGTGGTCCATCATGGACTGTGAAACTTGGTCGGAGAGATTCTACAACTGCAAGTAAAAGTTTGGCTGAGAGTGACCTTCCACGTTTTACGGACAATCTTGAAACTCTTATCTCCCGTTTCAATAAGAAAGGACTCACTGCAAGAGATATGGTTACTCTATCTGGTAATTAATTAGTAATTTTGTTTGCTACATTCTCCTGAGCTTCACAAGTTTGATATGTGCATTTTATGTATTTATAAATCTTAGCATATAATATTTTCACTTAATGTAGGTGCCCACACAATTGGACAAGCTCAATGCTTCACATTTCGTGGTAGGATATACAACAATGCTAGTGACATAGATGTTGGATTTGCTAGCACTCGTCAACGTGGCTGTCCATCCTTGAGTAACGATGATAATGATAAAAAGTTGGCACCACTAGACTTGGTTACGCCTAATTCTTTTGACAACAACTACTTTAAGAATTTAATTCAAAAGAAGGGTCTTCTTCAATCAGATCAAGTTCTTTATAATGGAGGATCTACGGATAATATTGTATCTGAATATAGCAAAAGCCCTGCAACCTTCAAGTCTGACTTTGCAGCTGCTATGATAAAGATGGGAGATATAACACCTTTAAGTGGGTCAGCTGGGATCATAAGAAGAATTTGCAGCTCTATCAACTAAGTTCTTGAATCTTGAACATAAATAGCCAATGTGTTATTTTATATTTCATAAATATTCTTTTACTTTTCCAGCTAATAAGGTGTTTTTATTGATTCATTTAATTGTACGAAGTCTCTCTGTTTCTTTGATGGTTTAATTTGTTTCTTTAAATTTATCACCTCATTTACGGTGCTAGCACCTTCTTGTCTATTCTCTTTACGGGGTACAATATTCTTTTCAATTCATTCAATTGTACGTTGTCTATATTTTGTTGAATTGCAACTTCTGTTTGTTCTTTTAAATGTCAAGGTTCTTTTTCTCTTTCTCTCCCTCTCTCTTTTTCATGAAGTCTTTCTTAATTCTTACAAACCGTATATATTTAATACAGCAATTACAAAACATTTTTTGTGCAAATAGTACGAGGAGCAGGTTCAACCAATTAGAAAATAGGTAAAATGAAAAAAAAAAAAGAGAGAAAAGAGATATAGAGGAAAAATCATGGGTGATTGACCAATCAAAATTTTTGTATCACAAATACGAAAGATAACTTTCATACCAACAAGTATTTTCCTATTTAATATGACTTATGAAAAGTCAATCAGATAGAAACAAATTACAATCATCATGTTTAACTTATATTTCCTTGCAAACTTTCAAATGTGCAACCTTTAAATCTCACTGCGCTTACCATGACAAATGTGAGATTGGAAGATGTTTATCCGTCGAGATGATATGAAAGACATGCAATGTTAATGAGAGAGATACAATCCTATTATCTCTTAGCAACAACACAAAGGCATACATAATCTTAATTGTGATTCATTCCGTACAACATAATTTTTGGTTGGGCATCTCACGAGAAGGACTGTATATCAATTGACTAAATTCGTCTAGAGTCTAAACTACCGTTTGCATCATGTTGAATCTTTGCTACCTATTAATTAATTCAATTCTATGTAACCTGTTTCCATGACAAAATCTTTTTTTTTTTTTTTTCTTTTGAACCTTTTATAATATACTTACTACCTACATGCAAGGATCAGGAGCAAGAAAAGTTATTTAATATTCACAATGCCGCTCTTGCATCGATCTTCACAAAACTCTGGTGCATACCTTTAAGAGTATCTTCAATGCCAAGTTTCAATTTGGATCCCATTATATACTACATCAGCCTTGTATCATAAAAAGTAAAATTGGAATCTTCTTTAGAACGAAAAGTCTTTACTTCCATTCCAACTCTGGTGGCACATATTAATAAATAACATAAAAAAATATAATAAATACATTAGAACAGTAAAAGAAAATAAAAATAAAAAAATAAAGTGGCATAACCGTGCTACGTGTTCCTTAAACAACGGACAAGTGGCGGTTGGGTTCAATCCCTCCCGGTTGGGACTCATCCCAATTCTTTGTGTTGCTCCAATGGAGCTTGTGTATTGTCCATCCCAATTTAGTGGGACCTACAACACAAATGGGATGCACAAAAGTCCCACTGGAGTTGCTCTAAGGATCATGGCCAAGTGTCAAGGCTAAGGACAACGCATGTGGGGTCATTTTTGTCTGTTTGATTTAGGACCAAGCATCATTTGTAGGAATGGCGAGGGTGGCTCTTCCTTTTAGATGTTGTTTGGCAAGGGAAAGAAAAAGAGAGGAAAGAAGATGGAGGGAAAGAAATTGAGAGAAAAAAAATGGAGTGAATTTTTATTTTCCACAAGTATGTTTTGATAAAAGAAAAATTGAGAGGAAAAAAAATAGAAGAGGAATTATTTTCTCTTATTTGTTTGTGTGAAAAAGTAAAAGCAAAAAAAAGATAATGATGCTAAATAATAATTTTATCCTCATAAAATTTTATCATCATAAACCAATTAATCAATCTCCCCAATAAACCCAGAAAATTATAATTTTCAAGTAACAAAATCGCATTTTGATTTCAATTCACAAAGGTTTCCCCATATCTACTTGTACTTACTAGCATGTATTTTCTCAGTGTTCTTCAAATAAATCAAGAGCAAAATTTGAACTTTTCAACCTAAAAACTAGCAATTTGAAAAGGGGAATAATAGATTACGAGATGACGACACTTAAAATCCAACAGAAACGGTAACGTAGATAAGGCAACACAATCAAGACAAAAGAAGAAGAAGAGGTTTAAGACATTTTAGAACAATAAGACGAGAGACAGGAAAATTGTAATGGAGAGAGAAATATCAAACACAAAGAACTCATAGGAACTGGGAAAGACAACGATCAATGGATAGGCTAGTACAAAGAGAGCATTAGCGAAGGACTTCGATGGAAAAGGGATGCATAGTGTTGTGGGTGGATGAGGGTGGGGGTGGGTAAGGACACTCTGAAGATGTGAAGACTATAGGGTGGGGGAGGGGCTTTGTTTTTGGGTATGAATATTATTGGAATGTGGCAAGATGCCCATTTCCCCTTTTCGATCCAGTTCCAGGAGGAAAAGAAATGAGTGGGTCCCACGAACTATTTTGCACAGTATATTCTTTCTTTACATATTTCCCTTCACAACCAAATAAAGGAAAATAATATACTTCCTTCTAATTTCCTTCCCTTTTCTCTCCTTCCAATTTCCTCTCAATCAAACAAAGTCTTAGTGACTTGAGAGTGACATCCTTGTGTCACATTCAAGGTGTTCCTTTCACCCCATGCTTGCAGCCATTGGCCTTAAAAGAGAAATTATTTTTTTACACGGCATATATAGATATAGTATGGGAAGCTCTATGGTAGTATTTTTAATTATTAAAATTAAGATTTGATTTGATTTACAAGTTAAATTTTATGTTTTGAATTAATTTAGAAACCATTTCTTATGTTTAGAATGCATTAAATGGTATTTAGAATGATTAAAAATAGAATTAATTTGATTTGTATTTAAATTTTAAAAACCAATCAATTCCTATCAAATCCATTTAATCTTGATAAGATTGTAAATACAAAGCAATTAAATCTATAGAATTTGATAAATAAAATCACTTCTTAATTTTAAAACATCTAAAATATAAAATTTAATTTACAAATCAAACCTATTCCTACTTTTTTTTCATTCCAAACACACTTGATATCAATTTGAGTGTGGATGAGAATTGAGGTAGATAAGATAATATACTATATTTTTATGTGAGATGATACTGTAATTTTGGTGTCCCAAAATTATCTACAAATCAGAACTTGCCTTAAAAGTGGCACATGCAACACATGAACATAAGCTTGTGTTAGACTGTTAGCTAGTATGTGCATATTTGTCGGTACAAAAGCATTGCAAAAAGGGTAGATTCTACGGTAAAAGATGACAAAAATATCTTCACATAAAAATTGTCTCTATTATAGGCCTTACTATATTGTATATGGGTCTCATATAAGTGTGTGGGATCCACACATAAAAAATAAAGACAATCTTTATGTGAAGATATTTTTGTCATCTTCACCGTAGAAGCCACGTGCAAAAAGAACAAAAACAGAGTTAAAGGGATAATGAGTCAGACAGAGCAAATTGTTGAAGCATAACAAAAAGTCAAAATTCAGATTCAGATGAGAAAAATCCTTATAGTTGAGAATATTTCTAAGCAAGAGGGGTTAGAACGTCAGGTGCTAATAATGTTAGTACGAGAGCGAGGAATATGTTTGAATCACGAGAAACCTCAACATCTTCTACGCTTCCGTATCTGATGCTTTCCTTCTTCCTCATCGTCATCGTCGCTTCCCAACCATTCCAAGTTATAATGGTCGCCGTCATTGTCTCCATCTTCTACCTTTGAGCGCGGAACTTTCTCTTGTCTCGAATCCTCCTCAAGTTTTCAACTATAGTTTGGAGGATTCCTGCAGAGGTATGAATGACAGGTTTCCGGGAAGAAAGGTTTCCCGCCTCCCTACCAGCAGGCCATATGGTTTCTTGCCCCATATTAGAAGGAGCGCATGCCATATATAACAGGAGCGTATGCCATCCCCGCGTGGCATGGTGGCACTGTGAATTGGATATTATCCATGCTTGGTTCTCCCTTGTACACAAAAACTGCCCAGTGTGCCGGGGTGATATCTGTTTCATACTTCACTTCCTTCCAAATAACACCCCCAACACGTGCATCAAGACTCTCCCATTCTTCATCGCTGAATAATTCTCGTAAGTCAAACAATAGTACATGACCTTCAGCAACAGTGAAATTAAGGAACTGTTGGCGTTTAACTTCTGTTTTCTCACATTCGGGACCTTGCCACGTGCCCAGAAAGTGGGGCTCCCCCCTTGGGCACTATAGTCCCGCCATTATGGAATCTCTGTTTTGGGCATCACAATTTCTAATCCATTTATCTCTTTACGCACCTGTGACATCCAAGAAGAGATAAAATGCTTTATTGCATACTTACTTTGTCTTTCTTTTTTTCAATTTTATTTTGCTGAAATGAAATGAAATGAGTGAGAGAAAGTAGTAAACCTGTGACCATAGCATGCTTGATGTGCCTGCGGTTAAGGAATAGCAGTGTCTTGCATCTACTTTCTTAACGCTAGACGGCAATTCTGGAATTTCCTGAAGTTTCAGGCAAGAACTCACGTCGAGTCTTGTCAAGCAAATTGACTCTTTAATGGATGGTGGGAGTGACACAAGATAGTTCGAAGACACATCTAAGTCTTTCAGGTTTGGAAAACTCTGCACAATTACGTGAAGATCTTCATCTGATAGACTTGCGTAGCTGAAATGTAAAGTCCTTAAACTTGGCCGGCACTCTGCCATTGAAAGGCTTCCTTTGAGCCTTGCAGATGATTCTCGAAGTTGAGGGCATCCTCTAATTTTTAATGTGACAAACTTTGGCAACGTAGATAAGCTAATTGGAATTATTTGGAGTTCCTCACAAGAAGTCATATCTTGACGGCTAAGCCCAATAAAATCGGCAAAAGAATGTGGAAGCTCTCTAATAGCACTATATTTCATACAAATCTTTGGTGCCTTATCCATCTTTCCCACTATGTCTGGGAAGTGTGCAAGTCTTCTACACATATCAAAGGAAAGGTATTTGAGAGATGGCAGATACATGCTAGGTAGAAAACTTCTTAGTTGAGTGCACCATGAAGCACTTAAGTAAACAAGGTTAGGGAGAAATCCAACTGATTCATGAACCTCAACCAATTTTCTTGCATCCATTAAGTATCAATTCTCTCAAATTTTGGGCTCCGTACACATCAGGGAATTGAGTGATGGACTTACAATAGGAAAAATTCACGTAGGTCAAACACTTAAATTTCTGCAAAATAAAAATCAACTAATAAATAACAGTAACATCATATCTAAATTATGTCAATTTTGAGATTCAAGTATTTAGCATCATATCTAACTTTTTACTCCCTTCATTCCATATTATCTATCACTTTAGCCATTTGCACAAAAATTAAGGAAATTAAAATGAAGACTTGATTATGAAATATGTTTAGCAAAAGAAGTTGAGAAAAGAAGTTAAGAACAAGCAATCATACTTGAAAATGGTTTTTCCAATACGAGAGGACTGCAACATATATTGAAGGCAGCAATTTTCTCGGGATAAAAACGTGGTGGGAAAGACTTTGAAGGGTTTGAAGGGTGCCCCTTCCAGTCCAGTACCCTTAATCGGTTTGGCAGATAAATAGGCTCTGATGAAAGGCTTGTGTTCCGAACCATGAGAATTCTAAGCTTCTTAATCTTCTCAAAGACAGTATCAATGCAATTAACTTCTTCACGGCACTTAAGCTTTATTCCTTCAATTTTATGACTTCCCTTTAACACAAGTACATGTACTGTTAATCATGGATTGCTAGTTTTAAGGCAAACTTGAGGGGAAGTTAAAAAAAATCCAAAAGTTATTATGATTGTTCTAAAGCCTAATGATGAGGGTATTGGATAGTTTGCATATTACAAGTGGAAAACCTTAGTACAGTCACTAAGAAAAAAAAAATCAAGGAAAGAAAGTTGGCAATGTTCTTACTATATTTTCAATTAGTACTTTAAGAATATCTTTATGAAACCATAATCTGCTGCATTTACTAACTTCTCTTGGTGACTCCTCCTTAACTATCTCTCTACCCTTGCACTGTATTAGGTCATGCATCCTTAAGTAACTATCTTCAATGGTTACAAAAGATTTATCAATTAATATTTTAATATCATCTATTGTGTAGAAGTCACACCCATCTAAAATTTTTCTTACATATTCCCACATCTGCCCCTTGAAGAAGCACGCAATGTCAAGGAAAATAACCTTTTCATTGCTTTCCAGACTATTATAGCTTATTCTAAGAATATGTTGAATTTCTTTGTGAGGATTCTTCTCCTATTTGTCCAACGCAGACTTCCACTCACTCAAATATTTATCAATTAAATTAGAGCCTATAACTTTTAAAGCTAATGGAAGGCCTTTGGCATAACGTATTGCTCGATTGCACAGGTCTTCATAGTTTGTAGCAGGATGGCTTGTTTTGAAGACATTTTGACATAAGAGCTCAAGAGATTCGTATTCATTCAACATATTCATTTCATAAATTTTATCTTGACGGACCT
Source organism: Pterocarpus macrocarpus (assembly GCA_031439585.1). Taxonomy (NCBI): domain Eukaryota; kingdom Viridiplantae; phylum Streptophyta; class Magnoliopsida; order Fabales; family Fabaceae; genus Pterocarpus; species Pterocarpus macrocarpus. The sequence goes on from CM062522.1 coordinate 69,776,429, forward strand.
GATGAGCTAGTGGCAAATGTTTATCCCTTGTTATAATAATCCTGCTCACCAAATCAAACCAATCACATCCTCCTGCCAATTCTTTTAACTGTTCTATCTTATAAACATCATCAAGAACTATAAGAACTCCTTTTGTGCTAAGTCAGTGTTTTATTGTAGAGATCCCTTCATCAACATTGCCCAACTTGTTTCCCTCCTCAAGCATTTTTGACAGAAGCTGTTCTTGTAGGCTTACTGTGCCCACGTCCTGATTTGAAGTTTTTCTGACACTGAAAAGAAAACAAGCAGCATCTTTAAACTGGTTGCAAAGGAGTTATACAAAGCTCTAGCAAGTGTCGTTTTGCCAATTCCACCAGTTCCAACAATCCCCATCATGAAAGTCTCGTTACGAGATTCAATACGCAGAAGTGACCCCAGTCGTGTAACTCGAGAATGCAGTCCAATTACATGCCCCTCAATATGTAATTGTTTAGGAGCTTACAACATCTTCAATAAACTTGAATTCCTACCTGCAAATATACAAATGGTTTTCAAATCTTGGGATTGATCACGCAAAAATTCATCTCACTTTGATTAATGAGGATTTATTTCGTCAAAATAATAGATGAATTAAGCAGCATTTACATGCGCAAGTACATTTATCGCACGAGATATCAATACAGAACCATAGTAGCAGGAAATCGTGAAACTTAATTAATAAAAGAGATCTACTTATAGACATTATATTGGCTGCATCACAGCCTTAGAAAATTAGAAATCTCGTTTGACAATTGATATTTCTACATCATATCTAATTTGTTTCCCATATCTACTCTGTTAAAAGAAATTGACATTTCTACAGATCTTTAAGAACGTGGTATATAGGTATATTAACAATAACGGTCAAATACCACACATTTTGTCAACTCTAAGATCAACAAGAAAAAATATATGCATTTACTTACCTTTTTTAAATGATGTCCTGCTATGTTGGATACTTCATGCAAGGTTGACCTCCACTTTTGCACCTTCTCAGAGTCATGACCAAACTTCTTTTCATGAGCAGCCATGGCTATTCCATAACTATTTCTCTGATGCCGTACATCTGAAGGCTCTACTTTGTAGAAGATCGGAAACACAAGCTGGTCCTTTTCCTTGCTACACTCGAGGATTTTGACTAGTTCATCTAGACACCAAGTGGAAGCTGCATAATTTCCTGAGAAAACATTGAAGTTTCTCTTGGTTTCTGAAGTTTCGCCTGGATATGCCATCACCGTCAGACAACTAGCTACAAGCACGTACAGTGGAGTGAGCGGGCTTCAATGAATGATTCATAATGACAGACATCTTTTCAACTTCAGTGGATGAATTACTTTAGATTGACCACGAAACTGCCACGTATATTCCATGAACTTTCTTCGAAGATGGACAGCGAAAAGATGATAAGTGCCAAAACATTCTTCGTCAAAAGGTTTTTTTGGTACTGTTCTTCGTCAAAAGTTTACCAAGACGAGTGAGTGCGTGACAGTTTTGCATTTTCAGTTGCGCATATTTACCGTTGAAATTGCACGAGCTTTCGGCTTTCCATAGCCTTATTCTTTATATATATTTATTTGTTATATTTTTATTTTAAAAAGCTGCGTGCTGCGTGTTACAGCTCATTCGTGAAGAGAAATGATTTTTTATATTATTTAAAGTGATAGATATTATACATATCATTTATTTTTAAAGTTGAAAGAATTAAAAAGCGTGAAATAGTAATAATAAGATTGTGAGGATATTTTTTTTTATATATGGATATTTATAGATATTTTTAAAATTAAATGTGTAAATAAGATAACTCTTTTTTATATCTTAATTTTTAAAATTCGAATAAATAATTAGAACTCTTGCGACTGTTCGAATTTAAAACAATTTTTTTATTTGAACAATGGTTGTATCGTGTAGACCGAAAGCTAAACCAACTTAGATTAGGCCTGTAAAAGTAAATATGGTATATAAAAAAGTTTTATTAGTGTGTATTCATAAGGCACATGCATGTAAGACCGTGAGTGAAAGCAATAAAAATAATATTCGTTATTATTGTAAATCAGTTCATAAAATATTAATTTTTCGATAAAAATAAAATATTAAATGTTTTTGAATTATGTAATGACCTGCATTTTTATTTAATAATTTTTTTTAATATGTGTATGTTAACAAAACTAAAATGAGAAACGCTTTATATTCACTAGATAGGCACTTCAATCCACTTTTTTTTATTATTAATTTAAAATTTTATTTTTATTTATTTTTAAAAATTAAAGGATTTAATTTGAATACACTGTCTGTAAAACTTTTTTACACAGACATCCAATCATATATTGCCATATCAGTAAAAGTCTTTGATATAACCACCCAGTACTTAAATGGTCATGTAAATGGAAGGTTTTGATTGGATAGCGATTTAAAAAATTTTATCTCTTGTCAAGACCCCAATTAAACTCAAAATTAAATTGAAGTGATTTTATTATTTTTAAAATATTCAAAAATTAGAGAAGTTAAAAGAAGTTAAGAGAAATTGAGGGATAATGATAAAAAATAAAATGTGACCAAAAGGAAAGTTAAAATGCTCCAACCTCTTTATATAATAGTATAGATAATAAATTATTTATAATTATACACATGATAAAATACAACATCTTTTACTAAGAATATATATCCTAATAAATAAATAATAACTCATTTATAAGTTAAAATTTAAACCAATGTAACTAATACGACTCATGGGAGGTTTCGAACCTTCAATTGAGTCAGATTGAGTTATAAGAAGGATTTACAACTCTATCAACTAAGTTCGTGAATCTTAAACATCAATTGCCTTGTATTGTTTTAAGTTTCATAAATTCTTTTATTGTTCTTGTTAATAAGGTGCTAAATATTCTTATTGATTCATTGATCAAGAAATTATAAGTCTGTTTTGCCTCTCGTTCAGTTTTCATTAGAGCAATATTAGGTATAGCCAAAATTATTTGTCAGTTATTACCTGAATTTGGCAAAATTTAAGGATGGTGGTTGGATAAGTCAAAGGAATGAAGATCACTCACCTATTCAAAGATAAGAAATAATGTCACATAATTTTGGTAAATTCTGATTATTCAGTATTTTTCTTTTTATTATCACCCAGGAGTATAAAACATTGATAAGAACATTGTCGTAATTCTCTGCCACTGTAATGTTGAGAAGCCAATAGAAAAATCCACCAAGTAATAGGAAACTTCTACCATGCTCACAAAAGATGTTGGAGCAACTGATTCTCACAAAGTTAGTTATCTGCACATCATGCAATTAGTTGGAACCATGTGTTAATATCTAGAGAATTTAGTTATCTATTGAGGAAGTGAGAGTTTCACATTCCAAATAAAAAAAATCTCATTTTCAATAGCTAAATCAATTCCCCACTAATTTAAGTAGAATCATGGTTCTCTAGTAAATAAATTTACAGAAAACAATTTTTTTTTAAATGCTCTGGTAAATAGACTGAATTATCCAAAAATTGACATACGGTTTCCTAGTAATGGCATACGTTTGATTTTTGTTTTCATTTCTTATTTTTACTTTATATTTTTAATTTTAATTATAAAAAGGACATCTTATTCTTAATTTATTTCCTATTTTCAATCAAGACTTTGTAAAGAAAATTATAAAACAAGATGATGTTGATTTTATTGTTTCCTTTATAAAATCTTAAGAATAGAAAATAGATTAACAATAAGGTGATATTTTTTCAATTAAAATTGAAAAAAAAAAACAGAAATAAAATAGACCTGTACTTTGTGGGTATCAGATATTCTAACATCTTTTATGCGCGTTATAGAACCCTCCGCAATTACAATACTCCCTTAATTAAAGAATATGTTACGCCTTACAATGACACAAGTTAATTTATACAGTATTTATTTTAGGAAAAAAAGAAGAAAAAAGCACGCCAAAAAGATAGCTTATTAGATATCTGTTGAGAACAGGTGACTTCAATAATAACCAATCGAAAACACTACCTATTCATTGGTAATTTGATAATATCATTTTTGAGCCCTTTGCTGAAATGTTTGTTCAATAAGTTGGCACCACTTGTTTAAAAATCTTAAATAGTCCCTTAACCAGTCGTTGAATTGTCTTATGAAGTAGGAATATTGCATCCACCCAAATATGGCCACAGGAAGGAAGCCGTTCTCGCCTAGGTTCAGGGTCCGACTAAAATGAAATCGACCTCTCCTATTGGTATCGGATGATAGCTGATGATGAGAGAGTGTAAAATGTAAATCTAGGAAGGAACCAAAATGCCTTAACAGAGCAGCCCGCCGTGGCTATCGAGGAAATCTTGGACCCTGCTAACCAGAATCTTACAAATAAACTTCAAAACCACGTTACAGAGACTTACCGGTAACAAACTCCAAAACCACGGCACAAAGGCTTATTGGTCTCAACTCCTTTAGTCGGAGTTGGTTGAGGTGGTTACTTTGGTGCCCGAGGTTTGAAGGGGTATAAGTACCCTTCCTAGTTGGCACCACCACCATCTTGACATGTGTTTATTTTTGGCCATATCATTTAAAGTTGATAAAATTTTATTTTAAACTTCAATATTTATTTTTTCTTATGATTTGACCCCAGATATTTTTTAAATTTGTATTTTTAATTTTACACAAGTTCCTTAATTCATTTTTCACTTATTACATATGTCTCTTCATTTTATTCAAATCAAAACGTCTTATTTAAAAGAAAATCAAAAGTCATATCAGATCAAAAATGAAAATCAAAAGTTATCAAAAATCCTAAAACTTTACTAGTTATCGAAAAAATCAGAAGTTCGATTCAACTCTTTCATGGCCAAAGCACTCATCATTCTCAACACTCAAAACTCTTCTTTGATGGGTTTCATGGTCTTATTGTTGCCACCAACATAACGACAATCTTTGCCATAGTCTCTTCCTTTTTCACAGCTTTTGCATTTGCAACAACCACCCAGCATCCAAAACAACGTGACCATGGCTTCGCTTCCATGGCGGCCCCCCACTGTCTGATAAATCGTGAACCATTGCACTAGCAGCACTGTCACAAGTTGTTGCACTACTACAAGTCATGCAGCTCCACCTTACAACCATCCCCGCGCCATGCTCGTGCACCAAATCGTGACCACTATGCCACCATCGTTGCCTTTTTGACACAACTCGCACTGCCTCAATTGCGCCCATTGTTGTCAACACCTCTTCCAAGTCGCGCAATCATGCTTTGTCCCTACAACCATGGCCGACTAACACCCTCCAAAACCAAACTTCTACCTGTTTTGTGTTTCTCAACCAAACCTAGAAGCATGGTGCTGGTAGGAGGTTGACAGCAACCATAGATTCTGCCATGAAAACTGAACTTTATGGGTTGCCAGCTTGATTAAACAACGATGGGGTGGGTGGGTGATTCAATTTGGGATTTTAGGGTTATTGAAGTTTGATGAAATTAGATAATTTTAATTTCATTTAATTTGCTATTTTGATCTGGACGAAAGATGGACACAAACAAAGCAAGTGACAATTAGTGCAGGGATTAAAAAGATAAAATTTGAATTGTTAATAGATATAATTTAGAGGTAATAAATATAAAATAAAATAAAATAAAAGGTATTATAACAAATATTAAAAGTTTGACTAATATAAGATGATATGACAGTTTAATTAACATATGTCATTTTTTTATTTGTGCCACTTAAGAAGGGTACATGTACCCTTTCAAATCTAAGGGTATGAGAGTAACCACCGTTGATAATTAATGCATCCATTCTATGTTTTTTTTTTTTTCTTTCCATTTTAAAGTGATTTCCTTTTATCATGCATTTACCTACAAATATTAGTTTTTCTGAAAATTCTGTACTATCTTCACAAAATATATACAACCACAAATTACCAGTGGCTGGCTAAACTATTTATGGCCATAGTTCGGACTTGTGACCACACTTGTAGAATGATTTCTATGTGAAATTGGATTCTCTATACCCCCCCCCCCCCAAAAAAAACAAAACGCCAAAAAACAAAACAGAAAAATAAAATAAAAAAAAAAACGAAATGACCTTCATTTGGTCATAAAATACAATATTTTCAATAATTGAGATTGCATGCAATTTTCTAACAATATATTTTCGCCCTTTAGAAGTTAAGTATCTTCGGGTCAAAAAGATTTACAATCTGCTAACTTGATGATCCACAAAGTAATATAATTTTAAAGATTATGAAAATCTCCTTTTCATATCATCAATTCAAAAACCAAATTAAATACATGATGTAAATAAGGTGAAGACTTTATGCGCTAGAACAAATAAATTTAGAGAAACAATCGAAACTTACAATTCATTGATCATTGAATCCCGAGAGATTACATACAATTAAATGAATCGGTATGAATTTTCAACACCTTAATTATTAGGAGGAACAACAAGAACTAATGAAACTGTTAATTAAAAAAAAAAATGAAACTTAGAACAACAATTGATATTCAAGATTCAAGAACTTAGTTGATAGAACTGCAAATCCGTCGTATTACCCCAGCTGACCCTGTTAAAGCTTCAATATCTCCCATCTTTATCATCGCAGCTGCAAAGTCCGACTTAAAGGTTGTAGGATTTTTGCTATACTCAGACACAATAGCATCTGTAGATCCTCCACTGAATAGAACTTGATCTGATTGAAGAAGACCTTTCTTTTGAATCAAATTCTTGAAATAGTTGTTGTCAAAAGAATTGGGTGTGACCAAATCTAGTGGTGCCAACTTCCTATCATTATTAGTGTTGCTCGGGAGTGGACAGCCACGTTGGCGAGTGCTAGCAAATCCAGCATCTATATCACTTGTATTGTTGTATATTCTACCCCTAAATGTGGCGCATTGAGCTTGTCCAATTGTATGGGCACCTGGATTAAGTGAAAATATTTGATTTAATTGCCATACACTAGCGGTTATAAATACATATTGTATATGTTTTAGACATGTGAGGCTCAAGAGGATGCTAACAATCTATATAATTATTAATTACCTGAAAGAGTAACCATGTCCCTTGCACTAAGCCCTTTCTTACTGAAACGAGAGATTAGAGTCAGAAGGTCGTCTGTAAATAGTGGAAGGTCACTATTAGCCAAATTTTTGCTTGCCGTAGTAGAATCTCTCCGTCCAACCTTCACAATCCACGATGGACCACCCACCTGATCAAGAAAACAAAAATATGCATGATTAGTCTTACTACATATAACTATATATGCTTTTGCATGTTAGGCTATATAATCAATCATATGTACAAGTTATTACGAATACTTACAGCGAATGATGCATCACGTGCTGCTATTGCTACAATGTCTGCACATGACACCACCCCGGGGCATACCTCCTCTACCTCAGCTTTCGCTTGATCAATGACTTCATATCCCCTTATTGAGTTATTATTAGGAATTGCAGTCTTTTCACTCTCGATAGTGGGGCTATCATCAAGCAAAATTGATGCATCACAACCCTGCAAATCAATAGACCCTCAATTGTTTATGATTCTATTAACATGGTCTAAGCTTGATCAAATCACACATAATTAATTTATAAGCAATGTACCTGAACAAAGCAATCATGGAAATGAAGGCGAATGAGAGATGCAGCCATGCGGCGCTCCTTAGATACTGCAGTACGAATCACAGTTCTGATGGTGCTAAGTGCACTGGGGCATGTATTGTCATAAAAAGTAGAAGATAACTGTGCATCACATATTGTGCCTAAGAGCACCAATGTGACAACAAAAGTAGTGATACTTGAAATTCTAAAACCCATTATCGTTGAGTTGGTTCGAAGGTCACAACAAACTGAATATATTTAGAATTAGCTTAGCACGAGGGAGAAAATAATTTGTAGCAAGAAAGAGAATTAGTGAAGATGAAGAGATGATGGAAAAAAAAGGTCTGAGTGCTCATCAATTTATAGGATACTTGGTTGTGTGAGAATTTGTCATAGTCACTAATGTCCGCTACAACGCGGAGCAAAGGTGTATTAAAGGTGAGTAGGAAACGTTTTGACAAATTCTCCTTCGGTTTCTAGTTGCCAAATGCCAGTTCATAGGGGTGTTATGATATGAGGAGACTTTTCAACATTGTCTTTTGAATATATCTTAATAAGGAAATGCACGTAAGGAGTCACAATTACTGATCATAAACAATGCAGCATAAGATTTTCTTGCCATTCATGGATTACGTTCAGAGGTTTAATTAGTTAGTTTCGTATAAAAAAAATTGAGAAACTCAAAACTAATAAAATAAGTTATATTCGATGAGCCACAACTTTCACATTTTACGTGAAAAATCCTTGTCTACAATACTTAGCTGTGGGTTCTACCTTCTGAAAGATTAGATCAAAATAAAAATCACGTATTTAAATATTTATTTGCATATTGAAAAGAAGCCCATGCTATTAAAGAGATACGGAGTTTCAAATATATGTATATCTTTGAACAATTGGATCGGATGATCAGTGTCATGAAATTGTATCAAGTTCACAGACTTGCTATTGAGTTTAGGCATCTTCGCTTTTACCTTTATTTAGATAAGCATTTAATTAGTTGATGATGAGTAAGTTTGGGCTATATCCGGTTTTCCATGTTCTTATGCTTCATACGACGAAGCCTTTGTTTGTTGACTACCTCCATATTTAGTTAATAATAATTCATGATATTCACATCATTGGTGAAAAAAAAAAAAAGAAAGAAAATCGATAGTTATGTAATCAATTTGTGAAATATTATCTACTAATTTACATTTCATTGTAAAGATTTGCATCTCTAATTTCCTATGAAGGGTTATGTCAGGACGCTTTAAGATTTTCGCGCATATCTCAATTTTAATGGAGTTAGACCAAAGAATAGTAAAACAAATAAAAGAATTGGCCAACAATGTAAAAGCAGTGAAAATGATTGGCATATGGTGTAATTTTCATACGGATTACAAGTTTAAATTTTAATATGATATCTTCAAAATAATTTCTTCGATAAAATTAGGAGAAAATTTGAATTTATTAGTCCGCATATTAATTGTTCGGCTATGCTTCGCCTATATACCAGAGAATTTGGACTAGTCAAAACATCACTTAGGATAGTTACGTACTAACTTGTCCAAATGAATTCGAACACCAAATTGACGAAGTTTTAATAACAATTCCGACGATCGCTTTGGTCAAGTTAGACGATCATAGAGGCAAATGCAAGGATAAGCTGACAAGGTCTCTTTCAAAGAAGCTTATGAATATTAATAATATGTATAGAGTGTACGCAGTGACGGATTTAGAGGGGGGCAAGTAGCCCCCCCCCCCTTTTTTTCTCTCTCTCTCTTTTCTCTCTTTTTTCTCCTAGTTTCTATATATATAGCTGCTCTGTGTTCCTATTATGTGAGAAATCAGCATCTGCAAACTTATGGTAGCTGTGATCGATGAATGAAGCAGGTTGAAAAAGCATCGTCATCAGTGGCTGAGTTGAGCCCTGAACTTGCGGCACATCTTGACTGGGCTAATAACCACTAATAGATCCAGCCACACTTCAGGGATGTTTTAAATCATTCCATACTGAGCTCGAGGCCGTGGAACAACTGGTCATATGGTTGGCCTTTAAGACGCAGGTGCACCAGCGCGTCACTTCGACTCACAAAGGGGCTCCTCCCCTCCCCAAAAAAACCCCAGACCAAAAAAAATCATTCCATACTGAAGTTATGTATAAATTTATTTTAAAATCTTATTATATATTTTAGTTTAAAATATTATAATTTTTTACTTATTTTAAATTCACTTAGTTTAATAAATTTAATCAAAATTATAAAATAGGTTTGATAATCTATTATTTGATAAAACGTTATAACTTAAAATTTAAAAAATACAATAAATCTAGAATTTTAAAAGTAAAATTATGTCTTCAACTATTTTTTTTCCCAAGATACATAAACAAATTGAACTAGCTACCCATTTGATATATATAAGACTAATTTGATAGTATTGTGTGTGATCCACAATTACAGGAACACCATTTCACATAAATTTTTAATATTTTGATATCAAATTTGAACTTATATCTATTTAGTAGTCATGGTCATCCAACTTTTAAAACTTTTATGTTTTTCAAAATAAGTGAATGAAATAATACTTAAGCTATTTAATGAACAATATATATCTAAAGTTTTTACCTATAATTATTAAGAGTGTAATTTGTATATATTATTAGTATAAAAAAATTTTATATTAATATCCAATCATGTATTGTTACATAAATAAAAATATTATTTCTCACATCCACTACCTAAAAAACAAACCACTTTTATCCATGTGATAGTATATGATTGGATGTCAGTATCAAACTCTTTTATACTGACAATACATATAAATTAAACTCAATTATTGATTGTTAATAAAATTATACAATTATTTGAAAAAAAATGTGAAATTAAAAATAGATATAGTTAATTTAAATTTTTATGTTACCACTTGGCCCCTGCAGCATTTATATCTTGGATCCGTCCCTGAGTGTACATAATGAATAGAGGCGCATTTGCAATGCACTTTGCGATTCAAGGTGCTCAGTATATCTTGTGATGGTAGTGCATTGGATGATAGCGATTTGTAAGGCGTATCGATATACTAATCACTTATGATATATATAGTAATATATTAATTTAAAAAAATTTAAAAATATAATTAAATATATTTTAGAAATTAATTTTTATATATTAATAATATAAAATTATACTGATAATATAAAATAATTTTATATTGTCAGTGTAATATTATACTGATAGATAGTATAAAATTATATTGATAAAATTTTTATAATTTTTAGAAATTAATTTTTATACACTATTATATTGACAGTATAAAATAATTTTACATTGTCAGTGTAAAATTATATTGACAGCGTAAAATTATACTAATAAAATTTTTATGATTACACTAATAATATAAAATTATTTTATACTACCAATATAATTTTATACTAAAATAATTTTATATTATTAGTATATACCAATTAATTTTTAAAATATATTTAATCATATTTTTAAATTTTTTTAAAATTAGATATTATTACAATATATTATAAATTATTGATATATTAAAATACCTCACAATCTCATCATTAGATTGAAAGGTGCACCATACTTCGTGACCAACGAATAATACCGAAGATGGCGCCATGAATAGAAGGCATGTGAAGTGCTACAAGCCGCATTCATGGTTCACGTATAATTAAAGATAGAATAGGGAAAAGAAAGACAACTTTTCTTCACCATTAAATGCAAAGAATCCAACGAAGAAATAAAATTCTTCAAGGAAAATTTGAACTAATCTAACAAATTGGCGTGGTGGCTATACACTGGCTAGCTCACCTCACCTTGTCAACTCCGACTGCGCCATCAACTCATGGCAACACCGCGCCATAGCTAGCAGATAATAGTGACCGACCCAGCTTGCTTCCTAATTCATATGGTTTACTTTCTCTTATATATATATAATCTTTGATCACAATATTCGTTAGATATCAATCTTACGGCATAATGTATTTTGGGCGATTTTATATCACTGCTCTTGCTTTGATGTTGTTGCTGTTAGGCACTGCATGTGCACAACTCTCCACTACTTTTTATGACAATACGTGCCCCAATGCTCTTAGCACAATTAGAACTGCAATTAGAAGGGCAGCGTCCAAGGAACGCCGTATGGTAGCTTCACTAACTTCAATTTGCATTTCACATTTGACATATAATGGAGAATTAGAAAAACATGAGTAGTTAAGCACTTTTTAGTTAATGTATCGTATTGAGCAATTGTTAAACTAACTTGGCCTTTGATTTGTACGGCTGTGACTCATCGATTTTGCTTGATGATAGCCCAACTATCACGAGGGGAAAGACTACATTTCCTAATTTTAAGCCAATAAAGGGACATGAAGTCATTGATCAAGCTAAAGCTGAGATAGAGAAGGTTAGCCCCGAATTGGTGTCATGAGCGGACATTTTAGCAGCAGCAGCACATGATGCATCATTCGTTGTAAGTATGCGTAATAACCTGGTTGACAGCTATAACTTAAACATGTAAAAGCTTTATTGATATATTTTTGTTTTCATCAATCAATAAGGAAGCATATTCCTATCACAAAGCCTATCAATCATTATGTTAATTTTTTTCATTTGTTTTTTCTCCCTTACTTTTCTTTGAAGTTAGAAATATAGGGGGACAAGGGAGCACTGATTTAGTGATTTGAATGTGATGGATACAGGGAGAAGCGAAATCTAAATTGACATTAGGAGAGATTCCAATGAAACTCGGAATTTCAGCCAGCATAACAAAAGTAGCAAAATTGAAACTCTGGAGGAAAAAACAATTAAAGGTTAAAAAAAAAAAAGTCTGGCCTGCAGAGTTAACGAAAATAACCAGACACCATCTTGTATAAAATATACCAGATTTGAGAGTGGAGTTCTACAGTGGACCAAGATATTGAAAAGTAACTATGCAGCAAAGTGCAAAGCATATGTCAGAACAAAGGTATAGCCCAAAAAAAAATGCGCCCAAAGACAGAGCGAGAAAGCTTGAGTCTGATAGTAATGTTAGTAGGAGGGTGAATGCGTTTGAATCACGAGAAACCTCAACATCATCTGTGCTTCAGTGTCTGACTCTCCTTCTTCCTCATCCTCAACGTCATCATCGCTTAATATTATTGTCTCTGCAAAGCCGTCCAAGTAATAATCGGCGTCGTCTCCATCTTCTAGCTTTGAGCTTGAACCTTTGTGTTGTCTTGGATCCGCAAGCCTCTTCAAGTTTTCAACCACGGTTTGGAGGCCTTTTGAGAAGGAAGGAATGACATGTACCCGAGAAGAACGACGGCTTGATCTTGCTGCGAGCAAGCTGGTGGTGTATGGACATGTGAATTGGATACCATACATGTCTGTTTCAAACTTGTACACATAGACTCCCCAATGTACTGGGATGATATCTGTTTCACACCTCACTTCCACTCTCTTTCAACCATTATGATGCCCAACACGTGCATCGAGCCTCTTCCATTCCTCATCACTGAATAGCACTCGTAAGTCACACAACAGCACGTGATCTTCCGCAATAGTGAAATTATGGAACTGTCGGCGTTGGACATGTACATCCTCACCCTCAATGAACAAGCGCAGACGAACAGCTTGGTAGTCAACTTTGTAGAAAGCAAATGCTCAAGCCACAATAGGGAACTTGCGACGTGGGCAGAATATGATGTTCCGCCCCAGGCCACGAACGTCCCACGATGCTGGAATCTTTGTTTTGGGCATCACAACTTCTAATCTTTTTAACTCTTTACGCACCTGTGACACTAAAGGAGAGATTTAAAAATAGTGCTTTATTTCATACTTTCTATGTCGACTTTTTAAAATTTTATTTTGCTAAAATAAAATGACAAATGAGAGAGAGAAAGTAGCAAACCTGTAAACAAATGAGAGAGAGAAAGTAGCAAACCTGTAACCATAGCATGCTTGATGTGCCTGCAGTTAAGGAATTGCAGTGTCTTGCATCTGGTTTCTAAACACTGAAGGGCAGTTCTGAAATTTCGTGAAGCTTCAGGCAATAATAACTCACATCAAGTCTTGTTAACGAAGTAGACTCTTTAGTGCATGCTGGAAGTGATACAAAATGGTTTGATGACACGTTTAAGTCTTTTAAGTTTGGAAAACTATGCATAATTACGTGAAGATCTTCATCTGATAGACTTGCATTGTTGAAATGCAAAGTCGTTAAACTTGGCCGCCACTCTGCAACCGAAAGGCTTCCTTTGAAACTTGTAAATGATTTTCGAAGTGGCATCCTCCAATTTTTAATGTGATAAAATTTGGCAACATAAATAAGCAACTTTGTAGATTTCGGAGTTCCTTACAGCTCGTTATATCTAAATAGCCAAGTCCGATAAGATCAACAAAGGAATATGGAAACTCTCTAATAGCAGTATGCTTCATACAAATCTTTAATGGCTTATCCATCTTTCCCACTATGTCTGGGAAGTGTGCAAGTCTTCTACAAAAATCAAATGAAAGGCATTCAAGAGATGTTAAAAAGATTCTTGGCGGAAAACATTTAGTTGAGTGCATTCTGAAGCACTTAAGGAAACAAGGTTAGGGAGAAATCCAGCAGATTCATCAATCTTAACCAGTTTCTTGCATTTATTGAGTATTAATTCTCTTAAATTTTTGGTTCCAGACACATCAGGGAATTGAGCGATGGATTGACAATAGGAGAAATTCATGTGGGTCAAATGCTCGAATTTCTGCAAAACCAAAAATTCAAGTCATTACAAAGAGTTACAATATATCTAATTTGTGTAAAATTTTAGATGCGAGTACCTAGCATCATGTCTAACTTTGTATAAGAAGAAGATGAAGACAAGCAATTGTAGCGGAAACGGCTTTTCCAATACAAGAGGACTACAACGTAAATTGAAGGCAGCAATTTTTTTAGGATAAAAATCCGGTGGGAGAGACTTTGAAGGGTACCCCTTCCATTCAAGCAACCTTAATTGATTTGGCAAATAAATATGCTTAGATGAAAAGCTTGTGTTCCAGAATTCTAAGCTTCTTCATTTTCTCAAAGGTAGCATCAATCATATCAACTTCTTCACAGCGTGCAAGCTTTAATCCTTCAATTTTTCTACTTCCTTTTAACACAAGAATATGTGACATTAATTACATCCTGCTAGTTTTAAGGCAGACTTGAGGACGATTCAAATCAAAAGTTATTAAGATATGCGAAATGCATAACAATAGGGAATGCTAAGTTTGTGTATAAATAGAAAACCTTAGTAGCCGTTATTAAAAAAATGAAAAACAAAGAAAGAAAGTTTGAAATGTTCTTATTGTATTTTCAGTTAGTACTTCAAGAACATCTTCATAAGACCATAATTTGCTACCTTCACTAACTTCTTTTAGGGCCTCCTATATGACAATCTCTCTATCTATATTTTGTACTAGGTCATGCATCCTCAAGTAACCACGTTTGATAGTTATGAGAGATTTATCAACTAATATTCTAATATCATCTTCAACGTTGAAATCACATCCATTTAGTTTTCCTTTTACATAATCCAATCTCTGCCCATTGAAGAAGTAGGCAATGTTGAGGAAAATATTTTTTTTTCATTATTTTCCAAACTATCATAGCTTGTTCTAAGAATATTCTGAATATCTTTATAAGAATTCTTCTTATATTCCAATACAGAATTTTACTCATTCAAATCTTTATCAATCAAATTAGAGCCCATAACTTTTAAAGATAATAGAAGGCCCTTGGCATAACGTATTGGTCGATTGGACATGTTTTCATAATTTGTAGCTGGACTTCTTGTTTTAAAGGCATTCTGACAAGAGAGCTCAAAAGATTCATGATCATTTAGCACTTCCATTTCATAAATCTTTTTAACTTGATGAGCTACTAGCAAATATTTCTCTTGTTGTTATAATAATTCTACTCCCAGAGCCAAAGCAATCACATCCTCCTGCCAGTTCTTTCAATTGTTCTATGTTATCAACATCATCAAGAACTATGAGAACTCTTTTTGGGCTAAGTCTGTCTTTTATTGTGGAGATTCCTTTCTCGACACTACTCAACTCAATTTTCCCCTCCTCAAGCGTTTCTGACAGGAGCATTTGTTGTAGTCGTACTTGGCCGTTGTCTTGACTTGAAATTGTTCTAACATTGAAAAGAAAACAAGCAGCTTCAAACTGGTTGCAAATGGAGTTATACAAAGTTTTGGCAAGTGTTGTTTTGCCACTTCCTCCAGTTCCAAGAATCCCCAACATGGAAGTTCTGATATTAAACTCAATGTCTAGAAGTGACTTCACTTCTGCAACTCGAAACAGTAGTCCAACTATGTGCTCCTCAATAGGTAATTGTTTAGGAGATACTTTAGTGGCTGCCTTGATTACAATATCTTGAATAAACTTGAATTCGTACCTGTAGATATATAAATGGTTTTCAAATCTTTGTGATTGATCACGCAAAAGCTTTTTACATTGATTAATGGGGATGTATTTTATCTAAATAATAGATGAATTAAGCTGCACTTGCATGCACAAGTACATATTATCATGCAAAGGAGATCTACTTGTAGATATTATGGGCTTGTTTGATTTTGTTTTTGTTTTATAGTTTTTTAAAACAGTTTTAAAAAAAAATTTTAATTCAATTTTTAAAAACAAAAACACAAAAATTTTTGTTTGGTAGCAATGCTCATAAAATAGTTTTTAAAAAGTAAAAAACAAAAAAATTGCTTGGAAACTCACAAAACAGTTTTTGTGGGTGAACCAATGATATACATACATTGTTGGGACCCACACATTTTATTGGGTCTGTGCCACAGCTCTCTATTCTCTGTCAATCTTGTTTCTAGGAATCGAAAGGAGAACAAAGCCAATACAACAACAAAATAACATAAGATGCCACTGTGTTTTCAATGTTTTTTAAAACAAAAAAATCAAAACAACTCTAACCTGTTTTCTAGTTTCTGTTTTTAAAACTCAGTTTCTGTTTTTTAATTTTAAAAATAACACAAAAAAAATAACATACCAAACAAGCTTTTTTGATTTTTTGTTTTTAAAAACTAAAAATTATTTTACAAAACACTTTTCAAACAGCCCCTATATTATTGGTCACATCCTTAGAAGACTATAATTCTCGTTTGACCATTGACATTTCTACGTCTAAACTGTCTCCCATTTCTACTATGTAATAATAATAATAAAAAAATATAAATTTGACATTTCTGCAGATCTCTAAGAACATGATATATACAAACATAGTTATTTTAATAATCAAGTACTACACAAATATATCTCTAGAAAATATATGCATGCATACTATTTACTTACCCTTCTTTCAGATGCTATCCTGTTATGTTGGACACGCGAGTCAAAGCTGACCTCCACTTTTGCACCTTCTGAGAGTCATAACCAAACTTATTTTCATGAGCAGCCATAGCTTGTTCATAACTATTTCTCTGATGCCTTACATCTGAGGGCTCTACTTTATAGAAGATCAGAAACACAAGCTGGTTTTTTTCCCTCTGACACTCGAGGATCTTGACAAGTTCATCAAGACACCAGGGGAAAGCTGCAAAGCTTTCGAAGAAAACAATGATTGAGACCTTCGATTCTTCGATTGCATTAAGGAGTTGAGGTCGAGTCGTTTCTCCTATCCTCAGATTCTCATCATCCATGAAGGTTTTGATTCCCTTACGGCACAAAGCATCGTAGAGATATCCAGTGAATGCATAACGCGTGTCTTCTCCCCCTGAAACTCAGAAAAACATCATAGGTGCTCTTGGTTTCAGAAGTTTCACCTGGATTTGCCATCACTGTAACAACACTACGAGCAGAATGTTGTAATGATGTGCTTCTTTGAATGATTCACAAAGTATCGATAAATCAAATTGCCTTACGGATAAACCAATGTAACTAGCAGCGACATTGGATGAACCTGCTTGGAAGACTAGTTATCTTATTTGCACGGATAATTATATAAAGGCCCAAATTTGTAATTATTATTCGCAGCTACAGGATAGATTTTGGAGCCATATGTCGCCGAGCAAGTTTTTGCTATAGCCAATAGAGTTCATCGAGATTTTCACCGCCAACTGTAGCAGAACAACTGGTTGAAGAACAAGGAACAAGTGCCCTTGCAGTTGCACTGGCACAGCTGAGTTGAAGCCTTCTCGGCTTTGTACTTGGGCAGCCCAAACATAAAGGCGAAGAAGAGAGTAAAACAAATGAGGAAAAGCAAGGGTGAATAGGGAGGGGTTGGTTGGTCTCTCGTTTTCCCTCTATGGTTTTCTTCTTCTACCCCTCTCGGTCTTTCTCTGTTTTGCTATTTTCTTCTTCTTCTTAATAAAACGTGTTTCAGACCACAAGATACTAATGCATGAGTTTTGTTGGAGTTATTTGATCAATACAAATACCTTTATATACGTTCCTTTTCTCCTGCTGCGTATTTGTTCTGCTATGTATTCCTTAGTTCTTTATTTTTGGTTGCTACTGTTACAATCACCTTCTAGCTCTCATACCTTTGTCTCCATTTGATTGTTGGCATTCACTCATCTCATTTTCTCGGGAAACAGAGAATATTTGAGGTTTCAGGCATGCTCATCCATTCCATTTGCCACAGCGGAAAAGGAAAAAAATAGTTAGTGCTCCTTAGTTTACCTGTATTTAACCTAATGTAGCAACGGAAGAGGAAGTATGTTTCTACTATAGTACTTAACCTATCAAGTAATTATATTAATTATTTTCTCTTACTTTTCTTGGAAATAAAAATTTATTGAAAAATATTTATTACATAAAAAATCATAATTATACATATTTAATTTATATAATCTATACACAATAAAATAACAAGTTGAATAAGAAAAAAATAATAATTAAAATTGGATGCAATGATAAATAAGTTATAATTTCAAAGAAAGAATCAATGTTCTCAAATATTGGAGAAAATAATTATTAAAAGATTTATTAATTGTGATTGTGCTCCAAAAATTAGTCTTACAACGATGTTTATAAGGGTACCTGAGCAAATAAAAAAATATAAATTATGGCCTCAAAACATAGTTTGAATTGAACATCATCTTTATGGGGAGTAACGTATAATTTAAGGCCTTAACTTTTATGATTCAATCAATTTAGGATTTAAACTTTTTTATTTTTCAATAAGTGACCTTAAACCTGTCTGGACCACTCAAAAAATGTAAATTAAAATTACATATCATGTATAATATGTAATAACATGTAATCAAACTAAGATTAATGCTATTTTGATTACTCTAATTACTTCTTTCCCACTTCAATTTGTCATGCACAATTTTTTTTGTGTACCAGTATGGTTGAGAGTATTTATAATCTTTTAAAATTAATGCAAATAAGAATTTGTATGCTTGTCAATTTTGTTAATTATTCTACGTAATTATATTTACTTATTTTTTTTGGTTCTTTTGGTTATCAGTATATGAAAAATAAATATAAAAATAGTTGACTTTTTTTTTATAAAACTATTGAAATTGTTATATATATATATATATAATGATTTATTAATTTTTATTTCAAGTTAACTAAATAAAACATTTAAAAAATTTAATATTGTCTAATGCTTAGTTGGCATTTTTTTATAGTTAGGTGAAATTTTCTTGTGCTAACTAGATACTGAAAATTAATTTGCTCCCCTTGAGGTCCTTAATTAAAAATATTAAAAAGGTAAGACTCTTAAATAATTTTACCCCTGAAGTTGAAAACATTTTCTCCCATTGTGGATGTCATTTGAACTCCTAAAGAATCATGTGTAAATAGCTTACAATTTAATTATAACTAGTTTGGTTCAGCTGGTTCACTGATTTTGGGCTGGTTCATACTAGTTTTCTCCAATTTTTTAATTTCCGATTTTTTGGGTGTAACCGGACTGGCCTAGTGACCGGTTCTTAGTTGGATCGGTTAGATTGGCCTGTCTAGTTTGGTTTCTTTAATTGTGCCTATCTGATTTGGTTTCTTTAATTATGGTCAGTATCTTTGTTCAGAGTCTTCAAAATATTACCACCAACATCTCTATACGACCTCATTTGTGCCCAATTCTCTCTTTCCTATGACACCACCTTCCATTCCATTTACCCCTGATAGAGTTTCATATCGCTTAAGAATATAGTTACAAAAACTAACATAATTAGGCAAATCTTTCTTTATGAACTAACTATTAGGATTGAGTTAGATTTACTCAATTTTAATAAATTATCTTTCAAGTGATAATTGTCTTTTCACTATTTTCTCCGCTTCCTTGGCATAAACACGTTTGTGATTAGCTAGCTTCTTATCATTGTTAAGGCAGGTTATTCAAAAAAGCCGTGTAGGACACCTCTTCTAGTCTTCTAATAGAACTTCAATATCTGGGAAGTTTCTTGGTACCGCACCAATGCGTATGCACTTCTCCACTCCTAATGCCCGTTTGTCTCCACTCTATTGTCTTTATCTATTCCTATTGGCATTTTCGAGCTTTGAAAGGAAAAGGAAGCACAGCATACCAAGTGATGCATTTAGGGGAGAAAAATATTAGGTCAATATGATGTGTGAGACGATTTGGATAGGAGGTGAAAGAACGCATGCAAGTATATGACTGCATGTTTTTCACGTTGGTTGGGACAGATTGTCTAACTCAGGGAGTAAGATATTTTCTTTCTCCATAAGCATATACTTATTAGTTTATTACTTATGTGGGTTCTACAAAATTAATTAAGGGTGAATATGACTCATGCAAAAATAAAGGCACCATCCCTAATGCACACCATGTCAAAGATGGTGTTTAAAGCACTGTTGAGTTGTTGAGATCATAAACCACGGATGTATCAATGCTCCCTTCTTGTGATTACACCATAATATTTTTCATAATCTCTCTTCCCCCTTACCCTGCTACCTCCTCCACTTCTTGCTTCTTCAACACCAACACCGACACCCTCATGCACCACTATGTTGACACCACCACTGATGCTCGCAACCTCGATGCCACCACCGATGACTACAACCCTGATGTCATTGCCGATGATCACAACCTCAACACCGTGGCAGGATGGCTTGCAGTGTATGTGGTTTAGCAGGGTTGTTTGTGGTTGTGGGACTATAGTTGAAAATGTGGCTATGAAACCCACAAACTCAATCTCACCATCACCATCACTTCAACTAAGAAGGACAACACCTCCACCACCACCAACAGCACTCCCCACTACCGAGGAATATCAACAAAGATGGGAGTCCACAACGGTGATGACCACAACCTTGTGGAGCCCGGTGCGGCAGAGGTACCAATAGCTGCTAGCCACATCGCAAGTGGGGGCTCTAAGAACAAGCCAAAACCCCCTCATCGTGATCATGAAGGAGAGCCCAAAGTTGCTAGGTGATGGATTGATGGGATGAAGAGAGATGGAGAGATTTATAGTATACTACAAGCAATTAGTGTATGGATACATTAGAATAACCTGATGGATTAGATGGTGTATGGTACACCATTTTTAAGGTGGTGCATAATAAAATACACCAAAAATAAAACTTCTTTTTACTTTAGTACGCACAATTTTTTTGTCTATGTGATAACTATGCACATCGTAACACACCTCATATAGCTGATAACGACAGACTTAGAGAAATTTTAATATGTTTTTTGAACAAGAGAAAAACTAATTTTATATCATTAAATATATAATACATTGTTTTTCTTATTATCAGAATATTTATTTTTTTTTTCAAAAAATAAAAAATTCAATTTACAATATAATTGGTCATTTAAGAACCTAATCACAAACTTTGTTAAACAAGAAGTACATTCGAAACAATATGTAACAGTAAAACTAAATACAACAGAGTAAATAAACCTTATGTTTTCTTTATGTACCCACAAAAAAAAGGGGATTATGTTTTCTTTATGTCGTGAATTATACTTTAGATATACTCAATATAACCTTGTTTATGTTGAGTAAAAAGATATACTCAACATAGATAAGGTTATACTGTATATTACAAATCTGTATGATTTTGTATTTCGACTGCAAAATGCAATGACATGAAATGAAAATAATTTCCCTTCGAAATCAATATAAGTATTCTTCATTTGTAATTGTAAGATATTTGCACAAAATAATTCAGAGGTACAAGTACAACTTCAATAATTTTTAAAACAGACTTAATAGCCTTTGATATATGTTCTCCTCTAAAACCATGTGGAGTTTGGATGTGAACCTTTATAGCCATTATTGACTACTTCCTGTCTCTTATCGGATGCGGTTGTTAGAATATCATATCTTGATGACAACTTTTACGCAGTTGAGCTGTTTCAATAGCTCAAATGCTTGGTTTATATCTGTCAATGGAACCTCATGGGTGAATAGTTCTTGAAGAGGGAATTCCTGTGGAATGATCAATAGTCCAATACCATAATTGTGAGAAACTAGCACCAGCATAAAAACATATGCAAGAAATGACTTATGCAGTGTTATAGTTAAATGTCTTTGAGAAACCTCTTTTTGGCATTTGTCAGCTATAATGGAAAGCTCTGATATGGCTTTTAGCCCTCCAAAAATAGAACCTTTCAAAGTTCTGCCAAACAGAATAGAAGCAAAACCAAATGGCACAATAGGTTCAGTTCCTGCACCAATTGCTATTGCTTTGCCTGTTCCCTATATACACAGAAACTATAATTAGGAACACAAAAATATAACAACGAGAGGAACAAACTATGTGCAAAGGTTAATAGAATATTTTATACATATCCCTGTGATCAAGGATTATATAATTTGATCAAACCAAAAGGTTGAACTGCTTGGAAAAATGGAACTAACCACTTTTGTGGCTTCCAAGGATTCAGTAAGCAAAGGGCCAACTCCAGTGCACTCAAAAGAATAATCCACACCAACTCCACCACTCAGTTCCTTCACCAATTGTGAAGGAGACTTATCAGAATCACCAGGATTTATAAAGTCAGTCATTCCAAAAGCTTCCCCTGTTTCTTTCTTCATATCATTTTTGTCAATCCCTATTATCTTAGTTGCCCCCATCATTTTTGCTCCACTTATAGCCTGCAGTACAAGGTGAAACACGTTTATAATTAATCAAAACTTAAGGCTCAAAATTAGAAGCAAACTAACACATACAAGAAAATCTATTTGATGCGTACCCCCAGTCCAACAGCCCCAAGACCAAAAACAGCTACGTTTGATCCACTTTCAACCATGGCTTCCTTCCATGCAGCTCCAAAACCAGTTGAAAACCCACATGAGATGAAGCTGGCATGGGCTAGATTAATGTTTGGATCAACTTTGACAACGTAGTTGGCGTCAATAACCATGAACTCTGACCACGTGGCGCAACTGAAAGCATGGTATAGCTTCTTGCCTTTGCAGGACATTCTTGAAGTATTATCTGGCATCAAGCCAGTCAATCTCATAGGGTATGTGAGGCACAAATTGGATTTTCCTGAAATGCAATTCCCACATTCTTGGCACTCGCCTATGTAGTTTGGAATCACCATATCCCCCTCTTTAAGATTTGTGACTTGATGCCCAACAGTCTCTGCAACACTGCAATTAAAGCAACTACTTATGCATGACATGAAATTAATTGTGGACACAATTAAGTCACGACAGAAAGTTTTGAACCTCTTATTATATTTATAAGAACATGTATAAATAAAGGTGTTATGTATGGAGCTTACCCAACTCCTTCGTGCCCAAGTGCTAGAGGATAATTAAACTGCAAATACATTGGCAGTAATCCATTAGTGGAAGAAAGATGAAGAATTAGAAAGTTCTTGTAAAGAAAGCAAACTCAGACTCAAAGCATAGGATTGAAAAGACTCTTAACATCGGGGGATCCTTGAATGCTTGAGATGTCTGTGTGGCAGATACTAGCACATAGCATCTTAACTCGAACTTCGGTTGCTTTTGGGGTATCTACTTGTATCTCTTCTACCGTTACGGGCTCTCCCGCCCCCCAGCATACAGCAGCTGCAATATCCAAACCAAAATATGTACTTAGAATATATGCCAGATTTATCTTATTCTTCTCTAGTTACCTACTACGGAAAAGGTGCATAACAATTTTCGAAAATAACATGAAAATTCAAAGTGATTGGCATGCTTAATGGTTGACTGATACCTTTGCATGTAACAACTTGTGAAGCGCTCGTCATTGTAGGTAGAACTCAGTTCCTAACTTTGAACTGAGAAGAGAAGAGGAGAGGTGCGGTTCTAAGTGCTCCTGCACTCCCTTTAATAACAGAAAATGAAAGAAGCAAGTAATGATGTTTACAATAAAATGACTACGCACATGGGTTGCAACTGGCAGGAGCAGCGCTTTGTAGCTATGGCTGCTTTTAAAATTTTAGGTATGAATATTTTCTGAAGCTTTTAATATATCTAGTACATTAAAAAAATTAAAAATTCTATTTTTCAATTTCTTTTTGACAATTTTTTTATGAATTTTTTTTGCCAGTGTCTTAAGAGGTCATTTGGTATAAGATAATCTATTTATATGGTTGGCAATGTTACTTTAAATTGCTTGAACACACAATATTGCATTGTTTGGTTGGATATCAATCGAGATTTTTAAAATACTACTAAGTAAACCTGCTAGTGCATCAAGCAGTGTGGATTTTCCAGAGCCAGAAGGACCCATAATAGCCATGGTTCGAGCAGGTTCCATTAAGCAACCTCTTGGTTGGTCCCTTCCCAAAGTTTGGTAGAACCACTCTCAGATCTTCCAATGCCAAGTAGCTTCCCCTATCCCACCTTTGGTGCTACCACTGGCTGCTTCTATCTCCATGTTTGCCTGCAGCTAAAGGGGGAGTTTGAGCTGGAGATGAAGGCTAACATATGAAAAAAATTTAAAAGATAATAGAGAGGAAACATAGACTTTTTGGAGCGATTGACAAAAAAGACCAAACAACTAACTATTAATGCTGCAATCAAATCAATTACGAACATGGGAGAATTATGAAGAAAGAGAAATGTACAAGAGTTTAATGGCTTGGAGTAGGCACAGATCAGAAGCATATGGGTGGCACGTGGAGGAAATTAATGTTGAGGGTTACAAGGGCTTACATCTACACCATGCTTGTGATGGCACGGATATGAATGTTGCTGTCAGTTTTGAAAATGGTTTTATTCATGTACCAGACAAAAGAAAGAAAAAATACACAGAAATAGGTTTTATTCCATATACGCAAAAATTTTTTCCCCTAACTTGGTCCTACGTGTCTTGGGCATCATGAGTCATATTATTTAGATGTTAATAAGTCGATAACTAAGGCACATAAACTTGCCACTATGCCGTGAAAAGATATATATTTAAGCATAATTAGTTATAACTAATAATATATTCTTTATTCATATTCATCACATATAATTAACACCATATAATTATTTTTATATCATCCTTATCATATCATTATAACACCATAAAATTAACATGAATTATTAAAAATTATAAGGATTAGTAAAATTAAAACTATTGTTTGATACAAAAAATATTTTAATCTTTAAACGTTATGCTTATTTTCAAGTTAATCTTTCCAGTTAATCTTTCCATTAAACTTCAAATATTTTATTATCGAATTTATGGCACAGCTACCTTAAATTGAAGAAACATGTTTTACGTTCGTATAATGTTTTACTTTTGAAGTTATAAAGCAGGTTTGAGTTGCTGTCTGGACGGATTTGATGTAATAAATGAACTAGAATTAGACCCTCACGATGTTCGAGAAAATTAAGTTTTGTTAATGAAATTGTACCTTTTTTTTTTCAGAGATAAGAGATGCATGATATTATTTAATTTAATATAGAAATAAATTAGTAGATGTATCTGATTTTGTAATACATAATAATTATGTAATGGAAAAAAAATGTTATTTACTCGTAATCAGGTAATAGTGTAGTGGTGAAATAAAGATACAAGATTTTTTTGAAAGCACTGAAATTATATATATGTTTGATATTGAAATGAGCTTCTTCCTTTTAACTATATCTCTTTGTTCACAGTTGTTGGCATTCGTTTCTTTTTTTGTACTTTTATCTGTGTTGTTTGTCTTTTGTGGATAGTGTTTGTTTGGAATCTTTTCTCCTGAAACTTCAAAAAATAATTAATTGTTTGCTTGTTATATTTGAAAAGTAATTGAAGGATAAGCCTTAAGTTAAAGGAATATAAATTAAGCTATTATTTTTTGTTGAATAGAAAATTAACAAAGCAAATAGCAATATTTTAATTAATCTTCTGATTATAAAAATAATAAGAGTTATTTTGTTTAAAATAATTTTTAGTTTATATTTATTTTTAATTTCTGTTAGCTATCCATACTAATATTAGACTAAGACAGTGAGACACAACAGATTCAGACAAAGCTATGTGTCGATTTTCAAGGTTTAAGAATTGTAATGCAAATATATTGTCATTTGAAACTGGTTAAACTTGTTGAACAAATTTAGATGCCAAAATACAGTGTAAATCATGTAAAGTATGAAAATCATACATAATGCGTATAAAAAAAACCATGTAATGTAGATTCATGAACATTTCATGATTTAATGAGTGCTCTTGGAAAATTTAAAAATCAAAGAGTAATATTTTAATTAATTTTCTAATTATTAATATAATAAGAGCTGCTTTGTTTAAAATATCAAGAGTAATTACCTGTTAATCCAAAAATATCATCTTTAAGAGAATTGTCTCTTCTTGATTTTCTGCTTTGAAGACATTGAAGAAGCTATATTGAGATTTTAAAGAAGCAAGTATTCCATTTTTTCATTTTTTTTGTGGAAAACCTTTCCTAGGAAATATAGACGATAAATTGTGAAGAAGCTTAAAGAATAAGAGGTTGGTTTTGAGTCATATAGGAGTTTATATTTTAGACAGTATTCTTATATACAGGTGTGGACAATGGACAAGGATGAGTGGAAATTAATTTTTAATAAATTTACAGTTTTATTTTACTATTATATTGGTTTTAAGACAATGAATAGCTTTTATAATGTTTTAATTTGGCAGCTGAATGTATGTTATACTAATTAAATTGTGAATATGATATCAATGTATGATTTGAAACTAAATTTAATTCACAAGCAAGTAGTGAAGTTCATGAACGACCACCTAAAGGTTTTTACAACAAATTTATAGTCCATTAGAATTTTGTAACAGCAATATTGAAAGAAATACAGTATGCCGCGTATTTTAGAAAAAATAAATGAGTAATGTGGGTTGTGCTCCATTATGTTTATATAGGTGCTAATCCAAATGGTGGGATGCAGAATGTAAGATACGGATGAGATAACAACTTATATAATAAGCTGAAGTGTCATATTTTAGATTATCCTATATGTTAATATTTCAATGAGGCACAATTTGGGTATCACAAATAATATACTATAAATAGATAGACGTATGATATTCACTTGAACACCATCTCTTTGATGTTATATTAGTATTCTTTTTTTTTTTTTTGGTTTAAAAGTTGATAAATAATGGTTAAGAATATAATAATTAGTGTCCAATTAGTTGTATATTTATGAATATACCTTAATAGTCCATGTAACAGTTGGTGTGAATAAATAAAAATGGCAATAGGCCATATAAAACCACTTAAAAATGGAGAAGAGAAAATTATTAAGTTATTAATAAGAAAGAGAAAGGAGATGCTTTTGGAGGATATGCTTTATTTTTGGAGGGGCTCTTGAAACTTGGAAATGACAACTAGGCTATAATGCTGACATGGCAATGTGGCAAATTGTGATAGTGCTGAATTGTCAATATCATATTGTACGCTTCAACTTTAATATATTATAAATAGTTACAATGTGCCTGGAGGGCGTTGCGATAAGAGTCAACAAAAGAATTGAAAAATAACTTCAATTGAGTTGCCATAAATTTTTATTATAGGAAAAATCGAAAAAACCTTTTAAATTTGCAAAACCAGTCTTTTTAAAGAAATTAGGTTCGGGAGTTTATTTATGCATAGAGAAGGGTGAAAACTTAATCCCACTGCACCCCTAATATATCCGCTTTACAACGGTTACCCTAGAACTTGTTACGCAAAATAATGAATAACCATAATAATGTTTATTTTTCCCCTTAAGAATGTAACAATTGTTTACAAAAAAAGAAAATAGAATTAATATAACAATTATTTACAAAAGGAAAGAAATGAAAAATTGATATGATAATTATTTCCAAACAAAGAAAGCAAAGTTAATATACAATTATTTACAAAAGAACATATATGTAAAATTAATATAACAATTATTTACAACAAAAAAAATTAATATGATATTTACAAAAGGAAAGCAAAATTTAAAAAATATAATTTTGGCTTAATTTGCGCTCTTACGTATCCTTTGATGTAATAAGGAACTCAAAGCCACGTAATTCTTATATAAAATGATTGTGTTTTGGCTACTTTTATTTACAAAAAATTTCTTTTTATAAAAAGAGAAAAAAAAGTTCGCTCTTGTACAGGATTTAAAATAGTATAAGTTACACAATAAACCCTTACAATTCTTATGACCCTTGAGGATGAACAAATCATACATTAGTGTTATAGATTGTCATGTAGATAAAAAATTTAAGAAAGATTTTTTTATCTAAAAGAAAAGAGAAAATCTTGATTGTTAAAGATTATGAAATAATTCAAATGATAGATAACACTTGCACACTCATTCTTCAAAGAAACATTTATTTTTGGCATTTTATCATTTTATTGTTTTTCCTTTTTTTTTTAACTTTTTGTCTATCCCTTAAGAACCCAAAACATGCAAAAAAAAAAAATACACACACACACACACACAGTAGTGTAATAAACATCTAAAAAAGAACACTCAATGAATTGTAGAAAAGAACGAATAAGAGCAATAACAAAAGAATGAATATAAAATAATAAAAAATAAAAGAGAAAAATAGCCTAAATGCACCAAAAACTAATGAGTGAATGTCCCTTCTTTCATTACACTTGCAATGGAGAAAGACAGCAAGGATTTTTTTTCTTTTATATTACAAATAAATGACAAAAGAAAAAAAAACATAAAATAGAATTAACTAATTATTGCAATGAGATACATAAAATTGGAGGTATGAAAAAAGAGATTTATTGGAGAACAAAAAAGAGAACCAAGAAGTAATCATGAGACCACTATGGTGGTGCTTTAATACCTAAGTAAAACCTAAAATATTTGATGATTTTTTTGATTTTTTTGCTTGCTTTCTACCTTAATAGTCCATGTAACAGTTGGTGTGAATAAATGAAAATAACAATAGGCCATATAAAATCACTTAAAAAATGGGGAAAAGAATTATTAGGTTATTAATGAGAAAGAGAAAGGAGATGCTTTTGGAGAATATGTTTTACTTTTGGAGGGGCTCTTGAAACTTGGAAATGACAACTAGGCTATAATACTGATATGACAACGTGACAAATTGTGATAGTGTTAAACTGTCAATACCATATTGTGCATTTCAACTTTAATATATTATAAATAGATAGATAGATAGACACTGACAAATTGAGTTTAATTGATATGCACTGACAATGTAAAATAATTTTATGCTGTCAACCAATAAAAATAGGAAAAAATAAGAAATCATGATAAATATTTCATTATAATGGCTGATTATTTGTATGAATTGATACTTTCCACTATTTTTATTGGCTAATAATGTAAAACTATTTTATACTGTCAGTACATTTAAATTAAATTTTGACAAATTTGCTAATGGAAAAATATAGAGCATAATGAGAGGTCAAGCTTAATTTGTTTCTCCAAATATCTCTAGATTTTTTGAGCATGAAATCTTTCTTACAGTCCGTGTGTATTTAATACGGCTTCTGTAAAGGCAGTGCAAGATGGAAACACTCATCGTGTTTAAACACACTGTCAAATGTACAGCCTTTATATCTGACTCTGTCGAGATGATTAGAAAGACATGCAACCTTAACGAGAGATACAATGCTAATACATCCTAGCAACGACAAAAAGGCATACATAATCTCAATTGTGCTTCATTCAGTATCCGAAAACATTTTTTGGTTCAGCATCTCAGAACCACCAGTTCACTTTATTTACATAAACTTCCCTTCTATCATGATGAACATTTCCAACCTGTTAAGTATCACAGTGCCGATCTTGCATTGATCTTCATGAGTCTCTAGTACACACCTTTTAGGATTATGATCGAGCATCGAGGCTGAGGACAATGCATGTAGGATTCCGCCCCATGCTGGTGGGATTGGCCTCAAAAGTTCGCGCATGTGAAACATGAGCATGAGCTTGTGCTATCTAGCTGCAGGATTTAAAATATTCGTGATAGTTGTGCTGCCAAAGGGTGGAGCATCTGTCAGAAAAAAGGCATTGCAAAAGAACAAAAACAGACTCAGCGAGCTTGAGAGCCATACAGAGCAAGTTGTTGAAGCATAACAAAAAGTTGGATCAGAAGAATCAGAAACAGAATCAGGAATTTCCTTCAGTTTGACAATATTGCTAAGCAAGAGGTGTTACAGGGTCCGGTGCCAATGTTTGTATGAGGGCTAGTGTGTTTGAATCACGAGAAACCTCAACATCTCCTATGGTTCTGTGTCTGACTCTCCTTCCTCTACCTCGTCCTCATAGTCATCATCGCTTAATATCTTTGTCTCCGCCAACCAGGCCAAGTTATAATCGTCATTTCCATCGCCCCAACATTTCCTTTGTCTTGAAATCACAACCCTCTTCAAGTTTTCCACCACAGTTTGGAGGCTTTCTGAGAAGGAAGGAGGCACTTGCTTCTCAACATCATCACCATCCTCAAAGTTGCTTGAAAACATAGGCTTTCCTGGCGTCTGATCTCTCATGTTACCTACCATCCATTGCGCAGGCATTGTTTCTGCCACATCCCACTCGCCAAATTTTGGGAGTTGCGGTGGTGCTGTCGCTGGCGCTGGCGCTGGCAGCGGTGGCGGCGGAGGGCGTGCCTTTGGGAATCGCAGGCTCCCTGCCGGTTCGTCATTTTGAAAAGTTTTCTCGTTACAGCAAATCAGTTTCTTGAAAGTTGACAATATAGCTGGACAGCAGCGGCTACAAGTTCGAGTGTGAGGATTTGAATCATCAGTTACCTCAGCATGTTCTAAGCACGATACTTCTTCCATTTTTATAGTACTGGCTGAGTCTTCCACAGGGCTCGAAGAAGCCGTTGCACTTTCTAACTCCACCTCATCCCTTGGTATGGTTATGGCCTTTGTAACTAGGAATGATCGTATCCCTGAGGAGTCGGGATATGGACACGTGAATTGGATATCATCGACGTTTGTTTCTTTCTTGTACACATAAACTCCCCATTGTCCGAGGATCATGTCTGTTTCACACTTCACTTGCACTCGCTGCCAATCATTATCATGCCCGACACATGCATCAAGCCTCTCCCACTCCTCATCACTTAATGAAACTCGAAGGTCACACAAGAGCACATGATCTTCTGCAACATTAAAAATATGGTACTGTTGCCGTTGGACACTTACATGCTCACCGTCGATAAACAAGTGCAGCCCAACAGCTTGGTAGTTCACTTTGTCAAACACAAGCGCTAAAGCCACAATAGGGAACTTGCCACGCACCCAGAAAATGGGGATCTCACCTTGGTCACGATAGTCCCACCATTCTGGAATCTCAGTTTTGGGCATCACAACTTCGAATCTATTTATCTCTTTACGCACCTGTCACATCCAAGAAGAGATTAAAAAAAAAAATGTGGTTTATTGCAGACTTTCTTTTTCTTTTTTTCTTTTCAAATTTGTTTTGCTAAAACGAAATGAATTGATTCAGAGAAAGTAGCAAACCTGTGACCAAAGCATGCTTGATGTGTCTACAGTTAAGGAATTGCAGTATCTTGCATCTACTTTCTGAACACTAGAGGGAAGTTCTGAAATTTGTTGAAGCTTCAGGCAATAACTCACATCAAGACTTGTCAAGCAAATAGACTCTTTAATGCATGCTGGGAATGATACAAAATAGTTTGATGACACATTTAAGTCTTTCAAGTTTGGAAAACTCTGCATAATTAGGTGAAGATCTTCATCTGATAGACTTGTACTGTTGAAATGCAAAGTCCTTAAATTTGGCCAGTACTCTGCAATTGAAAGGCTTCCTTTGAAGCTTGTTAATGATACTCGAAGTTGAAAACATCCTCCAACTTTTAATGTGACAAAATTTGGCAACATAAATAAGCTACTTGGTAGATTTTGGAGTTCCTTACAACTTGTCATATCCAAATATCCAAGTCCACCAAGATCAGCAAAGGAATGTGGAAGCTCTTTAATAGCAGTATGTCTCATCGAAATCTTTAATGGCTTGTCCATCTTTCCCTCCACGTCTGGGAAGTGCTCAAGTCTTCTACACAAGTCAAAAGAAGGGTATTCGAGAGATGGCAAGCAGATTTTTGGCAGAAAACTTCTTAGTTGGGTGCATTCTGAAGCACTTAAGTAAACAAGGTTAGGAAGAAATCCAACTGATTCATCAACCTTAACCAGTTTCTTGCATCTATTAAGTATCAATTCTCTTAAATTTTGGGCTCCAGAGACATCAGGAAATCGAATGATGGAATGACAATAGGAGAAATTCATGTAGGTCAACTGCTCAAATTTCTGGAAAACAAAAATCAATTAATTAATAAGAGAAAAAATACATCTAAATTATGCCAAACATTAGATGTAAGTAACTAGAAAACTTTTTATAATAATAATAATAATAAGAAGAAGAAGAAGAAGAAGAAGAAGTAGTAGAAGAAGAAGTCAGGCAATTGTACCTGAAATGGCTTTTCCAGTACGAGATGACTGCATCGTAAATTGAAGGCAGAAATTTTCTTGGGATAAAAACCTGGTGGGAAAGACTTTGAAGGGTACCCCTTCCAATCAAGCAGCTTTAATTGATTTGGCAGATAAATAGGCCCAGATGAAAAGCTTGTGTTCCGAACAATAAGAATTCTAAGCTTCTTCATCTTCTCAAAGGTAGTATCAATGCAATTAACTTCTTCACGACAATCAAGCTTTATTCCTTCAATTTTACTACTTCCCTTCAATACATGTACCATTAATTACATATTGCTAGTTTTAAGGCAGACTTGAGGGGGAAGAAAACATCAAAAGTTATTAAGTTGTGCTAATGATCCTTAATGATGAAGGGACTAGATAGTTTGCATATTATATAAGTAGAAAACCTTCATGCCGTCATTACGAATAAATATAAAAAAAAATAAAGAAATAAGGTTGGCAATACTCTTACTGTATTTTCAGTTAGTACTTCGAGAACATCTTCACAAAACCATAATCTACTGCGTTCACCAGCATCTTTTGGTGCCTCCTGCTTGACAATCTCTCTACCCATATCCTGTATTAGGTCATGCATCCTCAAGTAACCATCTTCAACAGTTATGAGAGATTTATCAACCAATATTCTAATACCATCTTCTGTGTAGAACTCGCACACATCTAGTATTCTTTTGACATATTCCAATCTCTGCCCATTGAAGAAGCATGTGATATCAAGGAAAATATCCTTCTCATTGCTTTTTAGACTATCATAGCTTATTCTAAGAATACTTTGAATATCTCTATGAGGATTCTTCTCATATTTGTCCAATGCAGACTTCCACTCATCCAAATTTTTATCAATTAAATTAGATCCTATGACTTTTAAAGCTAATGGGAGGCCCTTGGCATAACGTATTGCTCGATTGCACATGTCTTCATAGTTTGTAGCAGGATGGCTCGTTTTGAAGGCATTTTGACAAAAGAGCTCAAGAGATTCACGTTCATCTAACATTTCCATTTCATAAATCTTTTTGACCTGATGAGTTACTAGCAAATATCTATCCCTCGTTGTTATAATAATCCTACTCCCAGAGCCAAACCAATCACATCCTCCTGCCAATTCTTTCAACTGTTCTATCTTATCAACATCATCAAGAACTATAAGCACTCTTTTTGTACCAAGTCTGTCTTTTATTGTAGAGATTCCTTTTTCAACACTGCCCAACTCAGTTTTTCCCTCCTCAAGCATTTCTGACAGGAGCATTTGTTGTAGGCGTACTTTGCCCATGTCTTGATTTGAAATTTTTCTGACATCGAAAAGAAAACAAGCACCTTCAAACTGGTTGCAAATGGAGTTATACAAAGCTTTGGCAAGTGTCGTTTTGCCAATTCCACCAGTTCCAAGAATCCCCAACATGAAAGTGCTGTTATTAAACTCAATATCTAGAAGTGACTTCAGTCCTGCAGCTCTGAACTGCAGTCCAACTACGTGCTCCTCAATATGTAATTGTTTAGGAGATACTTTTGTGGTGGCCTTGCTAACAATATCTTGAATAAACTTGAATTCGTACCTACAGATGTAGTAAACAAATGGTATTCAAATAATGAAGTTGATTGTGCAAAATTTTACTTTTATCTTGATTACTGAGGATTTATTTCTTCAAAATAATGGACAAATTAAGCTACATACATATTATCACCCAAGATATCTATTTAGAGCAACAGAAGTAGAAAATAGCGAAACTTAATGAACAATGGAGATCAACTTATAGATATTTGGTCACATCATTAACAATTTGACAGTTGACATTCCTACAGATCTAAATAATTTCCCGTATCTACTATGTTAAAAAAAGAAAAAGAGAAAGAAAGAAAATTGACATTTCTACAGATCTTTAAGAATGTTGTGTCCAGTATATTAGTAACCGAGTCTAGATGTTTAGTTACCCAATGAGCAATCAGAGAAAATAAATGCATACTTAATACTATTTACTTACCCTTCTTTCAAGTGATATCCTGTTATGTTGGATACGCGAAACAAGGCTGACCTCCACTTTTGCACCTTCTCAGAGTCATGACCAAACTTACTTTCATGAGCAGTCAAGGCTTGTTCATAACTATTTCTCTGATGCCGCACATCTGAGGGCTCTACTTTGTAGAATATTGGAAACGCGAGCTGGTTCTTTTCTTTGTGACACTCGAGGATCTTGACAAGTTCATCAAGACACCACGTGGAAGCTGCAAAGTTTTCAGAGAAAACAATAATCGAAATCCTTGACTCTTCAATGGCTTTAAGGAGATGAGGTCCAATTGTTTCCCCTATCCTCAGATTCTCATTGTCCATGAAGGTGTTAATCCCCTTCCGGCACAAAGCATCGTAGAGATAGCCTGTGAATGTGTGACGCGTGTCTTCACCCCTGAAACTGAGAAAAACATCGTAGTTGCTCTTGGTTTCAGAAGTTTCACCTGGATTTGCCATCACTGTAATAGCACTACAAGCAAAGTATTGTAATGGTGTGCTTCATATAATGATTCACAACTGATTGATGAATTACATTTATGGATTGACCATGGAAACTGGCAGCGATATGGGATGAACTCTCCTGGAAGATGGACAGGGAAAAACATTGACTTGTAAAAAACCACGTGACATGTACGACAACTTTACAAGTATGGATTTTTAACTTGACTTACATTTCAATATACATTTGTTACATTTTATTTGAAGATGGCTCCTACCAGAGAAAGATATGAATCCTTTGCTCGTTTAAAGAGAAAAGAGAGAAAAAGGAGTACGGAGGAAAGAAAATGAAAAAATTTTGAGGTTTTTTTTTTGTTTAAAAGTGAAAGAAAAAAAAATATTAATGGTAAAATTTATAAAATAGAATTTTTTTATAATAGATAAAAAAGTTAAAAAAAAATTTATGTAAAATTATTATTAGATTTCATATACAACAATAAATAAATATTTATATTATATTATATAAAATAAAAAAATAATTTAATATAAATATATTTTATTTTCTTTTATTTTTCTCTTCAATCGAATAAGAGATTCATTTTCTCTTTGAAGAAAGAATAAATTTTTTTATTTTAATTTTCTCTTCTTATTATTATTTTTTTCTTTCTATTTTTTTTTTATCATCAAGCAAAGGGAAATCTCGGAATAAGACAAAAAAATTCGCTAATTTAGAAAATTTGTCATTCTTTCCAATAATTACATAAATTTACAAAGCAACCCCAACCACCTTCATCAACTTTCAGTCTCTTTAGTTGTTGCAGATAACCAAAGTACCCAGGCACATCGATGGTTGAATAGTACCTTGAGGCTTTCAAAGATCGTTGGAACGACGTCGTGCTCGAGGCCAGAGTTTTCGTCAGCTGCCCGCTCAGCACGCTCACGCCGCCGCCCATCAATCACAGGCGGCGCTCCGTCTTCATGCCGCCGTGCACCTCGAACTTCTCCAAGTACACCGGCGCGTGCATCCGTTGCCGGGTTGGG
The DNA here is from genome assembly GCA_031439585.1 of Pterocarpus macrocarpus. Classification (NCBI taxonomy): domain Eukaryota; kingdom Viridiplantae; phylum Streptophyta; class Magnoliopsida; order Fabales; family Fabaceae; genus Pterocarpus; species Pterocarpus macrocarpus. The sequence continues at coordinate 69,812,298 of CM062522.1, forward strand.
GGCATGTAGGCGTGGTAGCGAGTCGGGTTGAGGCGCGATGCTGTGAATGTTTGGTTTTGCTTACAAAGAGACGATGGGGGTGACTTTATAAATTTAAATATTACTGATTATTGAAAATAACGGAGATGGTAAGGGGTGATTTTATAAATTTAAATTTTATTGAAAATAACGGTAAATTTATTAAATAGGCTACTTTTGTCTTATGCTACATCACATGATTCCCTTTAGTTGAGTTGCACCTCTCTACTTTGATGCCACAATCCATCCTATTTTCAATGCATACTCTGGAAGCCACCTTCATGAAAAATCAGCATGCTGTGCGTCGGCTCATTTTTTCAAAACGGATTCTTGGATGGAATTGGTATTTGTTAGGATCATAAACCTGTCTTTGTTTAAATTAATAAAAATGCGTTCATGATATATATTTTAATTTTTTAAAAGTTATATTTTTTATAAAAAATTAAAATAATTATTTTGAGTTTAAATTTATCATAAAAATGTGTAACTATCTTAAATTTTTGCATGTAATCTTTAATTATTTTTTAAAATTCAAACAAATAAACTCATAACACTAATACACTATTCAAAGTTAAAACAATTTTTATGTTTTAACTATAATTGTATCGAGGTTGAAAGTTGACTCATTTAATAGGCCAAGTTCATATACGTGAAAAATCAATTTATATTTTTCATATTAATGTGTATTCTCAGGGCACATGTAAGTATACGTTAAGCAAAAAAAAAAAAAAAAAATATATATATATATATATATATATATATATATATATATATATTATTTTTAATTAGTTATAAGATGGTGAATATTTTTAATTATTAATTGCAGCATTTTTATTTAATTATTTTTATTTTTTATATTTTAACATGCGTATGCCAACAAAACTCATAAGAAATGTTTTATATTTATGATAAATTATTTATAGTTATACGCATGGTAAAAGACAACATCTGTTACTAAGAAATTATATCTTCTTAAATAAATAATATTTTTATAAATAATTAATAACTTGTTTTAAATGTAAGTTGATTATTATTATTTTTTAATTAAGGAGCGGCTGAGCTCCTAGTTATTATAAGTTAAATTTTAAACCAATTAATTCAACTCACACGAGATATTGAACCTTTGAATGCTGTGCCATGGTGATAACAACTTAAGAAGGACTCGCCACAGGACTTTGTCCATGATCCTGACAAGAGTGATGCTAGCAACAATTTTTTTTTTTTTTTTGGGTTCATAAATCATGTATTATTTTATGGAAAATTCACTAATTTTTTTAAGAAAATAAAACTATTTTCTCGGAATTTTTGTTTTTCGTAAACCGTAAATATGAAAAACATAGAGAAACAGGAGTTTCAATTCCCCATTAAATATACTGACTTTTTCATAAATTAACAAATGATTTTTCAGTATTATTATGAACCGAAAAAATAGTTATGAGGAGCATCACATGTTCCCAAACATTTTGTGAGTATGGTAGAATACTCTATCAACTAAGTTCTTCAATTTTGAACATCAAGTGCCATTTTGTTGTTTCAAGTTTCATAAACTATATTATTGTTCTTTCTAACAAGGTTTTAAATATTCTAATTGACTCATTTAATTATATGTAATCTATCTGTTTCGTTGAGAAATTGTAAGTTTGTTTTGCCTTTAGCTTTTCCATGTTTATTTTTCATTATCACTCAGGAATAGGAACTCCGTTTGAAGAAACATTGATAAAAAATGTTTTGTAACTTCCAGATTTTTTAAAGTTGAAAAGCTGACAGAAAGTTGCACCAAGTAATATACAATGCTCTCTTAATGTGGGTTGCATTTAGATGGGATTTTCGGAGAGGAATAAGTACTTATTTTTAGAAATAAGTAGTTTTTGAACATTTTGTGTTTGAACATTTTGTGACTTATTTGTTTATATTTATGGAAAAAAGTAGAAATAAAAAATAATCAATATTTTTATCTTTTTAAGAAGTAAATAGGGAGTTGTTTCTTCCATAAACAAAAATAATAGAAGAGAGAAAATTATACTTTATGAATTTTAAGATAATTACTTTTTTTTTTAACTATTTTACCCTCTCACTCTCATTCTTGTTCTCATTCTCTTACTCCTTAATTGTAATTTTATGAAAAAAAAAAGTATTTTAATATTTATTACATCCAAATAATTTAATAATTTTTTATTTTGATTAAAAAATACTTCTACAATTACTTCAAATGCAAAACAATTTTCTGCTTCCATTTTTGCTTATGCTTTTAATTTTACTTTTGAATAAGTACTTCTCTCAAAATTTTAATTAAATGGTCCCATAAAAAAAATACATGCAGTTACTGTGTAACACCTTACAAAGAGAGAAGTTAGTTTATAGAGAAAAGAGAAATGTTATTTATACACGACAAAAGTTAGATATCTCATATATATTTTAGAGAGAGATAGACACAAAAATTTGTTTTTTCTCTTTTAACATTCACAATCACTTGTAGTTCTATGTCTATCTCTCTAAAATGTTCATGATATGTCTAGCTTTTATATTTGCAAACAACATATCTCTATAAGAAACACGTGCTCAAACCAAAAAGATAGCTTGTTAGAGATATGCTGAGAACAGATAACATTATTCAATAATAACCAAAGGAAAACGCCATCTAGTCATTAGTAATTTGATAATAGGTTTTCTAAGTTCTTCTTTTGAAATAATTGATCAATGTAATTGGCACCACCTAATTAAGCATGTTGGATAGCCCCTTAATTAGTCTTTGAACCATCCTATAAAGTGGGAATTACATCCATGCAAATATGGCCACAGGAAGGAAGCCAGCACCAAAGTACAAAATGGAACTCCATTTCTTTTTTTGTAACTGAGTGGTGAGCAAAATGGTTGCATTGAATGCTAGCACTGGGCATCCTAATGACAAGAACAGCAGTGTAAATCTAGGCTGAGTTTTTAAGGGAGGAACTTGTAGAAATCCCATAACTCAAATGGAGATGTTAAGATTGAAAGGAGCATCACTACTGAAGCCAATGAGCACACAAGTGTCCCAACTTCCATGACCGTAAAAGAGAGAAAGTGAGAAACACACGAGAACCATAAAACACAGTGCCAACGAGTAGGGATATTCATTATCAAACCAAATCGAGAAAATCGAAAACTGATTAAAAAATGTTTTTTTTGGGCGCAAAAATTGATCAATTTGGTTCAATTTTCGATTCCAAAATTGAAAATCGAATAGAAACAAATCAAACTAATTATATCTTACTAATATACTGTATTTAAAAAGCTACACTTGGGTAGCCCAAGCCCAACTTTATAATCAGCAAAGATGTCAAGTTTAATGAATCATCCATGTTTCGTCCGAAAAAGGAGGTTGCCGATGCAGAAACAGACTATGATACCAATAAACAGGTGGAGTTTGAAGCTGAACCACCAAAGTAAGAACAAGATGATGCCCCTAGTCAGCCCATTCAAGAAGAAGAATAACAAACTCCTAGCGAAGTGGATGTCCTATAATAGTTGCAACAATATAGACTCACCAGAGATAGAGAAAGGGGGCAAATAAAACCACCACAAAGATATGATCATATAGACATAGTCTCCTTTGCATTATTAGTAGTAGAGGATATTGAAACATAAGATCCCATAACATATCATGAGGCTATTTCCAATCATGAGTCTACACAGTGGATTGCTACTATGAGTGAAGAGATGGAGTCTCTTTATAAGAACCAGACTTGGGAGCTAGTGAAACCATCAGAAGGACATAAGATCATTGGTTGTAAATAGATCTTCAAGAAAAAGGAAGGATCACCTGGAGTTGAATTGGCAAGGTACGAAGCATGCTTAGTTGCAAAGGGCTTTAACCAAAGGGAAGGAATAGACTTCAATGAAGTATTCTCTCCTGTTGTAAGGCATAGCTCCATTCGCGTGTTACTCGCTACAGTTGCACTGTTTGACCTAGAGCTTGAACCGCTCAATGTCAAGATAGCTTTTTTTCATGATGAGCTTGAAGAACAGATCTATATGCAGCAACCAGAAGGCTTTATTATTCAAGGTAAGGAAGATCATGTTTGTCTCTTAAAAAGGTCATTATATGGCTTAAAGTAATCTTCTCGCCAATGATATAAGAGATTTGACATCTTCATGCTAAGTCACGATTACTCTAGGAGTGATTATGATTGTTGTGTATACCATAGGAAGCTCTTATATGTTGATGACATGCTCATTGTTGCTAAGAGTATGTCTGAGATTAAGAAATTAAAGAAGCAACTTAGTGGTGAATTTGAAATGAAAGACTTGGGTGCAGCTAAGAAAATATTAGGCATGGAAATTCACAGGGATCGGCGTGCCAGCAAATTATATTTGTCTCAAAAGAAGTACATTGAAAAAGTACTTGAGCACTTTGCAATGCAAAATGCAAAGCCTGTGAGTACTCCTATGGCGGCCCATTTCAGATTATCAGTTGCACAGTCACCACAGTCTGTTAAAGAGGAGGAACAAATGCCACGTGGTCCTTATGCCAGTGTAGTTGGAAGCTTAATGTATGCTATGGTATGCACTTGACCAGATATTTCACATGCCGTTAGTGTTGTTAGCAGATACATGGGGAATCCAGGCAAGATGCATTGGCAGGTAGTGAAATGGATACTTCGATATCTTCGAGATACCGTAAATATTGGCTTAGTATATGACAGGAGTTCAAACACTGGTGATAGGGTTATCGGTTATGTTGACTCTGATTATGCTAGAGATATTGATAAAAACATATCTCTGATAGGATATGTCTTCACGCTGTTGAGTAATGCAATTAATTGGAAAGCAACTTTATAATCTACTATTGCATTATCAACTACAGAAGCTGAGTGCATGGCAGCAGTAGAAGCAGTGAAGAAAGCCATTTGTCTTAAGAGTTTGGTTAGCAATTTGGGTTTGGAACAAGATATTACAGTTATTTACTGTGATAGCCCAAGTGCGATACATTTGACTAAAAATCAAATGTATCATGAGAGAACCAAACATATCGATGTTAGATATCTCAAGGCACAATAGTTATGAAAAAGATTGATATCTCGAACAATCCAATAGATATGTTGACAAAGTCAGTAACGATAGGTAATTTCAAGCATTGCTTGGACTTAATTAGTATCCGCAATATGTGAGTTGCCCATATGGGCATATTGGAGAAGACGACTTCAGAAATTCAAAGCTTGATGAAAATCAAGTCAAGGTGGAGATTTTTGGCGTGATTGGGTGCTTGATTTTCAAGCTTGTGTCAGAAGCAAATTGAAGGAACAACAGTGTTATAAGTCATGTTTACGGTACACCCCATATTAATTAAGCATCAAATATTTTCAATGTTGCAGAGTTGTTTGAAAAGCAAGCATAAAGAGCACCAATGCATTAAATGTTTCGGTTGAAAATTTGGCAGATGAAGCTCTATTCACTTTGTAAGCTCTTGGTGTCACAAATCAATCCAATCTTCTTCTCCATGTCTCAAGCATTTAGAGAGTTATGTTTCTATTTTGAGTTTCTCTCTTTTGTGTGTTGAATACTGTGAGGTATTTTGGGTGTATTTAGAAATTTGATTGAGTGGAGTGTGACTACCCTTTTTATATCTCCATTTTATTTCCTTAGTGAAATATTTAGTTGTCGCCTTTGCCAGTGAATGTAGGCTATTTGCCGAACTACATTAAATTTTGAGTCTTCCTTTCTTAGACTTCCGTATATTTATTTTGTGCTACTTTATTTGTGCATTATTCAGAGGCAATCTCCACCATTTAATAACAATTTTCATGTGCATCCATGGCACTTTTTCTCTGATGCCGTACATCTGAGGGCTCTACTTTGTAGAAGATTGGAAACACGAGCTGGTTCTTTTCCTTTTGACACTCGAGGATCTTGACAAGTTCGTCAAGACACCACGTGGAAGCTGCAAAATTTTCAGACAAAACAATGATTGATATCCTTGACTCTTCAATGGCTTTAAGCAGTTGCGGTCGAATTGTTTCTCCTGTCCTCAGTTTCTCATCATCCATGAAGGTGTTGAGTCCCTTACTGCGCAAAGCATGGTAGAGATGACCTGTGAATGCGTAACGCGTGTCTTCACCTCTAAAACTCAGAAAAAATATCGTAGTGACTTTTTGTCTCAGAAGTTGCAACTGGATTCGCCATGACAGTATGTACGAGCACTGGAAGCAGAGTATTGAGATGATGGGCTTCATTGAATTATTAACAATGAATTGATGAATTACATTGACTTATGGATTGACCAATGAAACTGGCAGCGACATTGGACGAAATTTCTCTCGGCAAGAATTGTTACTTTGACGAAAAAGATCCCGACATATGCGCGACACATGCAAATAAAGGGGGTTTAAACTTTAAACCGTCAACACATGCTGTACGAAAAAGTTGCTTTACAAAACATTTTTTCTTGTCTTTAAAAAGGGAAAAGAAAAAGACGAGGCGAGTTTCCCTCTGCTTTTGATAAAGGAGTTCAGGAAATTGCAAGGAACCCGCGAACGCCGGCAAATGAGCAAAGACTGAAGGCTTTGAATTCAGTCCATTGAGGCACCAGCAAGTCAGATATATGGCAGAGAATATAGCAGAGACAAGAGTGATGAATATTCTATAATTTCATTGATTGATTTCCATTACATCAGCCGACATATGATAACAGAATGCAAGGCCCACAAAGCACTACTACATAACAACCCTTTAAAATGAAAAGAAAAAACAGAATAGCAATTGTGACTAAAGTAATTGTGAATTAATAAAGTAATTGTGAATTAATAATCCTCGTAATGCTGTGTCATCTTTCCCTTTCTTTTTTGAAAATCAATCACCATTGTATTGCCTTAAGTTCCATAAATTCCTTTCTAATAAGGTTCTGAATATTCTTATTGATTCATTTAATTATACGTTGTCTCTCTATTTCATTGATCAAGAAATTGTGAGTTTGTTTTGCCTCTAGCTTTTTCATGTTTATTTTCTTTCCATCATGACCCGAGAATAGAACTCTGTTTGAAAAAAACATTTGATAAAAATATTTTTGTAATCGTGAGCCTTTGTAAAGTTGAGAAGCTGACAGAAAGATCCACCAAGTAATATACAATGCTCTCTTAATGAAGAATATATGTTGTCATTGTGTTACTTCTTACAAAGACACAAGTTAGCTTATATAGAAAAACACAAACTCAAGTCATAAGGATAGCTTATTAGAGATATCATGCTAATCAGAAACACCGTCCAGTCATTGGTGAATTGATACTATCTTTTCTGAGCTCTTCTTCTCTTGAAATAACTGGTCAACGTAGTTGGCACCACCTGTTTAAGCGTGTTGGATAGCCTCTTAACGAGTCTTTGAACCATCTTATAAAGTGGGAATTGCATCCACGCAAATATGGCCACAGGAAGAAAGCCAGCACCATAGATAGGACAAAATGGAAGTCCATTTCTTGATCTCTAACCGAATGGTGAGCAAAATGGTTGCACTAAATGCTAGCGTTGTGCATACTAATGAGAAGAACAGCAACGCAAATCCCTGGCTGAGTTTTCTAGCGAGAGACTTGTAGAAATCCCACAACCCAAATGGAGATGTTAGGATTGAAAGAAACATCGTTACTGAGGCCAATGAGCTCACAAGGGCCACAACATCAAACACACGAGAACCAAAGAACACAGGAGTGCCATTTTCACTCCCACCTGGGATGGTGTAGGCTGCGGCAAAGACCACCGTGGCAACAAGGACAGCCACAGTGGAGCATGACTGAGCTGTTTCCTTTATCCAGCATTTTGCTTCTTTGTGCATCTACTGATGCTCCAGAAAGATATGCGACATTAACGAGATACAATGCTAATATATCCCAACACCAACAACAAAAAGGCAAACATAATCTAAACTGAGCTTCATTCAGTATCTGAATATAATTTTTGGTTCTGCGTTTTAGGACCATCAGTTGACTTTATTTACCTAAGCATCCCTTTTATCGTGTTGAATATTTCTTACCTGTTAATTCAGTTGTAATGATGTGCTCCATAGAATGATTATTCATAACAAATTGATGAATTATGTTGACTTACTGGATGAACTTTGCCGGAAAATGGACAGGGCAGAAACATTGACTAATAGATAACAGCGGGACAGACAAGTATGACAACAGTACAAGTATTAAAAATTTTTCACCTAAAAATTTTTCCTACTATCAGTACTTGAAATTAGAACAGTTTTGGTAGCTAAGGTCTACGGTGAGTTGGCTCAATAAAAAGAAGACATATATAGTTCAGTAAAAGACAAAATAGCTAATTTATAAAATTTGCTATTCTGTGCTACAGCTTATCTGTGAAATGTCTGGATTCTTGGACGAAATTTGTAGGCTCATATACATTCACATATACCCTCTCTTGGTTTAATATCTTTGGTGACATGCCTGTGTTTAACTAAGTTAAAAATGTATCTCGATGAGATAATTGCCTGCATTTTGGTTTAATTCTTTTTTCTTTTTGATTTTTAACATGTGTATGCTAACAAAATTCATAAAAAATGTTTCATCTTTATAATAAGTTATTTATAATTATACACATGAATTTAACTTATATCAAATATAAGTTGTTTCTTTTTTTTTTGGTAGGGGCTGGGCTCTAATGAACTAATATAAGTTGAAACTTACACCAGCTAATTCAATTCATAGGAAATATTGAATCTTTATGTTGCTCAACTAAAGTGACAAGAACTCAAGAAGAATTTGCAACTTTATCAACTAATAGCATGTTTAGCTTAGCTTCTGAACTGAAAAATTGACATATGTTCTAAGATTTTGACATCAATCACAATTGCATTGTTTTAAGTTTCATAAATTGTATTGTTGTTCTTTCTAATAAGGTTTTAAATATTCCGATTGATTCATTTAATTATATGTACTCTCTCTGTTCCATTTCATCAAGAAATTATGCGTTAAGTTTTGTTTTGCCTGTAGCTTTTTCATGTATATTTTTCATTATCATCGGGGAATAGAGCTCTGTATGAATAAAAACACTTATGAGGACATTTTTATAATTTTCAGCTTTCGCAAAGTTGAGAAGCTGACAGAAAGATCCAACAAGTAATTTACAATGCTCTCTTAGTAGTAAACATATATCGCTACTGTGTTACATCTTGCAAAGACACAAGTTAGCTTATATTACTTTAGCAGAAGAACACAAATACACGCCGAAAAGATAGCTTATTAGAGATATGCTGAGAACAGGCGACATTTCAATAATTACCAAACGAAAACACTATCTAGTCATTGGAAACTTGATAATATCTTTTCTGGTTCTTCTCTTGAAACATTTGGTCAATGTGGTTGACACCACCTGTCTAAGCATAACAGCCGCTTAACGAGTCTCTGAACCATCTTATACAGTGGGAGTTTGTTAAACTAGATCACAGAAATAAGAGAGAAATGACGAGAAAATGTGGAATCCTGTATGTTATAAGTCTTGATCAAGGTGATCAAAGAACCTTAGGAAAACAGATGAACAAGAACAAATTGGAGGGGGGACTCGGGAGACCCCAGTCACTCTCTCCTCGCTGGGGCTAGTGTCTCATTCCTTTCCTTATTTATTCTAGAGAGAGGCCCACTTGGAAATATTAGGATTGAAAGGAAAACCAGCAACGTAGCCGAGAAGATCATGAGTGTCTCAGCATCATGGACATCGTGACAGAGAAGCACACGAGAACCATCAAAGACCGAGGTGCCATTTTCACCACCTGAGATGGTGTAGGCTGCAGAATAGGCAATAACATCCGTCAAGAAGGGCAGTCACAATGAAGTATATTGACTGTGCTGTTTCCTTTATCCTGCGTCTTCTGCGTCTTGCTTCATCGTGCGTCTCATGATGCTCCATTTCCAAAACATCTCTAGCTGTTAGGACATCTGGCATCAAGTTGTGAGGAGGAACAATCCTTCTCTCTGGCTGCCTGCGTAGTAAAGAATCTTCCACATGGCTTGAAGTCGCTTCACTTCCTTCTTCCTCCATCTCCTCATCCATTGGTCCGGTCACGATATTCGTACCTACCGAAAACATACTTGTCCCTGAGTACTCGGGATATGGACATGTGAATTGGATATCATCCATGCTTGTTTCTTGTTTGTACACATAAACTCCCCACTGTCTTAGGATCATGTCTGTTTCACAAGTCACCAGCAAGGTCTTCCAACCATTATCATGCCCGATACGTGCATCAAGCCTCTCCCACTCCTCATCGCTGAATAAAACTCGCAGGTCACACAACAGAACATGATATTTCGCAGCAATGACTTTGTGCAACTGTTGGCGGTGGAACATTACATGCTCACCGTCAATGTGCAAATGCATACGAACAGTTTGATCGTTCATCTTGCCGAACACAAACACCAAAGCCGCAATAGGGAACTTGCCTCGTGTCCAGAAAATGGGCATCCCACCTCGGTCTCGATAGTCCCACCACTCTGGAATCTCTGTATTGGGCATCACAACTTCCAATCTACTTATGTCTTTACGCACCTGTGACATCGGAGAAGGGGAAAAAAATGTTGTTTATTGCAAACTTTCTTTTTTTTTTTTTTTACAATTCAATTATTGTGCTAAAATTAAATGAAATGAGCGAGAGATAGAAGCGAACCTGAGACGTGTCTGCAGTTAAGGAATAGCAGTGTCTTGCATCTACTTTCTGAATGCTAGAGGGTAGTTCCGGAATTTCTTGAAGATTCCGGCAATAACTCACATCAAGACTTGTCAACCAAACGAACTCTTTAATGCATGCTGGGAATGATACAAAACAATTTGATGACACGTTTAAGTCTTTCAAGTTTCGAAAACTCTGCATAATTACGTGAAGATCGTCATCTGAAAGACAAGCATTGCTGAAATGCAAAGTCTTTAAACCTGGCCGGCACTCTGCCACTAAAAGGCTTCCTTGGAATCTTGTTAATGACTCTCGAAGTTGAGAACATCCTCCAATTTTTAATGTGACAACCTTTGACAACAGAAATAAGCTACTTGGTAGATTCCGGAGTTCCATGCAGCGTGCGATGTCTAAATATTCAAGTCCAGTAAGATTAGCAAAAGAATGTGGAAGCTCTTTGATAGCAGTATGTTTCATACAAATCTTTAATGGCTTATCCATCTTTCCCACCACATCGGGGAAGTGTGCAAGTCCTAGGCAGAAGTCAAAGGAAAGGTATTCGAGAGATGGCAAACAGATTCTTGGTAGAAAACTTCTTAGTTGAGTGCATTCCGAAGCACTTAAGCAAATAAGGTGAGGGAGAAATCCAACTGAATTATCAACCGTTACCAGATTCTTGCAGCCATTGAGTATCAGTGTTCTTAAGTTTTGGGCTCGCGACGCATCAGGAAATTCAGTGATGGACTGACAATAGGAGAAATTCATGTAGATCAAATGATCAAATTTCTACAAAAAAAGAAAAATTAATTAATTAATAAGAGTAACAATATATCCAAATTATGTCAAATTTTAGATGCAAATACCTAGCATAATATCTAACTACAAGCAACTGTACCTGAAATGACTTTCCCAATTTGATACGACTGCAACTTAAATTGAAGGCAACTATTTTCTCGGGATAAAAACCTTGTGGGAAAGACTCTGAAGGGTACCTCTCCCAATGAAGTAGCCTTAGTTGATTCGACAGATAACTAGGCACAGATGCAAAGCTTGTGTTCTGAACAATGAGAATTCTAAGCTTCTTCATCTTCTCAAAGATAATATCCTTGCAATTAACTTCTTCACCGCAACTAAGCTTCATTCCTTCAGTTTTACTACTTCCCTTTAACAAAAATATATGAGACATGAGTTATATATTCCTAGTTTTGAGGGAAACTAAGAGGGAGGCAAAATCAAAAGTAATTAAGATTGTGCTACTACGTGATGATGACAAGATTGGTTTACATATTATAAGTAGAAAACTTTAATACTTGTTATTAAAAAAGACAAGAAAAGGGAAAAAAAAAGAGTTGGCTATCTTCTTACCATTGTTTGACTTGTTTCATTCAGTACTTCAACAGCGTCTTCATGGAAACATAATCTACTCTGTTCACCAATTTCTTTTGGTGCCTCTAGTTTAACAATCTCTCTACCCATATCCTGCATTAGGTCATGCATCCTCAAGTAACCATCTTCAATAGTTATAAGAGATTTATCAACTAATATTCTAATACCATCATCTATGTAGAAACCACACCCATCTAGTATTCCTTTTACATACTCTAAACTCTGCCCATTGAAGAAGAATGCAATGTCCAGGAAAATTTCTCTTTCATTGAGTTGAAAACTATCAAAGCTTCTTTTAAGAGTACTTAGAATATCATTGTGAGGATTCTTCTCATATTTGTCCAAAGCAGACTTGCACTCATTCAAATCTTTGCAAATCAAATTAGAGCCTATAACTTTTAAAGCTAATGGAAGGCCTTTGGCATAACGTATTACTCGATTGGACAATGCTTCATAATTTGTAGGAGGACTACGCTTTTTGAAAGCATTTTGACAAAAGAGCTCAAGATATTCACAATCATTTAGCACTTCCATTTTATAAATCTTTTTGATTTGATGAGCAACTAGCAAATGTTTATCCCTCGTTGTTATAATAATCCTGCTCCCAGAACCAAACCAATCACACCCTCCTGCCAATTCTTTTAATTGTTCTATCTTATCAACATCATCAATAACTATAAGAACTCTTTTTGTGCCAAGTCTGTTCTTTATTGTAGAAATTCCTTTTTCAACACTGCCCAAGTCGATTTTTCCCTCCTCCAGCATTTCTGACAGGAGCATTTGCTGTAGGCGTACTATGCCCATCTCTTGTTTTGAAGTTTCTCTGACATTGGAAAGAAAACAAGCACCTTCAAACTGGTAGCAAATAGAGTTATACAAAGCTTTGGCAAATGTCGTTTTGCCAATTCCGCCCATTCCAAGAATCCCCAACATGAAACTGCTGTTGTTAGACTCAATATCTAGTTTTGACTTCACTTCTGCAACTCGAAATTGCAGTCCAACTATGTGCTCCTCAGTTGGTAATTGTTTACGTGATACTTTAGTGGTGGCCTTGTTAACAATATTAACAATATCTTGAATAAACTTGAATTCGTACCTGCCGAGATAGTACACAAAAAAGTTTTCAAATCATGAAGTTGATTACACAAAATTAATGAGGATTTATTTCTTCAAAATAATAGACAAAATAAGCTGCACTAACTTGCACGTACATATTATGAGACGAGATGATTTGCTTCTCAAGGATAAAGGTGCTCATTTATACGTTTATCAAAAAAAAGATTGTATATATATATTCCAAATATCTTCTAAGACTTGTCGATTCCATAATTATAAATTCATTCTATGTTGGACCAAATTGAAATAGGGTTATATATATTTTCATTATGAGAAAAAGGTCTATTTTTATTTTAGAATTGCCTCTCAAGATCTATAATTATCTTAAAAGGTTCAATATATATATACTATTGCAACTTTTGAATACTAGTCAATAAAACTTTATGAAAATTGAATATTTTTCAGGTGGAAGATATAAAATATATATTGGACATTTTAGAAATTGAAAAGCTTTTTGCATAAATTTAAAATCCATCAAATTTTCTTCACTGTTATCGATTCGGAATAACAGAACAAGAAAATAGTGAAACTTAATCAACAAAGGAAATCAACTTACAGATATTTGGTCACATCATTAGAAGACTAGACTTCAACTCGTTTGACATTTGACATTTCTACATATCCGATTGTTTCCCATATCTACTATGTTAAAAAGAAATTGACATTTCTATAAATCTTTAAGAACGTGGTATATAGTTATGTTAATAACCAAGTACCAACCCCTCTAAGAGCAATTGGAGAAAAATTATGCATATTTAGTATTAACTTACCCGTCTTTGAAATGATATCCTTTAATGTCGGATACATCCGACAAGGCTAACCTCCACTTTTGCACCTTCTGAGAGTCATAACCAAACTTATTTTCATGATCAGCCATGGCTTGTTCATAAGTATTTCTCTGATGCCGTACATCTGAGCACTCTACTTTGTAGAAAATTGGAATCACAAGCTGGTTCTTTTCCTTCTGACACTCGAGGATCTTGACAAGTTCATCAAGACACCACGTGGATGCTGCATAGTTTGCTGAAAAAACAATGATTGAAATCCATGACTCTTCAATGGCCTGAAGGAGTTGAGGTCGAATTGTTTCTCCTATTCCCAGTTTCTCATCATCCATGAAGGTGTTGAATCCCCTACTGCGCAAAGCATGGTAGAGATGACCCGTGAATGCGTAACGCGTGTCTTCACCCCTAAAACTCAGAAAGACATCATAGTTGTTTTTTGTTTCAGAATGTGCAACTGGATTTGCCATGACAGTATGTGAGAGCACCAGAAGCAGAGCTTTGCGAGGATGGGCTTCATTCAGTGATTAAAAATTACTTGATGAATTATGATTTGTGGATTGACCAATGAATCTGGCAGCGACATTGGACGAACCTTCTTTGGCGAGAAAATTACTATTTTGTCACAAAATTCCCTACGTATACGTGACGTGACACATAGGAATAAAGAGGTAAGAAGAAGTTACTTTACAAAACACGGTTTTTCTTTAAAAAAATAAAAAAGAAAAATGAAAAAGATGAGGCAAATTCCCCTCATCTTTTGAAAAAAGGAGTTCAGTGAATTGCAAGGAATCCGCAAACGCCAGGAATGATCAGAGACTGAAGGCTTTGAATTCAGTCCCTGCAAGTCAGATATATGGCAGAGAATATAGCAAAGAAAAGAGTGATGAATATATTGTAATTTCATTGATTGGTTTCCGATACATCAGCCGACACATGATAACAGAATGCAAGAATAATTCTGTTACCGAGAAACCAGAATCGAGTGCCACCTCAATGGTGCTAGGCCCACCAAGCACTACTACATAACTGCCATTTAAAATGAAAAGAAATGACAGAATAGCTACATTAGTTGTATTACCGTAAATGACGGTAACTAAAGTAATTGTGAATTAATAATCCTCGTAATGCTGTATCATCTTTCCCTTACTTTTGAACATCAATCACCACTATATTTTTTTAAGTTTCATAAATTCTATTATTGTTCTTTCTAGTTTCTAATAAGGCCGGTTTACATATTCTTATTGATTCATTTAATTATACGGAGCCTCTCTATTTCATTGATCATGAAATTGTAAGTTTGTTTTGCCTCTAGCATGCTCGCGTTTATTTTTCATCATCACCCGAAAATACAAATCTGTTTTTTGAAAAGAGATTTTTCATAAGAACATTTTTCTATTCTTCAGCCTTTGTAAAGTCGAGAAGCTGACGGAAAGATCCACCAAGTAAATACAGTGCATACATGCTGATGAGGCAAATTTCCCTCTTCTTTTGATAAAGGGGTTCAGTGAATTGCAAGGAATCCGCGAACCCGAGTAATGATCAGAGACTGAAGGCTTTGAATTCAGTCCATTGAGGCACCTACAAGTCAGATACATGACAGAGAATATAGCAAAGAAAAGAGTGACGAATATATTGTAATTTCATTGATTGATTTCCAATATATCAGCGACATATGATGGTAGAATCTATCTATCTATTATCTATTACTAAATTAACTACCTTTATCTGCCGCTTATCAGCTTCTAATTAAACATAAAACAGAAATGTTCCCGATAAAAATTGTAAAAGAAATTTTTACATAGTCCAAAACACTACGTTCTTTATCTTTTCTGAATCATATAAGCACATTTTTATGGAATTATATATTAATAATAAATCTTATATAAAATACATTGACATGATTAATCTAGGAGTACAACCATATGGTGCCCTCGCTAAAACTTGATCCAACTAGCCCCACTCACTGCCAACTGTGCTCCCCTGCATAGGTTTTGCTTCGACACAGAGCATTCAAGCCTTTTAGTCTTTTTCTTGGTACTAAGTCTTTTATCTTTTAGGTTTTGATTTTTATATATTTTTTTCCGGCGAAATGTGTTGGTTTTTATATAAAACAAATATTTTGGTGTTTTCATTTAAACACATTCTTCTTTTTGACGTAAATTTATCATCAATAATTAATAGCAAGATATATATAAGTATGAAAATTTTATAAATATCAATTAAGGAAAAATAATGAACTAAAAATAATTTTAATAAAATTTAGACTATTACTTGAATTTTATTAATTTAATAAAAATAAAATAACATAATATTATTAAAAGAATAGGTATAATTTTACAATTCTATTGATATTAAAATCTTTCTTGAGCTCTTAATTAAATAAATTAAGAAAATTTATAATTCAAAATAGATATTTAAAAAACTTTTAAATCTTCAAAACTCTTTTAATCAAGCTATCAGTAAATAATATATAATTCCATTATATAAATAATTTGTAATAAGATTATCCAAAAATTAACACATATTTTTTATCCATTTATGTGATTATAATAAATGCATCAATCATCAATAATAAATCAACAATCATGAGTTGTTGCATGTTATTATCATTCGTTGGTATTGCCTCTACCTCGTAATTACCCATCACCGGTTATTACAGGGATTACTTGGGATACAATCCCTTTAACTTCAACTCTCCAATGCTATGGTTTGTTATGCACAAATAAGTATTCCATTCAATTCCAATATATTTTCCACATATTAAATTTCGTATAGAAATTAAATTTTAAAAAAATTATTATTCTTTAATTACTTAATTGTAAAAGGTAAATTGCCACTTATCACCTCCTAATTAAACATAAAACAAAATTATTCCCGCTAAAAATTGTAACCCCCCCAATCGCCAGCTAAAACTTGATCCAACTAGCCCCTCTTACCACTGATTGTGCTCCCATGCATCAGTTTTGCTTCAACGCAGAGCATTCGAGTTTTTAGGGTCTGTTTGGTTTACAATTTGGGATCATCAAAATGTTTTTTATCAGCATAAAAATAAAAATATATAGTAACTAGTATGTTTGAGTATGTAAAAATCTTTTCTAAAACTTACTTTTGGAATTTTAGAAAATTTTTTGGGAGAATTATTTTTAAAGTTATTTTACATTCTAAAAAAAATCTTTTAAAAAGAAATTTTACTATTACTCTTACATTAATAATAAAAAATAATTTTATTTTATCATATTCAAATAAAAATTATTCTCTTAAACTTAAATATAATATATTCAAACTAAATGCAAATTAATTCTTTTAAAAGTAATTCATTTAAAATATCTTCTTTCAAAAATAATTCTCCCAAAAATTAAACCAAACATACTCTTAACTTTTTTTGGTACTAAGTCTTTTATCTTTTAGGTTTTGGCTTTAATTTTTATTTTTTTTTGTGAAACGTGTTGGTTTTATATAAAACAAATATTTTGGTGTTACTTCTTTCATTAATAAGAGATAATATTAATTTAATACTTAAACATTTATATTTTAAAGTAAAAATGTTTAATATTATTTTTTAGGAAATTCTTTGAATATTTTATTTTGCTTATTATGAAACTTTGCTTATATTTATTATTTATGACTAAATGAACAACTTTTAAAAATCACGTGACAACCCCTAATCCCTAATTATAATTAAAAAAAAATCATTTCTGCCAAAATATATCTAAAATATATTTCTATCACATCAAGGATTTTGCAGAAAATGGATTATGTGACATATATTATATTGCCGTACGAGCATGTCAGTTATTGGAATTGACTCCAGCCCACGAAACTTACACCTGTGGACGACGCACGAGGCTTGGCAATCGAATCCAATTCACCAAACCATGCGTATCGGTTCTTTATATTTTGCCATTTATTCTGATTCCAATTGGCTGGTGACTCTTCAACTTCTTTATCTCTTTATTCTTCATTCTTCTTGTACAAGTTTTGCGACCTAGGTTGCCTCAATTTCTCTTCTCTTTGCATTCTTCATATCGCACTTCTTGTTTGTCGTCTTCTGCTTGTTCTCAGCGATAGGGTTTGAGGGCGGGCTTTTTCACCCCGCTGCAGTACTTTTGAAAATAAATTATTAGGATAAAGTACTTTTGAAACTATTTGAATGTCTGTTGTAGTTTCTGCTACAGTAGATATATTTTTTTAATGTTTTTTGTGATGGTTAAGTGGCGCAAAGTGAACCAGTGCCACCATCCTCTTTCAGCTGGAGGAGAGAGGCACAACAGGATGGCACAGATTGAAGCAACGCCACCCACAAAACGACATGGTGGCGCGGAATGCAAATGTGCCATCCAAAGCAACACCACGTCTAGCTAAATAGAACACTGCCACTTGGTAGAGAATGATTGACTTGAGACATTTCATGGCCGTTATACTGAATGCACCTATGAAAAATGCACGGGATTAATTATGAATGCTTCTCAAATTCGATTCAAGTGATTTAAAGATAAAAAATTTAGAAAAGTATTAAATAATCAAAATTTTATTGTAAATTAAATCATAGTATCTAAAATTTATTGAATCTCAATTAATTTAGTTTAAATTGAGCTACTTTACTCTAAAGATAATTTTTAATATTAATTTTTTATTTACAATACTTAAATTTAATATTTTATTTTAAAAAAACATTAAGCCACTTATTTAATGAAATTTTTGTAAGTTAATCAGGCTTTACTTGAATTTAAGCCTATTTTGTAAATTATTAATTTCACTAACTTATTACTTATCATCAACATCGTTTTGGCTAATCCTAACCTATTTGTAAAAATAAATAAATAAGTCTTTGAAAAATTATTTAAAATTCTACTTATATAAATTCTTTTAAATAGGCTGAGAGATTTAGAATTTAAAATATGTATAAATTTTAATAAAAATATAAAAAATTATTTAAAATTCTACTTATATGAATTCTTTTAAATAGGATGAGAGATTTAAAATTTAAAATAAAATTTAATTAGTATGTATTGACAGTTTTACACTATCAACTAATAAAAATAGAGAAAAATAAAAAATTATAGTAAGTCCCTTATTATAATATAGGATTACTTGTATTAGTTGGTACTTTCTATTATTTTTATTGGTTGATAGTATAAAACTGTTTTATACTGTCAGTATATTTAAATTAAATTCTTTAAAATATGTGTAAATTTTAATAAAAATATTATACACATTATTTTTACAAATAGGTTGGGATTAGCCAAAATGATGTTGATGATAAGTAATAAGTTAGTGAAATTAATAATTTACAAAATAGGCTTAAATTCAAGTAAAGCCTGATTAACTTACAAAAATTTCATTAAATAAGTGGCTTAATATTTTTTTAAAATAAAATATTAAATTTAAGTATTGTAAATAAAAAAATTAATAAATGGCGCACTCGCGTTCCCCGCCACCGGGTTGAGCTGTTTTGTCATTTTGTGGATGGCACTGCTTCGATTTGTGGTACATGGTGGCGTTGGTTCACTTTACGCCACTTAACTGTAACTCGAACATAAAAAAATCCACCGTAGCACAAACTATAACAGACATGCAAATAGTTTCAAAAGTACTATATCCCACTAAATTGTTTCCAAAAGTACTACAGTTGGGTGAAAAAGCCGTTGAGGGCGTGAGGTGAAGTTGGTGCAGTGATGGGTTGCTGGTTGATTTTTGATGTTGCGATTGCGGATCTGGTTCGAAGATGAACAATACCATCCATGGCGGGTTGATGGTGGCTGCTAGCGGCGCGAGCACGGCCCGGTAGTGGTTTACAAACATGGAGATGTTTGTTTCTGCTTTGCTCGTTATGCGCTGCACAATCTGCACTGCTCAGTAAACTTTCATCTTCATAACTCATCCTGTTGACTATTGGTTTGCCCATTATATACTGCCCATTTTTATTTCTTAAAATTTTTTTTTTCTTCCCATTTTTTATGCAACTGTCTTTAAGCCTGTCCAATGCAGTTCTACTGATCACATCACTTTCCCTGTGATTTCTCTGGATCTTCTTTACTAATGATAGTGAAATCTTGGAAGGAATTTTTATGTTTTGCAAAATGAAAATGATTTGCTCTAAATTAGCTGTAGATTTGGTGCACCGCTTTGTTGCTTGAAGAAATCAGCCCCTCTTTATGCATTTTGTGGAGGAAGAAAGCGGAAAGATATATATATATATATATATATATATATACAACACTGTTGAAACCAAAGTAACTCGAGATTTTTGCTCAGTGAGCATTTATACGATGGTGCCAACATAACCAAATCCTACAATTGAGAAGATTATGGTTTGAAGGAAGAGGTACACAAAGTAGTTGTTTTTACCATGCCCAAAATCATGACAGAACAGAGGAAGAGGAATGCTAGCTGCAAATCCCAGCTCCAATACATTAAGTCTGTTCATGTTCAAAAAATAAGGAAAAAAGAACATACACGCTAGCCCAAAAAAAAAAGGAAAACTATTATGAGAAATATACTTCAAAATAAGATAGTAAAATATGATTTAATTCAAGGCATAGAGTATATTCTGGCTTTTTTTTAACTTGCCATTAAGTATATCCTTATAGTTATATTATTGAGTTCATTCTATAATAATTTTATTAAGTTTATGCTTTCTAAAATCTTATGTCATGTGCATGTGATTTTCTAAAATGAAAGGAAACCCTCTTCTTGGCCAAAGCATCAGACTCTTCTTGATGTCCATTACTACTGCAGCATGAAGATGGAATTTCTACAATTATTTATTTATTTATAATTTATCTTGGTTATGTGATAGATATCACATAAAGGAGACAATTATTGATGAATCTGATAATGCATCATTTGCTATTTTTGATTGAGCTGCCAGTGCTTTCTTGAACAAAACATGTATTGATATGATGAAGAACATGCAGAACGTTATATATAATGTAATGATGCATACTGATAGCAGCCTTTAACGCTATGTGTATGGGACATTCAATAAGACATTCAATAATCTTTAATATTTTCAAACTGATCTACCTGGAGATATTGTCCTATCCGCTATAAATAGTAACTTTTAAAGACAAAGCTTTGATAACAGTTAAAGATCTGCATAGCTGTGATTTTTTCTTTTTATGTTTTAGAACTTATATTTTACTTATTAAATGTATCTCAATTACTTACTATCATTTTTCTGATATATCCCAACTTGCATTCAACAATTTGTTATGTGCACACATATCAGACTGAATTATCTGGTCAAAGATAACAATAAGAACTCAAAAAAAAAAAAAAAAAGAGGACCCTTTTTCCTTTTCTATCAGATCATACTAGGTATCTAACTATCTATATCTTTAGGCTAATGTACTCCAATAGTTGCTGAGGTATCATGAAGAATATTGGACTGGTATCATATCTTATTTGGTCAAATGAAAGCACACTAAAATCTGCAGAAGTATTCGAAGGAAATTGTGTTTTATCAGAGAGCTATTACAACAAATTCATAATAAACTGACTTGGCATGTATTCAAATGATTAATTTGAACTTCAAAACTGTAAAGTCATGTCTTAGATTCTGACATGATTGTTGGGTAAACATCTGTTTCTTTTCACAATCAATGGACACAAACACAAATGCAAAGAGAACGGAAACAAATAAATATGAAAATCTGAACATAATCTATTTGGAGATAGATGTGAAGTGAGTTGCAATGTTTATGCTTCATTATTGATCTCTATCATTGACTACTTTTCTCTACAATTGATGTGTATTGATTTTTATGATGCTGATTCTCTCCCTACCCTCTTCCGGTGTATTCTTGGATGCCATTGGTAACCTATTAATATAAATAACAGATATAACTAGGAATTTGGTTAGTATAACATATATATATATATATAAAGTAACATGCCTGCAATCCAAGTAACTTGCTCTGCCCATGCATTTTGTATCCATGATTTAAATTGCATTTTGTACCCATAGTGTTTATTGATACAAATGAATTTTGGTGGCAGCTTATTAATGCATTGCCATATAGAATGAGATTTTGATAAGTTATGTGCAGCTGCACTTATAAGTTCATCAAGTTGATAAGTTATTGAACAATAAATTTTTTCATCTTTAACAGGTGAATCGTGTCAATAATTTACCCTTTTATGAATAGTAAAATATGCCTGCTTCACGTTATCCATTTTAATTTCACTTGGTATCGGAATGGCATTCCCATGTCAATAACTCAATTCCTACAAGTTGGTTTAATTTCTATTCTAAGTGTTACATCAATAGTTAGTGTTCTTAGCCATAAGAATAAAATATGGATAGGCAGTGCTAAAATATATACAAATTGTAGCAATATTGAAACAAAAAACTGCTAGAGTCAGTTTCTTTCTCCTTATGTTTGTCTGTTTTGAATTTATATGTGCTTTTGTATGCATTACCTTAGCCATATACAAATAACGCATTAGTACGGTCATGTTTTAGAAAGTATATTTGTTCTTTTTACTCATCGTCACTTTGGAAAGTTATTAGTTCAATACTATAATATATAACCATTGGTTATTTATATTGTTTATTTAATTTACGTAGTCATCATTCAATGCTAAGAAAGCTTGCTAAAGAACATATTGTTGATATATATATGATCATTTCTTTGTTCCTACTCCATGGTCACAGCTACTCAATTGCCATACTTTGATGTAAATTTCTGGTTTGGTATAGCTATGGATATAGTTAGGAAAATTGAACACGAGACTGGATGAGATGGCCAAAAGATATAGCTTGGCGCCTTGATTGAAACGGTCTACTTTTAGTATTTAGTGCTGATGGTCAAGACTCGAGTATTATGAATTTGAGTTGAGGATGAGGAGAAAGGGTAACACCACCCAGATATGCTGGCATAGAAATATCAGTTGAGAATTGCTTTCATAGTTTCTTTTATACTTGATTGATACTGATATATGTAAAATATATATGAGATTGACAAAGAGAAGTACGGGTCTATTTCTTATAGGACAGGTCTCATTTTAGGTGTGTTATCAATAACCTTGCTTTCCTCCCGTGGGAATATACCACTTTTGTAACTCCAGGAACCAACCATGCTATTATTATTCGGACGGAGAATGATGAAAATAAAATGGGGTCCAACCTACAAAATTCTTACACAACTTGGTGTTATGCCACTTTATAAGACTGCCTGTGCATTTAGTGTTTGCACGCTGGACTTTGGACTTGGTTTATACATCAAACAAGCTTGATATTAATATGAAGTCATTTCGGTCATCTTTGTGCTCTTTTATCAAGGATTAAAAATGTGTACATTACCCACAATTCTATCTGCGCAAGAGTACATGTCTTTGAGTTAGTTGACCCTGTTTTCATTTGATATTAGAATTAGAATTATTTTCTTGGATTTCTACTCCTTGATATTCATCGCTGTATGTAAGTTCATAGAAGATATTAACAATTGTTATTTTTCTTTGATTCCTTGCATGTATTATGAGAAGCATATTCAATTATTTGATATTTCCTTGAGTTAGACAGAAATTCATGCTTTCGGTTGGGAAAGAACAAAGGACTAAAAATCAGCTCCGATAAATCAGGTTGATATAGTATCCAAATGGAATGTTTATGACATCCGATTTAGTTAATCCTATCATTCGCATATTTGATATTAGATACGATGGTGACAAGCCTTCTCAATCTATTGAAGCTTATAAAAAATGAGTGTTCAAAGCAGTGTGGCTTCACTCTCTTCCGCTTCACTCTTGCCCATTACTCATTTTCATAACATATTTTCATAATATATATTCATGGTTCTTCCTTATCAAATTTTATGGTATAAACATACATGTTATTGATAAAGTTGTTTAATTAGATGAATAAAATTAGCGAGTGTTTCATAATACAAGTAATTATTTATCTAACTTATGATTGATAAGAAATATAAATAATTTAGGTTTAAATTATTAATTTTTTTTTTTAAAGATTTGCAACACTGCAATTGCATATCTAAATCTCATAATTAGAAGTATTTCGTTATATACTTTAAACTTTAATAAACAATGTTTATGAAAAAAACAATGTTGTTTACTTTTTTATTAATAAAAATATCACCAATTTAATGACATGAAAATGAAAGGGAAAACAATTTTATAAGTGTTACAAGTTCATATTATTTTATATAATGATACTCACATGATAAAAGTGATTATATATCTTAAACGGGTGATGTCAAACATTGCAGTGAAGATGCCAAACATGTATCTTATGGGTAATGATTAACACTTATAATTATTATCAATTTATAATTAATTTAAACTAATGTATTAGATTTAAATAATTACTCTCTTATAATAAATGCTTTTTTAACTTTGATTAGAAAATATTAATAATTTATATTCTTTATATTATTATTGATTAATTTATTTAACCTTATAGCATTCCAATTATAGATCTATATCTTACAACTATATTAGAGTAGATACTTTAATTTTTAAGGAATCATATTACTTACATTTTTAACAATAAAATATCATGGATATAATAGCCAGAAAAAATAGGTGATGAGCAATTTTATAATATGGTCTTTACAATACTACAAGTTTATATTAAAAATTTATTTAAAACAATGATGTTTACATGACAAAGGAAATTTGTCATAGAACAATTTTATTATTATTATTATTATTATTATTATTATATCTCAAATGGGTAATGCCAATTACACATGTAATGATTTACATATCTTATAATTATGATCAGTGTATATTAGTTTTTAATTAATAAATTATGTTTACATATTTTAAATCTTATAATAAATAATTTTTCTAACTTTGATAAGAAAATATGAATAATTTAAATAACTTAAATAACTTATATTATTATTAATTAGTTTTTTTAATCTTACACCAATACAACTAGATGTTTGAACCTCTAATACGCAATGTTACTTAATTATATTTTGATTAATAAAAATAACATGAATTTAATAAGTGAAAAAAGTAATTGATGAATAATTTTATAAGGTATTTATAACTTATGCTACAAGTTTATATTATTTAAGAGAATGATGCTTGCATGATCAAAGTAATTAGTTATGGACCAATTTTCTTATTATATTTCAAGTGGGTGATATGAAAAATATATATTGTATAGGTGATATCAAACTTGTTCACTATACTGGTAATAATTTACATACCTTATAATTATTATCAATTTATATTAAATTTAAATTAATAAATTATGTTTATTAACCATCTTAATATTCCTCCTTAGATGCCACTAAAAATTCAATTTTTTTTATTTTAAATTTTATATCATTCCTGTGCATCACATGAGTTATTATCCTAATATTATCTATAACTAAATGGATCTAAGTGCCAAGTTACAACTTCTAATTATAATTAATGAAAAATTGTTCGTGTCAAAATACCTTTAATCTATAAGTAAATGAACTATATCTAATCTATAACTAAATATACTATAATGTCATATGACAATTCCAAATTATAGTTAAAGAAAGGTTATTTCCACCAAAATACCTGTGAACTTGGCACCATTATACCATGAAATATCTCCAGGTTAAATTCAAAATTCCTCTTTTGCTCCATACAAAATTCTATTACTTTTTAATTATCTTCAACAAATCATTCAATCACTCATTTAATTTTGATATTACTATTAAGAGACTGTGATATATTTCAATCATAATAAAAAAATATATGTGTTACTTAAAATAAAATTAAATAAAAATAATAAAAAATATCGAATAAAAGCATAAGATCAAAATGAACTCGTGAAATTATGAATATAAATCCCAGTTCAAGACTAATTCTATTGCTGAGAAACTAGGATTGAATGCCACCTCAATGATGCTAGAGCCAACAAGGACTATTACATTAATTACATTAATTGTATTGGAAATATTTAAGTGGTTCTAGTACACCACATGGTTGTGGTTATAACCAATAATTTACAGCATTGGAGATGAGACTCACCACTAACTTGTGGATCTCATCTTTAGTGCCATGATATTATTGGCTGTGACTATAATTAGATGATACTTTAGGACCATCCAAGAACTTCTCTTAACTATATTACTATAAATGATGGTAACTAAAGTAACTATGAATTAATAATCCCCATAATGCTGTATCATCTTTCCTTTTTTTTTTTTGAATATAATCACCATTAATATTTTTATAAGTTTCATAAATTGTATTATTGTTCTTTCTAGTTTCTAATAAGGTTTTAAATATTTTTATTGATTCATTTAATTATGCGGAGTCCCCCTGTTTAATTGATCATGAAATTGTGAGTTTGTTTTGCCTCTAGCTTTTTCATGTTTATTTTTCATCATCACCCGAAAATAGAAATCTGTTTTCAGAAAAGAAACCTGATAAGAACATTTTTGTATTCTTCACGCCTTTGTAAAGTAGAGAAGCTGATGGAAAGATCCAGCAAGTAATATATAGTGCATATATGCTGTTAACTGTGTCACACCTTACAAAGACAGTTTATATAGAAAAACTTAAGCTCAAGCCAAAAAGATAGCTTACTAGAGATATGCTGAGAACATAGAGCATTATTCAATGATAGCCAAATAGAAACACCATCTAGTTATTGGTGAATTGATAATATCTTTTCCGAACTATTCTTCCCTTGAAATAATTTATCAATGTAGTTGGCACCACCTGTTTAAGTGTGTTGGATAGCCGCTTAACTAGTTTTTGAGCCATCTTATAAAGAGGGAACTGCATCCACGCAAATATGGCCACAGGAAGGAAGCCAGCACCATAAAACAAAATGGAAGTCCATTTCTTGTTCTCTAATCGAATGGTGAGCAAAATGGTTGTACTGAATGCTAGCATTGTGCATACTAATGAGAAGAACAACAATCCAAATCCCAGGCTGAGTTTTTTACGGAGGGAGTAATAGAAATCCCACAACTCAAATGGAGATGTTAGGATTGAAAGAAACATCACCACTGAGGCCAATGAGCTCACAAGTGCCACAACATCAGTGACAGTTAAAAAGAGAAACACACGAGAACCGAAAAATACAGGGGTGCGTTTTTCACTCCCTCCTGGGATGGTGTAGTAGGCCGCGGCAAAGACGACAGTGGCAACAAGGACAGCCACAGTGGAGCATGACTGAGCTGTTTTCCTTAATCCAGCATTTTGCTTCTTTGTGCATCTCCAGATTCTCCATTTCCAAAGTATCTCTAGCCGTTAGGCCATCTTTGTCACAATGCATCAAGTACTGAGGAGGAAGAATCCTTTTCACTCGCTGCATGCATAATAAAGAAGTAATTTCCTTCTTAAAGGATTAATTTTATGGAACATTTTGAAAACCTACAAATCAGGAAGAAATCAATAGCCAACCTTTTTAAGCACAGAATTGCCATTATTTTTAGATGGTGTTCACCTAAATGTTAAGTGCTGCATAAAAAGACAATTAGAAAGTAAGATATTCAATCTTGACCATTAATGAAATTATTAGCATAGATTATAATTCATTTATGATTTGTGATGTAACCATTTTCATGTCATCGAAGGATTCGTGGTTGTGCACCTGGTAAAAGCTATTTATAATCACAGATAGCAGACGTATGAAGGGTATGGTATGGTAGCTACTTACTTTATACCAGCGAAGCACATCTTGCAGTTGGAATGCCACACCAGGTAGGCGTTGCTCTTTGCAAAACTCCATTCTGGCGACTTGGTGCAAGAGAGTACGACCTTCTGCAGTTATTCTATATATCAATGATTTAAATGCTGTATTTCTCATTATCATATTAAAGATTTCCAGCTGGCGGTGCTCCACAGCCATGGGCAGAACATTGTGCTCATCCTGGCTAACGTGACTAATAGCCTCAGGATTCACGTCAATGATTTTTCCAACATTTTCTACAATTCCTGAGCCAGCTGCCATGAGAAGAGGTGTGCAACTTTTATAACGGGGTGCATCAGCAGTGGCTGCCATGAGTGAGGGTTTGTCACTTTTAGAATGAGCTATTTCAACAATCTGCCGCTTCTCCTTCATCAGCTGTATTTCTTGTATCCTGTCTGATTTGGAGGAAAGAACTGGCAATACAATCAATGGTTGAAAATTTTCATGAAAAGAAATCTGCCATGAAAAGTCCTTCTGCACTAACAACTCAGCCAGATGCTCTGCTAGCTTATGCTGTTTCTTTCGTTGCCAAATATGTCCAATCCCATCAAACTCTGCACATGACCGACAATAAAATTGATTAAAAAGAAACCAATCATACAACACAATCCAGTTAGTTCAGTTAGTAATTAAACGGTTTTCTTAGGATGAGATTGTGAAAGTTGTAATTTGCTAATAATGCTTCAATTTTATATTTTACTTGTATAATTTGTACCTTTAGCCAGAGTTCTCCATATAGCATAGTTGATCCTCGAAATAGCTGCAAATTTGTGAACTTTTCCCGCATGAGAAGAGACAAAATTTGTATTTTCTAATAGCAAATCTATGCGGTTAGCATATATAGCCGAAAAAAACAAGTACCTGTATTGGCTAGCTTTGCCTTGTCCTGGAGGCCACTTTCGAAATCTGTCCTTTGTCTGAACTCAACATTGCCATCATCCTCATCATCACCAATTTCATATCCTTCCCCAGTAAGCACTGTGTCAGACAGATTGTAATCAGTGAACACCAATATTAGACACCATGCATATCGTATTATACACAACTTTAAATTAAGGCTTTTTTACACATATATAATAAAAATTAAGAATTTTGAGTGGCAAGGCATAGACAGCTTATTTTTTTTTCATTCCTTGCTAGTTTTAAGATTTTTGAGATTTATTTATATTATAGAGTATGGTATAGTTTAAACTTAGAGTAATTTATTATATTCTAGTTTGCGTTTTGTTAGTATAAAATAAGATTATTGGTTTAGGATTTTAGTTTTATTTATTTAGATTAACTTCATATTGTTTGGTTTCATTTTATTATAAAGTTAAATTTTGAATTTTATTTGGTTTATTATAGTGTATGATCAAATTTAATTTAATTAGTAGAGTTTAATATATTTTAGCTTACTTTTAATTTAATTTAATTTTGCAAGTCTCACAATTTTTGTACTTTATAGAAATTGTGTGACCTCACAAGATTTCTACTAAACATAAGCCAACTAGAGATTATGTGAGGGTCACAGGATTTCTATACAGTGCACAAATCGTGGAATCCTTACATGATTTCTAAACACTCTAATTTCAATAATAAATTGTGTCAATTTCAAGTGATTTTTTTATAAATATTAAAAATAAGATGCTTTGGAAAATAAAGATGAAATAAGACATTTTTGTTTATAAATTTTTTTTATTTTATATATGTAAAAAAGCCGTTAATTTAGACTTAATAAATATATTAATTTATTTAATTATTATAAAATGCTCATTTATATAAATATAAACATTCAAGAGATTAATGTTAAAACTTACAAAATATAATTAGAAGTGTTTAAAAATATCTATAGCATACTCGATATGATATATACTTAATATGTATCCACACTTTTCAGCATGAGATGTATAATTTTATCTAAAATTCATTGGTTATAAAAGGAGGTAGAAAACCTTATACAAACTTTAACTACAATGTTAGAGATTTAAATTTGAGAGCAACATTTTAAAGAAGATTTTACCTAATTACGCTCTCGACCTAAAAATTGTGTAAGAATTTTTAAAACTAGCAAGGAATGAAAAAACAAGCTGTCCATGTCTTGCTACTCAAAACTCTTAATTTTTATCACTCTAAACTGAAAGATGAAAGAAATAATAACGCATAATTCTCTTTCTTTACCTCAGTAAACTTATTTTGAACAACCAAACAATAAGGTAACATATTCTATTCACTCTACTCTTTACCTTTTTATTTATTTTTATTATGAGTAATTCTACTGTCCATAGAACTCTCAAGCATAACTTAGAATGGGATATTTCAACAGTCTGCCGCTTTTCGTTCATCAGTTGAATTTCGACAATCGGAAGTACCATACATAACCTATCAATCAAGTCGTTATATTAATTTTATTTCTCCTCACCTTTTTTTGCGGGTCATTCTCCTTCTCCTTACCTTTCTTTGAAGTTAGAATTACAGGGACTATTGACACTAATTTAGTGATTTACATAAATGTGAAGGAAAGAGGAAGAAACGAAAAGTGAACTGAAAGTAGCGGAATAATTTCTAAGTGAAATTGTTTCTCTAAAAAAGCATGAGGTGTACGTAGTTCTCTCTCCAATTTCTGGTTATTGATTACAGTATTTCAATAATTGAGATTGTGTGCAATTTTCCAAAATTGTAGACAATATGGTTACGTTCTTTATAAGTTGGATTTTTTACGGTGAAAAAAGATTTGCAATGATACTATTTGCTAATTCTTGATAATCTGCAAAGTAGTATG
Organism: Pterocarpus macrocarpus; assembly: GCA_031439585.1. Taxonomy (NCBI): domain Eukaryota; kingdom Viridiplantae; phylum Streptophyta; class Magnoliopsida; order Fabales; family Fabaceae; genus Pterocarpus; species Pterocarpus macrocarpus. The sequence continues at coordinate 69,842,657 of CM062522.1, forward strand.
AAAATCTCTTTCTCATATCATCATTTCAGAAACGTAATTAAATGCAGTATGTAAATGAGAGTTAGACTTTATGGGCAAGAACAAATAAATTTAGAGAAACAAATCAATCTTACAATTCCTTGATCATTGAATATCGAGAGAGACTACATACAATTAAATAATTCGGCATGAGTTTTTAACACCTTATTAAGCGGAACAATCAGAATTTATGAAATTTAAAACAACACAATGGCGATTGATGATTTTCAAAATTCAAGAGCTTAGTTGTTAGCACTGCAAATCTTTCTTACCACCCCAGCTGACCTAGTTAAAGGTTCAATGTCTCCCATTTTTACCGTGGCAGCTGCAAAGTTAAATTTAAAGGTTGCAGGATTTTCGCTACATAGAAGTATGCGTGGATCCTCCACTAAATAGAACTTGATTCGATTTAAGAAGACACTTCTATTGAATCCAGTTCTTGAAATAGTCAGTTGTCAAATGAATTGGGCATAACCAAGTCTAGTGGTGCCAACTTCCCATCATTATCATCGTTGCTCAGGTTTGGACAACCACTTTGGCGAGTGCTAGCAAATCCAGCATCTATGTCACTTGCATTGTCCAATAGTTGTTGTATATTCTACCGCTAAATGTGGCACATCGAGCTTGTCCAATTGTATGAGCACCTGCGTTAAGTGAAAATATTTACTTTAGTTTAATTGTCATATACCAATGGTTATAGCTTATAAATAATAAAACATTTATAGGATCCAAATAAACATTTATATGTTTTAAATAATAAAAAGTTCCCGTCCCGATCCCCACTATGGGGACTTATCTTCCCCTGTCCCCGATCCCCGACCCCCCCATGGATCCCCGCGGGGATTTCTGTGCAAGTAAAATTTTTTTGAAAAAAGTGTATTCCAATCAATACTGCCAAGCCTATCCTTGATACTTAGGACTCAGCACTGCAAAAAGGGGCAAACCACCATCAATGACAATGTTGACCAAGAAACCCCATCAAAATCAAACTTGAAGGCTGCCACGCCCCAAACATAAGTCATGGCCGTATGGCAGGTCAGTCGATTCAATCAGCAGCAACCTAATGGCCAGTATCTTTAAATATCTTGTTCATATAATTTAGCAACTTAAGTACGGGGGATGCCAAAATTAGTGAGTCTCACAGCTTGGACAATCCAAAAATTTACATAGACCTGTTTTATATCAGATATAATAACCAAAAATCACAGCCAGAATATTTCCAGAATAACAATCATAGCGATCAAAAGATCAGCTATACTAAAGAGTAATATACGTATTATGACTATATCCATGACCCAAAAATAACTGATCCTATGCCCTATTATGCAAAAATCTTGGAATCAACAAAATAGAAGCCTCTTCCATATTATAGGCCTACCAAAAGGAATATCCTGGGTAGAACAGCTAGTCCCATGAAGCATAACGCTACTCAGACACTGAATCTGAAGAGAAGGAAAGGAAATAGGATGAGTCATACAGACTCAGTGAGGGTATATAAACAAAGTGGACAGAAGGAGAAACTAAATCACGCACGAGCTTTTAAAATAACTGAATAATTATACATTTACCAAAGAAATTAATTGAGGCAATAGTTTATCAATTCTATATTCCCATAAATGGAACCTTATCAAAATCCTTCGTTTAAATTAAAACTCATTAACAGACACTTAATAATTCTCAATGTATTGCCTTAATTGACTTCATAAATATACTTTACCAATATAGAATTAAATATTTCATCAAACTAATTACTCCATGAGGGTTATTCAAGAAGAACTAGTTCTTTTTTTTTTTTTTTTTTTTTTATGGGGAGTGGTCTCAACCCATCTGATCATAAATATGAGTTCGTCTCAAGCCGGGGCCTTGCCTGCTTCGTCTTATTTCATCTAAATATACTTGTACTTAGGCCGTTATATCTCTTACTTAGCAATGACAGTGGCTCATTATATCTCTTCATTGTGATGAGCAGTTCTAACTTAAAACCCATCATGGTTTTTTCAACATAAATTTATTTTAAAATGAAACACTTAAACTTAATAAATCAACTTTTATCAAATCAAATTCCTATAAGAAATAAACTTTTATAATTCATTATAAATAACCTATAAAATAAGAAAGAATCGCAACGATGGCATTAAAAAAAATAACTAAGAGGATATCCAAAATATTAAATCAGCTATTAGTATTCAAAGAAACTCAATTATCATTTTAAAAAGAGAAATCAACCGGGTGAAATGACTATCCGAATCAATTATTAGCATAAAATCAAATTATTAGTTTTAACAGGTTAGTTTTTCCTATAAAAATAGATTTAAAACTATTGCCACTAAGTAAATCACCACTCACAACAAAGAGGAATCAACTTGGCAAAGCGACTCAGAAAGGAAATGGCGGCATAGTATCAGGAGGATCTGATCAACACAAATATTTGATAAGTTTAGCTAACTTGTTTGGAGATAGTCTAATGATTAACATACTTATTATTAAGCAAAATCCTGAAATATTACTCATATACTATTTTATTACTACTCCTTAAATTTGAGATAACCTCTAAAATTTACCCATAAAAAAAAAGATTTGAGATTAGGAACTCACCTCAAGTTTTAAGAGCTAGTAGATATCAAACTTTTGTGATAAAATAAAAGGAAAAGAGCTTGGGTGGTAAAAATAAAAAGAAGAAACAGAGAAAAAAAAAAAAAGGAGGAACCGACAAAAAAGAAGAAAGAAGCAGCTCGAACAGATGAAGAAGGAAAAAGGAAAAGAAATGATTCGGTGGCTTTTGCCACCTTTCTTTTATCCGCTTTCCCTTTTTTTTTTTTTTTAACTTACAACAAAAAGATCAAAAGGCCCTTAACTTTTTCTTCTTTTCTTTTCCTTTGTTTTGGGATCTCGGTGTTACAAATACCTCCCCCCTTAAAGAAAAATTCGTCCTCGAATTTTAAGATATCAACGTACCTTGACTATCGAAAAGGTGTGGGTATTTCTCCCGTATAATTGTTTCAGGTTCCCATGGTTTCTCGCGGATGGTCACGCAAATGACCTTCACTGATACTATATCCTTAGAGCGTAGACGCTTGACTCGCCTATCTAAGATTGCCTTTGGTTGCTCACTATAGCTTAGGTTCTCGTCAAACTCAACCAAATTATGCTGGATAATGTGAGAAGGGTCATAAACATACTTCCGTAGCATTGATACATGGAAAACTGGATGAACACTTGAAAGATCGGGTGGAAGGGCTAAGCGATAAGCAGCTTGTCCTACTTTCTCCAATATCTCAAAAGGTCCAATAAACCTTGGGCTTAATTTTCCTCTCTTACCAAACCTCAAGATGCCTTTCATAGGGGAAACACGTAGAAACACATGTTCTCCTACACCAAACTCCAAAGGTCAACGCCTCTGATCCGCATAAGACTTTTGCCTACTTTGAGCCGTCATTAAACGTTCTCGGATTAATTGGACCTTCTCAATAGCTTCCTGTATCAGATCTGGGCCAACAAGTTTAGATTCCCCAGTTTCAAACCAACCAATCGGTGATCTACAACGCCTTCTATATAAAGCCTCAAATGGTGCCATTTGGATACTAGATTGATAACTATTATTGTAAGCAAACTCCATTAGAGGTAGATACTGGTCCCAACTCCCTCTGAAGTCTAGGACACAAGCTCGAAGTATATCCTCCAAAATTTGTATTATTCTTTGGTGACCATGCATCAGAATGAAAAGCAGTGCTTAAGTCCAATCGAGTTCCTAAAGCCGTTTGAAAAGATTTTCAGAATTGAGCTGTGAATTGAGACCCTCGATCAGATATTATAGACAAAGGCACTCCATGTAAGGATACAATCTTCTCCAAATAAAGTTTGGCATATTGAGCTGCTGTATAAGAAGTCTTAGGGGCCAAAGTGTCTGGACTTAGTTAGTCGGTCCACAATTACCCAAGCTGAGTCATAACCCCTTGAGGTTTTAGGCAATCCCGTCACAAAATCCATAGTAATTCTCTCCCACTTCCATTCAGGTATCTCAATCTATTGAAGCAAACCACCAGGCTTTTGATGCTCGGCCTTCACCTGTTGACACACCAAACACTTAGACACAAACTCAGCTATCTCCTTTTTCATCCCTTCCCACCAATAGAATTCCTTTAGATCATGATACATTTTCGTAGAGCTTGGGTGAATAGTGTAAGAAGAATTACGGCATTCCTCTAATATTTTCTTCTTCAAGTCGACTACATCAGGTACACATAAGCGTTTCCCAAAATGCAAGACACCTTCAGAATCAATCACGAAGTTAGAAACTTTGCCTGCTCGGACCTCTTCCATAATCTTCCTCAAATGAGGGTCTTCTCTCTGGCTACCTTTAACATTATCCACCAAGGTGGAATGAACTTGAACTTGAGCTAGTAGTGACTTTGCACCTGAAATTTCAAGCTTCACCCCTCTATCTACAAGTTCTTGGAACTCCTTCATTATTGGTCTTCTAACCTCAACTATGTGGGCGAGACTACCCATAGACTTCCTACTCAAAGCGTCAGCCACTATATTCGCTTTTCTTGGGTGATACAAAATCGTGCAATCATAATCCTTCAGGAGCTCCATCCACCTTCTCTGCCTTAGATTTAAATCCTTTTGCTGAAAAATATACTTAAGACTCTTGTGATCAGTATAGATTTCACATGTTTCACCATATAAATAGTGCCTCCAGATCTTGAGAGCAAATATCACTGCTGCCATTTCCAAATCATGTGTAGGATAGTTTTGCTCGTGCTTCTTAAACTGTCTAGAAGCATAAGCAATAACTCTCCCCTATTGCATCAACACGCAACCAAGACCAACTCTAGAAGCATCACAATAAATTACATAACCACCACCAGAAGTAGGTAATGCTAACACTGGAGCAGATGTCAAACAACTCTTTAACTGTTGGAAACTTTGCTCACATGCATCAGTCCATTGAAACTTAACCTGCTTTTGTGTTAACCTAGTCAAAGGAGCTGCTATTTTAAAGAAGTCCTTGACAAGCCAAGCGATAATATCAAGGCAAGTCCAGGAAACTACGGATCTCAGTCACGGATGTGAGCCTAGGCCAATTACTGCCGCTTCTACTTTCTTTGAGTCAACACTTATCCCTTCTTTAGACACCACATGACCTAAGAAAGTCATGCTTTCCAACCAGAACTCACATTTAGAGAACTTAGCATATAGCTTATGCTCTCTCAATGTCTGTAAGGCTAACCTCAAGTGCTGCTCATCCTCTTCCTTACTTTTAGAGTACACTAAGATGTCATCAATAAAGACGATCACAAAGTGATCTAAGAGAGGCCTAAAGATACGATTCATCAAGTCCATAAAAGCTGCAGGGGCATTGGTAAGTCCAAAAGACATAACTAAGAACTCGTAATGTCCATAGCGAATGCAGGCTGTGTCCTTAGGAATGTCTTCACCTCGTATTTTCAGCTGATGGTACCCAGATCGCAAATCAATCTTCGAGAAACATTGGGATCCTTGAAGTTGATCAAATAAGTCATTAATGCGAGGAAGGGGATATTTGTTTTTCACCGTCACCTTATTCAGCTGCCGATAATCAATACACAAACGGAGTGAGCCATCTTTCTTCTTAACAAATAATAATCTTTGCTTAAGGGAGAACAACTAGGGCGGATGAAACCCTTATCAAGAAGATCCTTCAATTGTTCTTTCAACTCCTTAAGTTCAGCTGGAGCCATTCGATATGGGGGTATAGAAATTGGTTGAGTATTTGGAAGCAAATCTATACAAAACTCTATCTCTCTGTCAGGTGGTAACCCTGGCAACTCTTCAGGGAAAACATCAGGATATTCACATACTACTGGAATATGTTCCAAATTCCCCTATGATATACTAGTATCTATCACCACTGCTAAATACCCCAAATAACCCTTCTTTAGCAACTTCTGAGCAACCATTGCTGAAATCACGTTGTTTGGTGACCAATCTCGATCACCTTGAAATGTGAAAATCGGTTCACCCGGCATACTGAACTTTACCACTTTGTTGTGGCAATTTAGGGTAGCATGACAAGATGCTAGCCAATCCATGCCCAATATCACATCAAAATCTACCATATCGAGTACTATCAAGTCTACTATTGAGAGTTTACCTCCGACTAGCACCTCACATGATCTATAAACTAAATCAGCCAATAAGGAATCACCCATAGGCGTGGCTACTATCAAATGCTCACTCAGAAGTGAGGGGTCTCTCCTAAGGCAAGATGCAATAGAAGGGGACACAAAAGATTGTGTAGCTCAGAATCGAAAGTATGCGTGCTTCATGAGAACATACTAGAAGTATACACTGTTACCTGACATTAGATGCTTGAGCATCATGACGGGTCAAAGCAAAAACACGAGCAGGCACCCTCTGCTAGTGCACTTGACCTCACCTGGTTCTCTACCACCTCGCTGGGTATTGTTTGATCCTCGACCCCCTGAACCACCAACATGTCCTCCTGGAACTACTGGTCTTTGATGCTCCACTAGCAAAAGGCTGAGAGTGTGACATCGGATAATTCCTTGCAAAATGTCCCATCTGACCACATTGGTAACACCCGGAAAAACCCTGCCTGCAAGGCCCAAAGTGCCCCTTACCATATGTAATGCAAGTATCAGGAGCTCTATCAGAATATCTAGGATCTTTGGGAGGGTTCTACTATGCAGTGCTAATTTGTCTGAGCCTTGTATGCTCGTGGTGAGAGGCCTCTTTGACCCAAGCGACCCTGGCCATCATCACCTCTAGAACCACCACTGCTGCGACCTTGGTGGCCACCATGAGCAACATCTGAACGTGATCTCTTACGTGAGTCACGGGAGGATCCACCTCTATCTCTACCTCCTCGTTCAATCGCTAAAGCCCTATTCAAGGCCTCCTCATATGTCATCTCAATCCCCGCTAATACTTTGAATATGTAGGGCCTCAAATCCTTAACAAAGCGCTGAACCCGTAATTCTTCTGTAGCCACAAAGTATGATGCATATTGAGAGAGTCTCTCAAACTGGATGTGGTAATTTGCTACAGTCATCTGGTCTGTCTGGATAAGAGACTCAAATTCTCATGCTCTGCTAACTCGAATACTCTTTGGTAGGAAATGAGCTAAGAACAAATTAGTAAACTCATCCCACGTCAAAGGGGGTGATCCTGCTTGCCTTCCGCGAATCACAGTCTGATACCAGCCTCTAGCTAAGTCTCGCAGTTGAAAAGTTGCCAATTCAACCATTCGAGTAGAAGAACACCCTAAAGCGCTGCATATCCATGCCACATCATCCAAGAACTTATGAGGATCTTCACTTGAGTCTGAACCACTAAATACTGGAGGATTATGCCTTGTGAATGCAGACAAAGAAACATCTGTCCCTCTGTGTTGAACAGGTGGAGGCTCAGCTTGAGTTGTCTCTCGACCCGGACTGAGATCCTCTTGATTCCCGATCCACTTGAAATTGTCGGTTTCCACCAAGAACATTCACTAATTGCTAAACTGTTTGTTGCATATTCGCATCGATGGCTAATTCCTAAGCGGGATCCCACGCACGCCTAGGAACCACTATCTCGGGCATCCTGCTACCACATCCACGTCTCCACGGTCGTGGCGACCACGTCCATTGACCTCGTGGGAGTCTTTATGAAGTTAATTGGAAGCCTCATCAGGATCGGCTCACAGTCTCGTCCTTGGTGGCATCGTTACCTAGGACATGAACAAAGAGCAAAAATAGGTAAAATCGAGAAAGGAAAATTGAAAGAACAACACTAAACATATTATAATAATTTGGACAATAGACTCCAGTTTAACTGTGGTCATTCACAACCTCTTGCCTGTACGTTGTGCCCGGGTACACAAATTACATGTAAGATTCTATGATTGTCCACATTTTTGCAGCTTTTAGGACCTACTAACCACGCTCTGATACCAACTTTGTCACGCCCCAAACATAAGCCATGTGGCCGCTATGCAGTCGATCGACTCACTTAACCTGGCAAGCCTAATGACCATATCTTGTTCATATAATTTAGCAACTTAAATACGGGGATGCAAAGTCAGTCTCACCTGGCTGGAGAATCAAAATTTACATGATTGTTTTATATCGGATATAATAACCAAAAATCATAATTTAGAATATTTTAGGAATAACAATCATAGCGATCAAAAGATCAGCTATACTAAAGAGTAATATACATATTATGACTATATCCATGACTCAAAAATAAGCGATCCCCCATGCCCTATAGGTGCCAAAAATCTTTGGAATCAACAAAATGAAGCCTCTTCCATATTATAGGCCTACCAAAGGAATATCACAGGTAGAGCAGCTAGTCCCGAGACACTTTCTTTACTCAAAGTGAATCAAGAGAAGGAAAGAAAATAGGATGAGTCATCAGGCAATTTCGGTGAGGGTATATAAACAAAGTGGGCGGAAGGAGCTAAATCAGCGTGAACTTTTAAAATAACTGAATAATTATACATTTACCAAAGAAATTAATTGAGGCAATAGTTTGTCAATTCTATATTCCTATAAATGGAACCTTATCAACATCCTTCGTTTAAATTAAAACTCATTAACAGACACTTAATAATTCTCAATGTATTGCCTTAATTGACTTCATAAATATACTTTACCAATATAGAATTAAATATTTCATCAAACTAATTACTCCATGAGGGTTATTCAAGAAGAACTAGTTTTTTTTTTTTTTTTTTTTTTTTTTATGGGGAGTGTTCTCAACCCATTTGATCATAAATATGAGTTCGTCTCAAGCCAGGGCCTTGCCTACTTGAGTCTTATTTAAATCTAAAATATCTTATATGCATAGGTAGTTATATCTCTTGTTAGCAGTGAACAGGTATCATTATATCTCTTAGCATTGTGATGAGCAGTAGATCTAACTTAAAACCCATCATAGTTTTCTCAACATAAATTTATTTTAAAATGAAACACTTAAACTTAATAAGTCAACTTCTATCAAATCAAATTCCTATAAGAAATAAACTTTTATAATTCATTATAAATAACCTATAAAACAAGAAAGAATCGCAACGATGGCATTAAAAAAAATAACTAAGAGGATATCCAAAATATTAAATCAGCTATTAGTATTCAAAGAAACTCAATTATCATTTTAAAAAGAGAAATCAACCGGGTGAAATGACTATCCGAATCAATTTTAGCATAAAATCAAATTATTAGTTTTAACAGGTTAGTTTTTCCTATAAAAATATATTTAAAACTATTGCCACTAAGTAAATCACCACTCACAACAGAGAATCAGTGAGAATTAACAAGCCAATTTGGAAGAATGTGGCACAGTGTCAGGAGGATCTGATCAACACAAATATTTGACAAGTTTAGCTAACTTGTTTGGAGATAGTCTAATGATTAACATACTTATTATTAAGCAAAATCCTGAAATATTACTCATATACTATTTTATTATTATTCCTTAAATTTGAGATAACCTCTAAAATTTATCCATAAAAAAAAAGTTTTGAGATTAGAAACTCACCTCAAATTTTAAGAGCTAGTAGATATCAAACTTTTGTGATAAAATAAAAGGAAAAAAGCTTGGGTGGTAAAAATAAAAAGAAGAAATAGAGAAGAAAAAAAAAAGGAGGAACCGACAAGAAAGAAGAAAGAAGCAGCTCGAACAGAGGAAGAAGGAAAAAGGAAAAGAAATGATTCGGTGGCTTATGCCACCTTTCTTTTATCCCCTTTCCCTTTTTTTTTTTTTAACTTACAACAAAAAGATCAAAAGGCCCTTAACTTTTTCTTCTTTTCTTTTCCTTTGTTTTGGGATCTCGGTGTTACAAAGGTGACACCCACAAAACTTAAAAACAAACGGCAGAGCCATCGAGAAATTGGGTGAGGAAGATCAAGGTTGAAACTTTGATGCACCAACATAGCGAATACCAAAAGGGGTTCAAACAAGGATTGGATTTGGCATCCTCGCCAATTTACCTTTATTTAGATAAGCATGTAATAGGGTAAAGAAAAACAACTTTTCTTCATCAATAAATGCAACGAATCCAACGAACAAATAAAATTCTACAAGGAAACTTTGAACTAATCTAACAAATAGGCGTAGTGGCAATACACTGGCTAGATATAGAGAAATGGTCACCTCACCCAGTCAACTCAGACTGTGCCATCAGCTCATGGCAACACTTACACCGCGCTGTGGCTAGCACATAATACTATTGTATCTGAATATAGTGAAAACCCTATAACCATCAAGTCTGATTTTGCAGCTGCTATAACAGAGATGGGAGATATATAGAATCTTTAACGGGGTCAGCTGGGATAATAAGAAGAATTTGTAGCTCTATTTACTAAGTTCCTTGATCATGAATATCAATAGCCATTGTATTATTTTACACTTCATGAATTCTTTTATTGTTCTGGCTAACAATTTGTTAAATATTCATATTGATTCATTTAATCTATGCAGTCTATCTGTTTCAATGATAAATAATAAGTTTGGCTTGTTTCACCAAATCTGGCCTGAAAATTAAAGGTAGCGAAAATAACTTGACACCATGGTGTATAAAATATACAAGAATTGAGTGTGGAGTTTTGCAGTGGACAAACATATTGAAAAGTTTGCAGTAAAGGGCTGAGCAATCAGTGAGAACAATGGGCACTGCAAAAGAACCAAAAACAGAGCCAGCGAGCTTGAGTGCGAGAATAATGTTGGTACGAGGGTGAGAGTGTTCGAATCACGAAACGCCTCAATATCTCCCATGCTTCAGTGTCTGTATCTGATGCAACTTGGTATTTCCTCAAATATATGGAAGGCAAAATTACAGAGTAATATGTCTAGTGAGCTATGGTATGTCTATAACAATGAACAATCTCACTGAATCAATGAAATAATCCCCAGTAAAGTATAAGGGTATGAAATAAGGACTCAATGTAGTAAACTATAAGGTCTTCGATGGAGAGAGGTTCCAAGGAATGAGATCACCTGAGAAGGAAGAGAGAATTCAGAATTCACAGCAAGAAGAGGAATGAACAGAGAGAAGGGAAATTCAGAGAGGAAGGATGAATGTGACTCACATCAAGCTTTGGTCTGTCTTTGGTTGATTCCCGCGCTTAAAACCCACAAAAGTACTTCATCCAATTTGGGGCTCGGCGTTTTTGCGTGGTTCTCCTCAATAAGCCCGTGCCTTGATAGTTAGTTACCTCTTTCAGCTGTTTTTGCCACGTGTCCCCTTAGAGACTCATTTCCCATCTCATTTGAGTCTTCGTTATTTGCATCAGTATCTAATTCTCCTTCTTCATTATCATCGCTTGATGTTGTTGTCTCTGCCAACCATTCCTAGTTACAATCGCTGTTTTCCGATTCTCTCTTTCGTCTTGGAGCCGTGATCCTCTTCAAGTTCTCCACCACAATTTGGAGGCTTTCTGAGAAGGAAGGAAGGACTTGTCTCGCAAGATCAGCATCCATTCTGGTGAAGGACCGGTAGCCCAGCTTACTTTCACGGCGCACAACCATTTCTGCTGACTTGCTGAATCGTTGTGCTGCCATACCACTGAGCCCAGCCATTTTTACTGGCTTGATGACTACTTGTCGTTTCATGTCTAGTGTACCATCATCAATTATTTCTGGTGGTAGTACGAACCGGAGTAACCTCGGGCGTTGCATACGAATATCATCCATGCTTGTTTCTGGCTTGTACACATAAACTCCCCACTGTACGGGGGTGATATCTGGTTCACACTTTACCTGCACTTCCTTCCAATCATTATCATGCCCAATGCGTGCATCAAGACTCTCCCACTCCTCATCGCCGAATAATACTCGTAGGTCACACAACAGTACATGATCTTCCTCGACAGTGAAACTAAGAAACTGTTGGCGTTGGACATCTACTTGCTCACCATCAATGAACAAGCGTAGTCCGGCATCTTCGAAGTTTATTTTATCAAACAAAAACGCTAAAGCCACAACAGGGAACTTGCCCCGTGCCCACAAAGTGGGGTGCCCCCGTTGGGCACGATGGTCCCACCATTCTGGAACCTCTGTTTTGTTTTTGGGCATCACAACTTGCAATCTATCCACCTGTTAGTTACATCCAAGAAGAGATAAAAAGAAGTGATTTATTGCAGACATTCTTTCGTCTTTATTCTTTTCAATTTTATTTAGCTAAAAAATAAAAGAAATGAGTGAGGGAAAGTAGTAAACCTGTGACCATAGCATGCTCGATGTGTCTGCAGTTAAGGAATTGCAATTTCTTGCATCTACTTTCTGAACAGTAGAGGGCAGTTTTGGAATATTACGAAGATTCCGGCAATTACTCACATCAAGACTTGTCAAGCAAGTAGACTCTTTAATGCATCCTGGCAGTGATTCAAAATGGTTCGATGACACATTTAAGTCTTTCAAGTATGGAAAACTCTGCATAATTACGTGAAGATCTTCATCTGATAGACAAGCGTTGCTGAAATGCAAGGTGCTTAAACATGGCTGACACCCTGCAAGTGAAAGGCTTCCTTTGAAACTTGTAAATGATTCTCGAAGTTGAGGGCATCCTCCAATTTTTAATGTGACAAAATTAGTCAACATAAATAAGCAACTAGGAATTTTTTGGAGTTCCTTGCAGCATGTCATATCTAGATAGCTGAGCCCAATGAGGTCAGCAAAAGAATCTGGAAGATCTCTAATAGCAGTACACTTCATAAAAACTTTTAACGGCTTATCCATCTTTCCCACTATGGCTGGGAAGTGCGCAAATCTTCCACACGAATCAAAGGAAAGGTACTCCAAAGATGGCAAACAGATTCTTGGCAGAAAACTTCTTAGCTCACTGCATTTTGAAGCACTTAAGTAAACAAGTTTGGGGAGAATTCCAACTGATTCATCAACCTTAGTCAGTTTCTTGCATCCATCCAGTATCAATTCTCTTAAATTTTTGGCTCCAGACACACTAGGAAACTGAATAATGGACTCACAAGAGGAGAAATTCACGTAGGTCAAATGCTCAAATTTCTGTAAAACAAAAATCTATTAATTAAAAGGAATAATAGTGTATCTAAATTATGTAAAATTTTATATGCAAGTAACTAGCAAAATATCTAACTTATTATCAGAAGATGAGGGCAAGCAATTGTACCTGAAATGGCTTTTCCAATACAAGAGGACTGCAGCGTAAATTAAAGGCAGCAATTTTCTTGGGATAAAAATCTGGAGGTGGGAAAGACTTTGAAGGATACCCTTTCCAATCAAGCATTCTTAACTGATTTAGTACATAAATATGCTCAGATGAAAAGGCTGTGTTTTGAACAATGAGAACTCTAAGCTTCTTCATCTTCTCAAAGGGATTATCAATCAAATTAACGTCTTCATGGCAATCAAGCTTTATTCCTTCAATTTTTCTACTTCCCTTTAACACAAGAATATGTGACATTAATTAAATATTGCTGATTTTATGTCAAACCTAAGGGGGGAGAAAAATCAAAAGTTATTAAGATTGTGTAATGCCTAATGGCGGGAGATTGGATAATATGCATATTATAAATAGAAAACCGTAACATTCATCCTTGGAAAAAGAAAGAAACAAACTTTGCAATATTCTTACTATATTTTCAGTTAATACTTCAAGAACATCTTCATGAAACCATAATCTGCTGCGTTTAGCAATTTTTTTGGAGCCTCCTACTTCACGATCTTTCTACCCATGTCTTGTATTAGGTTATGCATCCTCAAGTAACCATTTTCAACGGTTATAAGACATTTATCAATTAGTATTCTAGTACCATCATCTGTGCAGAAGTCACACCCGTCTAGTATTCTTTTTACATATTCCAAACTCTGCCCATTGAAGAAGCATGCGATACCAAGAAAAATTTCCTTTTCATCACTTTGTAGGCTATCATAGCTTACTTGAAGAATACTTTGAATATCTTTATGAGGATTCTTCTCGTATTTGTCCAATGCAGACTTGCACTCATTCAAATCTTTAAGAATCAAATTAGAGCCTATAATTTTTAAAGCTAATGAGAGGCCCTTGGCATAATCTATTGCTCGATTGGTTAGACATTCATAGTTTGTAGGAGGGCTACTCTCTTTGAAGGCAATCTGACAAAAGAGCTTTAGAGATTCACTGTCATTTAGCATTTTCATTTCATAAATTTTGACCTGATATGTGTCTAGCAAATATTTATCCCTTGTTGTTATAATAATCTTGCTATCAAAACCAAACCAATCATGTCCTCCTGCCAATTCTTCTAACTGTTCTATCTTGTCAACATCATCAAGAACTATAAGTACTTTTTTTGCACTGAGTCTTTTCTTTATTGTAGAGATTCCTTTTTCAACACTCCCCAACTTGAATTTTCCCTCCTCAAGCAACTCTGACAGGAGCATTTGTTGTAGGCGTACTATGCCTTTGTCTTGATAAGTTTTTCTGATATTGAAAAGAAAACAAGCACCTTCAAATTTGTTGCAATTGGAGTTATACGAAGCTTTGGCAAGTGTTGTTTTGCCAATTCCACCGATTCCAAGAATCCCCAACATGGAACGGCGGCCTAAAAGTGATCGCACTTTTGAAACTCGCAATTGCAGTCCGACAACGTCCTTCTCAATATGTAATTGTTTAGGAGATAATTTCTTGGCAGCCTTGCTTACAATATCTTGAATAAAATTGAATTCGTACCTGCAAATATACAAATGGATTCTAAATATTGAGGTTGATCATGCAAAATTTAATTTAATTTTATTAAGGAGGGTTTATTTCGTCAAAATCATTAATGAATTAAGCCGCACTTTCATGCACAAGTACATATTATCACACAAGATATTGATTCAGAACAACAAAAGTAGAAAATAGCGAAATCTAATTAATAAAGGAGATCCACTTTATAGAATATAGATGCCATTAATCACATCACATCCGTAGAAAACTAGAATCCTATTTGATTTTAGAAAATATTTTCTATTTTTAATCTCTTATTCTTGATTTTAATTACAAAATTGATATCTTATATTGAATTTTTTTTTTGTATTTAAGATTTTATAAAGGAAATACTGAAATCAAACTTTTATTATTTTCTATTTTTCCTTCTTAAAATACTAAAAGCAATAAAAAGTCAGCAACAAAGTAGTATTCCATTATATATATATATATATATTTGAATTGATAAGTCGAGAAGGCTCAACACCCTCCAACAAGACGGGAGCGGGAAAACAAAGACACATAAAGAGCCAAGAGTCCCCAAAAAACCACACAAAGAGCAAAAGGAAAAAGAACACCCCAGCAACAAACAGGGCACCGAAAGACACCCCAACAATCACACCTGTACAGACAACCTCAACTACATCATAGGATCCCATTTCCAAACTCAAAAACCTCACACTCTTCTGCAATAAAACACATAGAATAAAGACAAAAAGAGTCAGAACATCCCAAAAGGACAATAACTATACAAAAAATACTCCTGATCAAACACGTAGCACTTCGAAGAAACTTGAAACACCTCCACCTAGAAAATTAGCACCAAACATGCTTCGCCACCAACAGAGACCGCAAAATAAGGGCAATTCTATGATGCAGCTATGAGCAAGTACCAATGTCCAGTTGAAGTAGGCGTATCCATCTAGCATTAACTTTCCAATAGTAAACATGGCCGTAAATATTGAAAAGATTGATTTAAAAAATAACAAACAAACGGCATAAAGTTAACAAGGCTTTTATGATATTATCTTCCCCAAATTTAGAATCTTAAGTTGTGAAAGTTCATTGCTCAAATCATCTTACTTCATTTTATTGACCTCCATCCATCTATCTCACTTTGTTTGGCAAGACGAAGGTGGTATAGCGATTGGTGGGGTTGAAAATACAAAATCAAAAGTTGCTCAAGGTATTGTTGCTTTTTTTTTGTTGCTCCCCTCCCATCATAAAAATTACTTGAGCAAGCAACTTGATAATGGGGATGTGTTTTCACCGAAATAACAATAAAACGAGCAATACTTCACAGTACTATCCAAGAACAAATTAGACTGAATGAATAACTTGATAAATAGGTAGCTCAAAAGGAAATAGATGAACTGAAGCACAAATCTCTAGTATCCGATAGTTGTTGGAGGTAGCTCAGATGGAAGTAAATGAACTGGAGTACAATGATATGTAAGAGTCGAGATTCACAACCAAGGATTTCAAATTTGAGGGAAGATGATATCACATAAAGCCTCATTAAATTTACACTATTTGTTTGTTATTTTTTAAATCAATTTTTCAATATTTACAATCGTATTTTTCCATTGAAAAGGTAATGCTAGATAGAGCAAAATGATACACATATTTCAGTCCAGCATTGGTGCCTACTCATACCTACAGGCATCGTAGAATGCACCACAAAACAAACAGCGGCACAAAGAAAGCACCCCAACACCACAAACCAAAAGCCACTCTCAAGCCAGCACTCTAGGCACCAAACCTGCCAGTAATACCACCAAAAATTCATAGAAACCACTGCTAGAGTTCTTAAGTCCTGAAAAGCACCAACAAAAAAGACCACCAAAGAACCAGCATCCGTACGAGATAAATCAGCCTCCATGATTGCAGGCAAACAGCAGGTTTCAAACAAACAAGCAGCACCACAGATAATAATTAAAAAATAAAATAAAAGCTTAAAAAAAAAAAACTAGAACTAAAAGAAACCACAGGAGCCAAAGCCACAGACCCAAATACTGAACCTTTTAAAATACAACCTCAAACTGAGACAACAAGACAAGATCCGAAAGCAGAAGAAAGAAAATATTTTCTGAAAGCAAATAAAGCCTAGAATTCTCGACAATTGACGTTTCTATTTATCTAGATTGCTTCGTATAGCTACCGTATAAAAAGAATTGTCATTTCTGCTGATCTTCAAAAAACGTGGTATATGGTAATATTAATAATCAAGTACCACACATTCTGTCAACTCTAAGGGCAATAAGATAAAAAAAAAAAAAAAAAAAAAAATGCATTCTTAGTATTTACTTACTCTTCTTTCAAATGATACCCTTTCATGTTGGATGCGTCAGACAAAGCTACCCTCCACTTTTGCACTTTCTCAGAGTCATAACCAAAATTATTTGCATGAACAGTCATGGCTTGTTCATAGCTATTTCTTTGATGCCGTACATCTGAGGGCTCTACTTTGTAGAAGATTGGAAACACGAACTGGTTCTTTTCCTTTTGACACTCGAGGATCTTGGCAAGTTCATCAAGACACCACGTGGAAGCTGCATAGTTTTCAGACAAAACAATGATTGATACCCTTGACTCTTCAATGGCTTGAAGGAGTTGAGGTCGAATTGTTTCTCCTACCCTCAGTTCTTCATCATCCATGTAGGAGTTGATTCCCTTACGGCACAGCGCATCGTAGAGATGACCCGTGAATCCGAAACGCGTGTCCTCACCCCTAAAACTCAGAAAAACATCATAGTTTCTTTTTGTTTCAGAATGTGCAACTGAGTTTGCCATGACAGTATGTAAGAGCACTAGAAGCAGAGTATTGCGATGATGGGCTTCATTGAGTGATTCAAAATAACTTGATGAATTACATTGATTTATGGATTGACCAATGAAACTTGCAGGAATATCTGTACTTGAATCTAATATGTTACTATGGATACCATCTTGACCTAGGAAGCCTCGCTTCTGTTGGGGTTGCCACGCACGGCCGGCAAACTAGGTCAGATGAAAAGTCAAAAGTAGATCTTATAGTCGTTGGACCCGTTGATGCTGACCCAAAGATAGGTGCTCGAATAGACCAAAAAAAATAAAAAAACACCACCATTCACCTTTGTGTCTTACTTTGTTTTTTGTATTTTTTGTTTTTGTTTTCAATTTACACTAGTTACACTTTATTGACTAAATTCTTGACTTTTGAACATCAGTCGCTATTGTATTGTCTGGAATTTCTTAAATTCTATTATTGTTCTCTCTAGTAAGGTTCCAAATATTCTTATTGATTCATTTAATTATACGAAGTATCTCTTTTTAATGTTTACTTTTCATTATCACCCGGGAATAGAACTGTTCGGAAAAAAAAAACATTAACAAGAACATTTTTGTAAATTTCAGCCTTTGTAAAGCTGAGTAGCTGACAGAAAGATCTATCAAGTAATGTATAACGCTCTCTCAAATAGAAAATACATGCTGTCACTGTGTTACACATTACAAAGACACAAGTTAGTGTATATAGAGAAACATAAACTCAAGCCAAAAAATGGCTTCTTAGAGATATGCTGAGAACACACAGCATTATTCAATATTAACCAAACAGAAACACTATCTAGTCATTGGTAATTTGATAATATGTTTTCTGAGCTCTTCTCTTGAAATAATTGATCAATGTAGTTGGCACCGCCTGTTTAAGCGTGTTGGATAGCCGCTTAACTAGTCGTTGAACCATCTTGTAAAGAGGGAACTGCATCCACGCAAATATGGCCACAGGAAGGAAGCCAGCACCATAAAACAAAATGGAAGTCCATTTCTTGTTCTCTAATCGAATGGTGAGCAAAATGGTTGCACTGAATGCTAGCATTGTGCATACTAATGAGAAGAACAACAATGCAAATCCCAGGCTGAGTTTTCTAGGGAGGGACTTATAGAAATCCCACAACTCAAATGGAGATGTTAGGATTGAAAGAAACATCACCACTGAGGCCAATGAACTCACAAGTGCCACAACATCGGTGACAGTAAAGAAGAGAAACACACGAGAACCAAAGAACACGGGGGTGCCATTTTCACTCCCACCTGGGATGGTGTAGGCAGCGGCAAAGACGACGGTGGCAACAAGGACAGCCACAGTGGAGCATGACTGAGCTGTCTCCTTTATCCAGCATTTTGCTTCTTTGTGCATATCCAGATGCTCCATTTCCAAAACATCTCTAGCTGTTAGGCCATCTTTGTCACAATGCATCAAGTAGTGAGGAGGAAGAATCCTTCTCACTCGCTGCATGCATAATAAAGAAGTATTTCTTTCTTATAGATGTAATTAAAGGACTAATTTTATGGAACATTTTGAAAAACTATTCATCATGAAGAAATAAATACTCAACCTTTTTAAGAACAGGAAGAAACCAATAGTCAACCTTTTTTTAAGTACAGAATTGCCATTATTTTTAGATGGTGTCACCTAAATGATAAGTACTTACTTAAGTGCTGCATAAAAAGACAATTAGAAGGTAAGATATTCAATCTTGACCATTAATGAAATTGTTAGCATGGATTATAATTCATTTATGATCTGAGATGTAACCATTTTCTTATCATTAAAGGTTTTATGGTTATGCACCTGCTAAAAGCTATTTACAGTCACAGATAGACAGATATATGCATGAAGGGTATGCTAGTAGCTTACTTCATACCAGCGAAGCTCATCTTGCAGTTGGAATGCCACACCAGGTAGGCGTTGCTCTTTGTAAAACTCCATTCTGGCAACTTGGTGCAAGAGAGTACGACCATCTGCAGTTACTCTATATATCAATGATTTAAATGCTGTATTTCTCTTTATCGTATTAAAGATTTTCAGCTGACGGTGCTTCACAGCCATGTGCAGAACATTATGCTCATCCTGGCTAACATGACTAATAGCCTCAGGATTCATGTCAATGATTTTTTCAACAATTTCTACAATTCCAGAGCCAGCCGCCATGAGAAGAGGTGTGTAATTTTTAGAAGGGGGTGCTTCAGCAGTTGCTGCCACGAGTGAAGGTTTGTCACTTTTAGAATGAGATATTTCGACAATCTGCCGCTTCTCCTTCATCAGCTGAATTTCTTTTATTCTGTCTAATTTGGAGGAAAGAACAGGCAATACAATCAATGGTTGAAAATTTTCATGAAAGGAAATCTGCCATGAAAAGTCCTTCTGCACTAACAACTCAGCCAGATGCTCTGCTAGCTTATGCTGTTTCTTTCGTTGCCAAATATGTCCAATCCCATCAAACTCTGCACATGATCAAGCATAAAATTGATTAAAAAGAAAACAATCATACAACACAATCTAGTTAGTTCAGCTAATAATTAAACGGTTTTCTTAGGATGAGATTGTGTTACTAACAACATAAAATCAGATGGCTGAAGTAAAAAACAATCTGTCACTAATAAAGTTGCAATTTGCTAATAATGCTTTGATTTTATATTTTACGTGTATAGTTTGTACCTTTAGCCAGAGTTCTCCAAATAGTATAGTTGATCCTTGAAATAGCTGCAAATTTGTGAACTTTTCCTGTATGAGAAGAGGCAAAATTTGTATTTTCCATTAGCAAATCCATGTGCTTAGCATATGTAACTGAAAAAAACGAGTACCTGTACTGGGTGGCTTTGCCTTGTCCCGTAGGCCATTTTCTAAATCTGTCCTTTGTCTGTACTCAACACTGCCATCATCCTCATCATCATCATCATCATCAATTTCATATCCGTCCTCAGGAAGCACTGTGCAGACAGATTATAATCAGTGAACAACAATCTTAGACATATTGTATTATACACAGAGAGGAAGTTAGCAGGGTGTGACTTGTAAGAAAATGGAACATGGAGATAGGGATATACAATAATACACAAGGTTCTTCACTGTCCCCATTGAGGGGGCTTGGCTCCTAAAAACAAGTGGCATATTGGCTAGAAGTTGAAGACATGTCAATCCATCCATATCCCGTTTTTGAGCTAGTTTATCATCCAATCTCAATAACCAAATAGCAACATCTGCACCATAATGTGATACTTAATAATCAAAGCTCAATGATTCTTGATGGAGAGTTTGATGCTAAATTTTATATTGAGAGATGCAAGACAATTTAGAAAATCTTTGACAGAGTTCTTGATAGAAATCAAGGAGATTGTTGGATGAAATGAAATGGTATAACCCACTCATTTATCCAACAGTCAATAATATGCCACATCATTTTAGCAATTTAATTCTTGCAAATTTATCTAGCTCTCTAATTTTTTCCTTTTATATTACACATATTCTTGTCTTAGTTAATATGGATATTACATAGTCATATGAGGACATAGGAAGAGACCTACCAAAGAATTGCCCAAGAATACTAGCATGAAGAATGGAACATTTGTCAAATCTTACAAAATGCCTTTGTATGTCACCAACCACATGTTTGGCCATATATTTGAGCATCCTTAGCTTGCCAAGCTTAGCAGCCCTGAACAAAGGGGTTTCACCTGAGTCATTTGTGACCTCTACTAGTGACCCTTGCATTTCTTCTGATTGCAGCTCCTTCTCAAACTTGAATACAACACCAGCCATTTCCACTGTTGTGCAGAAGATGATCTCATGCAGCAGGGTGTTATTCACGCAATTCCCTTTCCGTAGTGCTTGCCACCTTTCTTGTTCAGGTAGCATTTGCAGCAATTCCTGCAAGAGCTGTGGACTATCAGATCGGGTTACAATGTGGATGGCGGTGTTTCCAAACAAGTCAAAAGGGTCAAGCAAACGCTTCTTGTCTTTCTCAAAGATTTTCTTGAACTCTCCCCAGTTTTCAGTCCTAGCAGCCCTTTGAGCTTCTATCATTTTCTCATCAAACATAGAGATTTGTTCTTCAGCCTCAGACATTTCCTTTTGATTCTCTCTCTTTTTCTCAACAATATAGGCACTGAGTATCTACCCATGCATGCACACATTAGCTAGTTAGCAATGTGTGTTTTTATAGGATTAAGATCTTCTCATGATCTTCAGTAACATAAAAGTGTCCTTTGATTCTCTCTCTCTCTCTCTCTCTCTCTCTCTATATATATATATATATATATATATATTATCTCATCTGATGCGATAATCTGCATTTTGGTTTTGCACCAATTCTTGATTAGTTCCACAAGAAAAGTTTCATCAACAGCTTAAAGCTTCTAACACTTAAAGCAACTTCTTTCCTCCCTTGTTATTTTAAATGACGACCATTATTCTTTGCTTACACAGATAAAAGATATGAAGTAAATTATTTTTTTCCTCCACTGTAGACATCTCTTATAAAGTTTTATATAAACTCTCGTATTTTATAAGCTGTTACAATTAACTGTAAAATGATACCAAGATACGTTAATTGAGTTGTTAGATTATCTATGATTTATGGTCAATTGTTACTCTTACATATGTTCGAAGTTATACGTTGGATCACTCTGGCATTGTTTTGTTGTTAAACTTACATATCGTATAAACCAAATATGGAAATCGGAAAATCAATTCAATTGATGATTCTCTTTTTTTTTTCTTTCATTTTTTTTGGGTTTTGGATCCAGTGGTACCATGATATAAAATTCTAATACATACAACTTATGCAGATATTGTGTTGTCCTTTTTAACCAAACCAATTTTGTTGACTAGGCTTGGGATTGCATGATGAGGTTAGACTAAATAATAGCCTGATATCCTTTGGTAGAAAAGCAGCCCATAAAAATTTAAATAAATAATAGTTGACCAGAAAAAAAGAAAATGAAATAGTAATATTTAAGATTATACTTATAATCTGACACAAAGAAAATATTATAGTTACAAATTAAATTTATATAGAGATCAAAGATACACAATTATATATATACGGAATAAGATGTTAAAAAACAAATGGCGATGCATAATTACTGAGGGTTTACAGGTCGGGAAAAAAGCCACAAAAGTGTAGAAAATGTCAAGGGAAGCTGATGTTTGCAAAGAAACTAAACTCTCAAGGAAAAGTCAAATTTATTTCCTTACAGCAACTGCGTGTATTCAATTAAGTCTTGTTATTTGCATACATTCTGACACAATTCAAAGACACCTTCAAATCCAATAGTTAGTTAAAAATAATTGTGCTTTCTTTACCAAATTTTTTTATTATCTATATCTCTCTAGTCACCGCAAGGGTGTCAGGTGCATGTCATTTGGGGATGTACAATAAAGTTTCTCTGTTCAATTTTAGGATTTGGTTTTGGTACCCAACTTGTATATATTGCCAATAATAAGCTGTTGACAAACTGAAAAGTTCTGAAATATGCTCATGAGTCAAGTCAATAGTACCTCATATTCGAAACTCATGGTGATTAGCACCGTCATGATGGATGAATCTGTCATGACATATGAATCAAAGAACGTAGCTTTGGATTATGGTAGTCGGCTATCACATGTTACTTTAAGAGTGTCTCGAATCTTTTTCTTTTTGGAATACTTTCGTATTGTTCCAATGCACACTTCCATGCTTGTAAACTTCTATTAATCAACTTAGAGCCTATTCCCTTCAAAACCATTGGAACACCCTTTGCATAACTTACTACACGATTACACATATCTTCATACCCTATGGCAGGTTGACTCTTATTGAAGGCATACCAACAAAAGAGCTCAAGAGAATCACGGTCATTCAGCCCCTTCATTTGATATTTCCTCTCAACATGATGAGCAACTAGCAAATGTTTATCCCTTGTAGTTACAACAATCCTGCTACCAGAACCAAACCAATCGCACCCTCCTGCCAATTTTTCCAACTGTTCTATCCCATCAACATCATCAAGAACTAGAAGAACTGTTTTATGGCGAAGCCTATGTTTCATCTTAGACATTCCTTCATCAACACTAGCCAGCTTAGTTTTTTTCTCTTCTAAAATCTCTGACAAAAGTGTCTGTTGCAAACGTACAAGGCCTTTGTGTTGCCTCGAAGCTTCTCCAACATTGAAAATAAAACTTGCCCCTTCAAACTGGTGGAGGATCGAATTATACAAAGCTTTGGCAAGTGTGGTTTTGCCAATTCCAGCAGCTCCATGAATCCCCAACATGCAAACATAATCATTACCAGAGACAACATCTAAAAGTGACTTCACTTGTTCAATGCAAGAATCAAGCCCAACAATGCGCTCACCAATATGCAGACGCTTAGGAGGTAACTTAGCAGAGGCCTCTTCAACAACCCTTTCAATGAACTCAGGTTCACACCTGCAAGCAAAATCAAAATGCTCTCTGGATCACCATAGAAAAGCTATGAAATTGCTCTTATATCATATAAAAGCCAAATAATGTGTGAATTGCGTTGAATGAATTCTGAATCAGTCCTTATAGACATGGACAACAACTAATCAACGATTAATCATAGCAGAAAAATAACTAACTTAACTAACACCCAGTAATTTGGTCAGTGCAAGATCTCATTTTGATCAATACCTAGAATTCATCTCATCAAAATAATAGACCCCCAGAAATCATATTTTAATTTTCAAACGAAATTAAGAGATTAATTTCTGTGCACTTATCGGGTGGAATAACCAATACAATTTGAGTAAAATGGCAAATCACGGTAGCTAGTTATCGTGGTAGTTACCTATCCATAAAAATTAGATTCAAAAAACAATATTTAAAAAATTAACTATTTAAGAAAACAGCACGTGCACATTGCATTGTTTTACCCAGGTTGAAGATGCCACCCAGACAAGCCAGCAGCTTCGGTCAAAGCCGTCCTCCATTCTCGTACCCTGTCGGAGCCTCTTCCGAACCTGTCTTCGTGTGCAACCATGGCTTCTCCGAACCTATTCCTCTGGTGCCTCACGTCAGAGGGTTCCACTCCGTAAAAAATCGGCAGAACGAGTTGTTTCCTCCGCTTCATACACTTGAGGATCTTCGAGAGCTCGGAGAGGCACCGCTTCGAAGACGCGTAGTTCTCAGAGAACACAACGATGGAGATCCTCGCGCCGCGAATCGCGGAGGAGGAGTGTGAGTTGTTTTTGCCACCGCTGAGGGTGGCGTTGATTCCCTTCCGCCGGAGAGCGTCGTGCAGGGCGGCCGCGAACGTGCGGCGAATGTCACATCGGCGGAAACTGAGGAAAACGTGACGGCTTTGGCCGGAGAACGGTGACGGTGATGGTGATTGATCTGCCATGACTGTTATGGCCACCGGAAGCGTCTAAATTTGTTTGAAAAATGAATATAATATATTCTTTGGTTGCGTAATGAGAGAAGAGGCAATGTGCTATGAAGTTTTGTGGAAGGGATTGTGTGTTAATTAAATGTGTTTTGCGCAGGCGTATTAATTAATCAGTAATGCTATCGTGGATGAAATTTAAATGATTCTCAAGGGATTATCGTTATTAAGAAATCTTTTCAACAATTATACTCTTCGGGATTCAAACTCCCGTCTTCTTCTTAATTCGATTGTATATAACAAATAAATTTAGATAAAATTTTAATTATTTAGTATTTTCCTTAATTAAAAATTTTCTTATAGTAATTTTCCTTGACATCAAAAAAATGAAAAATTCTAATCAGATTCATATTTTTTTAACATGAAAATTTAAATGCTGGGCAAAGTTTAGAATAACAATTAATTTGCCACGCCCTTTAGAAACAGTATGAGTGTGGAATTTTTTGATTGGCAAGTTATAGATTTTTCCTTTTTTTTTTTTAAATCTTGTCGGGAGAAGGGGGAATACGGCAATGTAAAATGTTAAAATACAAACAAATTGATATGTCACACTTGTTCCTCGTCAGCATTTGTTTTTGGTGTTGGATGCTTCTGTGATGGAGAAATATTCTTTATACTATTAGATTAGTAGATATTTTTGGATATCCAAAGAAAAAAAATTATAAAAATAAAAATTAGTGAAATAATTGATAAAAAAAATAGAAAAAAATATCAGAAGTATCTATTTTTTTAGATAAATAATATACTTCTATATCGTGACTCGCGAGTCAACCTATCAGGAGCACGCAGGTACTTGACTAAGACTACGGCATTACATAGGCCTTTCCATCGTTGACGACTTGGGAGTTAAACAATGACTCGTGTGAGTAATTGTCGAAGAAAAAGAAAATCAAAGTTGCCGCTAAGTTTCTTCTCATTTAAGTGTTGATGCAACAAAGACTTTTCAAACAAGGAAAGACGTTCGAAGAGGGGCTAACCTTCATTAAATATTTTTCTCATTTTTGTTTGCATAATTTTATAAAATATAATTATTGGAGTTGGCCTAAAAGCCGATCTTATTCTAAAAGCTTTGTAAGCTTACGCGGCGGGGCTCTTCTTGTTGACCCTTTCAAATGTTGCATGATATTACTTGTTTGCATCGTGGCTCGTAGATTGGGAACGTTGGTTTAATACGTTCTACTTCACAAGTCATGATCAAGGGGCACCACATGAGCTAACACATTTCTGCATAATAAGCACATGTGTGAAACAAAGAAAAAGAAGCCACCAAAGCCATGAAGCCACATCTATTTTTGCTCATTTCTTCCCTGCGTAAGGGCATATATACACCAATTTACAATTATTATCCATTTACGATCAATCTCTGCAACCACAAGAATTACCAAATAACTTCCCTATTCGTAGCTCCTCTTTTGGGGTTAAAAAAAAAAAAAAAGAGAAAATAGTAAATATTTACTTATACAAAAATCTCCAAACACGCTTAGACATGGGAGAGACCACCTTTGCTCTGTTGCATGAAGACAACATATAGCGACGAGTTCTCCTAGAATAAGTGAAATGAAAAGATAATTACTGAATCTTGAAACAGTTATATTATAATTGATGTAAAGAAAATTGATTGACCATTATGAAAAGGGTAATTCGAAAGCAACAAGAAAAGAAATGAAGCTCACCTCTTCGTCATTTTCCTGGAATCTTTTCCTTTATCCTTAGACTTGTACTTCCTCATGAGTTTCATTGGCGGTTCATGTTGAGGATAAAATCCAGCTCTACGCTTTAACATATTTCTTGCAATAGTCATGGTTGTCAAAAATGATTTACTGGAATTGGAACTCTTGAATTTAACATCCTCCAAGTTCATTTGCTGCTTGTACACATAAACTCCAGAGTTAATTATGGTCAAATCTAGTGAATCACATAGAGCATGTATCTGGACATCATTCCAATCATGTATTAGTAATGCATCAAGGCCCTGCCACTCTGCCTCTCGAAAAATTTGTCGCAGATCCCACAATAACACGTGTCCCTCTATAATTGGACACTGCAAGAGGCTTGGACTATTGTTCTTGTGTACTTTACGACCGTTAATGCACACCTTGACCTCAACATGGCACTCTCTTTCATACTCTGAATTCATGTTGACATGTCCCAAAACAAATGCTATGGCCACAGTAGGAAACTTCCCATGAGCAGCAAAAGACACAGTCCCACCTTTGCAACGATGGTCAAACCAACATGGAATAGGTGTTTCCGGCATTTTCATTAGCAAGTCACGAACCTCCTTCATTGCCTGAGACATGAAACAATGACCATGACATTTGTCATGCTAAAAGGTACCAAGTCAAATTGTCCACTTTGTAGTCTACTAGACAAGAAGAAGAACGAAAGGTACTTTGAAGTTGCAACATGAAACTGGAATGTTAATTACTTTTGAAATTAACCTCACCCAAAAAAAAATGGACGTTACAACCAGCTAAATGGAGAAAAGAATTAATGGTTGTTTCGAGAAAATAGATGTCTTCAACAAATGTGAAAAATTACCAATTGGTAAATCAGAAAATTATCCCCTATTTCTAGATATTAAATCAAAAATAAATATTTCTTTCATGCACGGCATTTTAATTAAGTACACTAAATAAAATATGAAAGAAATTTGATATCATCTTATGATTAGCTTGCCAAGTAATTTAAAATTATATCTTATAATAATGAATTATACATACTCTTTTATCTATTGCTTCAGAAAATGAGTAAGCAATAAAAAATTTAATACCATAAAATATTTTTTAATTTTTATGGAAAATATAAATTACATATTATATAAACAATACACTTAATATAGGCATGCTTTTTTTTTTGTTTTTTGTTTTTTGGGGGGGGGGGGGGGGGGTGGTCAATATATCCGTGCAAACTTGCATTGCATTTGCACCTACACTGCTATCTCAATGTCCACAAAAACAAAGAAAGAGAAACAGAAAAACCTGACACCATAACCGGCTTGATGACGCTGGTGTTAATGATGTGCAATTCTCTGCCTTTATTATCTTCAAATTTGAGGGAAGCTCTGGAATGTCTTGAAGCCTCTTGCAACCAGTCACATCCAGTTCCAACAAATTAGTACACTCTATAATGCATCCTGGAAGGGATACAAAATCATTCCCTGTTAGAAATAATGCTTGCAGGTTTGGGAAACTATTAAGAACGAGATGGAGATCTTCTTCCAATATGCAACAGTTCTCAAGATTCAAGAATTGTAAATTTGGGCCCCCAATTACTGTTGTATGGTTCTCTTGCATTGATTTTCTAAATGATTTCGGGCTGCGAGGTCGACTATCTCCCAATAGAAGGCAGCAAAGATTTGGCAATGTGAATAAGCTACTTGGTAAATGTCTAAGACTCTTGCAACTGTTCATATCTAAAACTTCAAGCCGTGAAAGATTGCCAATGGAATGTGGCAGCTCTTTAATGCCAGTATCTTCAGCTAGAACTGTCTTCAGAGCATCCATCTTTCCCAATATGTTTGGGAAGTATTTAAGACTTTTGCAGTTACTGAGGTCAAGCATTTCAAGAGATGCCATGCGGATTTCACGGGGAAAGGTTCTAAGCTTGGTGCAACCACTAACATCTAACTGAATAAGCCTACAGAGAGATCCAGCAGAATCATGAATCTTGGTCAGATTGCAGCAACCCCTCACAACCAATTCTCTTAAATTTGGGGCTCCAGATATATCAGGTATTTGAGTTATGAACTCACAACATGAGAAATACATATCAGTCACATGCTCAAATCTCTGCACAACAGAAACAGATATCATTATTAACAGAACCAACCTACCATCAAGTGATATTGATTTTCAGATGCAAGCTACAAATATAATGATTGTTCGTTGCAGATTCAAGTTTTATGGAAAAGAAAGTGGTACCTTGAATGGCTCTTGTAATCTGAAAATGCTATGACTTAACTTGAAGACAACAATTTTCCTAGGATAAAAATCCCGTGGTAAAGACATTGATGGATATCCCTTCCAGTCAAGCAACCTCAAATTATTTGGAAGGTATTTAGGGCCCCTTGAAAAGCATGTGTTTCGAACAACAAGAATTCTGAGATTATTCATCTTCTCAAAGGCAGTTCCATTCCACTCTACTTCATCTTCTTGTGGAGGATCAAGCATCATTCCTTCAATATTATTACTACCCTTTTAAACCAAGCACGTAGAAGTAACATTAATTAGGCATTGCCACTTGTAAGCATGATTTAGATGTACTGAAAACAAAGAAAATTAAAAATAAATAAATAAACAAATAAATATTGCTCTTACTGAGTTTTCATGCAGTACTCTAACAATATCATCATGAAACCATAATCTGCTGCGTTGACCAGGTTCTAATGGGGCCTCTAGCCTAACAATCTCTTTGCCCATTTCTTGTATTAGGTCATGCATCCATAAGCTACCAAATCCGTTGACTGTTATCAGTGATTTATCAACAAGCACCTCAATATAAAATCTTGCACCAAAACCACTTGCATCTAGTATTTTTTCAACAAATTCCAGAGGCTTCCTTTTGAAGAAACAAGCAATGTCTAAGAAAATATCCTTTGCATTCTCCTCTAAGCTATCATAGCTTATCTTCAGTATGTCATGAATTTTTCTTTCTGGAATACTCTCATATTGCTTCAATGTACATTTCCATGCCTCTAAGCTTTTATGAATCAAATTGGAACCTATTACTTTTAAAACCAATGGAAGACCTTGTGCATAACTTACTACATAATTAGACATATCTTCATAGTTTTTTGCGGGTCGACTCAGATTAAAGGCATGCCAACAAAAGAGTTCTAGAGAGTCACGGTCATTCAATCCCTTCATTTGATATGTCCTTTCCACATGACGGGCAACCAGCAAATGTTTATCCCTTGTTGTTATAATAATCCGGCTACCAGGACCAAACCAATCACATCCTCCTGCCAGCTTTTCTAACTGTTCTATCTCATCAACATCATCAAGAACAAGTAGAACTCTTTTACGGCAAAGCCTGTGTCTTATTTTAGAGATTCCTTCATCAACGCTGCTCAGCTTAATTTTTGTCTCCTCAAGAATCTCTGATAGAAGTGTCTGTTGGAGGCGTACTAGGCCCCTGTATTGCTTTGAAATTTCTCTGACATCAAAAAGAAAACATGCACCATCAAACTGGCAGAAGATCAAATTATACAATGCTTTGGCAAGGGTGGTTTTGCCAATTCCACCAGTTCCATGAATTCCCAACATGCAAACATTATTATTATCGCACACATCATCAAGCAGTGACTTCAGTTCTTCTATGCGAGACTTGAGTCCAACTATGCGCTCAGTAATATGTGTACGTTTAGGTGGTAATGTTTTGGAGATCTCTTCAGCAATCCTTTCAATGAACTCCCCTTCATATCTGCACAAATGCCATGCTTTCTAAATTATCAAGTGGAGACAGCA
The DNA here is from genome assembly GCA_031439585.1 of Pterocarpus macrocarpus. Lineage (NCBI taxonomy): Eukaryota > Viridiplantae > Streptophyta > Magnoliopsida > Fabales > Fabaceae > Pterocarpus > Pterocarpus macrocarpus. The sequence continues at coordinate 69,873,052 of CM062522.1, forward strand.
AAGCTTCATTTTGTTTAGTAGACAGGATCCATTACATCAAAATAATTGACAAACTAAGCAGCATAAAAACTCAAAAACAACAGATATCTACACATAGTACTCGATCTCACTTATACCAACCAAATCTTCTGCATCATAGTGAACAGGATTAGGAAGATAATACTTTGTGCTTAAAATTTTCACTAGCCATACTAATATCAAATTTTCAACACTGCCTTTATTGCAAATCTTTATTTAATCAGTCTCAAACTCGAATAAAAGAGGTGGGTTGTATTAGGCAGTTGACAGTCCATGTAAAACTTTCTCGAACCTTTATGAACATGGATCACAGCCATACTGACATCAAATTTTCAACATCTATCAAACAATTGAAGACCATAAGGTATCTTCGCAGGTCCAATCTCTCTTTATGCACTCTTCACAAGAGTTACTTAAATTGCTCGTCTCAATCAACTTTGCTGTGGGTTTAATTAGAAAAATAACATGATTTTTTGTCTTTTGATAAAAATGACCCAAAAAAATAAAATAAAATAAAATAAAAGTACCTACCCAACACCATCTTCGAAATACCACCCTGACAAGCTTGCAGCTTCAGACAACGCCAACCTCCACTTGCGCACCTTGTCCACGTCATCTCTGAACCTCTTTTCAAGCCCAGCCATGGCCACCTCATAACTCTTCCTCTGAAGCCTTACATCCGAAGGTTCAACCTTGTAGAAGATTGGACGAAGTGGCTGGTTCTTTTCCTTGTTACACTTCACGATCTTCACAAGCTCATCGAGGCACCACGTGGAAGTAGCATAGTTCTCAGAGAAAACTACGATGGAGAGCCTCGACCTTTCAATGGCTTTGAGGAGGGTGGTGGAGATGCGCTTCCCTTTGCCGAGATTCTTGTCGTCGATGAAGGCGTTGACTCCCTTGCGGCGGAGAGCGTGGTAGAGAGTTGCCGTGAAGTGGTGGCGTGTGTCTTCGCCCCTGAAGCTGAGGAACGCGTCGTAGGTGTACCTGATGGGGTTGTCGTTGGGTGGTGCAGAGTGTGAGCCTTGGATTGCCATGGGGATGATCGGGTGGTGCTAGTTAGTCACTGTTTTGACACTGCAAGGTGGGTTGATCGGAAGTGGAAGTGGAAGGGATGTGCTTTTTGGCTTCGTGATGCGAATTGTGAAAACTGTGATAAATGCCATTGCCGCCACCACCACCACCACAACAACAGTAGTACTCGCTGGAAAGGCGTGCGAAGTTTCTTAATAAGTTGCCTTTTTGTTTTGCGGATTCTCAGGTAAAGTTCGTTAAAACTCTTCACTGTAAAGTACTTACGTGCATCAAATGGCTAGAGGACATGTGTACTTATTTGGATCCACAGAAAATGAGTCTATTTTGTCATTAATTAGTGACTTTGATTACAATAAAATCAATAAGAAAAATACTAAATAGTACGAAGCTCCTTTCGTGAAACTACGTACGAAGACGCACTTACAGTGCTATTGTTTTGCGTTTTATATGGTAATTGCATTTTTCTCTTTCCTCTCCACAATCCAAACCTCCCCATGATTGGTCAACTGTATTTTCGTATCACTTTCACGAATTTTATTTCGTACCCAATAGCACTTCTCAATCAATAAATCTTGGTTATTTTACTATTTTAAAAGAGGTGTTTGATATGTTATATTAGGTATGATAAGATAAGGTAATATAATATATTTTGATTTTATTCATTATTTAGTGTAGTCAATGTATTGTATAAATTTATACATCAAACCTCCCTTATACGTTATAATGATAAATAATTTAATACCGCCTAGAAAAATCGTATTAGGTCTAATTAATTTTTAATGTACAAAGATTCTTTTATTTTTTTATTTTTTAATATATTTTATTAAAAAAATTAATTATTAAATAAATAATAAAAAATAAAAATATATAATAAAAAATAATATTATTTAATAATAAATAAATATTTTTAAAATTAATTATAAAATAATTATTCAATATGAAATAAAAATATAAAAATAAAAATTTATTATTAAAATATATAAATAATAATATTTAATATAAATTTAATTATATATAATAAAAAATATAATCAAATATAAAAATATAATACTAAACCTATTTAAATTTTAATGTATAAAAATTTTATATCTATTTCATTCATACTCTTTTTCTCTCTCTCTTATATTTTTTATATTTATAAAAAAATATTAAAAATAAATAAATAAATAATTTTTAATATAAAATTATTTTTATATATAATAAAAAATAATTTAAATAATTATAATAATTATTTAAAAATTATATTTATTATAATCTCTTTTTTTGATTATATTTTATATAATATAATATTTTATATAGTGACATATCAAATATTACACAGTATTAAATTTTTATCAAATTTTATACTATTAACCCTTATCCTATCAACCCTTATATTAATAAACATACCAAACGGGTCTAACCAAATTGGTTTATATTAAATTAATGTATCTGATAAATCTAGAACAGAACGCCGGCCACCACTTACCGCGGCCACCATCACTATCACCGCAAGTACCGAGCCACTGGTGCTGTCCCACCCACACCGACCACGACAGCAAACTACTTCGCCTAGCCCCACGCATCGCCGTCACCAAAGAACAAGAGAAGTCACCATTGCCCTCACCGTCGTGCCGATTCCATCGTACCACTTTCACCACCACGTGTCATCCTCTCCAAACACCGCTGCGTTCTTCGACCAACCACACTGCCGCCTAACCTTTCTCCACTGCACGCCCCCGACCTGCGTCTTTGTGCTGCCACAAGTCCGTCGTTCGTCTCGCCGCCTGCGTCTTCCGCCCCTAATCCTCGCTAGCCTTCTCCGCCGTGACTCACCCACATCTCAGTCAGCCAAATCTGTGCCAAATTGTCCTTGCAACGCCACACCACTCCATGGGCACAGAGAAGCTGTTCATAGATTTCAAAACCAAATTCTTAATTGGTGTTTTCTGTTCATGGGTAAATTTAGCATTGTGTCTTGTAAAGTGTTGATAGAGAATGTGATCGTCGGAAGTGCAAGGTGATTTGGGTGTAGGTTTTCCATTAGTGCTGAGTTGAGCTCTGATTTAAAGAAAATGTTAGCACTAATTTTATATATATATATTGAAAAATAATTAAAAAAAAGAGATATATTATTTGTATATAATTCATCTCATATTCTAAATCAATATATTATATATTTATTATTGGATGGGTGTAAAACCCAATTTAAATGGAGCTATACACCTATTCAATAATAAATGAGTGATATATCAATTCAAAATACTAAGTAGACTATATTAAAATATTATTTCTCTTAAAAAAAATTACATAATAAAAATATTTTTAAGAGAAAAAAAGTGTAATTTATTTTTTATTTTATTTTAAGTAAGATTTAATAATTTATAAATACCATCTTAAGCGCACCATAAACCACAAAAATGAGTTAATGACGAGGAATTTGCATATTTTACCTAAGATTATAGACGCAAATATCAGTGCCTATCCTAGTAATGGAAGAAAAAAAAATTCTCAAGTGCGTCGAGTAAAAAGAAGTTGTTTTGATATGAATTAAAAAAAAAAAGTTAGGCGAATTCTATGGTGGTCCCAAATGAGTTCGCGAGTTACATGGTCCTGACTCGTTTTGTAAGCAAAAGTGGGATGAGGACTAGGTTGCAAAAAAATTCTTAAACGGGTTAACAATTGTCTAGGCTTTGGTAGTCGCACTGTGGCTGTTGCAATTAGCGAAACGTGCATTTTGGTCCACCTAAAGGTAGAAAGCGTGTTTTCACCGTCGAGAGGTGCTTTCCGGCGTCGGCGGGCGTGGACATGGAGTCGTTGAAGCTGGCCACGGCATCGCCCAGGACGGTTCTGCAGACGTCGATGGCCTTCTGTACACACGGGTCCTTGGCGATGGTTCGGAGCTTGGAAGGGTATTGGGAGAGCTTGGAGAGCTCGTCAATGGCTACGCGGAGGGAGAGATTGAAGAGAAGCTGTAGATCGGTGGTGTTGGATTCTGGGAGGGAGGAAATGCTCGACAAGCAGGAGTTGGGGTTCCGAGTGACGTCACACACCGCCTTTAGTGAGGATGCAATCATTAGCTCTGCTGCCAGGGCGAAGCTGGAGGAGGAGTAGAGCGGCCATTGTGCACTATTAATGTTGATGAATTCTTTGAACTCGGCCCATCCCTGCATAAAAATTTTCTTATTTCTTTTCTTCTTCTTTTTTACCTCTCTCCTCCGTTTCGTATCAGTCTTCTTTTACATTCGTTTTGTTTTTAAAATGTGAAGTCTTCTTTTACAGAATTAATTTTCCCTTTGATTATATTTATAATCATGTTGTTTGAAACCATTAATCCAATTTTTTTAAGCCCTTAATCAAATCCCCACCAAATATGTTGGGTGAAACTGGAAATACAAAATTTTAAATTCCAACAACTGTGGCCTGATTTTTCAAATTCACCCAGCTTTCACATCCTTCTTTCTAAGCCAGAGATAAGATTTTGAATGGTGTAGATTCAATGACTTTGTAAGTCCTTAAAACTACGTAGACCATTTGAGAACTCGCCAAGAAAGTTATTGTTTTCTTTAAACGTTGAATTTTTTGTTACCTTATTCGTTTTGGTCCTCTCACTTGAAGAGTTTTGAGCCTTATTTAAATTATAAAAAAAAAAAAAAACCAAAAATTCCATGTCTTATTCTCTGTATTTTTGCTTAGAATTTGATATCTATACTTTTGTATTGCATCGCTTATATTTCTTCTAAAATTAACATTTTTAAAACTACTAATTAGTTCACACACACACATATATATATATACTTGATTTGAACTAATTAAAAGCAATCTTTTTGTAAGAATTACTTTTTAAAAAAGCTTAATCGCGAAGCCTCGTTTTAAATAGGGTGATGAGCCAATTTTTTGGATTTGTCTCAAGTAATAATATAATAATCAAAAAAGAAATGACCTTGCAGCATCCGAGCATTTCTGACAAAGGATATCGGCATCTCATATATAATTAACGAAATTAAACCAAACCAATCCACGATAAGAGTATTTCTAACAAAGAAATGTCTTCTGATACATAAATAGCGGAATTAAACTAAACCAATCCAAGAAAACGAAGGAAAATTCAGATAGTTTACTACAACCAACAGTAATAAATACTGTTTGCAAAGCCAAGAAATTATCAAACTAAATTGTTCAAATTAAACATAGAGCAGAGAACATGATAGCTAGGAAAATGCATTAGGTTGCCTACTTCTTCCAATTATAGTTGCTGAATAACTTGTGATATTTGACGACAGGGACACACTGTAGAGGTACGAAGATTGTAGTTACCACAATCCTGGCATTTCCAGAGGCCATACTCGATCATCCCATTCCTTATGCTAATTGTTCTTCCACCACCCCTTTGACTTGTTGAGCTTTCACCTATCTCATTTGACCCTCTTTTCACCCCAGCATAGCTCTTCACGTTCACGTCATCTAGCCCATTATTCTCCAATGACTTCACCAAATTCTCAAAGAAATTCTTGGTCACATTGGTTAGATGCATCAGCTTCAAACGAAGTCCAACAAACCCACCTTTCTTGCCATTCAGGACCCTCCTCAGCACCCTTTCAGCACACTGGTGAAGCTGCTCCAAAGCATTCTCGGCCACACCTTGTGTGTACTCAAAGAACTCCTTCTTAGCCTCTTCATCCTCGGGGATAAAGTACCCATATGCATAGGTCCATTTCAGCACCTTCCTACAGTCAATTACCTGTCCCCAAGCCACTTTCAAGAACTCAAAATCATCTTCAGGCCTTTGATATGAATTGCTCAGCTTCCTTATACTCTTAGCATTGATGTAACTCACCATAATCTCAAGGGCCTTCTTCCTTGAGAATTCATTGGTGGCCCAACGCTCGTAGTAGTGAGTGTACCTCTTCAAATCACCCTTCGCCTCCATTCTCCTGGTTTCCAACTCTTCTTTCCTTTCACTCGGTGAACTTGTGTCAGAGAAACGGTTGCAACCAATGCTGAAACATTGAACCCATTTGCGAAGACATAGCCAGCAAAACTGGTAGCCGCAGAAGGTGCATGTCATGTGCATGCACCCCATGTCCTTCTCAATGAGACTATTGCACCCGGGGCATTGTTTAGTATAAGCAAAAATCCAAAGGGTGCTCTCGAACTCGCTCTGATTCTTCGTGGTCCATTCAGCCACGGTCTCACAACTCACGGGTCTATGAGCATCTTCACCACATTTCCAACAAAAACTATGGTAACCAAGGCAAGTAACTTCTAGAAACTTGCTAGCAGTGCCATCTGGTTCATGAACAAGAGCATAATCACACCCTGGGCTAGGACACCACTTCATGTTCTTGTTGGTTTCCACGTAAGACAGTAACACAAAACGATCGTACTTTTTCTTGTTTGGCTCGCTTGCGAATTGGTGAATCATGTCACCATCCACGGCTGCATCACAAGAGGGATCAGGGCATCTCAGTTTGAGACACTGATAAGGACCCTCTTGGATCTTTGTGTCCACGTACTGGTTCCAACAATCGGTGCAGTACGCGTGGCCACACTTTGCGGACTTGATCTTATCGCATGAAAGTGTATCAAAACAAATCTCACAAGTGTGGATTTCGGAGTTGAGGTTGAACCTTACCTTAGGCTCATTCAGCAATAATCCAACAGCTTTTCGGGCTCTTTCTTCATCATCAAACCAGGCCTCATGCACCTTCATCGCGCTCCAATCATAGTGACTGAGCAAAAAGCATGCCTCAGCTTTTGGTATCCAAAGAACAGATGATACCTCGTTGATTTCAGCCTCTTGGAGCTGCTTGATCTTGGACTCAGTTAAAATGGTGAAGCAGCCTTGTGTTGTGGATTGTTTGGTCTCCGCTTCATGAATGTAGCCATGATCCACTTCCCTGTCTTCCTCTTCTATGCTAGGAAGAGACAAAACGTCATCCTCAATCTCATCAGCTACATTTTTGCACAAAGGTTCCATGTCATATGTGTTGTCCATGGAAGAACGAAAAGGATAGAAGGAAAACAAAGGGAAAAACAAGACAATGAGATGGGTGGGCTTGGAGAAACGACAAGATTTGATAGATTGACTTGTTGTAAAGAGTGGATTGCGCTGAGGAGTACTTAGGATTCTCCCTCTATAATAGGATTACAATTGGGGTTGATGGGCGGAGCTACGTTAATATAAACTTTAGTTTATGGTAAACTTATACGTGGCAATATACTTGTTATACATATGTATGTTATGAAACTATATCATAGGTGTATTGTGAAGTATCAAATTTATTATGATTCAGGCTGTACAATAAGAAAACTTTTTTCATAAATATTTAGCCTTATTTTATTAACAAAATAGTGAAATAAGAAATGTCCGTTGCGAAATTTAAGATCTTTTAATATAGTTATATTATTAAATATAGATTTATTATTAAATTTAATGAGAAATAAAAAGTAAAATATTTATTGTGAACCGAAACGTATAATATATAACAAATTTTATTTATAAGTGTTGAGCTTATTTTAGAATAGAAAAATGTTATTTATAGATACTCATTAGACAAATTGATTGCCATATACAAATCACAATTTAAATAAATGTAAATTTCAGTCATACAAATATGAAATATGACGTTAACTCAAAATGGATCTACGTCAGCAATGAAGGCAAAATGTTGATTCTATACTTAGTTTCTGTTGTCGAATTTGAGATCTATTAATATAGTTATTAAATATAGATTTATTATTAAATTTAATAATAAGTATCAATAATGGTTGAGTGTAGTTGTAAGTAGACTACACTTTTAAAAACAAGAGTAAAATTCAAACTTTGGAGAGGACAATTGTTTGGAGGCCCTCTTCATCATAATAATAATATCTAAGGATAGATATACTTCAAAGACAAAAGGAAAAATTTAATAATAAATAAAAAATTATAAAATTTATTATGAACTGAAATATATAATATACAATAAATCTTATTTATAAGTGTTGATTTTATTTTAGAATGAAAATAATAAATAAAATATTTTAATAACCTGAGTTTAAGGTAAACTCTAAACGTGCTAAAATATCTATTAACGTATCAATTAAAGAAAAGTATATATTATAAAAACTAATAAAATACATTATTTTAATTGTCTAAATTTAAGATAAATTTTACACATGACAAAATCTATTTACGTATCTATAAAACCACGTTTATATTATTAAATTTAATGATAGAGATATATTAAGAGGGTCTGTCTACAATGCACTTTGCTTATTTATGATGCATCACGCACCTTACAAATGTGTGACCAAAATCATTTGATGCATCCATGCACCAATTAATGTTGATGTATAATAATAAGCCCCGTTTCACACTCTCTTTCCCACATCTAGCATTTCCCGACCCACTACAACCCGTCCCCTTCTCTTCTTGCCATCAGTGCCTCCTTCGCAGCCATATATGTTCCGCCACAGATGGCGGCAACGTTACAAGGTGCAGCAACCATCACTGCAACAACGGTGGCTATGTGGAATGCGATGGCGATGGCGATGGCCCAGGGGTGGACACCATGCTGCAATCTTCATCGCCAGCAACTCGCCCTCCACCGCGATGGCAAGGCACTCATGTGTGGCAACACCACCAGTGTCATCGGTGAAAGCTCCTCCTCCGGGCATATGCTTCATCCATCGCTATTTCTCCACGCCTTGCAACTTGCAATCGACGTTGCTGCCGCCACTCATTCTTGTTCATGGCCGCCGACGGCCCACCAAGGCACCGCTCTACCTTTTCGGATTCTGCAATTCTTGCAGCTTCTATAGATTGCATGAATGTAAGAAGCCGAAGAGGACAGAAAAGAGAGTTTGGAGGAAGAAGCAGAAAAAATTAGAGTGCATCATATGTGCTTAAGTGCACCGATATATTTTCATATCTGGCTGTTGGATAACAATGATGCGTGATGCACTATAATAAACACAGTGCATTATAGAATGACTCATATTAGCAAGTATAAAATTCATCATGAAAAAAAGTGTTCTTACTTAATTAACATGTCCTTAGTGGAATCTTTACTGATGTGTCAACAGCTTCTCCATTGGAGATTACAAAGCCACTTTGGCATTTTAGAAGTGAAAATTCTCTGGTTGTAATTGGGCTCGAATTGGTTTCCTTGGACCTACCTGAGCCCAAATCTTGAGGGAAGATCTCTTAAAAGTAAAGATACTCTAACACAGCCTAATTGAGCCTTTATCTCCCCGCTTTCGCGATGCTCTTAATAGGCCCATGTATGATCGGTTCCCCTTTACCACACTATTGTCGAGTTAGCAATTCCTAATTCAAGTCGTCACCATCAAATTTGACTAGGATTTGGTCTGGTGCAAAGTGTATAATAATAAATCTGTTTTGATAAATATTTTTCATTGATTTATTATATAAAAGTAATAAAATAATTCCGTTGTTGTAAGAGTGAAAATAAATTTTATATGAGACAACATATTTAAAATTTGTTTGCCTAGTTATGACCATTTGGGATCTTTTGGCCGCCCCTTGGGAAGTGATTCTTCAGCACATTTTTAGGGAAGGTAATGCTTGCGACTTGCAAAAAGAGGCGCTAGGTGTATTGAACCCACCCACACATGGGAATGTTCACCCCCAGAGATTCAGCTCCAACTTCAGGCAGATGCTGCAGGAGTATACGCTTAATTTGGTAGGCCTTAGCTTTATTTTCTTGTTTTCAGGTGCACCAAAAAAAAATGTTATGAAGTATAAAATCCACTGTGAAGTAGAGTGTGTAATAACACTTTGACTAGAGCTATCAACTTAGAAATATACTCCTATCTAATTGATTTTCAATTCAATAAGTAATTAACAGATGGTGATGGTAAGTAGTGTACTCATTATTATTATTAATAGATATATGAAATATGTAGAATCTGAAGTATGGAAAAACATTTTTGGCAGTGTGTATTGAAAAATTGGCTCTACTCATTTCCATGGCCGTGGACAAAGGTATTCAAGAGCCTGTTTGCCTTACCAAGAGAGGCCTTTCTCAATCACACCTCTAGCTAATGTTGGCAAAGCGGGCTGACCAGTCCCAACCAGCCAAAAGTGGGGCGGGGTAGGGCAGGTTAAATTAGGAAGGTGAATTCAATATTTTAACCCATCCCGTTTAAGGGCAGGTTGATGGGTCAATCCGCCAAAAAAATAAAAAAAAAATTATTTTAATATTTTTTATGAGTTAAATTACTTTAAAATTTTTTAAAAATTAGAAAATTATATTGAATGAAAAATCTCCTTAAATAAAATAGAACAAAATAATTAAACTACATAATTTATATCCAAATTTAACTCAAATACAAATATAATAAACTAATTAGAATATATAAATAAGTTTATAAATAATAATTAACTATAAATTTATAACGTAAAGTCTATAGTATAAAGTTTACAAATTAATAAAGTATAATAACAATATAATCTATAATAAAAACTTAATTTTTTTTTAAAAAACTACTCTTTTACCCAAAAAAAAAAAAAAGCCACCCTTGACCCACCAAAACCCATGGGTTAGGCGAGCTGAAAAATTCTAGCGAACCGAAAAGTTTTGGGGGGCCAAATATATTAACCCAACCCATTATTTTTGGCAGATTTGGCGGGTCAGCCCGGCAAGTTGAGCCTATTTTGCCATCTCTACATTTAGTGAACTAGGACCAAGCCATTAAAGGTGTAGTAGGTTTTGTTTTGAGTGAAGCTAGGATAGAAGGTGAATTACATGAATGCCCCGCTTAGGTAAATAGCTCAATGAAGCCCTTATATGAAAAACACTTATTACAAAAGGACTTGTATAAAAAGTAACTTAAAAATAAGTTACTTTGTATTTGAATATGCCACATAAGTATTTATTTTAATTTATAGTACTTGTTTCTATAAATTTGTGCATAAGAATTTTTTGAGAAGTTAAATATTTTAACTTATCAAAAAAGCACTAAAAATAACTTTTGAAAAGTCATAAATTATATAACAATTTAATCCAAATATATATAAAATAATTTCTGACCACTCAAAAGTTAAGGAAAGTCATAAATGGTGCTATCCAAATTAACCATAAATATTATGTCGTATTTTAAGCTGTACTGTTCATTATGCTAGGCTACATGAATTCAGCTATGGGATTTTTTCAACATCAAATGTGGGTCGATATTTGGGGGTTCCCCTCTTTCATGAGCGTTGCTTGAAGTGATAGACAAAATGACTAGCATGCTTAATGGTTAGCGAGCGAGCTCTCTCTCTCTCACTGGGAGAATTACCTTGGCATAGTCGACTATCCAATGGATTTGCTTGTCTTCCCTCTACTTTAGTAGACTTCATGGATAAATCAGTTTATGAAATGGGCTATGGTGATGCTGATTAAGTAGGGAAATAACAACCTATTTAAACTCATTTGCAAAATAGCTGCTCCTCAAAGAGTTTGATGCTTTTTTGGTCAATAGTGAATGAGGCTCTTCTCACGAACCAAGCTTGGGTCGGGTCAGGACTCACCTTATGTTGCATGCACATGCTTCATTTGTAGTGAGATGCTAAATGTCCTTTGCTAGAGTCTAAAGAGACAAAGACGTGGAAGAGCATCATTAATAGTTTTCATCAGGATTCCTTCTTTCAATGTCATGCCATTCCTTGGCTTTTTCTTTTTTGCCATTATTTCTTGTGCATTCTGGCGACGATAGAACAGGGTGATCTTTGTTAATGAAGGTGTTTTGGTGACTAAACTTCCCGATAGAATTTTGCATCGAGCTCTGGACTCTGTGCTTTTGTTCTAGAAGTTGTGACTCCCTCCCTATCATGTTAATGAGATTGCATGGGCTCCACTTCATCCTTTTAGGTGAAAGTGAATATTTATGTTTCTGTTTTGATAACCCCTCCCTCGGTAGCATGCGGGGGGATTATAGAAAGCACAATGGATTTTTCTTTGTAGCTTTTGGCACAAATATGTGATTTTTCTTAGTAACCTTTACACTGCAGTACCTAGGCTTTTGTCTTTTAAAACTAGGATTGCAATTAGGGTTGGCGAGCAGAGCTAGAGTGATATAAACTCGAATTTATGATAAACGTTATATGTGGTAATAATGTATGCATAATTCATAAGTATATGCTATGAAATTAAATCATAGATATATTGTGAAATATAACATTTATTAAGATTTAGCCTATATGATAATAAATCATTTTTTTCATAAATATTTAGTATTACTTTAAATATCATAAAATAAGAAATTTATGTTGTCTAATGAATTGGAACATATAATAATAAATATTTTTTATAATTATTGATGCTATTTTATGTTTAAAAAAGATTAACAGCAATATGGTATTGGTCAAAATAATAAGTACCTTAACCATTTAATTAGAGGCATCGGATTTGAGCTTTAGGAATAGAATAAATATTCATTAGGAGATTTCTACCTCCTTTAAATACATCTGTCGAGTCAGGTCAGACTAATCGGATTCTTGATAATAGGGTTCGGATACCGGTAGTTTCATCGAGATTAAAATAAATAGATTAACTTTTATTTATAAATTCCTTCAATTCTTCTGTCAGTGCATATTTTATAAGTATCTTTATAAATATTTGATGAATTTAAAAACATCATTTGAACTTGCCAACCTAAACTCTTCAAATAAAAAAATAATTAAAAATTAAACTAGCTACATGTGGCTTTAATAAACTACTAGTCATGGCATAAAATTGTTTGAGCAAAACGTCGTCGTCCATTGAGAGAGGGAGGCGTGTCACGTCACTCATCCACTCATAGGAGTGAAAATGCGCCTTTAAATCACCCGCGAAGCAGTTGCAGGATAAGGAAGAGAGAGAAACTAGAGCGAGAAACAAGAAGAAGAAGCAGCTTCCATTAATGGCGACGCTGCGATTCACCGATTGCTCCAACCCAGCTATCTTGTTGAGGCCTTCGTTGGCCTCTCTCTCCGCTGCAAAATCTCGCCATTCCCGGAACCCTCAGAATCGTAGCTGCAGCTTCGTTCCCAGAGCCTCTCTTCAGCAGGAGCAATTCTCTTTTTCGAGGTATTACACCATATGTATTTATGTGAAGCCTAGTTAGTTATAACAGATTGAAGCAGTTACAAGTAGTTAGTTAGGTGTAACTTCCTTTCCCGCCTAGTTGGTGAATGAAATCTAACTTCAGTTTTCCATCATTCTTTCTCTCTTGATAGCAGGAGACGCTTCATCGCGGAGACCGCCGCGGTTTCGATCTCGATCGGTCAGTTCGTCGGATTCGAACAGGCGGCGAGGTCCGAGGAAGCGCTGTCGGAGTGGGAGAGAGTTTACCTCCCTATCGACCCCGGCGTCGTGCTCCTTGACATCGCGTTTGTGCCTGATGACCCTAGCCATGGTATCTTCCAGTCGTTTTTGCTGCTTTGTGTTTGCTGTTTGTATTAGGGAGTTAGTGACCGTTAGTGTTTGCTAGAATTTGTTAAGTTTGTTATGATAGTTTGTTATTCTGGTATAGCACACTGACGTGTATATGTATCAGTAAGTTAATCTCTTAATGCAAGTTTCATTCGTTCAGTAAATCACTCTTCTACAGTTTGGATGCTGAGAAAGTCACATGGACATAATTGAGTTCAAATTTGAGGTAGATGTAGAGGTTGGGTGTGTTGAGTTGGTGGAGAGTGTGAACTAGATTTCACAGTGACAGGTTGGATTAAATTCGTTTTTCACTTTATAATGCTTAATTGGTTCTAGTGATTCGTGTTTTCGAGCATTCTTAGAGTTTGAGTTATATAAATGGAAAAAAATAACACAAGGAGAGACTGAGATTTTTACATGTACAATAAAATGACTCGACTCAATCAAAATTACTCTGGGCATTGTGGTTTAAACAAATAAATAGAAAATGTGAATTTTTTTTTTTTCAGAAGTGTAATATTTGTAGTTTTTGCTTTAAATGTGTTGGGTGTGAAATGGTGTTGGCTTATCATGGTAGGTTTTCTTCTGGGGACCAGGCAAACCATTCTGGAGACGAAAGATGGAGGAGACACTTGGGCTCCCCGTACGATACCCTCTGCAGAGGATGAAGATTTTAACTATAGGTTTAACTCCATCAGCTTCAAAGGGAAGGAAGGTTGGATAGTTGGAAAACCTGCAATTCTATTATACACTTCTGATGCTGGAGAGAGTTGGGAAAGGATACCGCTTAGTGCTCAACTTCCTGGGGATATGGTATGCCTTGTTTGAAACTCATATGAAATAACTTTTCCCTCTTATAATGATCATAGACAGCAGCAAAGGGAAAACAAGGGCGATCAAATATGTTGCCTTTCCTTAAAAAGATTAACCAAAAGCTGAAAAGCATAGAATTAGTGGTTAAGTCTTTGGTAGTTAGCATCCAAATTAACGTTTGAAATCTATAAAGTATTAATAACCATATATATATTTCTAATATACTCCGTATAAATTTACCATGGCAAATATTGATTTTTTTTTTTTTTCACTCTTTTTATATGGATATGAATATTGTTTCTTATTATGCAATTCAATCTGCAGGTATATATTAAGGCAACTGGTGAGAAGAGTGCAGAGATGGTGACTGACCAAGGTGCAATATATGTTACATCAAACAGAGGGTTCAACTGGAGGGCTGCTGTTCAGGAAACAGTGTCAGCTACTCTTAATCGGTGAGTTTCTGATGGACAGCTATTATTATTATTATTATTTCTTTTACTCGTGTGTATTGCTATTGAAGGAATGTCTCTTTTGAAGACTGATAAAATTGAAACTGATAAAATTAAAATATTAAGTTCCGAACTTTATATTATATGCTTCTTTGTATACGTCAAGATATTTATCTGTCTATTTTGCCTCTTCAGAACAGTTTCTAGTGGTATTAGTGGTGCAAGTTATTACACCGGAACTTTCAATACTGTCAATCGCTCACCAGATGGAAGGTATGTTGCAGTCTCAAGTCGTGGCAACTTCTACTTGACATGGGAACCTGGTCAGGTGAGGCCTTTACTTTGTGATGACATTAGTTTTTGCTTCTGTTTGCCTGATACTATACCTTTTGTACGCCTACCCTGGCATTTGAACTATGCTAAAGCGTTCAACTGAAATGAACTCATCAAGGTGGAAATCAGACGGTTTATCTGCATTAATAGTGCTTAATTATTATTTTTCTTTAATTTTCAGCCATTCTGGCAGCCACATAATAGAGCAGTTGCCAGAAGAATACAGAACATGGGATGGAGAGCTGATGGTGGTCTGTGGCTTCTTGTTCGTGGTGGTGGTCTTTATCTCAGCAAGGGCACAGGGGTTAGTAATTCTGAGAATATGATTCTACTGTATCAATATGAGACTAGTAGTCTTCTTATTCACCCCTTTCCATGTCATTCTGGGCAATCTTTCTCTTTCTAAGTCTTAAATTAACTCTCAATTTTCTCACCCTTCCTCACTGAAACTTTTCCATCTTTATGCTATACATTCACAAACACCTTATTATCCCTTACCTTATTCGTTAATGAGGCAACTTCTATCTTTGATCAAATGTCTTTGTTTCTTACATTCTATTTCTTTGTGCTGTCACATATTCACCTTACTAAGTTTATCATATTAATCTGCATTCCTAATTCAACCAGCACAAAATGTTTAATTACATATTCTAGAATCGGGTAGAAGTGGAAAAGGATTAAGAGAGAAAACCATATCTATACCTCATTCCTCTTTTCTCATTTAGTTGCATAGTTTTTAGAACAAAAAGAAATATATAATATATATTTCATTGTTTCAGATAACTGAAGAATTTGAGGAGGTTCCTGTTCAAAGCCGAGGGTTTGGCATTCTTGATGTGGGGTATCGATCACAGGTAAAGTTTTCCTGCATTCATAGTTGCTTTATTAATTAACCAATTCTTGCATTGTAACAGTCTTGTCACTTAGATTTCAAAGGAATAAAATGTTTCTAATATGACTATTGCCTCTTCGGTTCTTGCAATATTTGTTTATTATGGTAGTAGAGAGTAGTGCCAAAGCCTGAAGCCCTTTTCTGAAAAAGTTTCTCAATTATGCATACAGGAGGAGGCTTGGGCAGCAGGTGGAAGTGGTATTCTGTTGAGAACTACAAATGGTGGCAAGTCATGGATCCGTGACAAAGCTGCTGACAACATTGCTGCAAATTTATACTCAGTGAAGTCAGTCTAACTATTTCTACACCACTCCCTCCTTTACGCGATTATATTTATTTAGTAGTGTTAGTTTACACCTTAAAACCACAAATTTACTTGGAGGACCTTTCCTCCCTCCAACTGGCTCCTCAAGCTGCTGATATATTTTCTACTTATATTGTTCTACCTGTCCTTGAAGGTCCTATAATTTTTATCAGTAAAATCTTGTTGTATACTGCCTACTTGCTGCAGGTTCATTGATGACAAGAAGGGATTTGTATTGGGGAATGATGGAGTCTTGCTTCGCTACCTTGGATAAAGTTGTAACTCAACATGGTAAATTGTGATCTTCTCCTGATTCTGGTTGTCAACTTGACATAAGCCATAAATCTTTTCATATCGCATGAAGTTTTTGCTGCATCATCTAACTGCCTGTATAGTTTTATAATTGTTATAAGATTAAGATTAGACGCTGAATATCTATGCACACCACCTCTCCATCTGTCTCGTGTAATTTATGGGCTAGAGAGAGGGAAAAAAACATGAAGAAAAGAGAAGCTAGAAGGTGACAAAGTGTAGAAGAAAAGGAAAAACTGAGGATAGACAAAAAATGGTTATAACTGGACAAGACAATTAACTGAAATAGTTGTTTCAACTGTCCGGAACATGTTATCTAAAGATTTTTATCCACAAAAAAAAAATATTGTTATGTGAAGATTAATTACAAGGTTTTATGTTGATCCTCCTTGGCATCATTAATTTTGGGGGTCAACTAATGCATGCAAGGTACCAAGATCCTCAAGCACAGGATCATGGTTCCTCTCGTATAATCAGAAGTAGGGAGCAAGTCCAAGTCTAAGGTGATTTGGATGGTTTGATTTTCTAACTTAAATCTGAAATTTTGTAGGTTTGTCAACAAGAGTGCAATTTTGTAGCGGATTACATATGAGGAGAGAGCTCTGGGATCAAATCGACTCCTTGCTGTTATGCCCAAAAATATGAGGAGACATCACAATTGTGAAAAAAGCTATGTTATGTCAATTTGACATTGTAATTGCCGTGTTACTATTGCATTGAAATGCATTTTTGTGTTGCATATGTTGTACTGTTGAAGGAGAATACACTGTTATAGGTTATACTAGTGGACATTGAAACTTGTGCATATTACATCTACAAATGCTTCTCGATAATCATTACATATATAGTGCGAGGTTTGTCTTTCCAAACAACCGATAGCTGGACCCACCAATTATCTTTTTTTCTTTTTGCTTTTAAACTTTCGCTACACAAGGTCATTTTTTGCTCTTCTCTACCCAGTTGCTTGCACCTACTAGCTCATTTTTATCATTACCATTATTTTTTCTATCATTCATTATCACCATTAGCATGGTCGCTATTTTCCTTTCTCTTACATTATAGTAAACATAATGTTTATTTTTACAATCAGATCACATACTTCAACAATATAATTGAAATTGAACACGAAATTATAACTTTTTCTGCTTGTTTATGCAAGACAAGTCAAATACAATTTCCAAGGTTTTCAAATAATTATAATCCTGAGAAAATTGAAAAAATAAAATTAAACATCAATTTCAATTTTAATGTCCAGATGGAGCCTCTTTTCTTTTTTTTTTGGGAAAAAGGTACATTAAAAAGGGTTATGACAATTTAAACTTATCTCCTTTAATTTTACAATCACTTGATGATGTTTAAATAACCCAAAAAAAAAAATCACCAAAAAAAAAAGCCAAATATAAAATAAAAGTCAGACATATTTTAAAGTAAACAAAATATCATGAACAAATTAAAATCAAGATGATAAAAAAATATTGTTTAATTTTTTGCCTAGTTCATTAATTTGATGTTATTATTTATGTATAATAAATGGGGATAGCTATTAATAAGAGTTGGGTAATATGGTAAGTAAGTTGTACTATTAAAAAAAGAAGCAAAAGTCAAAGCTTAGAGAATGTTTGATAGAGTCTTAGCCATGATAATGTTCAAATGATTTTTTGATTTTTTTAATAATATCACCTTCGGGCATAATCAGATTTGCCCTTCCAATTAGTGTTTTATGCAAGATTTGAACTGAGGTTCTCCTAGGAGTTATAGTGTGCCTCTCTACTATCACATCAACACCATTGTTGGCACAGTGCCCAAATGATTAATTTTATAGTTAAGAGAATCACACCAGACCGATCCAACCGGGAATCGAATCCCATGCTGGTTCGGTCTTCACCATAAAATAGGATGCTGTCAAAATCGAAAAAAATTAGTCAACCGAATCGGTCAAACTTGTAGCCCAGTTTGGTTTTTTTTTTTTTTAATTTTGGTAAAAATGCTATTATTTCTTTTATAAAAAAAAAGAAAGAACAAAAATTTATTTTTTTTAGAACCTTGATTCTTTTAGTATGCTTATTTACTATATACTTTTAAATTAATTTAAAAATTAAAAATTAAAAATAATTATTATACTATCTGTAAGTACTTTCCAAAAGAAATATAAATGAAAATTAACATAAATAGATTTTATATTTAAAATATTTGATAAAGTGTCTCATAATAAATATTATTTTACATTAGTTATATTATTGTTAATAATTAAATATATGTATTTTATTATGTTCCAATCGAACCTCTAATTAAACCTCTAAATCTTTGAACTTCTATTTTAATCGATTCGATACCCGATCCGATTTTTTTAACATTGATTAATTTAGCAACAATATTTTTAGAGATTTATTGTGGACAAAAAAAAATATATGAATATGCAAATCGGACTATCTTTTTCTATATTATCTAATAATTTTTTTTTCTTGAACAATTTTAGAACTAGTATTATCACATATTTGCGGCTGTTAATAATGTATATAATGTAACTATAGAATTTAATTAGTATGTATTGATAGTATAAAATTATTTTACACTGTTAACTAATAGAAATAGAGAAAAATAAAAAATTATGATGAATCTCTCATTATAATGAATAATTATTTATGTGAGTTGATATTTTTTACTATTTTTATTGATTAATAGTGTAAAATTATTTTATATTATTAATATATTTAAATTAAATTTATAACTATAAGCTCTGATAAATTAAATTAAATTTGCAGTCACAAACAAAAGACATTTGCAAAAAAAAAAAAATACTTAACCCCTTTTCTGTACCCTTTTCGTGATAAATGCCCTCGTCTCACCCGTGTCCTCTAAACCCTGCCGTCCTTCTCACAGCACTCTGTTCACGCGCAGCCGCCAACTACTGGCTGCCTGCTCCGCTGTCGATCTCAGATCTGTTTTCCGGCGAAAACAGAATCTCCGGCGTTAACTCTTTTTCTACTTTCAGGCCTTATCCCATATATTCCTAAACAGAGAGTCCTCAAACTAGTTCAATCTCCCTCCAATCATGGTAAGCTTAACTCTTCTCTCTCGTCACTCTCCAATCATTCTTACTTCCTTGCCACTTTTATGAGGAAAGAACACTCTACACTGTGTTAGTTTTGATTGAAGTTTATGTTGTCTAATTTCGATTATTGTCTTGTTTGTGGAACTGGGTATTGATAATTTCTAATTTGGTTTTAATCCAATTTTGTGTGAGACCCAACATAAAAATCAAAACTTGGGTTGGTTTCTGTAGTTGCATTCTGACCCTTTTGGATGAAACAGAGGAAGAAGAAACATGGGTTCAGGGGGCCCGTTGTCATCAAGACAAAGCAGCAGCAGCAACAGCAACAGCCAAGTGTGGACCCCATCACGGGGAAGAAGATCCCCAAAAGCTTTGTGTTTTCCCGAGGGAAGTTGCCTGGTCCTCTCAAACAGCTTCAGATGGACCTCAGAAAGTTGATGCTTCCTTACACTGCTCTCAGCCTCAGGGTGAATATTTCACTTTGATTGTTTTTCGTTTCATTGTTAATTGTTTGGATGTGTATTTCAATTTCTGAACTTTAAAGTGAATGAAATACTGTTTTAGTGGTGAAATAGTCTATTTATCTATGTGCTTTGCAAGTTACAACAAGCCTGACTCAGGTTCTAGCTCTAACAGTTACTACTTCTAGCCCTTTTTTAAAAAAATTAGCTATGTTGACATGACTATAGATGACAGATTCGTCTGAAATAAGATTATTTGATGTGCTTGGAGAATGCTGGGTTTGCCCTCTTAATTTGTTTTTAAGATCAAATTCAGGGTTTTTGTTAAGACAAAGGAGGTAGGCTGTATTGGCAATGTGCTATCCGACTTGGTTTGATTTTCAACTCACATATTACTGTGTCCTGATTTCTTAAATAAGAAATAAGTGCTACAGAAACTATTGGGTGGGCAGAAAATCTTACCATGAAGTGTTTAAGCTTTAAGCACAATAACATGTTAGCATGGTAGTTAAAATCGCGATCCAAATCGTAAGATCGGACGATTTCACGATCTTACCTCCCCTACCCGATCCCGATCTCACCCAGGAACGGCGGCGTTAAAACGCCTACTTGACGAGGATCGCCTGCAAGCTCGTAAAATCGGTGGGATCGGCGCTTTTTGATCCCTACCGATCCTCCATGTAGCGTGAGGCAAATTTCGACCCATTTCCTTCAACGGCCCATTTCGCTTGTCGCCTCTAAACTCACAGTAGGTACTTCATTCTTGATTACGCATTCACTTCTCCGCCTCCCCTTTCTTCCGATTCTCTAAAACCTCCTCCTCTCCTTCGATCTCTCTGTTTGCTCTGTTCTTCGAACTCTCCATCTCCCTCGAACCGCCTCTCCTGTCTCACTCTCTCTCGCACCCAGCCATTGCTCGTCGCCACCATGTTACAGTCGCCGATTCTGTGATGCCGATTCTGCCTACGCAGTTGTTCTGTAGTCGTCAGTCGCCGCTTGCTTCTCTGGCCTTCAAGTTCTGCCTCCTTCTTTCGTTGGTTCTGTGCTTCTCTGGCCTTCAGGTTCTGCCTCCCTCTTTCATTGGTTACGTGCGGTTTCAATCTTTCTCCTTTGTTGGTATCTTTGTCCTCCTTTAGTTCGTGTTTGTATTTGTTGCCTTGTTGGTCATTCTTGTTGGTCTCTCGATTCTTTGATAGAAAAATGGAGTCTAGTGGAGCCGCTAGTGAGGGTAGCGATGGGACACCTTCCCAATCTGAAAGTGGTAGCATTGTTGGGCCTGTGAGTCAAAGTGGAGGAAAGAAAAAACAACCTAAGAATGTCAGCTGGAAATAGAAGTGATGTGGGATGGAGCCATGGGATTTCTGTTGATGGAGATCCAAGAAAAATACAATGTAAATATTGTGAGAAAATCATAACAGGGGGAGTTTATAGATTGAAACATCATTTGGCCGAACACAAAAGGCCGGTTGGGCCCTGTTTGATTAGTAGCGCAAGTTAAGAATGAAATGTGGAATATTATTGTTGGTTTGCAACAAAACCTGATCAAGAAGGTTGAAGAAAGAGCACCAACCAATGAAGATAGTGAAAAAGAAAAGGAAAAGAAGTGGAGACACAAGGAAATATTTTCAAGAAAAGATGTGTTAGCTCTCAAGCAACCATAAACAACATGTTTAAGAAGAATTTGAGGGAGGAAGCATGTCAGGAAATTGCTTCTTTCTTTTACAACAATGCCATTCCCTTCAATGTCTCTAGAAGTGAAGAGTATACAAGGATGTTTGAAAGCAGGTTGCAAGGCATGGATTAGGATTTAAGCCACCATCCTACCATGAATTGAGAGTGAAATATTTGGAAGCAAAAGGTAGATTTGACTATGGAATCGTTGGAGGAGCATAGAGCTTATTGGAAGAAAGCGGGATGCACAATTATGACAGATGGTTGGGCCCGGATAAAGAAGGCGAACCATATTGAATTTCTTAGTAAATAGTCCTAAGGGGACTGCTTTTTTGAAGTCTATTGATGCCTCCCATATTTCTAAAATGGGCTTGATAAGATATTTAAGATGATAGATGATGTGGTTGAGGAGGTTGGAGAGGAGAATGTTGTCAAGTTGTCCACCCGGATAATGCGCAACTACAAAGGCTGGAGAGATATTGATGGAAAAAAGAAAGAAGCTCTATTGGACCCCTTGTGCAGCACATTGTATTGATCTAATATTGGAGGACTTTGAGAAAAAGCGGATCTTCACAAAGACACAATTTATAAGGGAAGAAAGATTACTACTTACATCTATTCTAGGACATCTCTTATTTCCTTATTGCAACACCACACCAAAGGAAAAGATTTGGTGAGGACAGGGCATGACTTCGTTTGCAACATCTTACCTTACTTTGGGTTGCCTCCCACGAGAAAAAAAGGGGCATTGATAAGAATGTTCACTTAGATCAATGGAAGTCTAGTAAGTTTGCAAAGACAAAGGATGGAAAGATGATTGAAAATGTGGTGTTGGATAGGATATTTTGGAGAGATATTGTGATATGCTTGAGAGCCTTATCCTCTTCTTCATGTGCCATTATGGTTGATTCGGATGAGAAGCCATATGGGGTATATTTATGAAGAGATGGATCGTGCAAAGGAGAAAATTCAAAGTGCCTTCCAAGGTGTCCGTAAGAGGGTAAACTATTGTTTATAATTAATGAATGCATTATGCATAATCACATTTAGCTTAAATTAGAATGTTATAGTGTTTGTTTAGTAGCTAATCCAATTTTTTTTTTTTAGTTATACGCCTTTATGGGACATTATTGATGAAAGATGGGATAATCAATCTTCATAAGCCCTTGCATCTTTGTAACTATTACTTGAACCCTCAATTGCATTATGCCCCCTGGTTCGAGATTGATTATGAAGTCAAAAGAGGCCTTTATGATTGTATGGAAAGGATTGTGGAGACACAGATGAGATTACTAAAATTGATGCTCAACTTGAGGATTTCAAGAATCAAGTAAAGTTTTTTAGTAGAGAAGTAGCCAAGAAGGCCCTTAATACCAAAACCCTAGCTCAATGGTGGGATTCTTATGGGGATGAGCATCCGAGGCTTCAAAAATTTGCAATTCGTGTGTTGAGTTTGACATGTAGCTCATCCTGGATGTGAGCGCTTCTGGAGTGCCTTTGAGATGGTAAATGTTTAATATGATTTGTATTTTACTTTTAGAATTAGTTGCCCATTGGTTGATGATTGCTTTTATTTTATATTTTCTTTAAGGTCCATACAAAGAGGAGAAATCGTTTGAAGCAAAAAACAATGAATGATGTTGTGTTTGTGATGGCCAACTCAAGATTGGCTAAGAAGAAGCAAGAAAGAAAGCCTCATGATTTTGAGTGTAGCCTTGATGAGTTGAATTCTGATGAAGAGTGGATTGTTGATGAAGAAGAAGATGTGTTAGAAAATTTGGAAGATTTGGACATTCCAAATGATCTTGTGGCCCAAGGGGGTGGTAGTGGAAGTGTTGCCCCTAAAGATGATTTGGCAATTCCTGATCTTGATGATGATGATTTTGATGAACTCATTCAAAGGGATGGCAATGAAGATATAGATCATATAGAAGATGAAGAATATGATGACCATGGCCTAAATGATTTGCTTTAGATATTCTTCTATTTGTAGTTGTAACTTTCAAACTTGTGGCTATTATATTTTGTGTTATGATTTGTGGTCTTATAGACTTCTTGTGGTTATGTAATACTTGGATTATGGGTTATGCAACTTTGTCCATTTTTATTTGAAGTTTAATTATGTTAAATGTGGTTATTTTACTTATTTATGATATGTTATATGCTAATATATTTTTATGAATGTAGTTATTTATTTTTGGTAGGATCTTACGATTCGTGTTACGATCCCACAATTTATGATTTTACATCCCCCTTCCGATCCTATATAGGATCTCGATTTTAACTACCTTGCATGTTAGTAGGGATTTATAGTCATCACACTAGTTTTTACTTGTGCCATGGTGGCTTATTTGTTGACTACAATATTATGTCTCCTTTTTTGCAGGAAAAGAAACGGAATAATCTAAAAGACTTTCTGAATGTTGCTGGACCTATGGGTGTCACGCATTTCCTCATATTGTCAAAAACTGCGACTGCACCTTACTTGAGAGTTGCAACAACCCCACAGGGACCTACTCTTACGTTTAAGATACATGAATACTCATTGGCAGCTGACATTGCTAAATCTCAGTTGCATCCTCGATGCCCCAAAGATCTTTTTAAGAATTCTGCGTTGGTAAAGTACTCATCCCTTACTCACATGCAACTATGGCAATGTAGCTTCCTAAAATTTAGAAAAGAAAAAGGAATGTCTGAACTGCTTACTTACCATTACATCATGTATTCATCAAATTCCACTCGCTCAATTGTTATCACAAGATTAAAGTTCGCTAATGGAATGCAAAAAAAGTGGGATTTTTGCGGGTACAAAAGAAAGATGTTATTTATTATACTTTTTTTTTTTTCCTCTCTACCTTTTTATCCTTATCAAGTGGAAGGCTAGTGGTAGTCAAGACCTCTTCATGCGCAACTAATTATTATCACACTAAAAGGAATTTGTTGTGATCTCTTCATAATGTCCATTCTCAGGTTATTTATCAATTTCTTGTATGACTTAACTGCTAGTGATAGTAAATGGGGAATATATCACTGTTGCAACCTGTTGAAACCGTGGAGCTAAAATGTGTAATTGTATACTGCATGTTATAGAGTATCTATTGATTGTTAACTTATATGCATTCATTATTCATCCAAGATTGATGTCTCCATTTTTTCTTGCCAGATTGTACTTTCTGGATTTGTGAGTGGGGATCTACCTCTACAGCTTACGACTAACATGTTTCAGAATATTTTTCCAACAATTGATGTTAAAACTGTGAGTTTTACAGATACACATACACATCAATAACTTCCTTGACACATAAGTCTTTCATCTTTTAATTTCAAAACACATTGTTTCAGGTTAAGCTCTCTTCTTGTCAAAGGATTGTGTTGCTTAATTACAACAAAGACACCAAGCTAATTGATTTTCGGCATTATTCCATAAGATTACAACCTGTAGGCGTTTCACGCAGAATAAGAAGATTTGTGCAGAATCATCAGGTGCCTGATCTAAAGAATCTTCAAGATGTTAGTGATTTTGTGACAAAGTAAGTTGCTAATTTACCTAAGCTTTCATATATATATATATAATCCTATCTAACTTCCCCTTAGTTTTTCTATGAGCTGTTCTGCTCAGATAAGGAACAATTAGGAAATGAATTAACAGTTTTATTATCCATATAAAATAAGTAATCTTAGCTCATTCTTCCTTTTGTCTTCTCCTTATTGTTTCACTTGTGATTTGTTAGGGCTGGCTATGGATCAGAAAGCGAAGCAGATGAAGAAGCAGCAACAGTGACTTTGTCTAGTGATATTGGTAGAGTTAACCGTGCTTCTATGAAGAGTGCTGTCAAGCTCCAAGAAGTTGGTCCCAGGATGACTCTTCAACTAGTTAAAGTTGAGAAGGGACTGTGTTCGGGTGAAGTCCTCTTCAGTGAATATGGTACATCATCTTACACTGTTAATGTAGTTAAGTAGGATCATTTTGAGTTATATATACACTTCGAATCTCGAATTTTAAGGTCCCAGTTCATACATATTCTTTCATTAGACATATGTTCTTGATGCTGATAGAGAACATTGCCATCAAAGTTGTCATTCTTGTTAGCCTCCTGGCAGTAGAGGTTGACAGTCCTTTTGTGATCGCAATTGCATATCCTTGTAGAAATTCATGCTTCCTCAACAGCTCATAAGTTCATTCATTTTCGTTCCTTTCCCTTCTCCCTTAATCATTCCTTAAGTTATTTCCTCGTCATCTTAAATTCTCCAATTGCTTGCGTCTTTTGTGACTGAAATGCTTGTTCTTTGAACATGCCTCCCCCTTACCCCATTTTTTTGCCTGTATTTCTTCCTCTTCCCTTTTAGGAAAAGCTGGTGGCAAAGGAAAAAGTGATGATGAGATGCAGGAGAATCAGGATGGAGAAGATTCAGAGGGTAGTGAAGATCAAGATCAAGATGGAGACGATTCCGAAGATGGTGAAGATGATGAAGAACTTGATTAGGGAACAGAGTGGTGGTAATCAGGTGTAATGCTCCGAAAGTTGTGGAGTTATCAGTTAATTAATGACTAGCTCCATAACACTACAGAGACTAGTTGCCACCAGAAAATTTTCCTTAGTCATTCTAGTGGCTGTCGTATACAATTTATTTGTTTTTGTTAGATTATATATAAGTTTTGTTTGAAGCAGTTCAGTTTTATATTTTATATTTAGACTAACCAAAAGCGGTTTTAACCCTTTTTTGGGTGAGGCACTTTTGTAGCTTTTTTATTCCGCTGAAACTTTGGTAACGCCAATGCAATTCTCGACATGATCCGTACCTTCAAAGGCCGCAATGCCAGTGGATTGTTCATATTGGAAGGAATGAGTGCCACTCATACATAACCTGCAAACCACTAATGCCTTTTGTCTTTTTTTTTTCAAGTGATTAATTAATTTTGAATACTAGAAAAAATTTTATACTCTCGTTTAATTGTGTACTATTAAATCGGTAACTTTTAATAGTATATTTAGAGAATAATATTAGTATATATTATTAATGTTTCCTTTCTTTTCACTTCTTAATTGGGAAAGAAAGACCGTCAAAAGAAACATTGTACGACACTCTTTTTTATTTTTTATTTTTCTTCAAAGAAAGTTACAAGTATTTACTATCTATGAACTAAATACTTCTTAATATCATTATTTTTGTTAATTCTAAATTTCACCTTTTTTCAATCATTTATACAAGAGTTGTTAGTCATGGCAATAATATTGGAAAGCTTTGAGTAATTTTGTTTCAAAAGTGAGGGAGGGAGCTTCCTTTTCCCGGAAAAACGGTGATTGTTATTGATGTCTGATGAAAAAGAGAGAACACTAACAGAATCCCCAAAAAGGGCATCAAATTTAGATCCTCAAACTTCATTGTCCCAAAATTCCTGCTTGGATGATGTTTTCTTTATTGCTCTGTTCTCCAACCACATTTGCTATCTCATCAAGCTTCAACCTTTGCATCCCATTCTGATTCCATTTTGGAACCAATACATACCCTTTTGATTTTCACGCATCTCAGATGCGTTTGCGTTGTTGAATTCCAATTTTCTTTCGAGTGATTTTCTCGATGGAAATGTTTATGTGGAAAGAGCCTAATGGGTATCATGATCACTTTGTGTGTGGCTATGATGGGAAGGTAACCAATAGAGAGCAGAACCCACAAATGATGACGTCTTGTGCATCTTCATCTGCTATTGCAGTTGGCCACATCCAGCACTCTATCTCCAAATTGGACACGCTAGCTGTCATTGCAATCAAGTACGGTGTTGAGGTAATAGATTTCTTTTTCTCTGTTATTTGGGACTTTGGTGATGAAACTGTGACATATAAATCAGACTGCATGCATTTCATGTACTTGTTTTGTGGTACAGGTGGATGTACCCTATAGCTAACATCGTTTGAAATGTTATTCATGCAATAAACTTGTTTTAGAAAAAGTGAAATAAAAAGGATACTGGTATGGGGATGAAAAGTTTTTCTATGCCATATACTTTAGTGATTTAAAATGATTTTGAAAGTTTGCTGTCTACGGTACTACCTTTACCCTCAAGTTGCATTCTGAGAGTTGGTTCAAGTATTTAAATGGTTAGTTTGGCAAAGGATAAAAATGAAGGAGAAAATTCACGAATTAAATTTATGAATAAAATTGTATGAAAACTTAGGGTGTGTTTGGTTTATGAAAATATTTTTTGTTTTAATTTTCTGTTTTTGTTTTCTAAAAATGATTTTTATTTTTAGATTTTCAAGTATTAAAAAATATGTTTGGTTTATAAAAGCAGATTCTATTTTCAAATAGAAAAAGTAGTAAAAATATGTTTGGTTTATCCATTTTCAAAATGTAATTTTCAAAACTATTTAGTTTATCTATCAAAAATATTTATTAAAGTAATAAGTAATTCTATAAAATAAGGTACTTTTGATAAAATTACTTCTAATTAGGAAATTTGTTTGCGATCATACTTTATTTTTGAGTAAATTGTGATCATAATAAAAAGAGACATATTGGTATATGTCTTCTCTAGATATATTTAAGGTTTATCCTTAAATTTTGTCTATCTATAATATATCTGTAATCAAGATTATTTCATTAATATATGTCAAATATATATATATATATATATATATATATATATATATATGACTTTAAAAGTAATTATTATGAAAGTCAAATATTTTTAATGATACATCAATAAATAATTAGATTTTTTTACAATAAAAATATATTTAAATTAAATTTTATAACAAAATCAATTTTCACTAGTTTTATTTTAAATATATTTTTTATTTTAATTTCAATAATTTTATTTTAAATATACATAAATATAAAATGATATATATAAATTTAACTTCAATACATATTAACAATATATAATTATAGATTCATTCGATTATATATTAATATATAAATAAAAATATTTAATTCTTATTACAATTATTTTAAAATACATACAAAAATAAAATATTATTAATTAGTAATATAAAATATTACATATTAACAATATTTTATAATTAATTTTTACTATATGCCCTTTTTTTTTGTACAATTCTTTGCCCGTTCATATTAAAGAATTATTTTTGGCAAAAGAACTATTGGCATTTAGTGGAGAGAAAATAGGGGGGTCCACGACTTTTGATTATGCCTGCAATTGTGAGCAATTACTGCGGTGGTATTTTGAAATGCGATGCTCAGATTCGAACGCGGTCCACTCAAGTGAAAAAGAAGTTTTTCTTTCATTTACAATCATACCACCGTGTCTTGGAGTGAAAACATTTCTAATAGATTAGAAAGAAGGCTTAGGATTCGTTGTTCCACCCCAACTTTTGGACCAACGTTACTCCCTTGTTTTAATTGCAAAAAGAAGCTCGTAAATAATTGTTAAGTAGGGCTTGAGAATTTTTTGTTGGCCAAGAGAGTCGCTCGACCAACTCCTCAATTACTACTGGAGTATTCTCTTGTTAGGGCATAAGGGGATTTTTGGTATTTGTCCCACTACTAGTGAATATTAACTAACAAAAGTCCCAAAAATAGAACCAAAGACCCCAATGATTTCTGAAAGGGGCACTTATTTTTTGTCCTAATATTACAGGGACAGGGTTAGCATACATGGTCGCGTTAGTGCATCAATAGCTATATTTTTTTTTTCTTTCAACAAAATAAGTTGTATAATTGCAACCAAACTCATATAGACCGCTAAAAGCCTGGAGGATGATGTCATCATAAGTCGTATGTTTGAAAAATTTTCAATTTGGAGCACAAGTGAATGTCAAATATGTTAATATGTTAGGTTCATTGGTCACAAGAGGAGCCAATGACTAGCACTATGCACAAGTAATCCATGGCATCTTTTAGAGGCTATGAAGAGTATAACAGATTCCTTCATAAAACATAGCAACAGGATAAATAAGCATTCTTCCTCAAGTGAATGTCAGATTAGCCAAGTGTTGAATATGAAATAGATTCTGATCACAGTTTCCGACCAATATTCGAATCCTGTTTCGGTGTTCACTAAAACAAAACAATAAAATAGGGAAAGGGAATTGAACAATTTCCCCTTCACTCCAATATAAGAGAACTCTTAAGAATCTTTTTCCATACTAGTTGAATCAAAACATGCCAACAGTTGGAAACTCCATGCTTAGTTCCCCAAAGATTTCTTCAAGAGCTTGCTAAAAGAACCCTCATCTTTGAAAAAAAAATGTTAAAAATGTGAAAAATGGTTAGTACGCTGCTTTTTTCTTTCTAAGCTAGACATCTTTCTATAAATACTCAAATGGAGTGCACCTGCATTCCCAGACACAAGTATATAGCTTGGCGAAGAGCCTTGTTTGAGTAGCACCAAACTTTAAGGACTGCTTATCTTGGGATTGAATCCCACTTAGACCACTCTACTACTTCGGTTCCCACAATAAATGAAATATTCATTAAAATCAAAACAAGAAACTACATAATATATTTATATAATATCTTTTTTGACAATGACTACTTAAAAACCCAATTCCCAAGTAGATTAGATAGTAGGAATGAACACTAGCAAAACTTGAAACTCCATCTGCATGGTAATTAAAGTTCATGGACTAGAACAGGCAACAATACTTTCACTTTGTAAATCTTGTCTGTTGTTTAATTGATCATTAGTCCAAATGTTTAGAGCTTTCAAACTCCAGCCTTCTTGCTACTGCAACTTGGGCACTTGTATTGCTTGATGTGTTCACATTTGCCATGGAACCATCTCTCACACATATCACAACAAATCCAAAATTCATCATTGCCATAATTATCACCACAAGCACCACCTGTTGCACCTTGTTCATTATCATCTTCATCTTCTTCTTCTTCTCCACTCTCATCCTTTTGGTGGTGCAGACATCTTGACTCCCTTAGCCTGAGTCTCAGACTGATGGGACTATTAAAAGGCATCATCCAAACAAGAAGAGCTAAGTGACTTTCCACACAGGGGCAGTGACAAAAATATAAACTTAGAACATGAAATTGAAATTTACAGACCTTTCCACTTGATTTGCTTTTGTTACCATTGTTGTGAGCAACTGGTTGGTCCTTTCATTGCGTGGCACTTCCTGTCACAAGCTCAAAGATAGTTGGCAGATCATTGATTACCTGGAAAAGCCTTTTCCTGCAAATATCCATGTGAAACTAAATCTATCATTAACCCCACACATTCCAGTAATTGATGCTTCCTTAGGTGAATTACATTTACTCAATGCCTAATATGACTTATATAATTCACTACATGACCCTACTAATGCGCCTCCATTCACAGTAAAAAGGAGGTAAATATTCTCTACACCATCACCTCTCCCATTGTCATGGTGGTTTGAAAATCCTAATCATATGCCGAAATTGACTCTTTTCAGTTTTGAATTGAAAGCGGATGTCACATTCAAAACTTTTATGACTTCTGCTATAGTTGCAATTAATGGAACTTACTGCAACAGAGATGATGCCCTATGATTAAGTGAATCAAACTCATTGACATCTTACAATCCACCCAATGAATCCTGAACCATGTACCTAACAGTTTGTGTAATTGCAGACTCAAGACTATTCATGTAAAAAATCTATGCACCACATTCTAACCTCATCAATTTCATATCAAATCACACTTCTCATCTATTGCCGATTTCCCGTAATGGCAAACTCCAACTTACAATAAATGAATTCCATCTCAACATGCACTTTAAATGTCATTAGCTCACTTACATAATATCAACCACAAGCCACTACACCGTCACTAATACACTTTCGTTGCTAGTTGAACTAAATGCCTGCATTTCAATGATAAATTGTACCACATCCAAATTGTCACTTATGCACATAACTGCATCCTAGTAGGTTCTATAACCCCTTCATGCCATCGAACAACTAAAAATTTAAATTCATTACATTCCATTGCACAAGCTTAAACCACGAACAAACAGGTTACTTTGTGAAATTTGTCTGCTCTAAACAATCTTCACAAAAAAAATCAATGAAGCAGATTCCAAATGACATTACACAAACAATAAACAAGGCAATCAATTAGATCGATTCAAACAATATTTTCTCATATCAAATATATTTTATTTATAAAAGTGCATAAATCCCAGCCACTCCATTTCCAAATGTTTAACACTCATCAGCGAACTGTCTTATGCTAGCAATATTGCCTACAATTATCATTAACTCTATCAATTATAAACCCTATTGCACAATCTATGTTGGCCAACAATGTACTTCGATGACTACGAAAGATTTGGGAGGTAACAGGGGGGACATTCAATACCTCGCGAATAGATTGCTACAATATAATTGATTTGGTCCACGTACCTAAGCTGTGGAGTGGTCTTAAAATCCTTTTCGGACTACCTTTTTCTGATGCCACCACTCCTCCTACGCGTGGTCTAAGACTTCCCATGCATGAATCGCCGTTGGATAAGGTCCTCTCCTGGCTCATCAGAGTCACCCTTCATGTCTCGCCCTAGGCCCGACTTCGCCTGGTATGCTGGGGGAAGCAACCTTTGCGTCCCAACAACTCCACCACAACCACCAGCGCCTCCCTATGCTAGACCACCGGTGGAAGAACGATTAGGGATACATTTGCAAATTTTTCATCTACAAGCACTAAACAAAAAAGTCATTCATTTGAAAACATGGCTCAAATATTAGCCATCAGATTTAAAATAACAAAGATCCAACCGTTAAACTATATGGGACTAACGTTGATCCAAGAGTTAAGGTGGACCAACGAATCTTAAGCCTAGAAAGAAAATACTAAAAAGGTGAAATCAGCATTTCCAAATTTTGCCTCTTTTCCGAAATATTTTCATAAAAATATTTTCTTTAAGATTCAACCAAACATGTTTTTATGTTTGTTTTTGTTTTCATTGAAAATAAAAATAGAAAATAGGTAAGCCAAACGCACTCTTAATCTCTTAAATTTCATCTCTATTTTTACTCGCACTCCAAACTTACCCTCTATGTTAATATCATTGTTCATTAGCCCCCTCCTCTGCCACGTCATATAGGCGGGGAAAAAAAATTGGGCTCAATTGTTTTCTTTTTTCTTTTTAAATTTTTTCTTCAATTTGAGTTACATAATGAAGCTATAATTTCCTTCGCTCTTTTTGCTTTGGAAAACTGTAGGTTGCAGATATCAAAAAGATGAATGGCCTTGTTACAGACCGTCAGATGTTTGCTCTAAAGACTCTCCACATTCCACTACCTGGAAGGCACACTCCTCCCTCTTTATATGTTTACCTCTGTTGAATTCAGGAGCAGAACTAAATAACAGAAGTTCTTTTTTTGTTCCCCTTTTCTTTTTTATGTATTGACAGATTCAAAAAGAGTATCTTGCATGAGACAAAAGGGATCAGTTTGGTTTGATTACCTTAACGGGAGTTATCCATACATAGTTATAGTTTGGTCATGGTTCATTTACGTCAAAACACTTAACTAAGTTCTTAATTATATTCTTGTTAAATGAATCCGTTGGAACATGTTTACAGATACAAAGTAGAATATAGGGTTGAAGGATTGCCTGCTTCAGTTAGTGTCCTCTAGGCTCTGTAATCACTGTTACAATGCCTCATTTTGGCCAGTTTGTTTTATGTCCTTTACCATATAAATTGCTTATAGGTCAAACTATGAACATTCAACTTCAGTAACATTTTCTTTAATATGAACATAGTCGAGCATATAAATTTGAGTCTTAGATTTTATATACTTGTCTATCTCGATTTCAATACAGAATTTCCTTTAATATCATTATTCTGAGTGATTTCTTTTCTATTAGCGTTTAAATCACTTATGATCTCAGACAATGTAACTCTGACCACAGTCCACCTGACCATGCACGCTGTGAACTGTCAGAATCATTCCGGTCCCTGGGAACGAAGTCGTCGGAGCAGAAGCTCTCCCCAGCCACGAACTCTTCACAAGGCTACTGTGGAACAGTACCAACAGTGAAGAAATCCACATGTGAAGTCTTGGAGATGGCAGTGCGCACAAAAGGGTCGTCCAATTCTTCAGAAAATGACTCGTTCTACAAGAACTCAGCTATGTCTGGTCGACCTCTGAGTCATCACCAGAAATCTAGAAGTTTGGTTGACACAATTTTGGATGAGATTATGGAAAGGTCTGATATTATTCCAGCCGCGGAAGCCATGGAAGGTGACTCTGATAAATGGAATGATACACTTATCCAGACACTTGAAGCTGAACCTAAGGTTACACCAGAGTTCCTCAGGAGGCAGGATAATAGCAACAGTTGTGGCTTGTCATCAAGAACAGGAAAGGGCTTAGCTAAGAGACAGAAATCTGCTAGCCGAATTGCGTTGAATATGGAGGATGCTTTTCTAATTGAAGGACTATCTAGTGTAAGGAAATCATCAAGCACATCATGTTTACAAGGTCAAGGTAACAACAGCTTCTCATCCATTCGGTCAACCTCAAGGAGCAGCTTGAAAACAGATTCAATGGCCTTTTCAACTGCATGCATTGCAAAACCAATCTCAACTGGGAGAAGAAATAAAGCAGCAATTGATTAGTATAAATAGTTATTTATCAAACCAATTTTGATCCCTTCTGTCAGGGTATCGAATCATTAACTGCCACACCAATTGGGTAGATTGGAGCAGGCAAAACAATGATTAAAAAAATAAAAAATCAAATACTACATATATTAATATCCGAACAGTGGCCCTGTTTTTATTCCAGAGATATTATTTGGATATAAGTTTAGTGTTCGACTTATGATACTTTGTTATAATTGGCGCCTTTCAGGAAAACATCTTAGATTGGTAAGTGCCTAGTTCAGAGACAGGCTCACTCGTAAGTTTGTAGTACGGCTTATTCATAATTTGACTTCTCAAAAACTTACTCTAGAAATTGGTAAGGGGGTAAACTAAAGAAGTTCTACCTATCTCGGTTTATTCTGCATGTTAATAAGCTAAAATTTCATGGTTGCAAGAATATTGTGAAATCGTTTTTGAACAGGATATAAATAAATGACTAATGCATTGCAGAATGTGTGCTGGATAAGTTTCACTGCTATAGGTTGTTTGAATAATTAACAACTTTATATATTTAAAAACAAAGCTACCAGAAATACCCGTTGGTTTATTCTCAAGCTCCAATGCAGCAGTATGGCCAAAAAGCTAATGCTAAAAATACAACAATGCTACATATTGCTTAAAGTTTCCTTGGTATCAGATAAAAAAAAAAAAAAAAGGTTCCCATAGCATGTGATAAAACTCAAAATTAACATTGATCGTTAACGTTTGTAAGCACTATGACTTTCGTTGATAGTCCTAACAGTAAGTCCCAGTTAAAAATCCCCCCCGGGCCCTAAAAACCAAAAAGAAAAAATAAATTACAACACGCAGACTTACATCAACGGCACAATAACAATAATACTGTTACCCAATATACTGAATTATTATAACATAAAACAGTTTTTTTTTTTTTTTTTTTTTACCGAAAATAAGTGTGGCTCTGCCAATTTTGCTCTTAAGAAGAGTAGTCCCAAATGCATTTTTTGCTCGGCAGATTCGGTTTCTTCGTCTTAGAAAATCTAGCGGCTACAAGCATCATCCAAAAAACTTCCCAACAACTTGAAGAGTTTAACTGGATCGCTCTAACTGCTTTGTTCATGAAACACTATTGCAGCGGTCCACCCTTATTTCCATAATACGCCTTTGGGACTTCCGTCGTTGATGCAAGTATCTCAAGAAGTTTTCCAAATATCAGCCTTAGGTTAACCACATACGATCATTTTCCATAACTTATTATTCACATAATTTACATCGATAACATAAGAAAAGAAGATATATTGAATTTATTACAATATCACAAGATACAACTTGTGGGAATAACTTACGACAATATAACGATCCCAAAAACGAAAGCTTATGACAATATAAGCTCATCCTACCTTGAAATTTTAACCTTTTTTTATGAATGAAAGCAAGTATCCACTTACAAAGAATTTGAACATGCTAGATATGCAAATAGACCAATTTAAATTTGACTAAATAAACATAAACGAAACGCGTTCAATCTAAAATGCATTTTTTTATGGGTCTATTCAGTGCTACTACTTAAAACACCTAAAAATTTTTTTTTATTAAACATGGATATTTTAAATTTAACAATTAGAGTAATACCATCCAGGACACAACTTTCAGAACCATAAATATATTATCATCGTCTCAGTTCAATTTGAATTGAATGTGCGCTAAATTATTTATTAGAGTCGCACGATTCTACACTAGCACCCAATTCAGCCTGTGAATCAGAATATATGCTTATACTAGTCCAACACTTAAAATTTCGGAACCCTTTCAGGTTAGTCGAACTAGTAATCCAAGAAAATATTTGTGTTTTACTTTAGTATTATATCAAACAGCCAAATGGAGAGAGAATGACGAAGAGGGGTAGGGTATTAGTTATTCAAATAAGATGAAAGCATATGCTGCATGGATGTAATATTACACTCTCCAAAGGTAAGGTAGGTGAATGAAACAAAGCGAATGAACTGATGAATGAAGCCAGTGATGTAGAAGGACACATGAAAGCGAAGAAAGAGTCATGGACATTAAATACCTCGGTCATTTTCCACCCACGATAGAAGAATGAGATAACCATGAAGAATATGCGTCATCGTGACAGTCAGAAATTAGGACTAGTCATGGCAATAACTTACTCACCCTAAAATATGTCTGAAGATAACCTCAAGAACATACAAAAATATTCATTATTCAATTTAGATGACTGCAACGCTAATATATACTATGCAGAATTGCTATCCAACAGTTTGCTTATTTTACAGCGGTGAAAGAAGCACAAATAAAGTCCACTAATGCATTCAGTGTAGCATCTTCATCTAATGTTAGAATTTAGGCTTTGGCAAATTATGCTGACTGGCTGCAAGCTAATAGCAAACTTACATGACATTCCAAAAGGATTGATGTTGATATAAAGATGTTGATATAAACTCAGATTCATAGTGAAATTTATACAAACAACATATCCACCATTCGAAACATAATTTAAAATTATAAATATGTAAATATTATAAAAACAGTAGTGGATATGATTATGATTTATCAAGAACTCGAGTCTATATTAATGTCACTCAACTCTTTGCCTTCATATGTAGTATCATAATAAAAAAGATACAACCAATCCCAACTAATAGTAATAAAAACCAAATCCCAGGAAATTTTACCCGAATATCCAATTCTACTACTAGTAAGTGCCACTAAATCCAATAATTAAGGTCAGCATAGAAACAAGTGGACAGAATTGAGGTCAATGAGGTGATCAGGATGAGATCACATGTTTTAACTATACGACAATGTGGAAACCTTAACCACATATACAGATAGAGAATATGTTTGGATAACTCAAGACACTATCACCCCAATGAGCAAGGTCAAACACATCAGAAGGTACTCATGACGACACATTGTGTTAGCTTTAGTCATTGTAAATGTCATCATTCTTGAACAAACAGTCATTTGGCAAAGGTAAACTGAGCCAAAAACCAGATAAGATTTATGCAGCTACTGACAAAATTTTCCTATTTCCATTTTCTTTTGTAACAATTCAAAGAAACTAAGAATTCTAACTGCATGGAAAAACAAATGCATTATACCAAAATAAAAAACCTAGACATTGTAATGTATAATACTATGTTAGCCTGAGATGTTTTACTAGAGATTCTCAAAACATACATGAGAACTGTCTTTACAACTATAGTTGATCTTTGATAGAAAATGAAGTCAGTAAAATACATAACTAAAGGACTGTCTGTTATGAAATTCCGTGACAAATATTTACCTCAATGAGCAGCAGTCATTGTAAGCAATGAAGTTGACCTTATTTTTTGTTCAGTGACCACATTCAAAACATGAGAAAGCAATAACCATCTTTGTTTTGCCAATACCTGAAATAGTCAAGTTATTCAGAATTCATCTTCAGCAATAAAGAATGGTTAATGGATAGCAAAACATGTGCGTGTACCCTAAAAGTGAATTAAATCTTTACAAAGAACATCACATCCCATCAACATCAAAATAAGTACACTACATGCAATGCAAGCATTGGGACTGTGTCTTTATATAAATGAAACCAAAAAGCAAGGGCTGAAGAGAAAGAGCCACCCCGCCAGGGTAGGGCCATCTTAATTTTGTCAAAAGAATAGGGGAAAAAAAACAATGTTAAATTATAACGTACTAGTCCATAATGCCCTGAACTTGCAATCCAAAGGTAAAAAGTCAAGGGCTAGGACATGAAAAAGACGGCTTAACAACAAACAAGAGCAGGCTAAACACCATAAATTCAAGGTGTCTTATGATAATGATAATAAGATCTGCATAGTATCAAGGCACAGCTTCTAGTGCTTGTGGTTCTCAAAAACTGCATCTTGATTAATATAAATTACGCAAATAAGGATGCCAATGGCAGTTGTTCCAAAATTTTAAGGAAGCTCATGCACTCGTTTATCTTTATAAACAAAAATATGAGTAGCTTCTAAAGTTTCTCTCAAATATTCATGTGGAAGCTACTTGTCTTTTATTCCTTCAAACACATACACAATTTCAAAAACACTGTAATGAGAAATGCAATGGGCTTCATCGAAGCAATTTGTTTGAAAGGCCAAGATAGGCCACCACAAAGCAATTTGCTTGGAAGGCTTAGATTTGATTTCTACCAGCAATGCACCTTGGGACCCAATCTAAATTCACCCTCCCCTCACACACACACACACACACACACACACACACAATTATATATAAATATAATATTAAGAATTCCGAAGAAAAAGACAGAACATTTCACAATGAATTCACAAAACCAAAAAGAAAGAACGCTAGAAAAGCATAAAATTGCAGTAGAAGATAATGATTTTTCAATTTCAAATACAGTTATTTCCCAGTACTCCACAACAACCACAGGGCTCAAGTAAAGCTTGGGCAATAATTTCCAAACCAAAAAATTGTGTAACAATGAAGCTTAGAAGCTTATTGGTACCCGGAGATGGGATTGAGGAGAATGGGCAATAGAAATAGGCAGTGCACATGAATGCATAACTAAATATTGACATGGAACAATGATTCAGTTGTATAAAATCAACTTCAAGTCAGACAAAATTAACATCATGCCACAAATCACCCCGATTTTTTCTTTCTTGATGAATATGAAGAAGCAAAAAGCTCCAGAACTGATTTCAAATATACAGAGAGGTTATAACTAATAGTTACTCAAGTCACTTAAACATGCTATTTATTAAGAAAATGCAAGAGCAGAGAAAAGTAAAATTTGAAAACAAATAAACAAAGCCCAAATGGTAAAATTAGCATTGATTTATTGTAGTCAAAAGAGTGCTTGAAACTGATTTCTACATAGATATTAGTAATAATTACAAGGGATGGGAAACAGATAAACTAACCAAGTCAGAAACATGGGCCTAAAAATGGAAGCAAATCTTTCTGGGATACATTGTCAGGAAAAATTACAATATACACAATCCTGCCAAAAGCCTCCACAAGTTTTCAAAATTTTCTTGAGGTATTTGTATGTACTACACAGGCGAATCTAACTTTGAGGCACAATATGCCACCTTGCACGTTGATCCACCAGCAACACCACTGAAAGATAACAAGCAGGCATAAATCAATGGCAAGAAAGAAAAGAACCTTAGAAATACAAATTTTTTCCTGAATGAAAATTGAAACAAGCATACTACAGTAAGTAGAATAACCTAAAACCTTTTCTTTAAAAGAATTTCAGCGCATACACAGGGATGTATGATAATCAAAATCCAATCTCCCCATGTAGAGTAATAACCTATGCAAAAGTTTGGACTTTGGAAAGATCCATGAAAGAGGATCCCTATCAATATGCAAAGCATAAATGGAAATATTCAATCCAAAGTCAAATCACTGAGTGTCTGACTATAAAACCTGTGCATAATTTTTCAAAAAGATGTTAACAAAATTTTATTGCTAATATTTCAACCATGTCATGTGCTATAAGATTGCTAAATCTAGCAATCGTCTTTTTTTTCCATTTTTCCTTTTTTTTTCTATTAAAGATAAATTTTTCCTTTTTCAAAGCACATTCAAGATTTTCCAAGATCACAACTTCTTGTGAGTCTTTAGAGACACAGGACTTCATTTAACAGTTTTGTAAATGTCATGCACCCTCGTCAATGAGAGATACAGTGGGGAAAAATATAAAATAAAAAAAAATAAAAGAACAATTGGCTATTTTAACGTATAGTTCAACTAAACAGATAAACCGTTATGGCAGAAAGCAACGTATAGTTCAACTAAACAGATAAACCGTTATGGCAGAAAGCCACTGTTCCAAAACAAGATTAAAAAAAAAAAAGAAGAAGCTTACATGATGCCAATAAGAAGAGTCCAATCAACTTCAAGTGGGTCTCCAACAATTCAGACCAGGCATGTCTGGCCTACAAGGCAACATCTGGGGAATACCATGTCCTGAAGAAGGAATAATGAGTTTGATCCATAAATCACTAGTCTAATTTCTTGACAAGTGTAGGCTTAAACAGGGTAGAGCAGAGAAGAAAGAAAATCAATGCAGTGTGAAAATTAGCAAGTCACCTGATATTGGTGGAGCAGCAGGTAGGTTGCTTGGCATTGCAGGTTGAAAACCTATGTTGCTTACTGGCGGTCTTTCAACTGGTGGCCGAAAATGACCTTCATAACCATTACCAAAAACAAAACATTTATGTACAATATTCAGATTGCTGTTACAAACAACACATATACTAGTAACATTGGTGTACCTACAGAGCTTCTACTCATACACCAACCAAGGGGGAAAAAAAGTTAAATAAAAAAATTGACAGATATATGAGAACCCCCCATAAGAAGCTGACAACTGACTTAAGGAAATGAGATACACATAATGATAGTCTAACACATAAAGTCATAAACCATATCTCTGGAATGCTAAGCTAAATAGATTTATGTACCTTCTTGCCCAAAGGGTGGACCGGGGCATGAAGGATTTTGCCCTTTCCATAGACCATGTTGATTGTTTGTTTTATATTCACCCGACGACATTCTCCATTGGTCATCAGCAACAAATTGCCTCCGGCCATCTGGAAGGGATGGCAAAGGGAAAGGTGGATGGAATGAATGTGGAAGATGTTGCTGAACAGGGTTTGGATACGAGTACTGACTTGACGGATTTTGGGGCGGGGTGGGATGTGCTGGTCTCTGAGCAAATGGCAGGTTACTCTGTTGAAATTGATGGTTGGGTTGAGGAACTTGCACATTTGCATACATATCATTCTGTCCATATTCTAATTGTCTTGAAGGGTTAAAACCAGAAGGTTCCTGGGAGCTGCAGCCTGCTGCTGGGGCAAAAGCAGATGGCTGTGGGAATATTTCATTCTTGACAACTGCATTATTGTGAGCTCCAGGAAAAGCATTTCCAGCCATCTGAACAAATTGATTACCCTGCATAGATGGCAGTATTTGTCAATATCAGCAATTCTTGAAAAAAAAAAAAAAAAAAAAAAAAGGCCATAATGAAACCAGTCATGTTAAAAAGCAGAACAATCTTACACTTGTTGTGCCACTATAGTTATGAGTGTTATGAGGTGCATTCTGATGATACCCCAACTGTGGGGATGACTGATGTGATGATTGAGGTGGCCTTATTGACTGGGAGAGAAGTGAAGGCCGAGCTAGTCCAGATGATTGTGGAACCAATGGCATCGGTGGGGCTGAGGGCGGCAAAGGAGGAGGTGGCGGTTGCAACATTGGGGGTGGTGGGGGTGGGGGAGGAGATGGAGATAATGGAGGAGGAGGTGGCGGAGGTGAAGAAGGCAAAGGTGGGGGTGGTGGAGGTGAATCAAGTGGCAATGGAGGAGAATCCTCCAGAGTAGCTGGTATCTCTGCTGAAATGTTTGAAGTTGGATCTAAGTTCCTATCTGAGCCATGACATTGTAAATCAATTTCATCAGAACTATTCAGAAATTCAGTCTTGTCATCCTTCGGGTGGCCTGAAACATCTTCCATTTCTAGTTCACCATCCACATCCTCCAAGATACAATGGCGCTTATCATTTGGGGTAACAGTAGAAGTTTCTGATTCTCCAAGGGTGAGTGTGGGATCTGCTGGAGACGCATCATATGTATCCTTACACGAATTAACTGGTAAATCATCTTCATCTTCATCATCTTCAAATGCATGAGAAGATAAAAAGCCAGGCAGCTGAAAT
This sequence comes from Pterocarpus macrocarpus, assembly GCA_031439585.1. Classification (NCBI taxonomy): domain Eukaryota; kingdom Viridiplantae; phylum Streptophyta; class Magnoliopsida; order Fabales; family Fabaceae; genus Pterocarpus; species Pterocarpus macrocarpus. The sequence goes on from CM062522.1 coordinate 69,915,052, forward strand.
GTAGCATTACTGATATACAACATCCAGGCATATAACATGGATCAGAAAACAATTAAAATGGTAATAGAGTCAAAAACAACAAATAGACATTAAATCTTTATGTGGTTAATCAAAAGTCCAGCCAAGTACAATATGCAAATGCAAAGCAGCAACATTTAATATATATATATATATACACACACACATATCCCCCATGCGATGATGAGTTTTTGAAGTCAATATACATTTATATGATCAGTTTTTCAAGTCAAACAAGTTTTAAAGTTAATACCCAACAATTTTACTTGAAATTCCAACATCATTCATCAAAAAATACTTGACAATAAAACGAGCAGAAAACCAATGTTTTTGACAAACTAAGTATAGTTTGAAATAAATTCAGATTTAGGTAAAACTAGTTTTACCCAAAAAAAAATTCTTAACCAGGGTTAAATTTGCTAAAATCCTCTCAAATTCTATAAGCATATTAACATGAGTTTTTTGTTTTTTTTTTGGTGTTTTTTGGGGGGGGGGGGGGGAGGGGATTGACCCATTTCTTTTTTGCATTTTGGGTATTTTTCAGTTTACTGGCTCTTATTTCAAACAATCTTCCTTTTGTTTGCACCCCATACTGTCAAGCACATTCGTGATTCAATAATTATAGAATTCACTGTGAAATATACCACAGAAAACAAGCAAGAAAAGATGGAAAATGTATGTATTATTCACACCCCTATTCTGATATCAGCTTTGGAAGAAGAAGAAAATGGTATTGGTATAGTGCTGAAACAGAAAGACCAAGAATGGAGCACTAAGCAGCTCCCAATCTCCAAGCCTAACCAAAATGAAGCCTAAAACCCGATTCCCTCATCCCCTTTCCATATATTTAGCTAGTTAATTATGCTGAGTGGGCACTACAACATTCACCCGCAGCTCACTATTTTGTTTCCCCATACTACCCCTGAACTTTTTCTACACTTTAATTTTTCTTTTATACAGTTTAATCCCATTTTGTGGTCGTATTTGCCGCCCCATTTAAGGATCCAGAGCTTACTCTCTCTCCAAGGTTTAAGTGGGATAAACTAACTCCATAAAAATGATCAGTACCTCTTGAAATGAGAAACATATAATTAATGGAAAAAAGTTAAAAATTTACGACAAGCAATCAATAAAAATAATTAAAAAAAATTGATGAAAGTATGAAACAAGCATCAGACCTGCCATACTCATCAACAAGCATGCCTTCCATTTCTCTAATTGGGTCATCCACAGAACGCTCTGCTCGAGATGGACGCCTGAGAGAAAAGCTAACTGTCATATCATCATTTGAAACTCCAATATCATCCATGTGACGGCGAAGAACTGATTCAGGCAAAATTTTCCTCTCAAGCCACAGCCTTAAAACCTGCAATACACCCAAAATAAAATATACAACAAATGTGATATCTCCCTAGCTTACAGCATGCCTCCATTTCACTTAGCAAGTATTATGTATGGAGAGTCAAACAACATTTACTCAACAGAACTAAAGCAAAATCATATCCCCCATACAACATTCTCACCTGACATTTGTGTAATTTGGATTTCAAATTCAGAATAGTAGCCCACTACTTTCCTTTGAAACAGGAGTCCATAATTTAATAGCAATGTGTTGTTTTCACAATTCTATAGTATATTTGGTTCGAGTGAAATGCCCACATTCGTTAGGGCTCTCTTTTCCCCTAATTCCTTACCAGGATAGGGTTGTGTTTATGGCTTCTGTCTAGGGCTCTCATGGCTGCTTCCAGGCAGTTACCTTTATTGATATACAAAGACTGGTAGCTTTGTTGCATCATTGATTGTTTCTCTTTCTTTCCAGTTATTTTGTTTTTCTGATTTGGAGGACATCTTAGCCTTCCCCTAGTTTTACTCTGCTTGCTTCCTCTTAAATAAAATTCATACTGTTGTTAAACAGAAAAAAAATGGGCTGACCTTGAGACACTGACGACGATTTTCACGCGCACTAGCCCCAGGGGGAGCAGCAGCACCAAGAAGACGTGGCAATGCTGCTTGAACTGTAGGGATGTAGGAGGCTCCTGCAATGCCTGAAAATTTTCTATGTTAGAATTAAAGGTGCCATGAACAGAACACTACCTAAACTTGCAAGGTAGACAGAGAGAGGAACAAGAACGCCCATAATAAATGCTAGTAGAAAAGAATTCTCAAGAATAAGCTCACCCACCTTTTTGATTATGGGAGCACTGGGTGATGGAATCAACAAGAAAGAACAAATCCACTTTGCGATGAAAACTAGTTTCATTTTCCAGCTTTCGGATAAGAAGTTCAACAACCTGAACATAAGGACATGGAAGTAAGTCCACTATTGGTACAGTAACTACCAAATTAACTTGACTGCCAAATAAGTTGCAAAAGCATATCATCTTAGCAAATAATCAAAATATTCACATTTCAATCAATGATCACTAACTAAACATAATGCAAACAGAACAAAATGAATTCCTTATCTTTCATGGATTGATGGTGTTCCTGCTCCAAGATTTTTATATGACAAATAAAAATATACACAATAGATTAGCACAAAAAGCACACAAGTAAACTAATAGTAGGAATAATTAAACTACAACTGAAACCATATTAGTAACAAATACAATAATATTCCAACTTCCAAAACATTTATCCTCAATAAACTTAATGCTTTATGCACTCATCCACAGGGAGCTCCCTTCTGACTAAACTGACTACGCTGGTTTAGGGGATACCAACCAGTCTCACACTTTCAACTCAACTCATCAAAAATTTTCTTATGAATCACATCAATGTATTCTCACGGAACGACATATTAATATTGACTGAGAAAGCAGTTTGGTACATTATAATAGTATTCAATTTATTTTCTATAGTAATTCCATTCCCTTAAATGATTCATATAGCTTTGCAAAGAAATTTGTGAGAGGGGTGTAGTCACTATCTGATTCATAATTTTATAACTTGCAGTAATAGGAAGGAGCAGACCTCATTGGCAATGCCATACTTAGCACAATCGATGGCAAGACGAGTTGCACGCCCAATACTTTCCTTTGTCCTTGACAAAGTTTCAATCATTCCTTCAAAAGCATCACGAGCAACAGCAGCCTCAGTACCTCCACTAAGCGAGCCTCCTAGACCCCTTTGCACAGAACCAACTCTTCTATCCTCAATTTCTTCAGTATCAAGTTGATTTCGAGAGGCAGAGGGATGCTCATTGGTTGACGGAGATGCCAATGTTGGATGCTCATAAACTGCCTGCACATCAGCCTGTACAACATTGCTTGAGGCAGACAGAAATGGTTGAACTGCAGAGGGGCTAGGAGTTCCCCCTTGAACATCGTGAATGCCAAGAGGAAAAAATTGAGAATGAGCTTGTCTCCTTTTTGCCTGGGCAACCGCAATCAGATGCTTCATACTTTTAGCAGCTTCTGGAGTCCTAGAACCAATATATATACTACTTTTTTCTTCCATGCCCACCTCCAAACTGTATCAATATAAACAAGATAGGAAAGGAAAAAAGATCAGTAAGTAATACCAAAATAAACATGAAGAGTCACAAGCAACTGTACCTATCAAGATGAAAAGCATCAGGCTCCTTTAAACCAACTGTTGCAGCAGGAACTTCAACAGCCTGTTGCAATCTCTTCGGAGTAGTTTTAGAAATTTCTGCAGAAGGTCCAAGCTTCTTTTTATGAGTTGCAATCTGATTCTGAGAAGAGCTGATGTTATGCGAAGACTTTGAAGACCCATGATCAGCCTTCTTTTGAGTAGCATTGCTGGAAACTTTGAGCGAAGGTTTGGAAGATTTATGCCGCTCAGCATTTGACTTTGTTGCAGGAACCAACTGAGGTGATTTTACTGGAGAGCCAGAGCTTAATTTTGCCGTCTTGGAAGGAAGTTGTTTTGAATCTAATTTTTCAGGACTATGAGGTATATCTACAGGGATTACTTCATCAGCTTTCTCTTTTAGAGGCTGCCTAGACGACGAGGTGTCATTATGTAAGTGAGAAGAATCTTCTTTCAAATGGATAACCTCAAGATCACTAGAGTTTCTGTGAGCTAGCTGAGCATTATCAGATTTCTCTGTTTGTGCATTGTTGATCTTCATGCCCTCTGAAACAAAAGAAAGCGACTTAATATCTTTTGCAGCTCCTCCATGAACAGGAGTTTTAGGTTCATCATCATTGTCATCATCAAAGATACAAACAGCTCTACGTTTCCTCTGTCCTTGTTTTACCGTAACGTTATTTGCATCACTTTTCAATCTAAGAGAACTCCTTTCTGTTTTCTCATCAGAAGCAATGCTACCAGAATCAGACATAACTTGTCGGACTTGGCTGTGATGTTTGGTCCCTGGTAGCACTTCAGAGCCAGAATCATCAGAACCGACACCAATCTGACCCTTTGATGGCATACTTTTTTCTGTTTTCAAATGTGATGTGGACCTTTTCAACTCTGATTTTTTAAAAACTTTGTCTTCGACAACGGTAGAGCCAGGCAAAGCCCCTCTCACATGTTTTGAAAGAGATCCTAAATTGATATCATCCTTGGCATCCATGCGCTTCAACTTCTTGGTAGAATAAGATTCATTTGTTTCCACATTATGCTTTGCATGAATTTGGGTCTTCTTTTGCTTACTAGAATTTTTGCCATCAGCCTCCTCAGAATCAGGGCTTCTTTTAACTTTTAACAGGTTCTTATCTTTTATTCCAATATTACCATTAGAGTCTGATTGAAGAATATCTAGAGAATCTGATTTAACAGAAGATGAATTTTTGCTTTTTTTTTCAGCTTTCAATGTCTCTCCAGACCTGGAAACACTAGCACCCTCAGTAGAATCTCCATCCATCGAAAATGCTCCAGCAAATGATCCACCATTTTGATTTCTATCATCTGCAGCTCCATTTTTCCTTGAGCCAGTACCAAGCTTTCTTGGCTTGCTCCCATTTGTCGAAAGATGCCCACTATCGTCTTGCCCAAAATCACTAACATTATTTGCACCCTTAAGACTAGATTTGCTAGCATTCTTCTTTATCTCTGGGCTAATGGACAACTTACTTTTGATCACAGGTGACAAAGCAGAAGAACTTTGAATTGGACGGTCAGGTACAGAAATCTTTTCATCTTGGCTTTCACTTTCTCCAATTATCTGCATACAGTGCTCTAAAGTAGAGCCAACATTGCTATTTTTTTCTGTGTTTGATACCACAGCATCAGTGGTGTCTGTTACATTACCCACTGCCCCATCAACCGAAGGAGCCTCTGAACCAATCTGAGAATTATCAGTGTCATCTGTCAAACCACTGGGCTTCTGTTTCTGCATCTCATCAAATGCTGCACAGATTTCCTTCACAGCTTGAGCAAAGTGCTTTGTCTTGCCTTGAACCCGTGCAGACAACTTATTTTTAGCCTCACTGGTAAAGGTCTGAATATCTGCAGGGGCAACAAAAGCTCTGCAAAAGAAAAGAATATAACATAGGTGCAATTGTAAGAATATAAAATGCATGACAATCAATCTAACAGGGGGAAAGAAAAAGACAAGAAGTATACAAAGCAGAAATCATCACAGAAATCACAAAATCCGATTACTCAGGTGTTTGGATTACGGTCAACAGACTTTTTCTTCAAACTCTTATCATAGTTGTCAACTCAAGGTTTAATTTTTCCCCCTCTAAATTGAGGGCCTATTTCTTCTGGATCTTATGCCTTTTAAGATTGTGACTCACATATATCGTTGACAGAAAATAAGTCATAAAAATCATCCTCAAATACTCTCTTTTACTTTTAAAAGGAAGAAAACACTGAATTATAGCATGATACGAACTACAGAATCTTTATACCTTCTTTCTTTAAAATAAATAACAAAAAAAAATAAACATCAACAGCCCCCATGGGGCCATGACCAAGTGATTACAAGTTTCATCCTTGCCATGAATTTCAGCATAAGGCACCAAAAAAAGGGGCGGGGGGGATGTGCATTGCCAACACTTCAAGACTAAATGGCTCTTGCATGGATAAGTGAACCAGAGTAATGTGAAACCATTCTTCTGTGCCCCTAATAGCTACACTTTCAGAAGTCGGTCCTTCATAGATTACAAAGCCAATTACACACTACTAGTTATTAATGAAGTCCACTGTTTATATTCACCAGTTTGCCACCAAGCATCATCACAAGCTTGAATCCATATAATTATTCAATGTTCATTATAAAGACATGTAAAAAAGTACTACTTACATGAAAATGCATACACAAAAATTCAGAATTATATAATAATGAGTTAATAAGAAGGTTGTCACTTAAGTTACATGACATCAGGACTAAGAATACTGTTCTTTGAACACTATATTGCACCATACATGCTAAGTTGGACTTTATTAGTTCAATGTAAGTGTGACTTTGTCACAGCTGGTGTGCCAAAGAAAACTCACCAGCAAAAACCAAAAGCTAAAGGCTCAGAACAGATGCCCTCTTGGTAAACATCAAGGCAACATGTGCCAGGGAATTATTTTCAAAATCCCATCCATGCCACTGGTATTATTTTTCCGCCTACAAACTATATTACAACTTTTCAACTTAAGTTTGTTCCTCTCGACTAATTCACATAATGGTCCTTGTTTAATTTTTTCACCATGGCTTATCAAAGGCACCCCAAAAGAACTTATCACCATTCAACTAATTACTTAACAACCTAGCCGCCCACATACTTTTTAGCTAAATGTTAGGTCAGAGAGAGACTTACATTTCTTTAGTACCAAAGAATTGAACAAAATATTTCTTTGGATCAGGGGGTTTCTCCCAATCTTCAGGCCTGCTTATCTGGAAACAAAGAAGCAACAAAAATCAGCATCCCAAGCACTAACAACTTAAAAGTTCAACCACCATAACTACTTGCTACTTGGTAACCACATAGCAATGCAGAAATATCACAGAAAGGGAGGGGTAGCATGGTGAAAATACTCATACACCACCACAATAACAACAACTAAGCCTTGTTCCACTAGGTGGGGTCAGCTACATGGATCAAACGATGCCATAGTGTCCTGCCATGGATCATGTATGCTTTTAGTCCATTAAATTCTAAATCTCTTTTAATAGTTTCCCCTATAGTTTTCCTAGGTCTCCCTCTAACTACAGCTGAAAATACTCATCCACCAAATATATACCAAAAATCTTAGCTATGTTCAACTAGAAGAGTCTCTGCACGCACTAAATAAAAGTAAAATCCCTCATCCTCATCCTAACAAACATCACAAACTAAGCGGAATAAGGAGCTTCAAAAAGCTACTATTACCGATTCAAAATTCAAAATCCAAGTACGAATAACTTAACAATGAAGGTACGGAACCAGCAGTGTCACACAGAGATTTCACATTGCAACACAATAATATTCACATGTGAAAACATCAATATATTATTTAATATTTATAATATTCGAAAATAGCAAAAAGTTCGATGAAGAGAGTTCAGACCTTGGCAGGCCAAGCAGGGAAGCCCTTGACCTTAGCGAGGACGAGATCGCCCAAGCTCAAGTGCCCGTTCGCCTTCGCCTTGTTCGCTCCGCGTCGACGCCCGGGAGCCATCACGACGATGGCGTCGATGCGGCAGCAGAATAACGACCTGAATTTGAAAACGGCGTCGTTTGCGAAAGGAACAATCGGAAAACCCTAGAAAAATCCCGCGACGGGGATCTCGGGGGCGGGAAGTCGCCGGCAGCGGCAGTGGGGACAGGTGGCTAGAGCGGCGGAGGGGGCGGCGGAGAGGGAGGGGGGAGCATTGGGAAGGGAAGGAAGAGAGAGAATCTGTGAGCGTGGGGAAAGTGGAAGGAGGGAGGAGATGGGGGATTGAGGCGGTGTCGCAGCAGAAGGGAAAGAGGGCGAGAGAAAATTGTAGATTTTGGTTAGAGGGTGGCTTTGGAGAGGACAGGAGAGGAGAGGAGCGGAGAGAATAGGACCTATTGGGAATTTCGTGATATTTCTTTTTTTTTTTTTTTCCTGCCCAAAGTTCTTGTACAGTAATCCTTTTTTTATTATTAATTTTAAGAATTTAATTTAAATATACTAATAGTATAAAATAATCAATAAAAATAATAAAAAATGATAATTTATACAAATAATCATCATTATAATGAGAAACCTATCATGATTTTTTATTTTTTAGTATTTTTATTAATTGATAGTGTAAAATTATTTTACACTGTTAATGCATACTAATTAAATTATATTTTTTATTTTTTATTTAATTTTAAAAAATATTTTTTAATAATTAATGAGGTTTAGGTTGAAAGAATAATTTTTCTAGTCTAGTGTCATGGCATAACGCTTGCAAAAATACTTACAAATTGTTTATTAACAAGAGAAATCTAAGATTGAAACTAAATCATTGCAATGCATTAGGATAGCGTTTGGTTAGTGGGATAAGATAGGAAATACAGGAATAATGGAGATAAAAAATATTTGGAAGGAAAGACAAGCACAAAAGGTGGAAAATTTCTCTATTTTGAGATAATTTTAGGTCAAATTTATATCCACTTAAAAAGTAGAGACAAAGGAAAACACGAATTTTGAAGTCTGGAGACAAAAATATTTAATAACTTTTCTTCTAATTTTATGTCTCTATCTCTATTATCCCTGTATTCCAATATTTTTTGTCTTGTCCCACCAACCAAATGCTGCCAAGTAGAAAATCAACCATGTGAACAAATCTCTATTGGCTGTAATTTTAAGATATTGTTGATATAATTTTTTTTAAGTTATAAAATATTATTATAAGTTCAATCTATTTGAATTGCCTGTAAAACTGATTTTTGCTCAAATTTGACAATTATACATTATTTACCAGAATGATCTTGCTATTATCATCCAGTTATACATTATCAAACTATTAAGGTCAAAAAAGTTCTAAATTTACAATGTATTAAAGTTTATTTCTTTAAAAAAAATATTCTTATATCTTTTATTTGTAAGACTAATCTCAACTGAAGCAACATAAATTAAACCTTTTTTTTTTCTCATGACTCTTATTTCCATGGCTAAAACTTTTATCTTATTCTAAAAAGTACAATTGGCTTATTATGGTACCCCGATGCCTTTTGAGCTTTAAATGTTGATTTTGATTTTGATTTTGATTGGAGAATCTTGCCTTATCAATTTTATGTACACGGGGACTCGTCCCTTTTCTACAAATAAAGGAGATAACTAATTCCGCTATGTTAGATTTTTTTTTTTTATGAATCTTTAAATATTTATTACAGTCCTTAATGAAAATAATTACAACAGCGTAGTTCATGATTGGTTCATTTAATCATCATGTGAATCAATTGGTTTTTGATATAACAATCGTCCGTATAAGTGATCTCTAATCTCTATCCACTATAAATAGGGTTTAGACCTTTTTAAGTAGAATTTTGAAGTGCTGAACTAACTCAAGGCCTAAGCAAGTTAAAATTAATCACTATCTGTTATATATAATTACATAAGTATTTTTATGATTTAAAAGATTATATTTTTTCTAGAATTGATGTTTTCATAACAAATTAGTGAATAACAAACAAATTTATGATTTTTCTTTAAGTTATCGAATCAAACCGACTGAACAAATATTTTAGCGGCCTGTATAACAAGGAAGCCTTAGAATCTAAGGGTATGCTTGGGAGTTTTATTGATGATGGAAGTAAATGGCCATTAATGGAATAAAAAGAAAAGAAGAGTAGTGGAGTGGTTAGTTATATATTATTTTATTATTTAGAAGTTTAATAAAGAGATGGAGGATAGTCTTTTTATCCTTATTTGGTAGTTACAAAATAAATGAATGGAATAGAATGGATATAAATTTAATTTATCAATTTTACTCTTTAACTTGATATAATAAATAATAGATTTATTATTTTTACAGGGAAAATAATAATTGAATTAAATATAAACCTTTTTTTAAACTTGTCCCTCCTAGACCCCCCCAAATTGGAGGGACAACAAAATGGCTAAAATGGATGGGAAGGAAGGGACTCCCTCACCCTCCTTTGCCATGCCATTCCATCACAACATATCTCTACCAAACACATATTTTTAAAAACTTGCCCTCCCCTTCCATGCCATACCATTACTAGCCATCCATCCAAACACTATATAAATAATCCTGAGTCGACATGACAAATACGTCCTGAATAGTGAATGGATTTTTTTTTTGGGTAGACAATGGAATATTTGATTTCATGTTGACTATTTTGGATCAAATTATGCATTACATGATACTCAACTTATCATATTCCCAATTGTCTAAATCTATGCACACATAAGCATTTCCTTAGGAGGCATAGGTCCTACTCTATATTATTAACAGCTCGATTCATTTAGTTTACCTTTAGATCTACAAATCAATTGTTGTTCTATAATAACCACACCTCCATCAATTTTATCACAGCAACCTATTCAACTCAACAGCTGTTCCTAATTTATTCATTTATAAATTATAAAAATCTTTATCTGCTTGAAAACTGTAGTTCCATTTTATTTATTTCATTTTGATAAATTAGAATGAGGAAAAAAAAATAAAAGAAACCAAAATAGGAACCGAAATTGTAAATATCATAATGCACCATGGAAACAGCTTGGATCGTCTTTGCAATTGCACTACTCCCAATAAGGTATAGTAAATGCTGTGAGTTCAATACCTAAATTGTTCCCCCATTCTCCGACCCTCTATACACACAATACCACCTAGTAGGGAAAAAAAATAAATACTAGTCAACATCAACAAACATTTTAGCTTGGACTTTTGTTTCACATTAGAATAATAACAAGCTCATCCGTAATGAATATATATATGCTTTATACCAAAGCATAGCCTATTTTATAAAAATAAAACATGTTACATATTTTTCACCAAAGAATATAATTCATTATGCCCTATATGGTCGGTATCATCATCATCATCATCATCATTAGACATCCAATATCGAATAGAGGACCACGCACGCACACACACACATTATATATTCATATCAAAGTTCCCCCCCCCCCCCAAAAAAAAAAAAAACCAACACATACCAAAAAAAGAATTATATCATAGTTGCTAATCCTGATAGCCACGCAGAGGCCCCAAAGCTATAGTGGGATAGCGGATGGCAAGATGGCCACTAAAGCGAAGAAGATGAGGGGAAAAAAAAACTGCACAAATGCTCAAAAACCACATAATTATCATTAATAATAAGATGTCATAGTCTAGACTTCAGTGACACACAATCTTCATTAACTAAGACATAACTAACAAATCAATAACAACAAAGAGGGGCTGGAGCCTAAGGTTGGAATTTAAATTGAAAGAATGCCACAGCAGAGATCAGTTTGAGAGTGAGTGAGAACATTTCTACTACTTCAGTTAATTCATTCATTTCCACAAAACCCATCTGGGTTTGTATAAGACAGTGAGTGAAAGGCAGCTTGACCTTTGCTAAAATCCCTACTCAGTTATTCTAGCATGCATAAGAACCAAATCACAAACAAAAAAAGAAAATAGGCAATTCTAGAAGCCCTAATTCATATTATTTGTAAATAATAATAATAATAATTCATCACAGCTTAGATCATATTAATCATAAGTGATAAGTTGCACAAGTCACTATATTGTCAATTTGTCATGAATGCATATTATGTTTACCACGACCACAAAGTTTAAGGATCTGCTTTCAAAGCATATTCAAAAACACAAAAACAGAATCTGTTTATGAGCATGGCAATTAAGAATTTAAGATTGGACATATTTAATTATCAAACGTCTCTTCTTAATCTCATATGATGGTTCCTATTCATAGGATTAATCAGCATGCAAAAATTTCATACAAAGAATGCCTCGTGTATCAAAATGCCGAAGATATCAGGGTTTTACTTTTAATACACGTAAATTAGCAATCAACTATACAATTAAAAACCCTTGCCAAAACGATCATCTGATATTATTGGGGATAATTAGCAACTTCAAGATCGGGATACTTAAAGTTCAAAATCTGTGTGACAAAAAAATGCCAATAAAACTGAATTGAGCACAAGACTGAAATTTAATGGTCAAATCTAACAACTGAAACTGAGAAAGGTTATGTCCAATTGATAAAATTATATCAACTGCAACTTATACCTAAGGTGGTAGACATGGCATTTAAATACAGTAAGAGTTCCTCAAAGAAGTCTTACCCTCCAGTTCTAATTAGAACCTTTATCTTTGCCATCACTAGTAACAGCATCAGAAACCAAAGCCATTGGTCTTTGATCAATAACCTCATCAATAATCCCAAACTCCTTTGCCTCCTCTGCAGTCATAAAATAATCCCTATCCATATTCTTCTGAATAACATCAATTGGTTGGCCCGTATGCTTCGAATAAATTGCATTCAACGAATCCCAAACCCGAACGATCTGCTTAGTATGAATAGCAATATCTTTTGCCTGCCCACTATAACCACCGGAAGGCTGATGAACCATGATGGTTGCATTTGGAAGAGAGCGCCTCTGACCCTTGGCACCCGCAGCCAATAGCAAAGAACCCATGGATGCAGCTTGACCCAAACAGATTGTATGAATTGGAGACCGAATGTACTGCATAGTATCATAAATTGCAAGGCCTACACATAACAGAAACACCAATGCAACTATCAGAAGACCAAGCATCTCCAAAAATAACAATAACAAGAGCCATATGATTTGCAATATGTGAAGCTCGCAGTTTTAACACATCCAATATATATATATGTATGTATATGTATATGCATATATATATATATATATATATATATATATATATGTATGTATATGTATATGCATATTTTTGGGGCAAATACATGCCTCGTATTAGGATTTTGCATAAAGGGCTCCACACAAACAGAAGTTCGAACAAAACTATGCAACTACAGAAACTCAAATACAATGAAAGGATCACATGCAGTATGTAGAGCTTGTAAGCTTTTAGACGTCAAAGATAACGCTATTTTTTCTTTTTTGCAAATACCTGCATCATGTTGGGATTTTGCACAATGGGTTCCTCACATACGATGATTCGAATAAATATGCACGTATAGTAACTCAAACGAAAATGAAATGATCAAATGCAGTATGTAGAGCTTGTAAGCTTTTACTCATCAAAGATAGAATTTTTTTATTTTTTTTATTTTTTGGTTCTCGCAAATACATGCATCAAATTAGGATTTTGCATAAAGGGTTTCACACAAATGACAATTCGAAGAAAAACATGCACCTACAGAAACTCAATCGACAACAAAAGGATCATACGCAGTAAGCAGAGCTTGTCGTGCTTTCAGACATCAAAGAAAACATTTTTTTGCAACTACATGCACCATGTTGGGATTTTGCATAAAGGGTTCCTCAAAAAATGACAATTCCAACAAAAACATGCACTTACAGAAACGTAAAGGACAATGAAAGGATCATATGCAGTATGCCGAGCTTGTTATGCTTTCACACAGTAAAGATAACATTTATTTGCAAACACGTGCATCGTGTTAGAATTTTACAAAATGGGCACCTCAAAAACGACAGTTCGAACAGAAAAACACAGCTACGTAAACCTAAACGACAATAAAAGCAAATGGGAGCAGAGAGAGAGAGAGAGACCTGCAGTGACGGCGCCACCGGGGGAGTTGACGTACATGTGGATGGGCTTGGAAGGGTTTTCTGATTCGAGGAAGAGGAGCTGGGCGACGACGACGTGGGCGGTGTCGTCGGAGACGGGGCCATTGATGCAGACGATGCGTTCCTTGAGGAGGCGGGAGAAGATGTCGTAGGCTCTCTCCCCTCGGGAGGAGTGCTCGATCACCATCGGGATCAGGCTGTAGTTGCGGACGCTGTTGCATTGCTGCGCGAATTGAGATGTTCTTGTTCCATGGATGAGCTTGGAAGCCAACAGCTTCGTACTCCAAACGAGACCTCTCATGGCTGATGTGATGTGAGGTGAGGCGAGGTGAGTCTCACTCAAACAGACAGATTGGGGATTCGTTGATTAGGGCTTGCAGAAGCTAATGCCCCGCTCGGGTTTCTGTTGTGCTTCCAGAATGCCCCATTTCTTTTATCGCCATTTTATTTAATTATTATTATTATTACATTCTCGCAGTGCTAAAAATAAAAAATTAAAAGAGAGAGGGAGAGAGAGGGAGGTGGAGAATCTGTTCGTAAGAGTTGATGTACATGGAAGAAAATTGGATAATGGATATTATCGTAAGAAAGTGAATAAATTAAAATTAGAATGGTTAATATTAGAATGGTTAATCCTTTGCTTTTTTATTTTATAAAAATATTTATTGCAAAAAATTCGAATTAGATGGTAATGATTATTAATTAATTTGGTACTTATATTTTTAAATAAAATTAGTAGGCTTATCGAAATAAGCTTCTTGCCACAAAGAGTGATTACAGATTAATGATAAGGCTCCTTGGCAGAATGCCAGATTTGTTCTCAAACGCCTGACTCAGCTTATTCCTTTATTTTCTAAAGAAGAAGGAGCACAAGTATGGGGACAAGTACAGTGAGACCCAGTAGCGAAGATCCCAACTCACATACTGCTCTCCTCCTCGGGATAACGCCTCCAAAACCTTTCATGCCCTTAACCTCAAGACTATCTATCCCCAAATCTCAGATAAAAACCCTTTCTTCCAAAAATAAAAATCTCATGTAATATTCCTACGTCCCCTGAAGACGCCAAATAAAGTTCTATTCCTCCTCTCCTTAGTCCCTATAATGTTTTTAGAAGAGAAAAGGCCATTCAAGTGGTCAAAAGCCTTATCTCAACTCCAAGACTTCAGGAAGAAAGACATCCAGACAACAAAATGGATGAATGTGCTCTCCAAGCCACCAAATACGAACAATATGTTGACTGAAATAAATCCCTACTCTCATCCCGCTTTGGCAGAGAGGCGATATGTCACCTTCACCTTGGGGGCTAATTAGGTTAGTTCTTTCCTTCACTTTAGTGCGACTTCCTATCACCGCTGCGGGTAAGCTCATTGGATACTACCTTAATCTTCGAGCATGCCACCATCTGAACTCGCTGACGACACTAAACGCGAAGTGCTCTGACCATGCTCCCAAACTTCAACGTTCACCTCAGAGACCCCACTTCACCACCGTGATTCAAAGTACAGTCCGCTTCATAGGCTCCACAAGATGGAACCGCCTGAAGCTTCATCAAAAGACTCAACCGATCTATAGCTTCAAGATCATCAAGCTTTGATCCGGCTTACTCCTAAAGGCTTCGATGAGAATGCCTTGATGGTCCTGGCCACCTCAAACGATGAGACACCCTCCATCATTCAGATTCCAAAGCAAATTTCAAAGAAAGACCTTCTGCAGCTCATGCCGCTTGAGTGAATAAGCAACTATGAAAACTTAAAAGAATAAAGCACTCATTGCTTCAATCAAGCAAGTTTTCAAAGGTCTCACTGAATTGTCAAAACTATTTCAAAAGCGCCGATCAAGAGGAATCTTCTGGGGAAACCCTCCAGCCTTCCACACCATGATGATCACTCTGAGCAAATTAAAAGAGGTTGCCGATTCATGCTATTTCGCCAAATGGACATATCATTTATTCTGACAAAATTGATGGCCATTTCCTATGAGATATTCTTGGATCGGGAATGTGCGAACCAGGATGTACTTGTGACACGTGGTTCTATCCCATGCCAAAAAATGATGAATGGCGAAGGGCATGCACAGAAACCCAGAAGCATCCTGCTACTCCATGCAGGCCTCCTCTTAAGCCACAGAGGAAATCTGATCCAGAAAATGGTCCCTTGGTAGGGATCAGAAAAAAGAGGGAACCATTGCCAATCTATGAAGAAGCCCTCAGGATACTCCGACAAGAAGGGTATCCACCACCACCTGAAGACCCTGACCTTGTTACTTGGCCACCACCATAAAACACCACAAACTCCTTTTCCTGTAAAAACCCAGAATCTACACTTTTTGTCCCAATAACACCAGAAATCTCATGCATGATGTTTGCCTCCACTTCAGCCACTTACGGAGCTGACTTTCTAGCCCTAGAAAGGAAAACCAATCCTACCACCCAGACACACACTAAACCTTTTGTCCAACTCATGTATACAATCGATGGCAAGTTGAAGCCTTTCAGTCGGGTAAGTTCTCAACTGGCAAACTGAGAACTCCATAGCTCAAAATAGACTGTTGACAAAAATCAATCAAAAGATTGATAACATTATGGCAGCTGTAGAGCAACGACTGGAGATACTGTCTGAAAAGTTGCAAAAGTACTATAAGGAGATAAAAGCCAGAATCGAAGTCCTGGAAATGGAAATTCGATAACTTCCTATCCGGAATATCCATGACCCAGCTTTTGATCAAAGAGAAAGAGAACTTCAGAGGTTTAGCCATAATATAGAAGAGTTCTATGAGTATATAAAGAAACTTCAAAAACAGCCAGAGCTAGACCCATTCTTTGCTCCACCACCAAAGATATATCCTAGCCTTCTACCATCTTCACAATCATATAGACCTCCACCATTATTACCACCAATCCTACCACCAAAAATCACATTCTTTGGAGAAAAATCTCGACTCTCTAGAGAAAACCCAAAGAGGAAAGAAGTTGTTGAATCTTCCTCAGTCTCTCCAAAACAACCACTTCAAGATCCAAAATCTCCTGAACTCGAACCATCTCCAAAAAAGACGCAGACTCGAGATTGACCTGAGCATACCCCCACTGTCTCAAGCCATGATATCCTCCCATACCTACCAAGAGCCAACAGATAGCGATGACCAGAATGTCGAAGTATCTGTGGAAACCCCTAGTGATGATGAGTATGCTGACACCACTAGGACCTTCATGGCTACAACTGTAGAAACTGAGACCACAAGAGGGGCTCAACCATCATCTCTAAATCCTCAAAAAATCAATACTCCTCCATCATCTGGAGGACTATTGTTCACCATTGATGACATCCCTCCATCTCAATGGAGGAAAAGGTTTTTAGATTTTAAAGCCTAGATGGATGCTAAGATGATTTCACCAGATGCTGATCGGTATCGAGTCATTGAAGAATTCTGTGCCCACATGACTGGAGTCCTCAAAGAATGGTATTTTAGTCTTGGTTCTGTAAGACAAGATGAACTCTGCTGCACAGAAAGTACTGACATCATATTGCATTGGCTCCATCATGAATTTCTCGTGACCACAACCTTGTTCAAAAAGGAAGTTCAAGGAATACTTTGACACGTAAGTGTCGCTCTCCAAAACCTGATCTTGAGCGCCATTTCAAAAGAATGGCTCAAAAGTTTTATCAACTAAATGGCTACAATGATCCTAACATTAAGAACACCTATGTCAGCTCTCTTCCCAAAGAACTCTAGGCAGAAATGTTCAGAATGATCACCACCATGCAAAAAGACGTTGTAAGCATGACTCTTGGAGAAATCCACCAGACATGCCTTGCTGCATTAGATAAGCTATGTAGCCAACAAGTCGTCTTTGAAAATATTCTCAAAGACAGAAAGAAGTACACCAAGGCTTGCAAGAAGAATTATTTGGAGATCAAGTACAAAGAGAAAGACTGTAGCTGCAGTTACAAGCCAACTGCCAAAAGGAAAGACAGAGTCTTCCTCAACAAGAAAGGAAAGAAGAAGAAGGTCAAATTCTTTAAAAGAAAACATTTCCGAGGAAAAGATGGCAAACGATGTTTCATTTGTGACAAGAAAGGATATTTTTCAAAAAATTGTCCAAATAACAGGGAAAAGGCTTCCAAGCTAGTCCATTCCCTTGACTTAGCCGCAGATGAAGACATTGAATCCTGGTATGATGAGCAAAATCAGCCAGATGCCTCAACTGTCTTCGGGCTAGAATACACAGATTCTGAAGAAAGTAGTGAGTCAAAATCTTCCAGTTCTGAAGAACATTTCCCTGTTCTATAAGTAGAAGAAGTCCCCAGACTTCCAAATCTAGAAATCAGTTCTCTTGATCCGATTCCACCATTGCCAAACATCGAGATTCATATTCTTTCCTCCAAGTATGACTTGCCAATCAAAGTCATTGCTTTTATGGATACAGGAGCACAAAAGACTCTGATGAATCCGATGATCCTCCCATCATCCGCTTGGGAATCCAGTATTCATTTCTTCAAGGCAGCAGACGGCAAGATTTCCGGACAAATCTGATTACTAAACACAAGATTGGGATCAAATTTTTTCCAGGATGCATTATCTGGACCAAAGTCATTGGAACATATTTGCCCGACAAAGACCTTGTGATTGGCATGGATGTTTACACTCAAAATCATAGACTTCAAATCCTTTCTCAAGGGATTAAGTTCAAACGGGAGTTCAAACCTTATTCTACTGTCTCCAAAATTATTTACTCTTGCAGATGCACCATTGGGATATGAGGACATAAGGGACAAACTCCTTAAGATGAGTCGATTGTACCATGATCTCTTCAAACATCCTCATCCACTTTGGAAAAATGAAAAATTCTTCGTGGATCTGCCATTCAAATTAAATGAAGACATCAATCCAACCAAGGCAGTTCATCCTAGAATGTCACCATCTGACAGAACAGCAGCATTTGAAGAATGCCAACAATTGCTGAAGTAAGGGCTGATTGAGCCAACCAAATCTGATTGGGCTTGCCATGCCTTTTATGTGAACAAGAGATCTCGAGCGTATTCGAGGAAAAAGAGACTTGTCATCGACATCGTCCGTTAAACCAATTCCTTAAAGATGATAAGTTTTCTTCCAAGATTTACTCTCTATTCCTATATTCAATGCCATATTTTCTCAAAGTTTGACTCAAGTCGTGATTTTGGCAATTGGGCCTTAACCCCAAAGATGCACTAAAATCGCATTTTTGCATTCCTAATGCCCATTACCAATGGATCGCTTACCTTTGGGCTCAAAGTCGCCCATCACTGCTCCAAAAGGTCATGACCAGTAGTCTTGAACCTCTTCGATCGCGCTCATTTCATTTACATTGATGATATACTCCTTTCTCTCCCGATGAAAATAGTCACAAGCAGCAATCTCTGAGGAATTCTACGAAATCTGCGGACTAATATGGAGTAATGCTATCATCAAAAAGTCTCAGATCTGAACGATTGAAGTAGATTTTTCCGGGAATGCATTTTGCTCAAGGAAAATATGTGCCACATCTGCATTGTCAAGAACTTCCAAAGTTTCTCATGAAAATATGACCACCAAGGTATCCAATAGCTTCTTAGGGAATCTCAATTACATAAGTGATTTCATTCCGCATATCTCCATGACACCACGGCCGCCCAAGCTTCAAGAAAAAGCTCCTCCATGGGGACCAGAACAAACCTGAAGCCGTAAGATCGCTCAAATGTGACAAAGAAAGAATCCACCTCCTCAAGATCCCCGGAGAAGGAAAAGGATTTTGCAAACAGATGATGACTAATACTAGGAGTCATTCCGATAAAGAAATCGAGGGCCAAAATTTATTGCGACATGCTGATGGGACGCTCAAACCAATGAGTTTCACTATCACACAACTTACAAGAAAACCTTGGCAGTCAAGTATGGAATCCAGAAGTTTGATTTCCATCTCAGAGGATATCAATTTGAGATACATCTAGATAATTCCTCATTTCCGAAATTGCTTGAGTTCAAAAACAAAATCCCGCCAAGTCCTCAAGTACTCAGACTGAAAGAATGGTATTCCCGATATGATTTCTCTGTAAAACATATAAAGAGAACTCAAAATCTTGTCCCAGATTTTCTCTCCAGACCAAACCAAGTTCAGACCAAATCCATTACCATCATCGCCTCCACTCACTGTTACCCACTAATCATGATGAATACTTATCCTTCCAGTTCCTCTGCAGAGGACATAGCTCGAAGAACCTTCCCACCTAAAATTCCTCCCGGCACTCCTCTAACACCAAAATACCTACAGGAATTTGCCAAATCACACATGTCCCTTTACCAAAACAGATCAGTCCAAGCACATAACCTGGTTCCTCAACCCACTTGGCTAAGTCCTGTTGCACCATATCTCACAATTTTTACCATTTTTATGGGAACAACATTCGAAGAACTCGATATGCAGGATCTAAGGTGTCTCCATCTTATATTCATATCCCTATCCTCGCTTGCTCGCTTTAAACTGAGGATATTCCTCTCGGACCCGGAAAATCGCTCTTCTCTTTTATGGAATGCTCTTCAATGGTTTTCACCTATCAGTTAGTGGATTAAAGAACTTGACAAAGAATTATCCAAGTTTAATATTTGGAAATTAGAAGATGATCAGTTAGATGATTTTATCTCAGTTTTTATTATCCACCGACCGTATTTTCAAAGATCCAGCACAAGCTTCTCTGGACACAAAATCATGCCAAGGTGTATACACTACTCCCAAATCTGAAAGCATTTGTCCAAGACAATGAACCTCCGTTCTACAAAAAAAATTTAGTTTTTCACTTACAGAAAATTAATGGTGTAGATGATAATGATGCCACCTGTACCCGCCATTAAATATCATCTGTCCATTATCCGTGATTCCTCACATAAGTGAAGCACCAGCTGGAACAATTGAAGCAGGCCAGACAAGCACAGCCACTGACAAAAATTCAATGCAAGATCTAATCATGCAGGATTCCCAAGACCCAGATGAAGATATGATAGACCCGGAGGAAGTACTGTTAAAAGCAGAATTAAAAGAATACTGGTGAAAAGTGGATAGAGATGAGATAGCAAATTTGTCACCAAGTCATGAATCTATCTTCAAGTAGCAGAGATATTGACGATCCAACAAAGCTTGAAGCTCAGGAACCGTCAAAAAGAAGCCACGTGGTAGAAAAGTTGTTTGTCTTTTAGTATCTCGAGTCAACATTGTAATAAAGGTAGTACTTTAATCTTATCCTTTGTAACAAATAGGTGGGCCATAATCATAAATAAGTTTGTCTTGTTGTAATTAATATTAGGTGTCTAGTCCTTGTCGAGTGTCTGACAAGCAACTATGATGCTTAGCCTAGTAAGAGACTTGTAGAAGAAGCTTGTCTTGTTAGGAAGCTTATAGAAGAAGCTGAGTACGTAGTAAGACTACTAAGCGTGCCTTATAAGCCTTCTCCTCTATATAAAGGAAGGAGCCCTCTCTTTGTAAAATCAATCAGAAACTTTATCAAATAATATAAGCGTGTTTCTATAAGTATGAGTTTCTAAACTCTCTTCTCCTTCCTGAAAGTTCTTTCCTTCTTTCTCTTAATATGCTCCTATGATCTTGAATCAAATAAAGGAAATAACAAGGCTATATCAGATACGAAGTATGCTCTGCACTTACCTCTAACAGAGGATCCTGTGCATAAGAAAAGTATCAGATTGATGATCCAATTTTTCGGTCCTCATTATTGTTAGTATGTGAAAAAAAAGTAAAAAATTAATATTTCTGAAAAAATTTATAATAATATACCGACTCAATTCAAATCAAATTATTTAAAATTTATTAGATGTTCAATACTAATTACTTAGACTAAAAAATAAATAAAGGATAGCCAGTTTCATACACATCAAAGTTATTCATTCTAATTTTTATTTATACTTTTAAAAAATTAAATAATCAAAATTTTATTTTTTTTGAAATAATGTAATATTATTTTTCATTTTAAGTTAATGAGTAATCTTTATCTCTTTAATTTATCTAACTATTTTTAGAGTATCTTAATAAATTTTGACAATAATTCTATTAAATAATTATTGTTATAATTACTTCTCTGATAGTTTTCAAACAGATCACATTACCAAGGGTACATTTGGGCAAGATTATTTTGCCAAAAAAATTAATATATTTACTAAAAATTAATTTCTTATTTAAATAAAATTTTAAAAATAATTAAAATTTTAAAAAAAATTAATCTTTAGATTTTTCTAATTTTTCAAAAAAAATCTATTTTTAAATTTTTTATTTTATGAACAATTTTAATTTTATAATTATTTTTTTAAAATTAAAACAAATACACTCTAAATCCCGAATATTATATTTGTTTATCGATTAACAGAAACAAAACAGGACACCTGGTAGAAGAAAAAAGTAGTAAATAAAGAAGTTTTCTCTTTAAAATTGTTTTTTTTAATTTCAAATTTTCTCTATTCTTTTTATTCTCCCGTTGAAACAAAGGATTCTTTGATCATCATCTAAAGTTTATAATTTTTAATAAATATTACGAAATAATAAGTGTATTACAATATTGTAGTACATCTTGAAATAATTGTAAATATTTGTATAATTTATAATATAATTAATTAATTAATTACTTTAAAAAATCAACACTATACCTTTCCCTTAAAAATTTATAGGTGGCGTTACATAATACTTGGCGTGTGTAAGCATCACTAGTTGATTAGTGTAATTTTTATTTTTTTAAAATCAAATATATCTCCCTACTGAAAATAATCTTACTTGAATTAAGTGAAATTTTTATAGATGATCAAATCTTTTTCTTCTGAATTTTAATATAGTTACATACTCATAACTCAAAGCCGAAATCCCTTATTAAGCTATAATAGTCCCATGCCAACTAATATATGCTCTCCTTGATTGTTGATTAATACAATTAGTATTACAATAAATAATTTTAAATGTTAAAATTTGAAAATTAAAAGAAATTACTAAGACACAAAACAGTGCGGGCAAGTGTTCGTCATCTAGTTTCTAACTTTGTTTTTTATTTATTATCTCATTTGATTAGGTGGGTGGTTAATGAAACATTGCTGGTCTACATGAGCACTTTCATGATATTCATAGAGCTTTATATAGTTGGGTAGCCAAAGAGCAGTTTAAAAAAATAATAATTTTGATACATTAATATTATAAAATATTTTTATACAGTTATTCAATCAAATTTTTTTATATGTATAATTTTTTTTGGTATATTTTATATGCATAATTTTTTAAAATAATGAATGTAAGAGTTAAATATATTTGCTTATATAATAATATGTAATTAAATGATAAAATAAAATATTTTTATACTCTCCATCAAAATTAAATTCTCTAAAATTTTTGGTAAAAATACTATCTAATCATATTGAAGATCTATTTTTTAAAAAAATAAAATAAAACCAGGCAATATCATGGCATGCTAATTAATGTATAATGAAAGTCCATAGAAGTGATTTAATAGCAAAAAATTTGGATAATATACATGAAATCAGGGATTTAAACTCCATTACCGCACTAATGTGAAACAAAAATTAATGCATAATGATATAGGAAATCTAATCCCTAATGAATTCTATTGACAATGAATTCTACTCGTATTGATAAATTATATTGGCTTCTCCATCAAGCCATTTTCATAGTGACTTCTCTATCAGTCTTGTTAAATTATGCTAGGCATGCCTATTCTATCAGCTAATGAATTATATCAGCAAAAGCTTGTTTTTTTCCTACTAATAACTTGTATGCTGGAGCTCTCCACCACGAATCATATACTTACTGAAACTTCTAATTTTGCTCATCTAGCGTTTGTTTTCCCCTTAACACGTCCAACGTACTTGAAAATGTCTTTTCAGCTATAATTTATTTTTTATGGAGTAATAACAATATCTTTCCTATTATTCTCTTTTAGTGATAAAAAACTTCAGCATGAAGGAAATGTTATAGTATCTACCAACTATTTTAGAATATTTGAAAACGTCTTAAAAGATTTTAGTAACAAATGATCCTGAAATCAGTTATTTGTCTGACACTCTAACTAAGAAAGCAATCTTATAACATTTTCTTAATACCAGGAATGCCATATATATATATATATAACTAAGAAAGCAATCTTATAACATTATGCATGATTATGAAAAAAAAATGCTTATTATTATTTTTTATTATGCGATGAAATATTTTAAAGAAGTGGGACATCATCTTGCAACTAAAAAGAAACTGCAGAGGATCATTCCATAAAATTTAATAATAAATATATTATAGTAGTTCACTTGTCGTTACATTAATTATTTTTAAACACGATTGAATTATACATTAAACTTAAAAAATATTATATGCTCATTAAAATAAAAGCAAAAGTATTAAAGAAAGCTAACCTAACTATCAAGCATGGAAGAGAAAATCAGATCGAATTAAGAATCAGCCTATATCTAGTCTGATCTTGTTAGTTAAAATGTTATCTTTAAAAATCACTATGAAATCGGAGTGAACCGATGAAAATCAGAGAACCTGTGTGAACTTGTTCAGTTCTACCGATTTATTGATTTGGTTTATTTGCTTTTTTTTTTTTTGTAAAATACTATTTTTCTCTTTTATTTAAAAAAAATAATAAATTATATATATATATATATATATATTATATTTTTATATATATTAATTATGTTATAATTTTTTGTAATTTATTTAATTACATAGATATTTATATATATATAAATAATTAAGATTTTGTATTTTAATTAATTATATATATAAATAATTAAATATATATATTTTATTATATCCCAATCAAATTTTTAGTAAGACTTTTAAATTTCTACTTTAATTGATTCGATTTTCAGTCCAATTTTGTTAACCTGAGGCCCAAGCGCGATTATTAAAAAAATATATTGAACTCAATTCATAATATTCATACTTTTTTATTATTATTTACACTAACTCCAACGAGCTGCCATAAAACAAGAGAAGAGTAATGGCCCATCATGTACTCTTATCCAGTAAGGCGGTGACTATGTACTCTCATCCACTAACAATTTTACATTAAACATTTTAGATATTATCGTAAATTTAATTAACTTATTCCTACTAATGGGACTAATATTTACACCACAGGGCGACTTCACTCAAGAAGTCCCTCCAAAGCCACTTTCTTCTTGTACGCCTTCGAGTCCAACCCCAAGTCGTTTGAATCATTAATTGGACTCTCCACGGCGTCGTTTTCATCCACCAGACTAAAACGAGGGACAAAATACAACCACGCCAAGGTACAAACGATGGCACATAAACGACCCCATAGTATCAATATTACCAGTGTCACCATAACCAAGGACGTGCCAACAACAGGATTATACCTCTTTGCGTTTTGATGCTGCCTGGGTTGTTTCGGTGCCGTTTGAGGTTGTTGCATGGACGACATCAAGCGCCCCACCTGCCGCTTTGAAGATGGAAGAGAAACCGCGTGTGACACGGCAGTGGCGGCGGCTATTGTGGGAGATGAGCTAATGTGTTGACACGTGTCATCCTCTAAGGCTTTGTTTTCACTGTTTTGCTGATGGGATGTCTGAAACGAAGAAAAGGTAAATAGAAACTTCCCAAATTCAACTGGAAATGAATCTGCAAAGCTCCTAATGATTTATGATTTGAACGGATCATAACAGCATATCTGAACCCTTAATTATAAGATTAAATATCAAACTAAAATTTGGCTGCAAAAATTGGCATCCATGCATCAAATAATGGGATAAGATTTTTCAAAGTGAATTTGTCTCTCACATGAGCAAATAGTGTGTATTAAAGTTTAGATGATGAATAAAATATATTATAATCATAACACATTAAATAATGTGAAGATAAATATATTCTTTGTTTCTCACTTTAGAAATAAGATAATTTTAGAAGAGTTTTTCTTTTTACTTTTTTCTAATTCAAATAATGAACTTATAATGCAATTCATTTAAGAACTTCATAAGGTCCTTATCCCATTTGATTCTTGAACGTACCTGTGACTCTGAGGGTGTTTGATTGGGCGTGATAGGGAGCACCGGTGGCGTCTGGCTTGAAGGTGGAGCGTTGGCTTGGGTCTTGTTGTGTAGGTTTGACTTTGACCTCAGCTTTGATGAATGAACTTTGTTAGCTTTGCCTTTGGGTTTGAGTTTCAGCTTCTCTTTCTCATCGGATACTGAGCCTTCTAGTGGCACCGTTTTGGTACTTTGGTTCTTCACTCGAAGTCCAATCCTTTGCCATGGAAACCAGCTTTTGCTGCGACTCTTTTGTTTTAGGTTATGTTCAGAGCCCGTGATGGCTGACCCTGCTGGAGTTTTGTGGGGAAGTGATCCAAAGCAACATAGATAAAACCTTCTGGGTCTTGGATATTCGAGGTTTTTGATTTTTGTTTTGGCTTTTGCCATGGAAAAGAAACTGAGAGAGTATCAAAGCCTACAAGGGTTGGACTTGAATGAACATGATGGAGGAGAGGGTAGTGGTTTGGGTATACTCCTACATGGGTGAGTAACTATAGAGATGTATACATTCAAAGTCATCATTCAAGAATTAGTTTTATGGATTTAAGTATTATTTACTGTTAATATAAAAATTTTTTATATAAATATTTAATTATATATCATTATATTAATAAAATTATTTGATTCAATCATCTAACATTTTAAAAATTTTATAAACATAATCATTTAATTAGATGATAGTATAAAATTATTTTATAATATCAATACACAATAATTTAACTCTAATTTTATTTATTGTTTGGAGGGAAGACTAAGACTTGGTCGTTTCGGTCCATAGATTCCAAATCCTTAATTTTACACCTTTAATTTCTCGTGTTTCTTGATCTAATTTGAACACGAGGACTTTGCTTGTTTATTTAATTTTTAGAGTACATGTTACGTGCATGCGCAGCATACGATAAAATTATATAACAAAAATAAAAGGGAAAATGAAAAGAATATTGCTACTGGTTGTAGCCACTGCATATTACAACCGATCGAAGATGTGGTTACATATGTCGCATTTGAGTTTCATGATGGATGTGCGAGAGATATATTTCGTTCACCGTATGAGTTTTACTAGAATTAAAAAGTTAGGTGGCAGTAAGCGAGACCAAAATGAAATTGGATAGATTTGTCAATACAAATAAACAAATTGTTATTAATTCTGACGAGCTATTAGGTGTAAAACATCTTAGTGTCAAACTTGATGATCTATCAAGCAAGGAATAGCTTTGAAATTGGCAGCAAACAATTAATACCATGAGATTGGATAGCGACACAAAGAGGCATTTAAAAAAAATTAAGGCCACAAATTTTCTGAATATCTGATTGTTGATGATGCATGCAATGTAGAATGCCATTGAACCTTTGCCTTGGTGCTAAATTCCGTGTCCAGTCCATCTTTTTTTAATCTTGTTTTGCTTTAATTGATGAAGGAGAAAGGAGAAAGGAGAAATGATAAGGATAGAAAAAAAGAATGGTAAAAATTTGGCCTATGAGGTAT
Source organism: Pterocarpus macrocarpus (assembly GCA_031439585.1). Taxonomy (NCBI): domain Eukaryota; kingdom Viridiplantae; phylum Streptophyta; class Magnoliopsida; order Fabales; family Fabaceae; genus Pterocarpus; species Pterocarpus macrocarpus. The sequence goes on from CM062522.1 coordinate 69,942,240, forward strand.
ATAATGTGAAAAAAAAAAAACCCATTTGTAAGTATCAATAGGGACAGTAAGATCAGTACGAATGGAGATGCATAAGTCCCTCCGAATTACTCCAGTTGAATCAATCTTAATCATCAACTATAAAAGATTATAAGAGCCCAAAAACGAAATAAACAAGAACACGTGTATATAGTCTTCTAGCCAATGGGGAAATTGATAAAAAAAAAAAAGAAAGTCAAGTATTTATTTTGTTTTTAATCCGAGAGTATCTTAATGTTTTCGGTTAAAGGAATAAATAAATTACAAGAATATTTTGTAATTGTTATAATTTGCACTTTTTAGGTTGTATGTTGATTTTTTTTACCTCAATTTATAGAAGTTTTCATGTCATAAACATATGATAATTGAGATATATGTAGTAGATGTAATTATATCAATTTTTATACTTGTAAGTTTACTAAATCATCTGACAACATATTACCTAATTTTAACATTTTTTTATTGCATCAATTAAAGATGCAAAATTGTTAGGTGTGATATTATACTTATTCTATTTGTTTAAAATACTCAATAAAATATAATTAACTTCTTTTAATAATATATTTGAAAATTATTCCTTACTTCGAAAGCTGTTTCAGAAGAAACTAGAAAGCGAGACAAAGAAAAGTGAAAGAATGAAGCAACAAAATTCTAACATATTGAAAAAAAAATGCAAAGACTGAAATATTCCAGATTTCTTATTGTCAAATGAAGAATTAAACAATTAAATATAATGCTTATATTTTTATTTAATAATTAATTTTTAATATTGAGTAAAATCTCAAATTGATCCTTGAAAAATTTGTGAGATATCAATTTAGCCTTTGAATAATTTGTAACATCAATTTAATTCACGAAATAGTTTGAAATATCAATTTGATCTTTAAAAGATCTATAATATCAATTTAGTATTTGAAAGATTTAAAATTCATTTCAAATTAGTTCAATTTTTTTGGATTAACATAAACTAAATTTTAATCTTTTAATAACCAAATTAATATCACAACTCTCTCAAAAATTAAATTAATGCTATAACTTTTTTCGAGAGCCAAATTACCGTCACACATCTTTTTTGAGAATCAATTTAAGATTTTACTCAATATTAAGAAGAACCACTAATTTAGCCCCGAAAAAATCAAAATGTTGACAAATTAACACATAAAAAAATATTATATTATCTCGTGATACCCAAAGAGTGTTTGGATTTGACAAATTCATCCAAATATCAAATGCCCTCGATTTTTGTTAGAAGATGTGTCAATGTGTCATATTATCTTCCTCACAGGCATTATAAATAAGTGACATGGATTGTCACTTAAACACTTGTTTATAAAATTGTTGGGGTAAACTTTTCTAATTCAAAAATCCCTAACAATCCCAATCCCCAAAATATGTGAAGAATATAAATCCAATTGATGTGTGGCATTGTCCGCGGCAAAAGTTAGTCGAATGTCAAGGAAGGATCCATTACTTGAAGGATGCTTTAGTGGATCTGTTGCATATTGTGGGAAATGTTTGAAAAATGACTGTTGATGGACAATGACTATTGTCTTATCTCTCTCTCCTGTGTGTGTTTCTCTTCAATCTTACGCATCCATTCATTCTTCTGTCTTGATATTGAGGAGAGGCATCATGATGAGAAAACATTTAATGCATAATTGGAGTGCGCATGAAGAGGAACTGCAATAAGGGGAAAAAGAAATCTATGTCAACAAATAATGAAACAAAGCTGTTTAAATGGCAACAAATATTTCTGTAATTTTTAAGTTTCATATGTTTTGGGTCAATTGCAAGACAAAGCTACTTCAATTGCGTTATCGAACATACTTAAAGATGTGAATGAGCACCTAATGGTTAGACATAAAGCTGTTGAAACTCTTGGCTCAATTGTTGCCACGTATTGCAACCAAATATTATTGAAGGGCGTGATCTCTTTTACTGTAAAAGGAATGTAATGTATTACAGGAATGTTGATCTTTCTAGTGCCGTGTATGTATAAAAAGGGAAATGCAATATCGTAAAATGTATGATATTCATATTTAATATAGAAGGAAGGAGTAGATAGTGGCAGTCCAGGTAAATTTAGATTGCAACTTCGAGTCTTTCTAATGATTCTGTTTATCTGCGGTTGATTGTGACTAGTCCTGGAAGAAATAATCTCATTCTCATCCAGTTCACAAAATAAATTAAGAAAAAATGCTAAGGTGTTCGATAATGCACCTATTCTATTCAACTGGCCATACTTGCTAATGATAATCAAAGTGATTTGGAAGCTGTTTGGGGCCTTTGGGCAAACAAAAGTATCATGCAAAGTGTGTGTTGGAGTTGGACGAGATATTCTCTGACAATTTAGAGGAGCATCTTACTAGTAGTACATAAATGAAATCACTATCTTTCGGTTTGAGATGTAAAACATTTTCTAACTAAACCCTTTAATGTGTGTATGAGGAGATAAAGTATAGCAAAAAAGGCATACAAGCTATTAAAGCTAAAATCCTAACCACAAAAAAGAAAAAAGAAAAAAAAAAAAAAGCATTAGCACAACCCCAATCTTGAGTACCACAACAAACACCTTGTTGACATAGAACCGAAAGTACTGCAGCAAAGATCACAAAACGGACGGTAGCCCATCCTGAGAAAACATTTTATGAATTACAAGCGTCAAAAGCAGCTCCTGGAACTCGATAATAAACAGCCCGCATCAGCAAAATAGAGGAAACTAATTAATCATCACAAACTCCACTATGTCTTAAACTAATCGGCGCACTAATCCATTTGTTGCATGCTAAGCCAACCATAGGACAGATATGCTATCAGAATAAAAATTCCACCTAGGTAGCCATCTGAACATTGCTCTTATTTTATGATTGATGGAAATATTGTGGAAACAATCCTTAATGTTTTGTAGACTATTATAAGAGAGATGAAGGCCCAAGTTGGCTTGAAATCCTCCTAATTAAACATGCTGATCAACATTCTGGAGTAAGTACTTATCCTAAACCTTTATGTTCTTCTTTGAATAATGATGGGCTACTTTCCTGTTATCAGTTAGCACCTTCCTAGGTTATCAAGAATGTTACTTCAATAGCACCAAGTGAAGACCACAGTAGCAGGTGCTTCAGGTAATGGACCCTTTCTTGATACTCAACTAGCTCTTGCTATGCTATCACCACCTATCAATTGGATTTCTTCTTCATTGGTTTGGGGATTGGGATTGTTAGGTTTCCTGAATTAGTAAAGTTACAAGGGGTTCAAGTAATAATCCATGTCAGTTATTAATTGTGCCAACTAGGAAGATAATATGATACATTGACACTTTATTAATGAAAATAGAGGAGATTTAACTTTTGAATGAATTTGTCAAACAGAAATACTTATTATGGGATAATATAATATTGGTTTAATTATTCTGAAGGTCCTTATAATTTCACTCAATTTTCAATTTGGTCCTTATAATTTAAAAATTTTTAATTAAATTTTTCTATTAGATAAATTATTGTAATAAGGTCTTTAGAGTAATATCAAATTACAAAATTTTTTAAAATTTTATATAATTTAATAAGTCCTAATCCAATTTTATAAGTTTAAACGTAAAAATTTATTCAATTTAATCATCAATTTTGTAATGATAGATTACTTCAAAGACTTGATTACAAAAATTTATTTAATATAAGGATCTAATTAAAAATTTTTAAATTATAGAGATTTAATTAAAAATTGGGTCAAATTACATGGACTTACCGAATAATTAAACCTATAATATTTTATAAGATTGTTTTGTTAATATTTTAATTTTTTAAGAACTAAATTAATTATTTTCTCAATATCATGTATAATTTTTCACAGCTAATCGCAGGCATAGTCTCTTGGGTCAAAGGTCACATGGTGGTCCATAAGTCCACATCTTCCTTCTCCCTCAAAACTGCATCGTTTTCTACTTTATCCAACTCCATTTTCCCGGTTCCCTTCTGGTTTCGGAGGAGTGTTCTTCCAGTTCCAGTAAAACGACGCCGCATTCCAATCTCCAATTGCAGAGAGAGAGAGAGAGAGAGAGAGAGAGTATGGCGAGGAGAGAGACGGTGAGGAACGCAGAGCTTCTGGTAGAGAAAGCCATGAAAGGAAACGACGCTTCTCACGACACGTCGCACGTGTGGAGGGTTCGCGACCTCGCTCTCTCCCTCGCCTCCGAGGAAGGCCTCGCCTCCGACCCTCACTCTCTCGAAATCGTAACCACTTACTTTCACTTAATCATTCGTTATTCTATTCTATCATATTAATTCTGATTATTGTTTTGTTAATTAAATTTCAGGTAGAGCTTGCCGCGCTGCTCCATGATATAGGTCATAACATGCACAACATAATATATTGTATCCTTTTTTTGTTTTTATTGGTTAATATCAAACGGTGGTCTAAGTTTACTGATAAATTTAATTCTTTGTTGATGACTGCAGCTGACTACAAGTATTTGAGGTTTGTAATTTCCTTTTCTGCCTTATTTCTCGATAATCAAATTAATGGTATTTTTGCATACAATTTTATGCTTTGTTAATATTCCAAGTTTAAAAATTACTATTTCTGTTTGTTCCCTCAACTCACATGTTTGCGTGTGCTCAATTTACTTAAAGTGGTTGAAGCATAATGCCCCATATTTTGTTTTGCATGATATCTTTGTTTTTCGCATTTTGTTGTTCTTTCTTTCGTTACCTAATACTTTGTCATCTAGGGATCCATCTGAGGAAAAAATTGTTGAGAACTTTCTCGAGGAAGAGGGAATTGAGGAGACCAAGAAGTCAAAGATTTTGAAGATCATCAAGGGAATGGGTCAGTTAGTAGAACGCTCATTTTTTTTTTCCTGGTTCCACAGCATGTTATTCTTACTGTTTTTGGGTGCCTTTTAAGGTTGCTTTGTGTATTCTTCCTAATAGCTTGCTTCTGCCACTTTGCATGTTACTTTTCCATGCTTATTTTAAGCACTACTTTTCCAATTGCCAGGTTTCAAAGGGGAGGTGACAGGAAATGGCAATACTGAATGGTTTCCGGAATTTGGAGTTGTGCAAGATGCGGATCGACTTGATGCTATCGGTGCTATAGGTATTTTGTGGAATTAGCTGTCTTTCAGCTTTTCAAATAGAAGAGCAATGCTAAAAGGCTACTTAAATTTGTTGTCCTTAAATTCTAAAGCTGGGATGGTAACTAGGATGCTAAAGTATAAAAATTGTGTCCCTTCAATGTCAGGAATTGCCCGCTGCTTTACCTTTGGTGGGAGTAGGAAGAGGCTTCTGCATGATCCTGCCGTTCCACCGCGGTCTGATTTATCCAAGGAGCAATACATGAACAAAGAGGAGCAAACTACTATTAATCATTTTCATGAGAAGCTTTTCAAGCTCAAAGATATGATGAAAACCAAGGCAACACTGCATGATGATTTTTGCTGACCTTATAAATTTTTCACTTATACCTCACCATGCATTTCAATGTTGCAAAAATTTTTTTTGTCATGAGGTATATGCCTATGTATGAAGTCTGCCAAGGGGTTTAAATGTAAGCTATCAATTTCAGGCTGGAAAAAGGAGGGCTGAGAGAAGGCATAAGTTCATGGAGGAGTTTGTGAGAGAGTTCTATGATGAATGGAACGGTGTAAGCTAATTCCAAGTCCCAGCATGATTATCTCCTTCGGGATCATGTCCTTGGTGTGGATGCTAGGCAAATATATATACATCATGTGAACTTCTTTTCTGTTGATTCTTTTCCACCTCGTTCACAGAGGTATTGTGTGGGTGACTGGTCTTCGAATGAGAAGCAGATGAGGGGGATGTTATATAGTCTTGCACAGGATCATCCTCTGAGGCATTATGTTATCTGATAATTTACATATTGTAAATGTCAGAATCAGTACCTATTATCTCTAGTGACGATCCAAGCTTCCTCTTTCCCATTTGAACAATAACTGCCCTGTCTTACATGGAGCTGATTGATATCATATTATGCAATGATATTTTATGGATGCAAAGATGTTGTACCTACGGATTTCAAGTTGTGAGAAGTCCTAATTAAATTAAAATTTGGTTCACCAGGCAAATAGTATTTGAGTAGGTGTATTTACAGCTTTTTCTTCTTTATCAAGATAGGAGTAATACTATATAGTAAGAAAAGTTTGACATAATTTAATTAAAATTTGTTTATATTTAGGATGAGAATTGAACTAGTCGATAGTGAAAATTACTCATTTATTGAAAAGTACAATAATATTATACACAACAAAAGGACCAGAAGAAATAAGGCAATCCCATTCCATAATATCCAATCAATAGCACAATCAACAATTAACATGAACTCCATTATTATGTAGGGTTGAGCTTCCTAGGACTATATTCAACTCTGCTTCTTTATCATTTTGTACTTGCAAACACCTCAACTAATGACCTTCGCGTTCCTAATAATAAGAAAAATAAAGCGTCCATCATTGGTCACTATCATCGAACTTCGTTTTAATCAATCTTCCAAGTATTTTTGAACTTCTGCAGCATCCCTCCTGTAGAGGTTAACTTTGATTCCATGCTTCATGTACATAGTTAAGGCAAGCTTTGGCACAACAGGGTGGTTCTCCACCACCTTCACATGGTAGCGGTATATAATGCTGGCAGCAGCATATTTCATCTGATAGTATGCAAAATCTTTGCCTAAGCACAAGCGAGGTCCACCATTGAAGGCAGTGAATTTGTAGGCAGACTCGCTCATGAAGCGTCCATCTCTTAGCCATCTTTCTGGCCTGAACTCCCTGCAGTCCTCGCCCCATATGGCTTCCATTCTCCCCATTGCATATATTGCATAGATCACTTTTGTTCCCTTCTTTAGCACTGTTCCATCTGGGAATGTGCCATCTTCAACTACCTGGAAAAAAAATATATTATAAATATGAGACAGTTGCATTCACCCTCGAGTCCCTAGCTGCATTCAATATGACTTTGGATTGTGTGATTTTATTATAGTACTAATTAGCCAATTGGGTGTTTGACTTTGAGATTTGCTAGATTCAAGTTTTGCAGCAACATGCGGCCAAACATTCCTGGTCAAATTTTAGTCATATGTAAGTCTGATTGCAGACATTCAACTACTTAGAATTATTCATTTATTTATGCATATTTTATCATTGTTGGTCACCTGTGCTGTGCCTAATTTTAATGAGAGGCTTGCCAAAGAGCATGTTTGTTAGGTAAACAAAAAAGGTTGACCAAATAGTACTTGCACCTCTGTAATGCATGGATGTCAGTTATAGAGAATTTAATAAATACTCATGTGCCATTTGGCCGGAGGAAGACTTGAAGAGAACCAACATATCTTGATTTATGAAGACTAAACGAACATATAGTGCACGGACGAAATTTAATTCACCAAAAAACTAAAAAGAAAAAAAAGTTTACATATTCGATCCATCATATATCAATTGCAAAGGAAAAGGAATGAGTGTGAGAAAAATTGAACAGTTACCTCCTTGTGATCCACCGGCACAGAAGGGTATAATCTCAGAGCTTCTGAAAGAGCAGCATGCAAATAATCCATCTTCTTGATCTCCTCCGGCCTAAATGTCAAATTCTCAAATTCTTCCTTCTTTACGCCTTCCCTCTGACTCACTACCCTGCATATCTCTTCTACTATTCTCTCCTCCACTTCAGGATTCTGATCAAGCAACCAGAAAAACCAGCTCAAAGCCACAGAAGAAGTGTCCCTCCCTGCTAGTATGAAGTTCACACATATATCCCTCAAGAACTTATTTGAATATGGTTGTCCATTCTCATCCTTCAGCCCCATGAACACAGTTAACAAATCTGACCTTTGCTTATTCTTGTCCTCACAGTGCAAAAAGAGCTCCTTCTTTCTAGTCCTAATAACATTCTCAGCAAACTCATCAACCCCTTTTATTGATTCCTTCAGCTTCCTTTCCACCCCCAAGTTGAGGGACCTCATGGCCTTCCACATGCATGTGGGGGTAACAAAACGTAGCACTGTGGCTTCTGTTGCATCCTCAAAGGCTTTGGCAAATGGTATTTCAGGTAACCCTGGGCGCAAACAACCAGGATCAACACCAAAGGCTATCAAGCACACATTATCAAAAGTTAGCCTTAGTAAGATGTCTTGGAGGTCTATTGCAACAGATTCCTTAACCGCTGCCTCTAAGACAGGTAAGAGCCTTGAGTGGACAAGCTCAAATAGGGACTCAGTTGTTAATTGCCTGAACTTGGTTGAATGGAACTCAATGCTTGCTGTCTTCCTTTGCTTTTGCCACGTCTCCTCGTCTGCATTGAATATACCATCTCCAAGTAGGTCTTTAACTGTGTCCCTGAAGTATTTCCCTTTAGGGAATAAAGGGAACTTGGTTTTGAGAAGATGCTCAAGGTTTCGTGGATCAGAAGTGACAATGCAGTTGAGGCTGCTAAACCACGGTCCTTTGAATCTGAATGTTCCATTTTGCCTGTTAAGTACATCAGTGATCCATTCATACATGTTGGCTCTTAGTCCTGTGACCAAAGAAGGTAACATTCCAAGGACTGGCCAAACGGGTAGGCCATGATGCTTCTTTTGCCTAAGAGAATGAATGACTATGAAGACAGTAATTGCAATGAGAACCTCCAAAATTTGGACATCTTGAAGGAGGAAGAGGCTAAGGGAAAACAAGTTTCCATTGGCAAGGTGGTGGCCGGAGCTAGTGAGATTGAGATTGCTGTGATTGGTCATGGTGTTGGAATGATAGGGAATGCGGAAGTGCATGTGCTTTGGTTTGTTTGAATGGCAATTAATATTGGTGGTGTGGTCATGTATGTTATATGGAGAGTGGTGCCTCGTGTTTCTTGGCGTGCTTAATTTTGCCCAAGCAGTTTTGATTTGGTGAGCTGAAATGTGTGCCAATTGGGTCTTTTCTTTAGTGATTAACTGCTTGCACTACTTGAACAACGTACGAGGGATTGTTCACTTTGGTGATGTTTGCTTGGTATAAGTAATATGAATGAATATGAACGTAAGCATAGTATGTATTTGGAGTGTCAAGTAGGACTACTAAAAAGGGATTACACCTTATGTAGTATTATGACCAATGAGGATGGGAAGTGGTTGCGGCGGATTACCTAAGTGAGAAGGCTCTGTACAGTTCCAATGTCACAAGTTTCTTTGTGATTACGAGCTTTATCAATAACTACTAGTTGTAGTTGGTCCATTTTTTATTAGTGTTGTATTTGAATTGAATATTGATTCATGGCAATTTCTTGTTGTTCCGTTTTATGGTACGCCACACAGGATGGCCAATACTTGTGGGTGGCCTTTTCTGGTGACCCTCGGCAACGTGATCCACTCTATGCTTTATTTTACTACACTTGGCAATGGCAAACATCCATAGTTGTACACACGCTCAACTAACTCAACGAGCATGGAAGTTTGTGTTGGCATAATTCTAATTAATATTATTATGTTTTTGGTTAAGATAAGTATAATTATTTTTAGAGTAAAATATTTTTAAGTTGATATCAATTTCATCTTGAAAAATTTTTTAACATCAATTTAGTCCTAGTATTTTCAAATTGACGTCAATTCAGTTTTAAAAAAAAAATGTTGATATTAATTTAGTCATAATATTTTGAATTTTAGCATCAATTTAATCCTAACAAATTTTCTGTAAAATCAAATTTTCCATCAAATTATCAGTATAGTATACGACTAAATTGATGTCAAACATTATTTTAGTACTAAATTGATATCAACTCTAAAATGTTAGGATTAAGAAAGATATTTAGTCTTATTTTCACTTCACCAATTGAGTTTATAACTTGGGAAAAAATAGGATGGTGGTTCTCAAATCTCAACAACCTAAAGTAATATTGCTCCATAATTTTACTGTCATAAGTTGTTAATAACCATTGATATAGCTATATTTGAGCTTAAATTAATTTTTATTCATAATGCTATATGCACTTAGATCAATCTCTATGTAATTTGTCGGCAGGTTAATCTCGAATTTTGGTTGAAATGTTAAATCAAAGAGTTTTCTTAACTAGGTTGCACTAGCACAGCGGGTAAAATATTGCTTAGTAAAGAAGCACAATAAGTTAGGGTAGAACAATTCCAACAGATCAACATAGGCACGTAAAACAACAATCAACAGAGAAGAGGAGGGGTTGTTAAAAGAACTGGATATCATCCAATAATGCTAAGTGGTTGATGGTTAGTCAAAAAAAAAAAATAGTTTTGACACTAATTCAAATTTGTGGTTGAGATTTGATTCTTGTTCTAGGAACGTTAAAATCCGATGAAAGGCAATTTTGAGGAAGGAGTGTAGATGAACCTTGGAGCCTGTTGCTCACCTAATATCACATAATGAATAATTCAAAAGTAGTCAAGAAATCTTGTTCCATGGGAGGCATTGAGTGATTGGATGCCCACAATTCAGAGTACATTTGTCATAAAATTGGGAAGTTTCCAACAGGCCGCAATCTAATTGTAATAAACTTAACAAAAATGTGAAATTTCTACACTGATACCTGCTAGGATGAAAATTTCTAAATGTCAAGTACAACCCAAAAAATAAAATGTCAAGTTTATCCCCAGTTGTAACTTCCCGGTTGTGTTTAAAGAAGAAACCCTGTATTCGAATTTCGCTTCAGTACTGGGCCTGAATGACTTGGAAATTCGGATTAAATATAAATAAATACATCAAGATTTATTTAGATATAAAATTTACACAAAACTGGTTTAAAATATAATTATCATAATTTTTCTGAGAGAGGTTTTTTTTTTTTTTTCGCGTAACAGATAATTCATAATTTTGAGCTTTGAGTTGTTGTTGTTATTGTTGTTGATATTATTATTATTATTTTTCGGTCAATCACTCCTTTTTCCTTTTCAACAAACAGTCCTATTAATTCTTAAGCATTAATTTTAATTTTTTTAATGGGGGAGGCCTTCTAACCACTATCGGACTCTAATGGCTCGAATCTGAATGTATTTTTTTGAAGGTGGACATATTTTCCACAAGATTAACATCTCATGTGCATTGTCAAGCTTTATAATTTTTTTTTGGTCAGGGGAAAAGGATTCAATATCCGCTGCTTGACTCTAAAAGGCTCGAGCCCAGGATGCACTGCTTCAAGGACCACAGAATGGCCGGCTGATCTAGAACCTTGAGTGCGTTAAGCTTTATAATTTAAATCCAATTTGTTGCAGTTTCTAAAAGAAATGCCAGCCCAATTAGCTTGAAATGGGTCTAGAGTCTAGACTTACAAGTCCAATGTAATCCAAAATCTATTGGTTTCTCCATCGCAAGCCACCTTTTCCATTATGAAGTGGGAATTTTATTTCATTTGATTCTATTCGAAAGCATTTTATAGAGAAAATTTGGAAAATTAGGATCTCATGGCCTTGATGTAATGAAATGGCCCGTATTTTGACTGTGGCCCCCGAATTTGATGACCATTTGGCCTTCCTCCTGGCCACATTCTAAAATGGTATGATTTATTTAAAATGATCATTTTTCCTGATCCACGATTCTTCGAATTTAAGCAATTAAACTGAGAAATACATTTATTTAATCCTTGAACTAAGCTTTGGATTTAAGGTCATATATGTCTGATCCTTGTTTGATTATTTTTTATAAAAAATTTAATTTTAATATACTATAAGTATAAAAAATAAATATTTAATTATATATTATTATATTAATAAAATTATTTAATTTTCACAACTATTATATCAAAAATCTCACATATAAAATATAACTTGCCCTATTTATTGAGTCAGAAGAAAAAACAATCCTAGGTTGGTAAAAAAAAGGAGATAAATTACACTGACTTCTTATAAAATTAAGTGATATTACATATGATGCCTATTAAATTTTTATGTTTACACTAACTTTCCTTTGGAGAGATTAGTATCATATTTATAGAGATATTTAGTATCATATTTTATAAAATACAATAATATTATGTACAATATCACCTATATTTTAAGAAAGGTCAATATATAATTTTAAAAATTAAAGAATATCATATACAATACCATTTAACTTAAGAAAAAGTCAATATAATTTATCCCAAAAAAAAGGTGCATAGTCAATAGACTTACCCTGCAATTGAGCCTATTCATAGTCGTTCTTCACATCATAAAAGTAGGTCTTTCTTAGCTATTCCCCATAGTTAGCATAGAATTATATTTTTTTCCCTATAAATGACTATTTGATATTTTTTAAGATATCATATTTCAGTTTGATGTTATTCTTTTCAGAGTAATATTACACAGTTAAAAAAAAATTAATTTGTTAATTCTTTTAGTAGAAAATATGAGTGACTATTAAATGGAACAAAATATGATCATCCCCTTATTTATTTAAAGATTAATAAGTATGTCATGTTATTCTTCTAAATAAGTTTTCTTAAAAATTCTTACTCTTTAATTTTTTTACTTTTTTAAAAAGATATTTTTCATAACAAATTAGAACTGAAAAAAATACCATTTTTTGAAGTATGATTAATTTGGTAAAAAATTTGGATTACAGAGCAGATGAAACTTATTTGTCGTTTGAATTATAGACAGATTCCAGAGCACAATGGCATTTTTTGATTATTTGCCTTTTAACTTTCTTCATGGCCACGTGCCACTCCTGAGTCCCCATTTTCCACTACGGTTCATTTAAAGGTAATAGCTCTCACACTTTGGTCATAGTCATATTCATACATAAAGAGTATCCAATAAAGAGAGTATTGAACAGCTCTTTGCCTTGTGAGCACTAGCTAGAGCTCAGCTCCAATCCAATATGGCCACTTTGTGGACCTTACTCTTTTGCTGCCTCCTTCCCACCATTGCCTCTGCCGGGAGAGAATATTCCGGCGAAGCGACATGGCAGCAGGAGGCTGACAGGGTGAAGGACTTGCCCGGACAGCCGCCAGTGAAATTCAGGCACTACGCTGGTTATGTGAAGCTAAGGCCACATGAAGAGAAGGCATTGTTCTATTGGTTCTTTGAAGCTCAAGAAGCACCCTCACAAAAGCCTCTTGTGCTTTGGCTTAATGGAGGTATGTACTATACTATGCAACCTCTTCTTCTAATCCCAATTTTCATATATATTTCAAATTTTCTTTACCCCTTTCAATCCTTAAATTAGCATGTTTGGTTTCAACTTTAGAAAGCTCCAAATTATAGGTCAGACAAAATATGCGTTGTAGTTAATTTATGTGAAGTGCAAAATAACTTATATTTTAAAACATCTTGAGATAGTTATATAAATAAAACGTTTTCTTCTGACCTTGCTAAAATTATAGTTTTGAAATTCCAAACAAAAAAATTCAAACAACTATTTATAAATTTAATATCTGTGTGCACACGACACAGCCACAATCATAAGGTGGTATTATATTATATTTATGTGCACAGCGACAGTCCATAAGGTCCCAGCTTTCTCGCCCTGCAACTTTAGCTATGTCTTTTTAGTCTTTGGATTCTTTTTTCTCTGCTAAAACTTTGTCTTTTAAAAACAACTTGTGCAGACAAAGAACAATTAAGAAAAAGATTACTGCATGCTTTTTCTTTTAACTTGAAAAGGGTAAGAAGCCTACGAAGAATAAGGATAAAGAAATGGAGGTGCTGCTATATTGGGTGGCAGAAATGATGTGGTTACGTAATTTCTGAGTCGTTGTTACCAATGGTCACAGAGCCCAAAGTACATTTGGACCAGTAACGGACTCAGTGACAGTATGATACTCGGACTGTGAAATTGTCATGATTTTCAAAACAGAGAGAGAATATTCCCAGCTGTTATAGCTACAACGGGAGAATGTTAGTAGTGGAATGTTATGTTATTTAACATAAAAATACAGACATTATAGAGGGAAAAAAATAGTATATTAATTGCCTTTTTTATTTTAACATTCACTGTTTTTATAATTTTTCTCTTTTTATATTTGTTTCCATAATATTTATTTTTATGTCCCAATATTATTACTCTATTATTATCACCTAACTCTTAGTGGAAGAAAGAATGGAGGTAGAATGTAGAAACACGTCCGAAAAAAGTTATGTTTGAACGACGGTAGGAAAATCGATCTTTTTGTCTGCTAGGAACTTGAATTTATGTTAGAAGAATAATTCTTACTTAGAAATGAATGATCAAAGTCATTATTGTGAGAATGACAGTCGGGAGAAGCGACTTTAATTTCCTTCTTTTTAAAAAAAAATAAAATTGGATGTATATAGTTTCAGCTTAGAATGATCTTCTAATTAATCGGTTTTCTTTTCTCTTTCTTTACTGCTTTTGTTTTATGTTACAGTCACGATGCAGTGAACGAAACCATAAGAGTCATGATTCTTGTTGGGGAAAAAAAAAAGTCATGATTCTTGAATATTACTATATTGATTATATCTGTTTTATATTTTTGCACCAAATTAAAATTGTTTTTTATTTTACAAAATATTTACATTTGTAATCCTTCACAAAATTTATTAGTAGTATTTTCCTCCAATGAAATCGGTTTATGTTCCATGTACTGCCCTTTTCTTCTTTGAATTTGTTCTGTCCAATCACCAATTAATGCGACAAAATTATAGGACCCTTCTTGTCTTGACCTTACTTACAGACAGCTCTGGCCCAAGCTAAAGACTAAAGAGAAGCGACACGATGCTTTCTTTCACGCGTCTGACTTTGGAGGATAATAACGATACATGCACACACCTATTGTTTTTCACGATGAATAAATTTCTTGGGGTGTCCCTCTCTGTTCTCTACCCCGCAAATAAAATTAAAAACAAAAAATTGTGAGAGAACTATGGCATTTGGTAGAAAAATAATGTTATTCGCACTCAATTTTAAAACTTATATTAAGAAATATATTAATTGTGAAGAAATCTTATTTTTTTTAATCAATAATTAAAAAATATTTTAATATATCCCTTAAATTGAGTCACACAAAATTAAATATAAATAATAAAAGCTAGTGAAAACCAAAATTGCAAGTTGCAACCTCTTTTTTAACTTTGAATGGGAAAGGAGCACCTTTCTTTTGCTTGCTTTTCTAAAGGGCGAAACTCTTGACAGTGATACTTCTATCAACAATTATATTACTCTACTTTGTTCACATTTCTATTTAAACCTATTGTTTTGGTAACATATTTAAACCCCTTTTCATGAAATATAGATTTTAACGGAAATCCAAGATAGATGCTACCAAAAATCAAATCAAAATAACTTAATGAAGTAATTTGATTAATCTAAACTGTATTCCTTTTTGGACTAGTAATTAGTGATGTAATAAATGAATCTGTTGATATTGTTTCTTTACTAGGACCTGGTTGCTCGTCGATTGCTTATGGAGCTGCACGAGAGCTTGGTCCATTCCTTGTTGAAGACAAAGAACGCCTCAAACTTAATAAATTCTCTTGGAACAGAGGTAAAGTTATTGCATATTTTGATTTATTTATAATATATTTAATTAGATACTTAATTAGTTAATTTGGGTTCACCAACATCTGTGGTGTGTCATTACTTTTCCAGTTGCAAATATCATATTTTTGGAGTCACCAATTGGTGTTGGCTTTTCTTACACAAACAATTCCAAAGACTTACATGAGCTTGGGGATAGAGTTACTGCTATCGATAACTATGCCTTCTTGGTTGGTTGGTTTAAAAGATTCCCTAGCTTCAGATCCCACGACTTTTATATTGCTGGAGAGAGCTATGGAGGTACCATTTCAAAATAATGCATTCGCAATTATGAACAATCTCTAAGTAAATAAATAACATTAATCGTTCATATAGTCCATTTATTCCTTGGTTTAATTTCTTCCTTTCTTTCTTGTTTTAACCAATTATTTGTTAATCATGAGTATCCCATATTCTGAAGCACATTTTTGCACGTTTGAAATGATAGGCCATTATGTTCCACAGCTTGCCGAGCTCATCTATGAAGGAAACGAAGATACCAAAAAGGGCTTTCACATAAATCTCAAGGGATTCATGGTAACTAAGACTATCATCCTAAAAAGATACTAGTAGCATATTTGGATTTTTCTTTGAAAAGCTCAAAGTATAGTTTGGTAGCTTTTACTTAAATCATAATTTTAGACTTTCAAACAAAAATCCAAACATATATTAGACACCCCAAATGAGATAAAAGTTAAAAATGATCTACTATTTGCATTACCTTTCACAAACATAGCAATTGATTAACATGAGCGTCTTGTCACAATAATTCAGGTGGGAAATGCCGCTATTAATGATCTTACAGATATAAATGGCGTGGTTGATTATGCTTGGAGCCACGCCATCATCTCAGACCAAGTCTACCATGGAATTAAAAAAAATTGTGACTTTAGTGAAGAAAACCAAACAAAGGCTTGCGATATCAGTGTTGAAGGATTATTAGAAGCTTACACCGAGATTGACATATATAGCATTTACTCACCTATTTGCCTCAATAAATATCAAAAAGCAGTTTCGGCCAAACTTGTCGTTGCTCCTCGTCTTTTCACACGACATGTAAGTCTTTCATTCCCTACAAAAAAAAAGAAATTTTTTATATAGTTATTTGAAAACATTTTCATTTTTGCACATGTACATAATTCCGAGTGTCTTCCACTCACTATTGTTCATGAACAGTTTTGTTAGAACGTGATGTTAACCTTTCAAAATATGATATAACAATCTCTATTCAAATTAAAGACAACGTATCCCATCATAATTATTTGTCATTTTGATTTATTTAAAGGAATTTTTTTTTAATAAATAGTTTCCCTTTAAAAATACTCTCTCTAAAAGAATATTTATATTCTAGAGGATCTGATATATCATATACTAATTTTACTATATACTGCAGAAGGTTGGTTGGAGGAATTAATAGGAAAAAAGTTGGAAAGCTACTATACTAATTAATATCTTGCTAATAACATAACACTGAGCATAATAAATATTTCTGTTTATATGTTTTGTCCTTCAGGATCTATGGCATACGCTACCATCAGGATACGATCCCTGTACAGAGGATTATGTTGCCAAATACTTCAATAATAAGGATGTTCAGAAGGCCCTACATGCCAACATCACCAACTTGTCATATCCCTACGCCCTTTGCAGGTAGATATTTTCACAGATAGTTTCACTATATTTATCGTTAGGAACTAAAACAGTTCAATTATAATGTAGCAATTACTATTTTACTAATAATTCTCACAGTAAAATCTTTAAGATGGAGGATTAGGTTTCTAATTTTAACATCGCACTTAAGTTTTAAAGACATGAGTTGAAACTAATTGAGCTTAAAGTTCATTGGTAATATGAAATTTATTTGGTATGCGGTATATTATTATTTTTTCAAAGAAACAATTATGAAATAATTAATGAGATCCATCATGTATTGTGACCCCTATATATATATATAGAAATGAACCCGACAAAATAGTTAATTTCTTCTTAGTACTGCCAATGTTTAACCTTATGTTTCATACATCTATAGTCTTTGTTACACTTATATATATATATTAGACTATCACGAATTTGTGCTTTGACATGTTTTGTTTTATGAAGCAATGTAATTCAGAAATGGAATGACTCACCAAACACAGTTCTGCCAATTATTCAGAAGCTCTTACATGCCGGCTTACGCATTTGGATCTACAGGTACTCCAAAATAACTTCCAACTTCACATGACATGTTGACAGCACAGTTGTTGGTATATAAAATTTTCAGACATCATTGGAACATGTGGAGAATCATGTATAATAATTGGGAATCTCATTTGTTCATAACCGGAGATTTCAGTTATTTTATTTGTGGAAAGATTTTGTATCTACTACTAATCATATACACCATATTCACTAGAAACCAAATGATGGTTGTATGTTGATAACTTTTCACACATGCAGTGGGGACACAGATGGTAGAATTCCGGTGACATCAACAAGATACAGCATAAACAAGATGGGTTTGAAGATAAAGAAAGGGTGGAGAGCTTGGTTTAGCAAGCGTCAAGTGGCAGGGTGGATGGAGGAGTATGAGGGTGGCCTCACATTTGCCACCATTAGAGGTGCTGGCCACCAGGTTCCTGTCTTTGCACCACAGCAATCCCTTTCTCTCTTCACCCACTTCCTTTCTTCTCAAAGCTTGCCATCTTCTCGCTTCTAGCTATGTAACTGCACTTATGGTATGTGCAACAAAATTTCCTTGAAATAAAAATAACTCATGAATCCATCTGTTCACTTTGATAAATTAATTTGAACTCTTTGCACTTCGTAATTACGATTATCCCTTGTTTTTGGGTGAAATAGAGGATACCTTGATCGGCGGAGAAAACGGGGAAATCACAATGAATCATGGTTCTATTGGCTCACTTTGGAGTGAATATTGTCAGCATTTTTGCATTGAGCTTGAAATGATGATTTGGATTTAATATTGAAGGATAGCATGCAAAGTGTTGATCTTGCATTTGTTGGTTTAAATCATGGTAGTCGAATCAACTTCAAATAATTTGACTTAAGTTGAGTTGATTTATTATAAAGATAACAAACAAGCCAACCGGCCCACTCGCCCCACCTAGCCCTGCCATGGGTCAAGCCTAAAGAGGGACAGGCCAACCCACCACAGTAATATGCATTAAATATGTCAATCTGCTTTGATTTTATGCTGGTTGGCCTGTCAAAAGAATTAAAAAAAAAGTCTCTTTTTTATATAAATTAATTTATCTAATTTTTTTTAAAAAAAGATAAACAAACTTTTAATTAAATATAACAAAATAATATTGACACAAATTTTAAAAAATTCCTAATTACCTAATTTAATACCAAATTAAAATAATATGCCATCAAAAGACATTATTTAACAATTCAATATCAAATTACCTATAAATATAATAGATATTTAACTACTGCAGTCATTTTTGATAAGAATCACATCTTTAAACCAAAATAATCACAGCAGAGAAGCTCATTAACCAATATTTAAATCTAAACATATTAAAAAATTTTCACTCTATAAATTAATTATGATCACAATAAAGTATAAATTTATAATCAATAATATAGTCTACAAAGTATAAATATAATCAACAATATATAAGTGTATTTTATGAAAAAAAATATATAGGGAAAAAAAAGAGGTGACCTGTAGGTCAAATCTGCCCCATCCCACTTTCACCCGCGAGTTATGCAGCCCAAAAAATATGTGTTATGCGAGTTTGATCCATTTTACCATTTCTAATTTATTATAAAGTAAAACTCTCTCATGCTAACTAAAACTCAACATTTTATTTTAAAAAACAAAAATACTAAATGGTACCAAAGATATTTTGTGAAACAACGTGTAAAGTGGAAAAAAGCAAATAACTTCTATGTTTTTATTAACCATCGTTTTTCTCTCTTGTCTTCTAAATACTTAAGTGAATTATATTTTATCTAATAATAAAATTACATTTCAAATAAAAATATGAGTTCTATTATAATTAATACTAAAATATTATCCTATCAGTTGATGGAATACAATCCACCTAAGTATTTCATATCCATGCATCAAGTTCTCCCTCTCATGATTGGTTAATCAGATTTCATAACCGTCGTACATAAATAAATTCGTGTTATATAGCATTTTTTTTGGAAAAACAACTGTAAGCTATCTCAACCAACTTTTGGTCATAAATTCTATGTGTATTGACCAAGATGTCCGGGCCTAATCATAGGGTGTTCGGTTGCGTCGATCAAATCCATTTTTGAACTTTTTTGGTCTTACGTCGCTCCAAACCTAATTGTGACTGTAGCTCAAATCGGCCCAATTTGGACCACGTTTTAACTCCGGAAAAACTAAGTCCAAAACCATGAAGCATCTGACAGAAAAAAAGAAAAAGAAAAATACTTTCAAGCAAAAGCAAGAGCACTGAAGTGAACTCGAAGGTTAACTATCGTTCCCGACCAAAAAGCAAAAAAATGGTTAACTGTCGTTTTCATCCAATTTCACTTCACAGCCTTTGCCGTGAGGGGCGGCGATGGTGGTGATTGTTCCCTGAGCTCGTAGCTTTCCAAGGTTCACTCTTTTACCCTTTTCACATCTGAATATTACATACCCACCATCTCTTTCATGAGTTTTATTTACGTCTTAATTATATGTAGTTATAATTTGTTATCGTTTCTGGTGTTGTGTAATGTTGAGGTGTTGATCTACTTCTTCATTTGGGTTTTGTTTGGTTTTGGTTTTCTCTTTATCCACACCCATTAGCTGCTACAGCAGTTCTATGCCTTTTCCCTTTGCTGGTACCCAAAAGGATGAGGCTTTAGTGAAATGAATGCTGGGATTTATTTACCGAATTTCTAGTCTTAAATAGTGTGAATTGTTGAATGCCCCATTTCATTTTTATGAGGAAATAGAATAAATTTGAAACCTGGTAGGTTGAGAAGAGGAGGGAAATAGTGGAGAAGTGAGGATCGGTGTATCTAGAATTGGGAATAACGATTTAGGATTAACCACTTGCTCAATTGGGATAGATGAGCTGAATGCAACCATTGTTCATCAGTTCTTGGCAGCCAATTTCAATCTCAAAGCCTCTATTATGAAAAGCAAGTGGTCAGTTAGTCAGCTTCTCTAAGTAGTGTGACTTGGACTAGGTCATGATTCAGGTAGGATTTGTGTTGTTGGGTTTGGGGGAATTGTCAATTGTGAGCAGAAGGTGGGTTATTTATGATGGATCAACAATTCCAGTAACGCGCAGGGTTGAGCTGCAGTGAGACAACAGCGGCAGAGCAGCAACCCAATTAGATCGAGAGAGGGAGCAGGGAGGGTTATGAAGGAGGTAATGTTGATAGGCTGCCAAGAAGATGTTTATAGAAATGCCGGATTGCAAGCATAATAAGCTGCTTATTTTACACTTTTATTTCAGTTGATCACTTTCTCTGTCTTAGCTCGAGTACTTCCATCATTAATCATGTGATCACATGTGTGCGAGTGTTTGTGATTTATATTGCCCAATTTTCTGCGAATGTCACATATTTTCTAACTTGAGCAGCTACATTATAACTGATGTTGAGCCATTCTTTTCTTTGGCAGTATATTTCCAGCATCTAAAACTTTATGTGCATAAAAAGCATGCTCAGCTGTGATTAGAAGCTTCTTTTTCCCCAAATCACCAATGGCTTTCTTATTTCACAAATTTCAAGAGGTATCTCTTTATCTTATGTTTGAAAATAAATTACTTTTTGCTGCAAATAGGCCAAAATATGTATAAATTATTACTTAATTTTTATTAAAAATTAAAACTATGGAGAAAAAAAGGTAGTCGGTGCTTTTATGAATGCCTATGTGGTGTAGAATTAGTGATAAAGCTCATTCAAAGCATAATATATTTTGTTTTGTCCAGTATAGCATAATCCATTGTACTAGAAAAATTTCCATCTGCCTGTATCATTTGCAGAACTTTTTCTACCCTAATAAGCGTGAAGTAGACAGAAAGTCCAATAAATTTTATTCTTCATATTCTGTTATTCTCTCCATCTTTTGTGTTGTTTCATGACCATTCAATATATTTGAAAACTTTTATTCCAAGGTTCTATAACAGTGTGATAGAGAACGCTGTTCTGTGTAGACGTTGAGCATATAAATGCTCTGAAAGTAATGACTAGATACTTATTTGACAGAAGTGTGATATATTAATTTTTGGAGGTTTTCTTATTAGTTCTTAGTTCTTACAGATATCACTGTCTTATAATTTCTCCATCGTATTATGTTACGCTAAACTATAGTTTACCTGCCACCCATCCTGTGGAACTTATCACAACAATCTTGGTCTGAATTCGTTTTCAGGCTGTAAAAACCCTCGCAAAAAATCCTGTTTTTGCTAGGGATCCAAGACAACTGCAATTTGAAGCTGACATTAACCGCTTGTTCCTTTATACAAGGTCAGTGTTTTTCTGGTTTCTGCGTGTAATAGTGAATAGTAAGTGTGCATTAATTATGAGTCATGAAATTCTATTTTATTTTTAGGTGAATCTGATTTGGAGTTACTTTACTGCCCCTCTTTTAATGGAACATTTTGCTATCCATACTGTGTTTTATATGTGAGCCAATATTTCTGGTGAGCTCAAACTCAGGATTTCCTTCTCTCTTATTCATCCCACTATGGTTAGCTTAAAGGCTGTTGTTACTGTTGGTATTTAGGGGATTAGATGGAAAAGGGAAAAGAGAGATAGAAGCAGCCTATAATATATTACTAATTAATCAGAATGGTTTGACACTAAACACTGACGTTATAGCCCTATTTATATTAATCAAAGGTGGCTGAAGCCAGTCAAATAGATTTGTCAACGTTCAGTTTGGCCATCAGCTTGATTGGCTAGTAGAATTTCATATTTTCATACAATTTTCATCAGCACTTAAACAGCTTGGATTATGAACATTTCTTCTGATATAGACAATCAATGGGATTGTCCTATTTTAACATCTTGATGTATTTTGCTCATGCAAAAGACTTAAATATCCAGCTACAATCTGTTGGGGAAGAATGCTGATGAAGCAGATGCAGAAGAGATCATTGAAATGGCCAGTAAAGCCTCTGTTGCTGTTCAACAGATACAAGTGCAAGAAAATGTTCATTCTCAAATTAAAGCATTTTGCACGTTCATGGATGAAGTTCTTCTTCCCAATGGAAAGGGGGTGAATGCCCCCCTTGATTTATCTCGACAAGCAAATGCAGTGCCTCACTGTGACGGGCTTAGTGTTGCTGTGGCCAGGAGTGACCCACCTACTGACAATCCTCGTGAGCTTGTTTTTGCTTTAATTTTCCCTTCTTTTGTTTTTTTGCTTGCTATTTTGCATGATTTTACTCATCGCTTAGTCATATACTGTTTCTCTTCCTTTTGATCCATGTTGGTATAGAAAAATTAGGCTAATCTATTAGCAATGATTACCAATATTATTTGTTCATAATTTTCACATTACTGCAGAGTTTTCTACCTTTCCCCTATTTAGTCTGTTCACACTGATTATTAATGTGGTTTTTGCGCAGCTGTCCCTAAACGAAGATCATTAAGCCTAGCTGAAGTTTCTCAGAAATTAAAGGATCAATTTGGCTACACACTTAATGTTAAACCTTCTCAAATATCTCACAAGGATGCTGGCCAAGGTCTATTTTTAGATGGTGAAGTAGATGTTGGTGCTGTGGTTGCCTTTTATCCTGGTGTAGTCTACTCTCCAGCCTATTATCGTTATATTCCTGGGTACCACCTTGATGAGCAGAACCCCTATTTGATTACAAGATATGACGGGACTGTCATTGACGCGCAACCTTGGGGTTCTGGAGGTGATGAGCAAGAACTGTGGAATGGTAGAAAAATGGCAGTAAACAAGCCTGATATGGTAGGACCTGAGAAAGGTTCAGACAGCATGAATAAGCCTTTGGAAGGATCTCAAGTAGATAATAGTGATGATGTACTTGAGCGTCGAAACCCATTAGCTTTAGCTCATTATGCTAATCACCCTGCCAAAGGGATGCTTCCAAATGTCATGATTTGTCCTTATGACTTTCCATTAGCTGAAAACAACATGACAGTTTACATTCCTAATATATTATTTGGAAATGCAGAAGTACATATAAAGAGATTTGGCGACTTTTGGTTCAGATCTGGAGTGTCAAGAAGTAGTGAATCACATGTCCCTACTCTGAAAACTGTTGTTTTGGTAGCAACTAGAGCTCTTCAAGATGAGGAACTCTTCCTGAACTACAGGCTGAGCAACTCTAAGCGGTGGCCAGAATGGTATGATCCAGTGGACGAAGAATAGGACATGAGAAGATGGACCTAGCCAATGAATATTAGAGCCAATAGTTTCTACAGAAATTCAACACACCTTTTTCTCATGGTTGCTTTATGAAGGCATTTTTCCTTTCTCTTTTGTCTCATAGAAGCTATATTAGTCTTCATTGTTTGGATATTATTTCTTTGTAGTAAGAACTAGTGTATTAACTTGTGCAATGCACAGATAATGAAATTTTTTACACATGTGATGTGATTACAATTTTTAATCAATTTAGTAATTTTTTAAAATATGCATACATATAAATTCTAATATTTAAATTTACAAATTATTACACAGTATATAAAAATTTTAGTCATTGGCACTACCATTTCAACATATTACATTGGATTGGACTAGACTCATGCGTCCTATAGTTTGGCCCAAGAACGACAAGCTTGGCCCTTGGTGGAGGTAGCTCGGATATGGCCCAATAGGTCCATCAACGCCCGGATCACACTCAAGAATATTAGATCCTATAATAAGGGTAATTATCACAAGGAATCAAGTTATTAATGAGGAATTGATCCTCCTCTGATTTATCCTCATTATAATTAAGAAAAGAATTAAGAGGATTTGCATATCTCGATTAATAAGGAGAGATCCTATTACGATCTGTTACAATAATACCGATCTAGAATATAAGGATTTCAGAACATGAGGTAATATTATCTAGCCAATTTTAACCTAATATCACCTAGGATTTTCTCTGAATTTAAGCATTAGAGTGTCTTTACAGGTCCCATTGGAGTCGTTTCTAGTTTGGAGAAAACGACTTGCACTAAATTCTTCCAACAAGAACATTCATATATAAAAATCCAAATGGAAGAGAAAATGCAGAAAACGATCTGCACCATTCAATTCTTGCAACAAGAAAATTCATATATAAATAATCCAAATGGAAGAGAAAACGCAAATTGAGATGGTAACAGTCATCTTCCTTTACCGTAAGCTAATAGTGTCATAGTATGCTTCCTAAAAAGTAAAAAGAATTCTCATGTATAGTTTTTCTGTAAAGATGACAAACGAGTCAACCAATGACTATTACGCGCTAGTAGTTGTAAACATTCAGCACACCTTTTCTCACGGTGTTATGAAGGCATTTTTCCTTTCTCTGTTGTCTCGTAGAAGCTGTAGTAATCTTCATTGTTTCTATATATTATCTTTAGGTAGTAACAATGAGTTCGTTTCTTTTTATGAAGCTATAGATGATAAATTTTAAGGGATTGATTTAGTTTCTGTTTTAGAAGTCAACATCCACGTCATGGTTTCAACAAAATATTGATACAATTAAACCAATAAACTAATATTTGCATGCTAGTTTTTTACGGTGACGCAATGGAGGTCTCAAACTGTTGACTGGTTGAGCTCTCAACCATAGGAAAATGCCACCACGGAGTATTCAATTGAAATCGCCACCAAAGATCATCTCAGACTAGGCTTGAAATATATAAGAACAAACCCCACCGATCCCACAATAGGTGGAGGGTATAACGGGAAAAAGCCACCACGCACTACCAAAGATCACGTCAACTAAGCTTGTTCCATATAACTTATGATCTGTTGAAGTTTTATGTGGTTAAATGAACACCAAAAACAATCAAGAATCATGCATCTACCACGTATTTTCTTTCACTATAAAACTTCATTTCGTTAAGTAAAATATCCGCTTGAGTCCATTTTAACTTTTGTTAGTAAATTGAGAATTGAATGGGTGAGAGAGCAACATTGAAGCATTATTATACATACAAGAACAGACCTCACCGAGTAGAGGTGTCTTCACCATGCTTGGAGTAGGTGGAGGGTGTAAGGGAAGACAGGTATGTTCCGGTTTTTTTACGGTCTGAAAGACAGCAGATTACAAACCATCGCAAAAGAAATATGGTTGAGCTAGCTAGTCTCCACTTTCTAACGTAGCTCCAATTATCTCAGTCAGCAAGTGGAGAACAGATAAATAAAGCTTAGGTAATCAACATCATATGATGCCAATATAAAATTGTATTTGTTTATTAGAGATCTTTTAATTGTTCTCTAACACCGAAAATCAGCCATAAAAATCAGTTGTGGAATGTCAACTCCGTCCTTTTAAATTTATTTTAACATAGCTAAATTTTCTCAAATAAAGTTTTCTAAACAAATGAATTATCAATTATTGATTTCAAGTAGTTCTTATTAATTATTGAATCATACCATATGCCAAAGGACTGTAGCCTCAGCTGAGCAGTGTCCATTTGGCATGTGGGAAAAATAAAATTAAAACATGGGTGAAAATAGAAAGGATAATGTTAATGAAGGCTCGAGATCTTTTGATAGAATATTCTATTTCATTTTTTAAGGATTATAATTTTTGTTATTTAAAACTCTACGTAGACTCTCTGCCTGCATTTTCTTGGGTTCCTCAGCAAAGTGCTTGTTTCCCGGACAGCCATATACGCAGTCTTTCTTCTATGTTTTAATCAGTAATTACCTCTGACTTATGATAATTGGCAATATAATATTTAATTATTTCAATTTTGTTATTGTCGATTATGAGAGGGATTTTCGAACTCAGCTCTTGATTTAATCATGCATAAGTTGACTGATAATCCTATAGAATTTGCTTGTGATAGAATGGCTATACGTACATGCAAGACTTTTGAGTCTTTATACTCACGACTATTGAGGCCTATTATAGTTGAGAGGCTGCTCGGAATGCCAAACCTCTAGCGTATGCCGCATACTAATTTGACCAAACTTACCATTTTCACTTTGGCTTTAGAGGCCAAGATTTGCTTAGTTGGATAGATGATAAAGAAAACAACTTTATTATGTCGTTATTTTAAGAAGTAATACTCTATTTCTTGTTCTGAAAAGATTTTTATTTTTAATACTTGTGGTAAATGTTTTCTCATGTTCCTTCCTTCTTATTATTACCTTTTTAATTTTGAAACTCTAGTAAAAAATAAAAAAGATTTTTTTATACCATAATAATACAAGAATTTAAATTTATGCACATTATAAATTACTTAAATATTAAAAAAATTTATATACAATAAACATGGATACTAGAGAAAAATAATTAGTTATATAACTGTTAATGTTCTTTATTAAAGTATCGTATCTTATTTTAAAAATTAATAATGTCGCGTGCGTTAATTAGTTAAAAACAAAATCTAACACGTACGATAAAAACAATAAATGTTTATCTTTTTCGACTTTTGTTGGGACGATAAGTATTATTTTGTGGTAATCTTTTTTTTTATTTTTGTCGGAATACTAAGGCTTGATTTGGTATTATTATGATTTTTTTAGAGTGGTTGAATTTTTTGGACTTTCAATAAGTATTTTTAAAAAGTTATAATAGAGTCATTTGATAAAATAATATAAAAATTATTTTCAATAAATAGAAGTTACAAGAATAATATTTGATAAAGTTACTCTTAAAATCTAAAATAATTATAATAGATAAATATTAATAAGAATAATTCTTGCCTTTATTATCTTTTTTTTTTTTTTGATAATTCAAAGTACATAATCTTAACTCACCATAACATAGTGAGAAGCAAGTCGGAGAAGAAAGTATTTGAAAAGTTAAACTAAGAATTATATATTATATCCATGTAATTAGAGGTTCATGAGATGAAAACAAAATATATTACTTCTAAATGATGGTCAATGCTATTGCCACCATGATAGCTATAACTAGAGATCTATGGTGTACTTCGACAGACGGTGATTATATATGAGAGATCGATGGAAATTGCGTGGGAATAAAAGAGATTAGCGGGAGAATTAGAAAGTAAAATTGAAAATTAGAACTCTTAATTAATAAAAGGATAAAATTGGATTTCTATTAAAATTTAAGGTTATATTAGTCATTTAAATTTTAGAGAGTATAAGTCAGCTCCAAAAAATATCTTATTAGAGCTTTTGAGAGTACCTTCTAACTTTCAAAAGTCAAGAATAAAAGTATCCTAATATTTTAATTTATCAAATAAACAAAGTTAACTTATGCTTTCATAAGTTAAAGCACCTCTTAAGATAATACTGTTAAACTAGACCTAAGCATGTTTTGATGAAGGTACGAGCATGTGTTTATTTTTTCAACTAATATGACAAAGGCAGAAATCATGGGTAGAAATAAAAATAAAAGAAAAAACTGTTTCTAGTTTTAATATTCGTGCTATTCGTACCCATCACAATTTGTATTATTAAGCATTATTCTTATTTTTCATGATGATGTAGAAGTTTATTTAAAAAAAAAGTCGCTACTTTGTTCCTACATTCTTGTAATGATTGATGAGGTCATAGTTCAATCCTTAACTTTAATTTTTTTAAACATATTTAATTTTATATTTAGTATTTGATTCTTTAAAAATTAAAATTAATCTTTTGATATACGATTCAAAATATTACTCTGACAGATTAATGAAACCATATATAAGTTGAAGCAGTTTTTTTAATTTACATGTTCATCAAAAGATAAATTAAAGGTAACATTCTAAAGTGCAGGACAATCAATCATGACTTGAATAACTCTATAGTCGTACTTAACATCTATTATCAACTCATTGTGTAATCTTTAAATACTATATCTATAGCTTTACCTGAACTAATTTACAGTGATATTTATTCAATACACATTACTTCAATCAACTTTTATTGCTATAAAATTATAAACTTTGACATTAATTATTATTTTGGAAATATATTATCCCGTGTGTACATTTTAGTAATGACCAGTTATTATGTAAAGAAAAATAGACACAAACATTAAGGTCTCAGAAGGTTTTGAGATCCATTCCTACTATCATTTAAAGCATAACTATTTCTCTTTCACATAACTTTGAAAAACTACATATGAAAAGATCTATTTCAAATATAAATTCTTTTTATTTTAAGAAAATAATGAATATGTTTTATCTACTAAATCACGTTTAATGAGAAAGTTTACTATTATCCTTTGAATTAACTTCCACTCTAAATTTCACCAAGACAAATCTAATCTATATGTAAACGAAGAGGTGATGTAAATTTTATATGGTTTAATATTGTCTTAACTCTTAAACCATACATTTTTGTCGGTAGAAAAAGAAAAATAAGAAAACAGCTACACAGCAGAATCTAAGGCATGACTTTCTTAAACCATACATGAAACCACACATGGACTATCTAATTATTTTTAGGTGGATCATCTAACTCTTTATTGCATATTAATTACTAATATCACAAACAAAATGGAAAGGAACTATTTAAAATCCATATAATTTAAACGTATATCATGTTTTGTCTTTTACTAAAACGGAATTTGATTAAGGAAATCTCATTATAGCATTCGATCTTTTTGTTTACCTAAAATGTGAGCGGGACATATGAAAGGGCAATGTGGGGAAAGAGTGGTGCTTGGCCTTAAAAACAACTGTTTCAAGGTGTTGCCATGAAGCCAGTGACGCCAGTCCAAAGCCACACCTTCTTCCCTATAAAGCCCCCCCACCAAAGCATCACCATCCTGTCACACCAAAACCCTCTTCACTGTTCCAATTTGGGTCCCTGCCACCTGTCCTAGCTAGCATGTTCCCAAACTCTTCCTCCACCATGCAAGCTTTCCATCCCCACCTCCTAACCTCAATGCTCTTGATCTGCTTTTTGGCCCTTGTGTGCCTACTTTTCAAATGGGTGCTCCCCAAAGGCAAACGCTTGCCCCTGGTTCCTTGGGCTGACCCTACATTGGAGAGACCCTCAAGCTCTACAATGAAAACCCAAATACCTTCTTCTCCAGCAGGCAGAAAAGGTGCATGCATGTTTGTATATATAGCAAATGTTAAATAGTCACAAAAATATTATCCGAATCAATGACAAAAATTATGATAGTTATTAGATAGAGTTTTATAAAACTCTTGGACTCACGAATTTGGAGTATCCTACTTTCACGCAATTCAAAGGGTTCAACAAGCAATCGATATTTCACGATCAAGGATGTAGTGCTCTTTGTAGTAGCGGTCCTTATATATCGTATTAACAATCGAAAGATGGTCGAAAGAAAAGATCTCTATTTGACAGGGCTTCTCCCTATATCTATAAATTCCATTGGACCTAGAAATGATACATTGGAAGACTCAAAAGATTCTTCCAATATCAATAGGTTGATTATTCCAAAGGATGAACTGGACAGTTCCAATAAGATTTCATTTTTGAACAAAAATCCGATAGACTTATTTGAGGGAGGGTCCCATTGGCGTGCATCCAGTAGGGGAGCCGACGACCGAAGCCCTGGTGAATGGCGGCCGTAACAATGGAATCGGGGAGAGTATACAGAAACAACAGTTCTATTTCTATTCTAAAATAAAATAGTATGACTCACTTATTTATTTAAAGATCATTAATCATATTTCATCATTTTAACAATTAAATTATGCTAAAATTTTTTGTTCTCTAACATTTTTTTTCTTATATATATATATATATATGTATGTATGTATGTATGTATGTTGGCGCCATCCATAATGCTCCCTCTTAATAATGGTGCATTATACATCTTTTCATCTAACGTTAAAGATGCAATGGTATATCGATAGAATCAATCACTAGGAGCATTGACGCACCATCACTCACCCCTTTAATTCTTCTTGCTCCTTCTCTAGTTCTTCTTCCTCTTCTCGTTCCTCGTCGCTACCACTGTCGCCACTGCCACCCTCACCTCCGACATTGTCCACCTCATGGAGGCCCACTGCACCATACCAAAGATGAAAATGGAAACTGGAAAGCACATCCCCTAAGCTACAGAACCTTCAACCGGCAAAATAGCAGGAATGACAAGGGCGTTGGATCCGTGATGAGGGAAGGTGATGGAAGCTCCGCGACGTCAAAGGCCATACGAACATCGACTATGGGCGGGCGCGGCGAGGTAGAGACATGGGCGAATGCAAAGGGAGCATGGGTATCGAGGCGATGGTGGCGCTGGAGGGTGGGTCAATGGTGACGCTGAAGGGTGGGTTGGTGGTGGCATTGATGGTGAAGCGATGAAGCAACAAAAGAAAAGATGAAGAAGGAACGAGAAGAACAAGAAAAAAGGAGGCGACTCCGGTGCATCCATATAGTGTTAGAGTACCGATAGACCATCGATTTTCGTCATTAGATCATCAGGAATTATGTACCATTTTTAAATAGGTGCATAGCAAAATGCGTCATATATATATATATATATATATATATATATGAATGTAAAGGTTTAAATGTGCTTTTTGATGATTTTATCATTCTCGATGGTACGGAGGTATGGCGATGTATTCGAGACTCGCTCATCAGATCACCCTTGCGTGATGGTTTCAAGCCCAGAGGCAGTGAGGACAGTGCTTGTGACTCATCCACATTTGTTCAAGCCGACATACCCCGCAAGCAAAGAGCAGATGATAGGGCCGGAGGCCGTTTTCTTTCAGGAGGCTAGTGAGTATCACTCCATGCTCAAGAGGTTGGCTCAGGCCCAGTTCTTGGCCATCTGCAATCAAGAACTGGGTCTCTGGTATTGAGAAAATTGTCCTCAAATTGCTTCCAACTTGGACCAACAAAACCATCAATGTCTTACATGAGATGAAGAGGGTATATTACATTTATATCTATATATGTCGGTGAAGGTTATTGACAAGCGACATTAACCTTTTTTATGTAATTATATAATTTGACTCAAACTTTTAGGAGTCTCGATAACCTTTTCTCTCTCTCTCTCTCTCTCTCTCTTATTTGTTTTTAATTGGTCTGTCAGTATGCTTTGGAGTTAGCTGCCATGTCGGCCTTTGGTGACATAATGGAGATTGAAATGGAACAAATCAAAGACCTGTATGGGCGATTAGAGAACGGCTACAATTCCTTTGCTTTACATGTTCCTAGAACTCCCTATCGGAAATCAATG
Organism: Pterocarpus macrocarpus; assembly: GCA_031439585.1. Lineage (NCBI taxonomy): Eukaryota > Viridiplantae > Streptophyta > Magnoliopsida > Fabales > Fabaceae > Pterocarpus > Pterocarpus macrocarpus. The sequence continues at coordinate 69,973,935 of CM062522.1, forward strand.
AAGTTGGTTTCTTAATTTCACCCCCAGTTTTCTACTGTATGTTGTTTTTTATTTCTTCTGTATTATGGTATAGAAATGTTTTTTAATTGTACTTAGAAAAGTAACGTTACATATTTTTGGGATATAAAATATTATAATCAAGTCTTATCTTATTATATTTTATGTTTGTTTGAATTGTAAGTATCTCATCTAATGTTCTTATTTTGAATTCAAATAGCATAATTCATTACGCTAATAAAAAACATATGCTAACTATATATAATTATGTGATTAGTTCAGCATCTGAAAAGCAAAATCGATTTATTTATTATTATTTTTAACTATTTATGTACTTGTATATGATTTATTTTGACAGCACAGCACCAATTTTATTTTATTTTTTTCCCTATTTATGGGGTCTAAAATGTGTGAAGGCAAGGAAGCTTTTGAATGAAACTACAAGGAGAATAATGGACAGAAGAGAGGAAAACAAGGAATATGGAGAAGGGTTGTTGGGAAATTTGTTGCGTGCTAGAGCTCGCGGGGTATACCAACTCACTGATTCTCAGATTGCTGATAATCTCGTTGGTGTAATCTTTGCTGCACATGATACCATTGCCAGTGCTCTAACATGGGTTCTTAAGTACTTTCATGACAATGCCAATTTCTTGGAGGCTGTCATGGTCATACATATAATTTCTTTCTCCCTCTTTTTCATTTTTTCCTAAATTTTCCTCTGACTCCTGATTTTGAATTTCATGATTATTTTTTCTCTGTATACCTCTCTATTTGCAGGAAGAGCAATAAGGAATTCAAAGCATACTTACTAGCTATAGAAAATCATGGACTTACATGGCTTGATACCAGGGAGATGCCATTCACTCACCGGGTAAATTAACAATTATTATTAATTATTTTATTATTTGTTACGTTGCTTTTTTCGTTTAGTGCAATAATTAAATTTTGTGATGGGATTTGCATTAAATTAAATGGAGTCAGGTAATCCAAGAAACTCTGGGAGGTGCAACCATATTGTCATTCACATTCAGAGAAAGCTGTACAAGATGTTGAGCTTGAAGGTTACATTATTTCCAAAGGTTGGAACGTCCTTCCCCTCTTCAGGAGCATTCATCACTGTGCTGATTTCTTCCCTAATCCAGAGAAGTTTGACCCTTCGAGATTCGAGGTAATAATTATAATAGCAAATGTCTAGAAGATTTTGGGACCAAGAGTTATAAAGCGGGTCATGATCAGTGTGATAACGTTTTTATCTAATTAAGAAAAAAGTAAGATGGGTTTAACATAATTTATGTGTGATGCTGCAGGTGGCACCGAGACCAAACACATTTATGCCGTTTGGAAATGGAGGCCACTATTGTCCAGGCAGTGAGCTAGCTAAGCTTGAGGCTTTCATCCTTCTCCACCACCTCACCGTTTATTACAGGTATGTAGTTTTCTCCCTTTCGATTATGATGATAGACAATTATGCTACGACTTCAGTGATCATTTTTTTGGTTTTCGCATTGTCTTTAGATCTGTGTGATAATTTCACCAAGTTCATTTACTGATCATATGTACACATTAAGGTTAAGGTTAATTTATTTTGTCTGCACACTTTGATATTTTTGCGTATATTCAGCTGTAAATTACAAACACACGAGTACTATTATTTTTACAAAGTAATAGTAGACACTCTTTGACTTACATGGAATCATGTAACAAAGGCCAGAGTCGAAGTGATCTCACCAATAAAATAATGGTTAACACACTTCAAAGAAATATCTTCTCTATGTCATAACACAAATATATACGCCACAAACATGAAACATGCATGGTATTTTGCCGAACGAATTGAATATTCATATTTGCACATGTCGTTTGCTAGGATAGTAAGAAGACATCTTCCCAGCTAGAGCCTAAAAGGATCCTGATGAGAAAACATAAGTAATTAGTTTTCAATGAGTACAATCTTTTCTTATAGTTTTTGCCTTGGTATTCTCACACCACACATCTGATAAGTGATGTGGAAGAATAAGGACTGAAATGTTTTGCCAAAAATGTCAATATATATACATTTATATATGTTTGCTTTAGGTGGCAAGTTGTAGGAAATGAAGATGGAATATAGTATTGTCCTTTTCTTGTGCCCATGAATGGACTCCTTGAAGGAATTATAATGCCCTTGGATCAAGATTTGATTCTGATTATGACATAAAAATTAAGAACAGAATAGGTGCAAGAGAACTTGGTTCAATCAATGAAGAACGATCAATTCAAAGCTGTTTTCCGTTCTTTGATCCTGTATATGGAGAGAAAGAGAAGATAATCTGGCCAAGGGAGGCTAGAGGGAGAGAAGAGCTCCTCCTATTCCCTAAAAAGCCAAAAGGATGTTCTGTTTCAATGGGGCCACAGTGCCTATATATAGGGTTAGGAGGAGGGACATCTCCCTTGTTAAAAAAGTGATATGCTAAGCCACCCATTATAGCAAGGCCTATACACACAGAGATTAATAACAATATCCACCAATGAGCAGTGTGTAGGCCCAATAACAACAATAATTACAATAATTTGGCCTTCAACAATTAGCATTAATCAATTTTGACATTTAGTTAATATGGGTTCAAAAATTAAATGAAATTTGATTTATGTAAGTCCACAAAATTTTCCAACAATCTCCCACTTGGACAACATAAATCAAATCCTTATAAAATAATTCCCCAAATTAGTTCATAATATATGGCCACAAGTTGATGTCAAAATTGAGCCTGCGCTCTCAATCAAATGGTCCAATATGGGAAACAAGCACTCAATAATGCAAAGAATCATACTCGAAGGAGTACTGACATCATACACGTGAAATACTCATCTTCCAGTGACCCAATATATAAATGGTGGTACATAAGCTAATGGGAATGCACAACAGAATAGCATGCCGATAGATTATCAAAGTGCAATTCCCAACAATTAGCCTTAGCATCTATCCTGAATGCTATATGAGATCTAATAAATCTCATCACAATATGAGACGAGTCCGAAATATCTCCAATATTTGCTATATCAATAAAAGTGTGCACAATAATATATGGCAATATAAGCATCCGCCCAATATGCTCTCTGAGATTCAACAAAATAGCTCAGCATAACAAAATTGAGACTAGGTCCAATATGTCTCGATAATAATGCCATTATGCAAATTGCATAAACAATTGAGCTGTGCAAACTTAAATGGCATTAAAAATAGTATGAGGTCACAATAAACTTACAGAGTAACTCTCATTAACCCAAAATGCCAAAAGGACCTTAATATGCCCATAAGGGTTACAATATCAATAATAAAACCTTTGGCAGCTAACCATTAATTAGGAGATCAACAACAATAAGTTCTGTAGGAATATACTTGAGAAGAATCTCGAGTCTACCATGAATTGCCATATAATCACAAAAGAATGCAAATTAATATATGACACAATATCTCCCACTAATCCAATATATCAAACAATATAAATGATCCCATTAGAGACCATAAGATTTCAATATACTCTAATGGTACAATAATCAATAGTGGGATAAGCAATAGTTTTATGGTAGAATACTCAATGTGAATTTGAAACTCACCACTATTCTCTCTAACAATAAAAGTATAAACAGAGAGAATCACAAAAATGCAGAGTTAACAAAACTTTCAGCCATAAAGTTTCATAAAATTGGTTTCACTTATCCTGCTTATATAAATGAGAAGATCATAAGTGTCTTTGACACTTTAAAAACAAACATCCCCTCTTTCTGTCATCGCAAACTCAAACAACAACCAAATTATAAGGGCATAGCAAAATTAATATGCTAGCAAAAGTATTTTAGACTTATATGTGGCCATCAATAAGGACATAATAAAATTATAAAGTCTCTAACTCCCACGATAACAATAGTTTCTATATAAACAGGAGTAACATTATATTCTACGAGACTCAAAGTGTTCTCAATATAAATCTCAAAATAATAGCGCAACGACAGCCTAATAAGAAAAGAAAAAACTTTACATCAGAATATCATAATTTATTCATATAATAAAATTGGTTTTCTCACATTCAATAAATTGGGCAATTAATTAAATTAAAGACCTTGTATCATTGCAATTCTACTGAAGGATCTTGGATCACAATACACAAGTCTCTTCCACTTGATAGAGTCTTCTCTATCATATAATGATTATGTCAAATAATGTCACATCAAAGGTTATGTCCATTGTCTACATAACCTAACAATATTCGCAATTCATAAATAATTTAATTCAACATAAATAAGCTTCATCATAGGTTGAAGCAAAATTCATAAATATTGATTGCTATAAAATGCCCAATTAACGAATGGAGCCTCATGTAATTGCAATACCTTTTAGGGCTTCAAAATTTAAAACATGAGTAAACTTCAACAAAAATAAAATCATATCTCTAAAGCTAGTATCGAGAGGATACAGAAAATCTTAGGACATAATTTTCAAATCATTAAGAATTATGTCAATAAAGACAAATCAAAGGGTAAGTTCATCATCAACGTAATTCTCAAAACAACATAAATAACAATATTTAAATTTCCACAAGGGGAAAAGATAGCACAGCGAAAAAACAAAATTTTGAATATATCAATAAGTAACTCATTGAATTTTTTCAAAGGAAAGCACAAAATTTATACAATAAATAATAAATTGTGAGCAAAACTCCCCTTTAAAATTAAAATGCATATGGCTGTCAGCTTGTAAAACCAAACATAGAGAGATTTTCAAAATTTAATCAATGTAAACTCCCAAGTCTCAATATTTTTCAAAATCACAATATGCCCTAATATTTAGGCATATAATTAATTTGCATTTGAAAATTAAATCCAATTCTGATTTATGCAAATCCACAAATATCAAGGGGAAAAGATAGTACAGCCAAACATAGGAGAAAAAACAAAATTTTGAATATATCAATAAATACTCACAATGTCAAAATGTAACTCTTTGAATTTTTTCAAAGGAAAGCACAAAATGTACACAATAAATAATAAATTATGAGCAAAACTCTCCTTTAAAGTTAAAATGTATATGGCTGTCACCTTGTGGAACCAAACATAGAAAAATTTTCAAAATTTAATCAATGTAAACTCCCAAGTCTCAATATTTTTCAAAATCACAACATGCCCTAATATTTAGGCATCTAATTAATTTGGATTTGAAAATTAAATCCAATTCTGATTTATGCAAGTCCATAAATATCAAACATTATCTCACTTGGACTGCATAAATCAAATTCTAAAAATTTTACATAAAAGAAGCCATTATTCCATATAAAATGGGAGTTCGTAGCAAAATCATGTTCTAGAATTTTAGAAAATAATTCTCAAAACAATTTTGTATAAAATTATTCACAAAATTAACATTTATCACAATTGGTCCCACGCAGGCGAACTCACAATCATGAAAAATGCTCAACAATATTATCAAAATATTCCAGAAATTAACTCTCAGAGTAACATTGCATAAAATCCGACATAATTACAAAATTGCAATGTTTCATAATCAATATATACAAAAATGGTGCCAAAATTATTTCAATATTCAAAATATTCCAACTCTGAGGGTGCACGAATTATGACATACCCAGATACGTCATAATTATCTACAAAATTTTCTAGAACAAAATTTAGGGAATATCATATGATTTTAGGCAATTTAATTTTTGAAAAATTCAAAATAATTTATTTGATGCCCAAAATTTCATTAATACTCAAAACAATAGTCTTAATATTTCTTAAATTGTAATTCTCAGAGTAATATTACGCAATATTCAACAATAGTGATAATTCACAATTTTAATTGTGCAATATAATGAACATAAAGAGCTCAAAATTATTTCAATAATCAAAGCACATTGACTCTGAGAGTATGCTTAACACAATATACCCAATAATAGCACAAATGTGCACAAAAAATTTCAAACCAAAATTTGGAGAGTACCATATAATTTTGAGCATTTTAAATTTGAAATAAATTCAAATAAATATTTTTAATGCTCAAAAAAAAAATTCACCAATAATTTTATTTTATTGAAAATACCAAGCCTACAAATTTTGGTGCAAAAATGGGCTCTAGAAGGCCCACCATGCCCCTACACGCGCCCCTATGCACAAGTGGGCTTTATGCGCGTATACTATTCATTGTCTCCTTCCTACAGATGGGTTGAGTAACCAGCTTCAGCCTTAAATGGGTCGAAGGCCATATCTCCCTCATTTCTCAACGAAATCAAGCGATTTTAGTGTCTATGGATTCATGAGAGAGAGAGCTACAAAACCCATGTAATGGTTTGAAGAACCGGGGTCAATATTTTTTGGTCTTGCTCGAAGAAGAACCACATGGGTATCCGTGGTTTTCGTGATTTTCGCCCTCAATTCTCAACGAAAATTCATGTTCTTGGTCTCTATGGATTCAGCTTGAAGTGCTCCACAAAACCCATATGGAGTTCGAACACAAATCGGTCTAGATAACTAAATTGGATTTTCGATCAAAGGGGTAAGGGTTTTTCGGTTCTTTCCTCGATTTCTCTCTCAATCCAGCCCCAAATCACACAATAATTGGCTCAATAAATTCACAACAATATGAACAATAATAACCCTCGACAAATTTTGAAATCAAATAGTCAGAATCATAAATTCGAAATCAACCCTTATGGGGTTCATGAACATTTCGAACTTCAAAACACCCAATCACACCAGAAACACAAACAACAACTATAATTAGATATCAAATAGGGCTCTGATACCACTTGAAGGAATTATAACGTCCTTAGATCAAGATTTGATTCCGATTATGGCATGAAACTCAAGAACAAAATCAAGAACAGAATAGGTGCGAGAGAACATGGTTCAATCAATGAAGAACGGTCGATCCAAAGCTGTTTTCCGTTCTTTGATCATGTATATGGAGAGAAAGAGAAGAGAATCTGGCCAAAGGAGGCTAGAGGGAGAGAAGAGCTTCTCCTATTCTCCAAAGAGCCAAAAGGACGTTCTGTTTCAATAGGGCCACAGTGCTTATATATAAGGTTAGGAGGAGGGGTCTCTCCCTATGTTATAAAAGTGATGTGCTAAGTCACCAATTATAGCAAGGCCCATACACACAAAGATTAATAATAATATCCACCAATGAGCAGTGTGTAGGCCCAATAACAATAATAATTACAATAATTTGGCCTTCAATATTTGGCATTAATCAATTTTAACATTCAGTTAATCTGAATTCAAAAATTAAATGAAATTTGATTTATGTAAATCCACAAAATTTTTCAACACTCCCAATCAAGATCACCCCAGGGAACAAAACGCCTATCTGAAGTTGCAAATTTCGGACTTGAGTTTAGAACATATAGAAAGGCAGTGGGCCAGAAGCAATGCATCCCTATAATAAATACATTAATAATACATGGTAAAAATGTACAAAAATTATAGTGGTTGCTACTAAAATAAAATGATGTAACCCACTTATTCAATCAATAGTCAATAATTATGAAATATCTTTTGATAATTAAATTTTGACAAAGTTTCTGATTCTCTAACAATTTTCTAATAAATAATTAATGTTTTTTCTTCTTCTGTAGCATAGTCATCCCATCTATGTTAGGCTTGCAGTGTCGATATATTATAACTAGCATTGGTTACACAGTGCTTGGTATAAGTATTTAATGTTTGAAAAATTCAAAAAACATTATATGTTTTTAAAATAATTAAAAGGATTATGAGACTGATTTATTGAAAGGATATAAAATTATTGAAAAATACAATATCTTACAGATGATGCTACATTCAGCATCATCTTAAGCACTTTCTTTGTTTTATTATTTTCTAGTCCTTGGTGTAAGAAAATGCTATTAATCCCACAAGACAAAATCTCTGGAGTGCAGCTTTTAATTAATTATTATTATTATTATTTGGCCGTGGACTGGAGGGTCAATTGCGTGTACTGTTCCGTACCGAATGCGCTTGCAGAAAATGTTAAAAAGGCCCAAGCTTAGCCAGCTCTGATGGTCTGGAGAATATGAGTGTGATAAAAGGCCCAGAATCCTGTAATGTTCGCCACATGATCCACGAGGCATCCGTGTGGCATGAGTGCAATTTTCTCATGCTAATGCTTTCTAATTACACGTCGGTAGTGTTTCAGTTTCATCACCCAAAAGCTGCCTCCATGTTTAGCTGACCACGTAGTGAAGGATTTATTATAAATGGAGTTCCCAAAATAAACCGGAAACGTTAATACCTCCAGCCAAACTTTCTTTTACTAGACCTGACATCTCTAGTCATTTTCCAATTATTTTCCTATACGTTATGCGCGAGCTCATGTCAACATTCATGATGAGCCACAAGATTTTCAAACAACCCGCGGCTTTTCCACAACTCATTCTTTTGTTAACATTGTTTCTTAATTGCCAAGGTCTACATGTAAGTATATTCTCAGCTTGTTTTCCTGTGGCTGACACTGAAGCTGTCTACATGAGAGAAAGCGACCAAGCACTGAATAAGCCCTCTTGAAACTAATAAACTAACACCAATCCATTCACTGTTATGACAAGTCAACATTCATGCTCATAAGCATCATCTATAACATTAACCATTCATATTCACTAGACCATCAGAAATCAACTATGCAATTCATGGGAAATTAAGTTCAACCAAACCAACAAGAATGTTTTCATCTACAATTGAGATCGTATTCAGGAGGCCTGTGATAAAGTGGCTCGAGCAGCACGTCTTTCTATTGCCTTCAACCTATTTGCTTCCATACGAGCTCTCTGCTCTTCTGTTATCTCAGCTTTGCTAGGCAGGCTGGCTCCCGTGTTTGGAACTCCATTTGATTCAGTTGCACTACTTTTGGAAACCGTACTAGTGCCAATTACATTGTGCATGGACTGAGAAGGTTCCTGCAATAAAAGGGCAAGGTAATTCCTTGGTTAAGTCTTCGGCAACAGTTCCTTGCTTACAATTTTTTTTATAACCATTTGGTTTAATTGAAAAGTTACGCATTGGCTAACTGCAACTATTTATTGATGTAATAAACATACAATGCTCTGAAACAGATAATGGCATTTGACTTCATAATAAAGGCATAAATATAAAGAAACCAGAGACATAAAGAGAAGGAAGGATCAAATGAATATAATCCAGATGTTTGAATAGTCTCTGATGAAAGCATACAAGAGCAAGCAAGTGCTGTTACTCTAACATTCTTATGTCACTCTTCTCACTTATTTTCGGTATGCTACTGGATAAGAATAACAATTGAACCCGACTTAAGGCTTTTCTCAACAATTTAGATTGCTCACTATCATTTTGCAAATTAATGAGAATCAGTATCCTTAAAATATAAAGTTTACATTTTTTTCATCGCAATGGATTTAGATAAATATTGAAAGAGTTTACTTCACCAAGCAAATAATTCAAATGAGTTTTCAGAAATACACATAATGTAATATCCCCAATTTTGTTTAAGCTAATTAGCTTAATGATCCTGGCTAATTAAGAAGGTTAACAATTAACTGAGTACTAATCGACTAATCTCGATGAACAAGAGCTTAGTAAATTGAGTCAAGTCAATAATTGAATCATAACGCACTAAATGTTTTAGTTAAAACCTAATTATTCGAACATCATTAATTTATAACTTAGAAATATAATTAAGTTAATCCAATCTTATTAAGTTCAAGACAAGTGTTCTACTTTATCCATTTGAGATATATTAATTCTTACACCCTAATTATATAATTTATAAGAACAATTTAACTAATCAAATTGAATTAACAACTTAGGTAATTCTAATAGCTTTGAAGATTTAAAAATTTCTCCTAATTGATGCACCAAATTTTGGCCAAGGACAAGAGCAAAATCCAACCATCCATTTGCCTTCTCATCATGCACTATTAGATCAAGAATCTATGTTAATAGTATTCCTTGAGTCAAGCCAAGAGATGTACTCTCCTTCATCAAGATTGTAACACTTGGAGTGATCATATCCACCCAAGCCAATTCCAAGAGTGGTCATGCCTTTAACCACTTGAGAAAATACAAAATGGTCTTTACCTAAGCACTAAGATTTAAGGAAAACCCAACTCACCCTTTTACCCCTAGGTTCCTAGCTTTTTCGCTTGAAAAAGAAGTTAAACTCACCTACTTCCTCTTGCTTGTTAGAGAAGCAAAACACATCAACCTCCTTCACCCGTTTTTGCGCCAAGTGTGTAATGAGGTTCAAATAATTAGATTTTAACTAAAACATTTAGTGCGTTATGATTCAATTATTGACTTGACTCAATTTACTAAGCTTTTGCTCATCGAGATTAGCCGATTAGTTCTCAATTAATCATTAACCTTCCTAATTAGCCATGATCATTAAGCTAATTAGCTTAGACAAAATTGGGAATGTTACACAGAACATATTATACGATAATAAACAGACTTTATTAAAAAGAAATCAAACTTACTTCAGTAGCTTTATCATATATATCATTAAGCATATCCTCTTGAATGTCATTAACATTTTGGGATTCTGAAAACAAATCTCTCTCTTGATGACTTGCTTCCCCATCTTCTGCCGATACATCAAAGCCCCAAAATACGGAATTAGTAAAGAAGCTTCAGAATGTATATAAAATTAATAAATAAAGCCTAATAATTCTTCTAGTTAAATTATCACAGCAATGTTCTAGTGAATTTTACTGAATCAAGTCGCCACCCTATTTGAAATATGAATCCCATGGAAGTTTGCCAAATTTGAGACCCCACATAGGATGGGTCAATAGCTCCACGGATCAAATTTTCAATCAGAGGAGCATCCCTCTCATGTAATTTAACATTTAAGATATTCATATGCTTGAAGGGAAACTTTCTTAACAACAAACACTAACGTGGTTAATTAAGTCAATAAGTGGTACTAAATAATCACTCTTCGAACATCATTAACTAGTTCAGTTGATAATCGTTCCTAACCACAAATAATATTCAACATATTCTCTTTTCATCCAAAAAAAAAAAAAAAATCAATTCAACATATTCTTTGTTCTATCAGATGTCGTTCTCTAAGATTATAATCAAAAGACTTCACATGATCCAAGGAAAAAAAACAGTTAATAAAAATGAAACCAGTGCATCTTGAGACCTTAATTGCAAAGCAAAGTAGGAAGATACCTTGTTCGTCAGCTGGAATGTCGTGCACAACTGCTGGTTCTCGCAGTTTTGTTGGATCTCCACCACTTGCAACTCTTTCTCTCAATTCTCTAAGGCAAGTCTAGTTAAAATGGGGGAAAAAAAAAAGAAGTTAGACTAAAAAGAATCTATTTTTTCTAGGGTTGAAAATTGGAAGCGTGCATCATACAAAGAACAACGTGTACATGCAATAGACACAAATTCTCAACAAACACAAACACACAGGGAGAGACGCAGAGGGGCGGAGAGAGATAAGCATAGAGAGGAAGAAGCATGGAACACTTCATAAAATCATGTAGAACAGAGGGGAGGAAATAGAACACTTCATATGTTTCTATCATGTATGTATCAACTGAATTTTAAAACAAGCATTCACTGAAAATCTTTCATAGAAAACAGTTCTACAAACATCAATGTTGTATCCATGGATTCAAGTCTCGTCCTCTCTTCACACCTTAAGCTAAAATATGCATATAGTAGCTGTAGTAATTTGTTCCCTTCTAAATGTGATCTTTGGTTACAATGAGAGGCCATTAACCCTAGATTTGATTTTTGAGTCAAATAATAATTGAAGCCCAAGTCCTTAAAGTTAGCTCTAATATTTGTACTCAGCTACATCTTAGGCCCCTAATCAGATTATATTACCCATCGTACTCAATTAGAAGATAAGTTCATTTGAGTGCTTGGTAGCTACTACATGGAAAATTATGTACAATTCAACAGTCAGATTGATTAAAACCATTTTCTAAGAGGAATTATTAGAAGTTGTTGGTGTCAATTCTTACAGTTATGTCAACGGTACCAGAACACGCTATCGATCTATCTTTAAATTAACATATACAACATACACTCATCATGCTTTTGAAGAAATTAGAATAGGGATTAAGATTACCTTGACACGCTTAGTGGCAGCAACTTTCTCGACTTTGTGAATAAATTGATCGAAAGAGTAATAAGGGAGCAAGCGAGAGTGCCACTCGGAGTATAACTGAAGCAGGTTCCCCAAATCACGAACCTAACACAAAGCATGACCACCATATACATAACAAAACAATACTAATTGTTCAATATACCAAAACAATGAGATCGGGAAAATTTACCACAGAAAATGAAGATGGTAATTGATGAGATCAATTACCTCGTGGCCGCGACCGCGGTATTTGAACTCGCGAGGGAAATAGCGGAGGACGTAGCCGAGGCCGTCGTCGGAGAGGAGGAGCTCCGGAGTGAGCTTGGGCCTCGATCTGGGGAACTTCTTGGGCTTCTCGGCAGATTTAGAGGCGCCGGCTGCAGATCTGGCTCCGCCGCCGGCAGAAGGGTTGAAAGAAGAAGAAGAAGACGAAGTGGGATCGGTGGTGGAATTAGGGTTCTGGTCTGGGGCAGAGAAAGGGCAGTCGCGGGACCAGTGACCTGGCCTGCCGCACTTGTAACAACCTGTTGCCGTTCCTGTTCCCGTTCCCGTTCCCGTTCCCTCCATTTCCCTCTGTCTTTCTGTGTTCTCACACTCACACTCTCGCAGCGACGGGGTTGTGTAAATTGGGATTTTTCCTCTCTTACTTTCGCGGGAAATGGCGGGAAACACAGGAGGGAAATTTCCTTTCATTTTTGGTTTTATTATTATTATTAATACTTTTTTTTTTTTTTTGGGTCTGCATTTTTATTATTACTTGGATTGGACCCCAGAGTCTGTCTGGACGTGTTGAATGGTACCCACGAACTCCTTATTTCATTAGAATGGGCCTTTTGGGCCTCTAAATACAAATCCATCGAGATAAAGCCCATAACTCCCAAGAGAGCGATTCTTGCTGACCCAAAAAATATGAGACACAACCAAAAGAGACGGATTCACTTTTCACATGAGGTTGAAGCTTAGGCCCCGTGATGAGAGTACAGTACAACCATACTTGATGCTTCACTTCACTCAACTAGCACAAATCAATTGAATGAAAAAAAGGCACAAATCAACATAATTTAGAAGGCTAAAGTTTAAATTATGCCAAAATTTGAGTTAGAAGTTAGGAAAATGCTGTAAATCGTATGGATGATCTGCTATTTTACATTGAGTTGATTATTTTTGCCTCACTTGCTTTCACCTTGCCGTTCCAAGCTGGTTTTTGCATTACAACTCATTCAAAGATGCTTCAATTCATGAGGCCAGCAGGGACGGTCTGGATAGAATGTTCTATACTCTTGCTCTAATCAGGTTTTCTGCGCCAGCCACAAACCAGCCTACAATTTTATTTTGAGTGCTTGGGAGCTAGCTCTGGACATTTTTGTGGTCTCACTTTCCGTTTACTTATGAATGTGATATATGGCTGAGTTCCAAAGCAATAAATTCGTAGAGACCAGGTGCATAATTAGGATAGGGCATATGTGGTAATGGATCAAAGTCCTCTTTCCTCACTAGGATAAGAGTATTATATTATTAGAGAAAGATACAAAATATAGTGGAACTCACCATTGTTTATATTAATCTATCAATTTTAATTCTAACAATGCTATAGTGGATTAATATATCCTCTTTTTTTGCTCTCATGAAAGTATCATGTTACGAGAAAAAAATATACAAATTTTATTGTAAAGTGCAAGAATATTTGCTCGACTTTATTTGCCAAATTAATGTGGCATATATATTGATTCTTAGATGAGTAGATGGATCATATTATTTTATTTTATCCATTAATCACCTTTATTTTCTATGAAAAATTCTAGCAACTTTTTCTGGCAATACAACGTTTCTCTTCTTGTGGGGTAATTGCCCTTTGGGCACAAGTTTCAAACATCTCAACCCAAAGCAATTGACGAGTCCGCAAATCATGGCCCTTGGATCATACACTCAATGTTCAACACAGATGAGGCCTTGAGAAAGTCCATTTTGTTTGTATTGAAAGCAATGATGAATATAAAATGTCCTATTATAAATGTAGTTCATACCATCCATACGATCTCAAAGCATATGCTTCCAATTGGGACATGCCAATTGCTCTGGGGAATAAAAAAGTTATATATGTTTTCTAAAAGCAACAGTAGCTAAACTAAACATGACCCTTACCTGTTTCTCCAAGCCTGTCATTATTTAAACCAAATCCCACACCATTCGTGGATAGAGAATCAAGAGTGTCTGGATATTGGATAATATCAGATGGCCTCGTGTTCAGTTAGTTTCAATATTCTTCTACATGTTTTGCTTCTTGTGTGTTTAGCCAATGAAGCTTTAGGTGTGTCAAGGCTTTCACTAAGAGGTTACCTTAGCCCAGAGGTGCTAACACAGCAAGAAGCTGCCAGAGTGAATACACTACCGGGGCAACCTGATGTGAACTTCAAACAATATGCAGGTTATATCACAGTTAATGAAACTCATGGAAGAGCACTCTTCTACTGGTTCTTCGAGGCAACCGAGAAACCAGAAGAAAAACCAGTTCTTCTATGGCTCAATGGAGGTATTTCACCTACTCCTCAACTAGAGTAGTCCATAGAAAAATTAACAATGGTTTCTATTTAGTATTCATAGTCATATAACTTTATCACATTGAACTGCTCTTTCTATATTATATAGTTTTGATAAACCTTCCGAGTCTTATCAATTTTAATTATGAATGATTGTGACAATTAATGTTAGTATAATAGTAATATTATATGTTCATATATAAATAACATGGTTTCGACAATGAGTAACTATAGTATCTGTGTAGTAAATTGAGTTAGTTGAAAACAAATTTCATGTGAAAAACAAAGTCAGTCAAAAACAATACTAAACTTGACGAGTTCCTGCAAAAATAGCTCATTTGGCTAGCTATAGGTCGTTAATGTGTAACATCAATGATCAATAGACACATACGGCTAGATGTAAAGACAAATGAATAAGGACAAAGTTTGACAACATCATAATTCATAAAGGACCAAACCTATAGCTCCGGGTAATCTTCATTTCGTTCCTGCGAGTCATGCACCACACTCTATTGTCTGATTCCAAAATATAGTATCTTAGAAGCCCAGATTAATTAAGCACAAACTCTAACAGCTTGCCTTAGTCTAATTAGGAGAATATATCAAAGAACAAGCGAATTAGACACTAGCTGCTAAGCACACAGCACTATAGTCACAAACATGGTAATACCCACACCTATCTTATGAACCAAGTTATGCCAAATATTATCATATACTTGCCCTCATGCATTAGAGCTACCACTTTATCCATCCATCTTTGAGATGGTTATCGCAACTGATCTCGCTGGAGCTAAAGCGAGAACTCACAAAGTAAATCAACCAGGGTATCGGCTTTAAAATCTTAGTTTATTAACAAGTATATTGTAATGAATTTTCATTATGCCGATAGTTATTGGCATTATTAACATTGTACGAGGATAAGGGACTTCTCAAGGTTTATAAATGGTACAGGAAAAAGGAATCAATACATAAGTAAGCAAAGTGGCAAACCATGCCACATCCTATTAACAATTAAATTCACTAGAAATTTTTAGATGTTTTAAGAGTAAGAGAAAACTCTTGTTTTATTCTATTTCTCATTTGACGTCTCAGTTATTTTAATAAAATGAGAAAAGATTGCTTTAGTTTGTTTATCATTTGGTATCTCAATTATTCTAATAAAATGTAATGAAAGTGGAAAAATAGCAATGATCCACAACTGAACATATCAAACGGGATCTCTAAATTCATAATAATGAGTTGTTTCTTGCATATTCTGCTAGGTTAACACTTATAAAGTTGTTTATTTTTATGTTTAATTAATTGTAGGGTTTACGTAATCATTTTTCGAGGGAACTTTCATTTAGAACCCTTTGTTGGTTCCTTAGCTTAAGCAATGCAAAAACAAACAGAAATACAAACAGAAAAAGAAGGTAAAAGATTCAAGATGAAGGTTGCAGATGTAGTGGCCATGGACCCATGGTCAACCAAAACATGAATAAACATATCACAATAATTCAATATGGTCAAGTAGGCATGCGGGTATTGGAAATTTGACCAAATTTAGTCAGTGGCTTCAACTTGCAGCAGAAACAGCTATGATGAAATTTGATAGAAGTAATAAATATTGCTTTGGACCGAAGTGAAAACCCACCTTGATAGGAACATAAAGGCGAAAAAGAACTTTAGATCAGTAACGCCATAAAAAAAAATGGTCAATACAACTCGATTAGCCAAGCAAGCGCATAAATGAAAATTTTACATGCTTTAAACTATGCTCAATCTTTTACCGTTCTGGCATTATATCAAGAAATTGTTGTTATTTATATAAAAAACAAGTGTTGTGATTAGGATTCAAGTATAGAGCACTTTAAAGTTAAACGAAGGATTCAATGTATTCTGTTATGTACTATTCTGGGTTTGTGCTATATTTTCCATAGACCTTAGTCGCTTTGTTAAGCTTAGCAACTTTTTCCTGTACATTCATGAAAGTTTGGCATCAAATGTTTTGATATTTAACGAGGAAAGAGAAAAACGTGGGAATTGGTACGTGTGAAGACTTCTTTCCCTATCTAATCCTTATAATTTCAAACATATCATTATTAATTAAATAAATGAAAATTAATAGTAATGTCATCAATATGTTTCATCTGTTGGTTTGTTAAATATATGTATAATGTCTAATAATGCACTGGAGAAAATAAAAGAACATCTAAGCTGACGTTAATCTTATCGCCAGATGGTGTATGCTTTCTTTTATTTTTTGTTTTTCCTATATAAAACTGATACTACTGATAATCATTAAATGATGCAGAGAGTATGTAGGTGTAACTTCCACATCTTCATGAAAGTTGTCAAACAAACCCCCGTAATGATTGATTCTATGAAAGTTCAACTCTTGAGAAACTCACGATAAATATGGAATAAATGGATTAAATCAATTTTGGAACCTTAAATCATTACTATAACCTTTTTGTCTCTTCCCTTCAATAAATATATTGATTTTCTTTTTACAGTAATAATAACACAAGAGTTGGAATAAAGTAATATATTGACTTTAGATTATTTTCTATCCCCTATTCATATGTAGATTTTATCCTCAAAATAACAAAACGAATATCACAAAATGTTGAAGCTTGACTAACCAAAATAATGATTTTATCAAAGTCTCTAGAACAAAATTATTATTATTTGCACATGTAATTAGTAAATCAAAAGTTAGACCATGTGACGTGACCCAATACTTGCCCCACAAAAAGCGTTTCTTCTTCTAACAATAAAAGTCACTTTAGATAACAGTACGCAATCTAAAAGTTGCAAATTTTCAGCAAACTGAAATCATTCAAGTTCGAAGTCATAATTAAGTGGCCAGTCTGGTAAAATTTTTCTTGGGAATTACTTCCTTGGACTACAAACATGTGCACGTGAATGTACTCCTATAATTTGATAAGAAAGTGACTCATGTATCTTGCAGAGTCTTTAGTCTTATGGTATCTAGTATCTATAATAATGTATGTCTTTTAGTATACAATTAAGAAGTAAATAGGGAGAAGTACTTTGCAATTGGCATTACGAATGGGTAACTTGTTGTGACGTAAAATTGTACATTACCGAAATTAATGTGTGTGTGAAAAAAAATGCATGAATGTTTCAGGCCCCGGTTGTTCCTCAATTGGTTATGGAGAAGCAGAGGAGCTAGGACCCTTCTTTCCCCAGAATAGCAGTGAACCAAAGCTAAAGTTGAACCCTTATTCTTGGAACAAAGGTTGGTGAACTTAAAAACTTGATTGTTCATAAGTTTTCATCGCATACCAAAACTTGGCTGTTCAACTCAGTAGTTGATTTGTTTGGTCAATTTGTTAACTCGAGATAAACTTGGAAAATTGGTATAATGATGAATATATTGAATTTTCAAAATCTTGCACAACTTTCATTCCATTTTTATTGTTGTTCTTTGCATACTTATATATGATTAGGACAACATAATATCAATTTTATTTCTATTGCGTAATTATGACTGTTGTTACTAAATACATATGATTCTTCGTAATCGTTTTATATTATAGAAATCAACATATAGTAATTTAGGAGCTGTTTTACAAAATACTATGCTAAAGAGAGCAAGAAGGATTTTGATCTTCCTTAAACATTCTGATTTCTACAGCTGCAAATCTTTTGTTTCTGGAATCCCCCGTTGGAGTGGGATTCTCCTACACCAACACCAGCAGTGATATAAGTGAGCTTGGCGACAAAATTACTGGTAATTCTGCTATCAAATCTAAGGATTTCTACACTTTCTTCTTACTTTCATTTAATGTCAACCATTTCTTCATGGGAATTGTTTTTCCTTGGCCAGCTAAGGATTCATACATCTTTATCACCAAATGGTTTAGGCGATTTCCACAATTTAGATCGCACGAGTTCTACATTTCAGGCGAAAGCTATGCAGGTACGTAATATTTATAATATAACTTCTAAAACAATGTCCATTTCTTAATTCTTTGTGGAATATTATTTATGATTTTGGCCTTTCTTCATTGTCAAATAAATTTGGCTTATGTTGACATTTCAGGGCACTATGTTCCACAACTTTCCGAGCTCATTTTTGATAACAACCGTGATCCTGCCAAGGAAGACTACATTAACTTCAAAGGGTTCATGGTGAATCTTCCTTTTTCATCAATCTCTATATATATGTATAATAATCAATTAATCAACAATAGAAGTCCAAAAGAAAGGACATGAAACTAATGTTAATGCGGCACAATGACACTATTTGTGCAGATTGGAAATGCACTTATGGACGATGAAACTGATCAAAAGGGTATGATAGATTATGCGTGGGATCATGCTGTCATATCTGATGGTGTATACCATAACATCACAACCACATGCGACTTCAGCCTTTCAAATCTAACAAAGGAATGCAAAGTGGAACTCAACAAGTATTTCGATGTGTATAAAATTGTTGACATGTATAGCTTGTACACTCCAAGGTGTTTCAGCAATAGCAGCAGCTCTAGAAAGGAAGGCCCTATGGTCAAAGGCGTAGCCCCTCACTCATTTTCAAAATTTGTGAGATTTCGTTAACTTCAATGATTATATATATATATATATATATTGTCTTACAGTGAAATTCCACATACATTAGCCAAGTAATGAATATAATTAACATGATGGCTTTTTTTATTTTAACAGAATGCGTGGCATCAACGACCAGCTGGATATGATCCTTGTGCATCAGATTATACTGAAGTGTATCTAAATAGGCCAGAAGTGCAAGAGGCACTGCATGCCAATGTCTCTAGAATTCCCTATGCATGGACTCACTGCAGGTTTTGGTCCAGCTCACCTTTTTCTGTTTTCTTGTTTCTTCTAAATATGATATTTATTTATAAATTTATTATATGATCGACTAGCTTCTGCTTTTTGTTAATAATATATATTAGAAAATTTCATCAAGTCAAACCTATAGATACATAGGTGATAGGTTGATAAATTATATGTATTGATGCTTGTACCGAAAAGAAAAAATCTGTCTCTTTTTTTTTCCGTCAATTTTTATTTTTTTAAAAAAACTGTATTGATTCTGTTATTTTGTGTTTCCTTAGCGATATTATCCAAGTTTGGAATGACGCACCTCAGTCCATGCTTCCTGTCCTCAAGAAGCTCATTGCTGGTGGCCTTCGCATATGGGTTTTCAGGTAAAAATTGCAGCATATTTATTAGTCCCTCCTTGAACACGAGACTAAACTAACAGATCTTTTAAGTATCTGTTTCTAAATGATCTGTGAACCAATCAATAATAAGATTGCTGAGCACAACTTATTCTACTTGGACTTGTTATTTTTTTATTGTTAGGACCAGTCACACATTTTAACTTAAGAAACTCAGAAATGTAAATTTAACCAGTTGTGGTTTGTTATATGCTAAGTATCATAGAAGTAGAGCTATTCTTTATTTCATGGTTTACTTCAATTCTATTTTTATTTGTTTATTTCTTTAGTTTGTAATTCCTTTTATTTCTTCATTTATATAGTGGAGATACGGATGGAAGAATTCCTGTAACTTCAACAAGATACACATTGAGAAAACTGGGGCTCAGTATTGTTCAAGATTGGACTCCCTGGTATACCAGTCGACAGGTAAACCATTTTTTTTTTTGTTCTCGGGGAATAAAGTTATGCTAAATTATGGACAACTTCCACTAGGTTGTAGTCTTCCTTATGAACTTTAGGCTAAATTTATCGTAACCCTTCTATTATTCCAATTCTAGTTGTAACTTATGAATGATTAAACTTTGGGATATAACTTGAATTCACAGGTGGGAGGATGGACCATTGAATTCGATGGGCTCACTTTTGTGACCGTAAGAGGTGCTGGTCATCAGGTTCCAACTTATAAACCCAAGCAAGCTCTTCAGCTTGTTCGACATTTCTTAGTCAACAAGAAATTGCCAACTCATCCAACTAAACAAGCTCGCTTTTAATTTAGCATTTTGATGCCTGCTTCACATCAAGATTGGCTATCTGTTTTCTGTTCTTCTTTGTTATTTTTGGTTTAAAATTAGTCTGTTTGTTTTACATTTCATTGTTATGTACCAAGTCTCTTATTGAGCTATGGGTGGTATCCAATATACTTTGTCTTATTTCAAAGTCCTTTCAATGTTTCTTTCCTTTGTTTTTAGTATTTATTTATTTACTTTTTTCCCCCGTTCATAATGCGACAAAAGGTATTGCAAAATATCAGCGATTATCAACTACATATGAAATTACTATAGTGAAGGTGAATTCTTTTCCCCTAACACATACAGGAGTAAAAAATAAAAATCCCATTTATTAGTCAGGCTGTTATGTGGTGATATGAAGTAAAATAAGTGAGAGTCAGGGAATTCAAAGAGGGCTTAAATAGCTGGAAAAAAAAAATCTCGGAAAATAAAGTAATCAACACTTCAAATTCCATCCAGAAAAAGTTAATTCTGAACTCAAAATTAAGGGACAGGTAATAGGTTCATCTGCAGTCACTTACAATGTTCAATTAAGAGCGTCCAACATCGAGATCAATTTGAAAGGGTACATTATAAAAGACCGGCTTTAACTTATAGATTTTTAATAATGTTCTTCTAAAAATTTATTGTCTACTTGAATTATGATATACAACTTTACTTATAGATATGATAGAAAACATTTGGCTGTGAAAAAAAAAAACATAATAAAATTTTTAACATTACAATTGTAAAAAGAACTATAAAAAGAACTAAATATTTAATATTTAGGTAAATAATTTGCAAAAATTTAAACCTTCATAGTAATTTTTGAAAAATATGAAGTTAAAGCAGTTGCTTTAATTACAACTTCCCCGACATTCATAAGCAGAAAGAAGGTTACATCTAATGTAACTAGAGCTTGATAATAGACAGGTTATGATTTGTGTGTTGGTTTGTTTAATATGCAACTTATTATGCAGATATCCGCTTAATTCATTTAATCCGCATATTAAATGAGTTGCAACATTAAATATTGATTGAAAATATATTTTTACATCTCTTTAAATTATTTTTTAATCAATAATATAAAAAACCTTAAACTCAAAATGAATTTAATGACCAAAATATTTAAATAATATTTAAAACTCTAAATAATTTATTTTAAAAAAAAATCCTGTGAAAATCGAATTGGCCCGTCGACCACTGAAGTCTTAGACTAATGCAGGTGAATCTGAATTAACATTTTAATGGCCCATTATAAAAGCGGGCCAAACGATCTGGCCAGTTAATTCTGACGTCGTTGTGGGCCGGGTTGGCCCGCTTATCCACATTTGGGGTAGTGCACGAGGGTTTACGGGTCGGAGCTGATGGGTGAGTTGTGATTATCGTCATTTGCGAGACTCCACTTCCACTGATTCATCCCAATTCCCAAGTTTTGCTGATTCGAAATCAAATCTCGAGAGATGGGGGGAGGCCATGGCGAGGGCACAACATACAAGGGCGTAACCATACACCACCCTAAGCGCTGGCACACCATCACCGGCAAGGGCCTCTGCGCTGTCATGTGGTCCGTTACTCTTATTCCCTCTTATTTCCGTTTCAGTTCGTTCATTTCTTTGTTATTCGATCTGCACCACCCACTGATCCGTTTTCACGATGCCTCGTATTTTTTTGTGTGTTCAGGTTTTGGGTATTTTACAGGGCAAAGCAAGATGGTCCTGTAGTATTGGTAAGTCGTATCTCTCTCTTAAACTTCATATTCAATTTTTGTTTCACTTGTGAATTGTATCAACATTAACGTTATTTGATCGTTATCTAGGGCTGGAGGCATCCATGGGAGGGCCATGATGATCATGGCCATGGTGGCCATTAGGTATGATTTTGGTCATTGATTCTTATTAATACATTAAATGCTTATACACTAAAAGAATATGCATCTTTTGCTTCAGTCAGCCACTTATTATATGATAGTTTCTCTTGGTGTTTTTGTCACAACGTGGTGTCATGTCGTCATAATTCCTAGTGTTGTAGACTTGAATTCATGAAATGTGCATTCTTATATTTGGTTATTGCAATGTCTGCTGCATTCTACACCTGATGCACAATTGCAGACAATTAGTTTTATATATAAGCTCGGAAACCTACTAGTTTGGCATATGAAGCTGATGCCTGATGATTACACTTCAAATTTGGGGTTATTATATGGTGGAGTTCAACAGGATGTTTGTAATCTCACCACCCTCAACCCTCTTCTCTTCTGTTGGATTTGATTTATACGTGACCCTAGACACAAGAATTAAGTATTAATTCTTGCTGAGCTTTGGCAATATATTGAAATGCATTCAGGCATATGTTATGTAGCTGTTAATCTGTTATATGAGTTGTAATTTACACAGCATCCAAGGACTATTTAATACATGTGAGTGAGATTTTGAATTAGGAGAATTTGTAGTTAATTTGCTCCCTTAAATTGGTATTGTTACTTCTTTATCATCAATAAGTCATAGTAAACATCTATACTTGATAAACTAAAACTGGGAGAAGGGGGCGGGGAAGACCAGCTTTTCAAAGCTGATATGAAATAGAGTTGTTTTGCTTTCTTTCGTTCTTTCTTTCTTTGTTTGGTGTGACCACAAGATATCCTTACAGTTACAAATTAATCTCATTTAAACTGCTCATAAGATTGATTCTCATTCAATTGGGAGAGTATAAGGGTTATGTAATCTCTCCACAAGAGTTCCTTTCATTTTTATATTATGTACCTGTTGATGAAGCAAGGTCATTTAAGTTTTATTCCTGCTCATTCCATTTTCACCTTTATAAAAGAGTAGTTGTTGGTTCGTTCCTATTTAATAGAAAACATATGGTGTGTATGATATAGAACTTTTGACAACCTTTGGAGAACAGAGATTGAGACTTAGAAATTCGTCTAAAGCCAGAAAGTCCTATAGATATAAAACTAGGGAGAAAATTTGTCCAGAGGAGAATTTACATAATGATGTGTAACATGTATGCATTTGATTTTGTGGCAGGCATCAGTTCTAAAAACGGGAACAACAAACCTCGAAGGGTCTGCGGATGTGCTGTTAGTTCAAATGTTTACTTGTTTCATCCAATAAATTGGCTGTAAAAGAAGAGATTTGTTTTGCATGAATTCGTGAACATTAGCTATGTTGTAGCACCTTACCCTGTCAACTTGGATGATAGATACGGTTATTTGGATAAATTGTTCGTGTCTCTTGACTTTAAGAGAAATGTATACAATGGAATCAATATGATGGTGCATTTTCTTTATTTCAAGCAGCTGCCTGTTGTGGCAGCCAAGTAATCCGTGATCATTTTATTTAGCTCATTAGCAGAACCGTGCAAGTCTCCAAAAGACTGTCAAATTCCAGGAGTGACATCTTGAATTGGTAGAAACAAGCATAAACTATTTGGTGTTACTGAAAAGCGTTTGCAGAAAAGCAGGCTCTGTGTAACAAACCTGGTAGATAAGAGATCCCGGGACAACGGCGATGAACCAGCCGTCCTTTGGGACGAAATCCGGATAATGGTATTGGCCAAAAGACCCATTTCTCCAACTGAACATTCGGCTCGTTGTGAATAATGTAACTAGCACGCCTGCATGCCAACCTGTGCTTAATCGTTAGTTTGGAGCCTATAGTATGTTCTCCAAATAAATAGCTTAAAATTAAGAGCGCTTCTACGAAAAATGAGGCAAAGTAATCACATTCAGGTACTAGGTAAATAAAAATTACCAACAAAATGATGATACATCATTTATGAACGTTTCATAGCACCTGGTTTGGTACTGTTTAGCTTTTTTCATAAAATTAATTGCAAGGAAAGTAAAACAATAAGATGTTTGTTTATAAAAGATTTTGCTACAAGTATGGGTTACCTACAATTACAACTATTTTAAGCCTCTGTTTTTTCGGGTGCAAGACATCGGATCTGGATTCTATCATCCACCCCTTTGAGATTCTTCTCAGAAATTCTTGAACAACTTCCCGCTCTAGACCAAGTTTCCTGAGTCGATGCTGGACGTAACTCATGCAAAGCCGCAAAAATTTCGGTATAGGTCTTTTTGGTTGACGTGAAAATTTTCAATATAGGTTTAGCTAATTTTAATATACGCATCAAAAATAGGTTTATTAGAGGTTTCCAATTAAGTTATTATTATAATTTACACATCATACACAAATATAATATAAACAATTATTTTTAAATCTCTATTATTTTCGAAACACATATACCTTATCATTTTTTTTTGAAAAAAATTTTGGCCAAATTACTTGTATCTATTCTATCCAATTTTCAAATTAAATAATGATAAGTTCATATATTTTTTTTTTTGAAAAAAGTATGTATTTTAAATTTTAATTTTTAAATTATTTATTCAAAAAAATATTTACAGATTATTATTTAATTTAAAAATTAGTTAAAATGGATATAAAAAATTTAATACAAGATTTTTTTTTAAAGAAAAAGAAGGGGCAGGTATTTAAATTCAATTTTTGAAATTGTACGTCAACGTTACGGTTGCGTTTTTCGACGCTGAGAATAGGAAGGCGTAAGAGCCATTTTTCACATTTTCTGGGGATGAGAGAAAGTGGAGGGTGTTTCTAGACACTTCTGTTGTCGACTCCATATATATTATAGTTTGGAAGAGGGAGTGGAAGAGAATCAATTACAATACAACCAGAGAGAAAGGGAGTAAGAGTGGTATCAGGCGAGGCGAAGAGAGATCAGAATTGAGAAGAGCAAGGAAGAATGTCGTACCTGCTGCCACACTTGCACTCTGGATGGGCCGTGGATGAGGCCATTCTCTCCGAGGAAGAACGCGTTGTCGTCATCCGCTTCGGCCATGACTGGGATGACACCTGCATGCAGGTACTATTTTCACTCTCTCTCTCTCTCTCTCTCTCTCTCTCTCTCTCATTGGATACGATTCATGCATGCTTTTCCATCATAATATATATGGCCTCTCCAAAATCCTATTCCTATGTTGTAAGTTGAATTAATGAATTGCTTGTGATTTGATGGAATTACGGGATTCATCTCTATATGCAATTTTATCTTTTGCCTTCTTGTATTGTTTTGAAGGATGTGTCTCAATTGCTGAAGGAAGCTTTTTTCTGAATTTAATTAAGGTAGACCACACAGCTTGCCCCCTTTCATTTCATATATTATACATATATCTATCTATATTTCGTTTGGTTGCTCTTCAACTGAAATGCTTTTCTTCACATTCACCCCATATATATAAGATGATGGTGCAAACTCACCGTGCTTCAACCCTGACAACCATTATAATGGCTTCACTTTTCTCTCATTTAAACATAATACGCCAAAGTTCAGCACTTGCCCTGTATTAGTAATGTCTTTACTTCGGATGGTTGCTATCAATTCACTCACTCTCACATTGATTTGTTTGTTGTCCAATTAATTATTTGTGGTTACGCAATTTTATCGTCTCATTCTAGGTGGGCTGTTTGTTTAGATGGAGATGATATCTCTCAGTAACTAACTATATATTCAACTGGTAAAGGTTGCATAACAATTCTTGTATAATTGTTTGGTTAATTTTGGGTTGAATTCAGATGGATTAGGTGCTGGCATCGGTTGCTGAGACCATTAAGAATTTTGCGGTGATTTACCTTGTGGACATCACTGAGGTGCCCGATTTCAACACAATGTACGAGTTGTATGATCCATGCACCATCATGTTCTTCTTTAGGAACAAGCACATTATGATAGACCTTGGAACTGGTAACAACAACAAGATTAATTGGGCTCTCAAGGACAAGCACGAGTTCATTGATGTTGTTGAAACAGTCTACAGGGGTGCTAGGAAGGGACGTGGTCTCGTAATTTCTCCCAAGGATTACTCCACTAAGTACCGCTACTGAGTTATTAGCCTCCAGATTATTACTAGTTTCACGCAATGCAGTTGAAAGCGTTCATTGAGAACTGTTGAGAGATGATTTACCATTGTAAACTGATTAGTACTGTATTTGATTAGCTTTCAGTAGTTATTGAACTTGTGGTCAATATCCCAAACTGAAAAGTAACACTTCAACTCTGATGTTTCATTAGTGTGATGGCCGAGCCACATTTTCATAATAGACTTCTACAATTTTAAAGGTTAGTAGACATGTACTTTGTGTTGGATTTTTCTGTTTAAGATAGTGGTTGCTTGTGTAATCTTTGCTCACTGTGCTGTTCAAGACTGATGCAAAGGATGATCAGTCAATTCCATGGGAATTTCGATTCGAAGAACATATTGCTATCGATGAAGATCGAATCTAAACCTTATATGAAGTTCTTGGCAAGAAAAAGAAAATTATATGAGGTGAAACAGTGCAACAAACATTAATTAAAGCTACTCCTCTATTTTAACGAATGATTCTTTAAATAAATTTCTAACATATTTTTATTTTTCCTCTGAGAAAATGTTGAAACCAATATTACTGAGAATGTTACATCATGAAACTCTTACAATAAAAACAAAACAAAAAGCTATTAAACAGTCATTTATTGAAAAGGAACAGGAACACCCTGCTTCTTGTTCACTATAGCCATTGCCTTGTAGCGGGTGCCCATGCCAATGGGAACACTGTCATCAGGTCCTTCCCAAAAGGCAGCTTCACCATCACCTACAAGACGCCAATATCCTGTCCTCAAAGATTCAGCCTGTTCCTCCGTGCAGTTTTGAAGGAGTGCTTCAACACGAAAATTTATTCCAAGGGAACCAAGAAATTGAGATTGAGTAATTGGCCCGTGCACAGACACTTCTCCTGCATTAACATTAAATTTAGTTGGAAACTAGACTTTAGTTTTTGAGCAAATATGAGTGTCTTATTGATGTCTAATTCTGATCATTATACTACATGTTACAACTACTATCATGTGGAAAAGAACCTGACGCTTCCTTTGCGGAATGCCTAATGGCAGCAAAATCAACATATGCACTGAGATCAGCAGATCCAGGATTATCTAGAAGGGGGACAAACTTGTGTTTCCGAATTGCCTGCATGAATTCATAAACCATTAAAGCAAGCATGTGGAGGTAGGACCATCAAAATAGAATGTATTGACCAACACATCAAATTAAAGAATACTTCTAAGAATAAGAAGGGAAAGATAGGAGACCTGGAGACTGTCCGAGATTACTCCATCCAAGCCATAGTCAATGATTAGAGCGCCACCACCATCGGAACTTATCCTTTCAACGATCGTCTGCGTCAACTCCATAGCTTTGGGGCAAACTTCAATTTGATTGAGTTTTGAGATCTCCTCAGCTGCTGCCCACTTGCACCGCTTCAATAGATACAGAGTAGCAGGTGTAGGCTGTGGAGATAGAACAAATCGAAACCTGTCCGATATATGTAAGAAGTATCAATAAGCTAAACCCAGCAGAGAAACAATTTCAAGTAGATTACACTGCAATACTTACGATGAATCTTCTGCCACATCAACCATTTTCTCACACCAGCCACGAGATGCTTTCTGTAGCGGGGAAAAATCATAAATGAGCAGGAAAGTTGGAAAGAACAGAGAATGAAAAAGTGCTAAAGAACAAATAGCCAAGACACTATGGAAGATACATTGAAAGCAAAAATCATTTAGGGTTTCAAATCTAATAATGTATTTGTGCAACGCAATAGATGTCCTTGGTTTCAATTCAGTTTAATAGCACACGCATTCTATCACCTGAAATTGATGGACTGGCAGGGCATCAAAGAACTCATGTGCAATGATAATTGTTGGCACTGCACAACAAAGGAAAAACATGGTCAGGGCATTATTGGAATATATTGTGACAAGATATTTATGTTAACGCATAACATAATACAGACTTAGATTTTCTTATAACAAATTACATTTGTATGCTACGTCCAAAGGCATATTTTCATTGGCGAAAAGAAAAATACATACATCCTGAAGGAACCTGCTCCAATGTGGTATGCCATGATACAGGAGTTCCGGCCAATGAACTTATGGTTCTTTTAACAGTATCTTGAGCTGCATCCTCTTCATCAACACATTTCAAGTTCTGGTGCTGAAGCTTCTGTAGTACTGGACTACACTCCACCAGGTGTACATGCAACGACTCAATGAAATTCTTAAATTTTGAAGCACCCTATAAGAAGTAAAAATTTTGTTTAACCATGGTGATATCTTGCCTTTAGATGCACAATTGACAATAAAACCAAAAGTTCCAGACGTTTAAATAAAGTTTCCAATATTAAGCAAATCAATATTGTGGTTTCATACTCGAAGAAGATCAGCCATAAGAGTTCCTCGTCCTGGTCCCAGCTCAATTAGATTTACTCTTTGTGGTTGCCCCATTTGCTCCCATAGACACATCACCCAGACACCAATCATCTGATTTTACATAAACAAGGCATTACAATCCTTCTGTCATTGACAACCTTCATGAACAATTGCAAACACAATCCAACTCAAATTCATGCCCCAATAGACACATAAGGTACCGTAAGTTCAGCGGAAAACTCACCTCACCAAACATCTGGCTTACTTCAGGAGAGGTTATAAAATCACCTTCTGCTCCAAAAACATCTCGATTGATGTAGTACCCAGCTTTAGGATTCGTCAAAACTTCTGACATGTACTCACCTACTGAGATTGGCCCTCCACGAAACTGGGGATTCAACAATACAATAAGCACCAAACCTCAAGCATAAATTAAAAACTGAATATTTCAATACTAGTACACGGTGTTAAAAAAAAAAAAAAAAACAATTTTTATGGTATAAAATCAAATTCAAGGTTATTAACTACTTGACCAAGTTCAATCATAAAATATAAAGTTTGCACCTTTTACATAATAAAATCCAATTCAAACACCTATGGCAAGAAAAAGGAAGTGAACCTTGATGATCCCTTTGAGGTGCTGGACTAGCTCAGAATCCGAATTGGGCTCGTGAGAATGCTCTGCCACAAGTAAAAGTAGAGTGAGGGAGAGAGAAGAAGAAGAAGAAGGGGAGAAAGGGACGAACTTAGAAGAGAATACCAGGTGGGTTGTGAAGGGCAGAGCGGTCGATGGAGATTGAAGTAGTGGAGGCTGCGGAATGGGAAGAGGCCTTCTCGTCCTCCACGTTTTCGACGAAAGGCGTATGAGGATTACGGGAAGGTGAAGAAGAAGAAGAGGATGCGGTGGAGAACGGAGAAGAAAACGTGAAGCATTTTAGTGCTGCTGATGAACCAGCCAAGTACGCATTGGCGATGTGACGGCGATGAAATGCGCATGATTGTTGTACAAGTTTTCTCAGCATTTTAGCTGCACCGCTCGTTTCTCTTTTCAAATGCAGAAGAAGAGCCTCAGAGGAAGTGAGGAACTTCTAGCTCTGATTATCGGGAAGCAAATACTTTTGCACCCTAAAACATGTAATTATATCTAAACCGGTCTGATTATAAAGTATTAACATTTACTATATGATTATTATAAATAATAAATTACTATCTCCGTAAATCTGTAAGCTAGTTAATGTATTATGTGATAATTAAGTATATATGATGAACACTTAATTACACTTATTTCTATAAAATAATATCTTAAATTCAAGTCATAATAAATAAATAAATAACTCCATGTATAGTGAGTCGGGCAGACTTGATTTAAGCTAAATTCATTGAATTCAATGAATTATAAATACTAATTGTCTAAATCAAAAATATCTAATAATATCTTCGCAGGTAATTTTAATTTATTGCAGCTAAGAAGCCCTAGCAATTGTCTTTTCGTAATTTGAATTTTAAGTCTCTTTATAGAAATGTAGTTTCTTAACTATTGCACTCAGCCCGAATTAAAATTATATTAAAATAAATAAAAATTAATTTTATAAATGATTTAAATAGATAATATATTAATATCTATATAATTGGCTCATGATCCCAAAAATAATAATTCGCTTGAATATGTTTTGTATTTCTGAGGGTACAACAATTTAGTTTTGGTCCTCAAATAAATTTTAATGTTAATCCCTCTTTTTTTTTTCGAAAAAAAAAAGAAGCATAAATAACCCGAAGCACAATTATATTTAAGAACCAAAATATAAAAAAAAAAATGCTATATTTTTTTGGGGTAAAAAACATATTTAAATCATAATAAATAAAAAATATGGTCAAAAAGCCCAAATTATATTCTTAAACCACTTTCAGGAAAAAATGAATATAAACTTATTATGTACACATCTTCGCCATTAATTTTTTACCTTGTTTTAACTTTTTATCCTTTTAAGATACCTTACAATCAATAATAGAGATGTGCACGTGATGAATTCATGTCCATTTTCGCAACTTGTCAAGTCGAGGTACTTGGTAGAAGGAAAAAATTGCAAAATCCTAGTTCCAACAATTAGCATGGTTAATGTTACTCTCAAACACGGAGGGAAAGAGAATTACATGCGTACCAAACTATTTAATTAACGAGCCAAGAAATAGATAGAAACAGATCCAATATCTATTTTACATTTTCTTTTCATCTGCAATATCTATTTTATATTATTTGAAGCATATGGAGTAACTTCCCATACAGCAGTAAGAAAAGGACCAAGTTCCAGGAAAAAGACTTGTCATTCGTCGGTTTTTAGCGGCATCTCAAAAACATCCAATAACGAAGTTTCACATTAGCTAGTGCTGACAAAAAGGAGTGGTAATGCTAATGCCATACGCAAATGTAAGAGTATCATAGAATGGCAAAGGTTTTGTTTTGTCAATCCATGAAAAAGATCAATATTATAGACAGAAACGTTTAGCCAATGAAAAGCTATAGACAAAAACAAACCCATACATCTCAAAACGGTAAAGAATCAATAAGAATAATCAAAGTATCCAACAGATTTTTCTGCCTCTCTACCTTAGTTCTTGTTCATTAAACGTACAGAAGAAGACAACGGATACAGGGAGAAATGGAGAAATAGCATTTCTGGGATATGTCAATGAGTGGAGAGGCTGACAACAATGAAATAGCTGCAACATTGACTCTCAAAGCACATATCAATGTGGTAAATGACTTGCACTCTAATTCATAAGAGCAGCATACAACAATAAACATGCTTTTTCGGTTTCTCCATTTAATTTTATCCCAAATAGCAGAAAAGGAGAAATAAAATTCAACAAGGAATTCTTCTGTGAAGTGAATTGCACTTAAACGGATCTCTAGTTCATATATGAAAACATATTTTGGTCCTGCAAATGAAAACACGAATTATTTGTGTCAATTTGTGGAGCAATGATCTAGAACCACTATAATCCATTAATAAAAACCAAAAATGCAATCAAACTAACAATTGAAGTGATAATTCAGTTGAGTCTAAAAATAACAAAACAAAGTTCCGTCTGTTTGAACATGTCTAAACTTGGACAAAGTTGATGTTCATGAACTCCGAAGCCGCATATCTGCATTCCTATAGTCTAAACAATGGCCAAAATACACCATAGATCCCCTACCAGTCTACCACGTCTATCTACATGCCCATTTGAAACATTCAAAACAAATTCTGTCTCCATCTCAAACTTTACATGTCAATCACAAACCTGCATTCTGGTGATCATAAATAATAGTAAACAAACATTGATCGGCTTTCTCATAAAAAAGGTCACTAGTATACATTATTCGCCTACATCTCAAAGTGTGGTCTGCTCTCTTCGAAATTACTTATTATAAACAACTGATGTCTTAGAAGTATCTATATAATTAAAAGGCAACTCTACATGAGGTTTCTACTTTTCAATTTCATAACATGATACATGTACAAAAAATGATCTATGATGCCTAATAATTACCGCAAGATTAATTTCCTCCATTTTGATTCACTCAATTTTTTTTTTTTAATTATTTATTTATTTATTTATTTTTGCATTCCCTCTAATTACTTAGTAATCTATGACCTAAAAGTTATCAAACTCCAAGAGTCCAAGTAGTTAAATTCACATGACAATCGGCAGCAAGTAGAAGTAGCTGCCATTTGCACAAACATAGAAATAGAAGAGTCAATGCACAAAATAAGTCAGTACATGCATAAGAAGGAACTTTTGCAAGGTTATTGTCTGTAGATGGCTTTTATCTGTAGTGATCAGCCCACGGTTTTCTCTAAGGAGTCTTCGACAAATGCATAAAGGGTAATGAGGGCTAGTATATGAAGCACTTGTTACTTCTGATAATTTATTTTTGGGCCCTTTTCAAGGAGGAGATCAATCTTCATGTGCAAATCTTTCCTCTCTTCAATAAATTTCTTATTTTATATAAGAAAACAATTCTTCATAACTTTGATGAAGGCAAGGCAAAATAAAAACAAGAAAAATATATATATCCATCATAATATACCCATTCTTCCAATATACAACACAGGACAAATCTATAATCCATAAGCATGTATACTTCTAAAAAAATGAAAGACTTCAGCTAACAACCCCTTAAACCAAAATTTTCAAGACAATCATATCATTAAGTCTGTAAAAGGAACCATGGTACAGCCTCATTCCCCTAACAAGTTTTGTGCTCAATAATAACTCCAAAGCTGTCGAAGGCTACAAGGCTTACCAATTTATGCTACAGGCTAGAATCACTGACTTTCAAGTGAAGAAACAAATAGGAATCTGTACCCAGCATAACCCACAATGAAGGATTTCATCATCTGAAAAACACCCTCTTCAGAGTCAAAACACGATCAGCTGGCATAATGTTGAATCCTTGCAGCCATATTAGCAACCTGAGCCTGCAACTGAGCAGCTCTAACCTTCGCCGTCGTCGCACGGTGAAAGAACTGCTCCCTTGACAGTGCCCTCACACTCCTCAAGTACTGATCGAATGGCACAGCCCCAACCTGAGCAGCCTTATCCAAGGCATAAAGAGTATCCTCAATAGCCAAATCCGCAGCAGTGGACTCAAGCATCTGCTTGGAAAGCACATCCACACACTCGAAAGCATCCTCAACATTCTCCAAACTTCCCATCCTCTTCCCTTGGTTATCCTTCAACCACCCTTCCAGAACATCAGTGTTCATCAAAACCATCTGCAACTGCTGCTCCAAACCCTCCATCTCCTCCTGCATCTCCTTCAAACCATTGTTGAGACTCTCCTCCCTCTGCTTCAACACACCCTGCAAGTTAAACAACCCCTCCATCTCAGCCTCCCTGGTCTTCCTCAACGCAGCAACATCACCATGAACCATCTCCACAATCTTATTAACCGCATTCCTCTTAAATACCTCGGTAGGATCCTCAGTATGAGGCAAATTCTGAACCCTAGAAGAACCCCCACCAACACTGCCATAAGGCGAAGGAGGGAAACTCCTGGGAGGAGGAACAGGGACAGGGTGTTGCACATACCCAGATGAGGAATTCCCCAAATTACCCGATAAAGTTCCAAAATTTGGATTTGGATTGAGGTTTTGATTAGCAACGGGAGGTTGGGGGTTCCTACGCTGGGAATAAAGGGGAGGGTCACGACCAAAGAGAACGCCCAAATTGCGAACGAGATCGACCAAATTGGAACTAGGGTAGATCCAATTCTGCAAATAAGGGACAGAAACAAGACCAGAAGGGTTCACATGAGGGTGGGGGCGCTTGATGATCATGTCCCTGGTGGGGTTAACGTAGACGCAAGGAGGGTGGCGAGGGTAGGACTCCATGAGCCAGATGAGGACGGGGATGTTGTAGGTGACGCCCTGAAACGACATGGGGATGGTGCCGTCAGCTTGGAGGAGGTTGACGGAACGGCCGTCGTTGTGGGTGAAGGTGGCGGTTTTGGGTTCGAGGGAGGGGAAGGTGGTGGTGAGGGAAACGAGGTGCTGGCGGATGAGCCACTTGGTGTCCTCCGAGTAAGGGAGGGCGGAGGGGCCGCGCTGGGAGAGGACTGAGCTCAGGAACTGCTGGGTCAGTTGCGGGTTCGGCACCGCCGGTGGGACCATCGTGGCGGCGGCGGCGGTGGTGGTGGTAGGGTTTGGATTGGGTTGGGTTGGGTTGGAGATATTGAAGTGCGGAATTGAATTGAAAGAAGAGGGCGAGGGTGGTGATGATGATGGAGGCAGAGAGGGAACACGGTGGCGTTGGGAATTGGGAATGAATGAAATTGCTTAATGCTTAGATGAAGGTTCTGCTTTGTTGCCTTAGCGTTTTGGTTTTACGCGTTCGAACGAGATTGATGGTGACTTCGAGATTTTCAATTTTTTTTCCCCTTTTTTTTTCCCTTTGAGGAGGCTTTCTTTTTTTTGAAATAATAAAATTTTGATACTTATAATAATTGAAAATCATAAGAAATATGTTTGTTTCAACTTCTTAAAAAAATTTATAAAATTTAAATTTTATATATAATTAAAAATTAATTTTTTTAAAAAATTTATTCTTTTCAACTTCTCCAAATTTAATAATTAAATTATCTTTAATATATATATATATATATATATATATATTCTCCAAATATATAAAAATTAATTTTTTTAGTTAAAAAAATAATTTTTTATCCAAAAAATCACAAACAAACAAACTCTAAATTTGAAAACTACAATGAAACAAAAAAAAAAAAAAGAAAACTACGGCTAATAAAATCTTTCCTTTTTTTTATTTTAGGAAAATAATGTTGTTTGTGCTCCCAAAGAGTGAAGCTTCATAAGTTGAAGTTGACTTTTAAAAATTACTAAATCCACATAATGAGTTAAATATGATTAGTAGAAGCAAAAAGAAAATTATGAATATCAAAGATTTAAATTTTAAAGTCACTTTTTTAGAAGTGTTCTACCGGACCAATAACTTCAACCCAAAATTACGTAAATATATTAGGTGAAGGATTTGATATTCTACTTATGTTACGAAATAATGTTACTCCACCCCAAAATTACTAGTTTAACTGTCTTTTAATCTTGAATTCTGACTTTTGATCACCTCTACCCATCGCCCATCCAGCACCCCATTTTCTTGGTCCACTCTCGCAACCAATCTAATATATCCAAAAGGAAAATAAAAAATAGAGAGAAATGGAAACAGCCTTGCTTGTTTTAATGCCAGCAGGACACATTCAAGACTTTGTCTTATTAGTTGTGTTGCTACAAAACTATACCCAAAGAATAGGAATCAAGAATAAAGAATGTGGACACAAATTCATCACAAATTTTACGGTGCATAATATTATTTGAAACCAAGAAATTGTACCATAATACATTCATCTATAACCTCAGTCTGGCCACCATGCCCTCTAGCTAGCCATCATCGCCCTCCTCTTCGTGCACATTGCCACCACCACCACTAGCATGCTTGGCACTTCTCCGACCTCGAACCACCGCAAGTGACACTCCACAGCATCTTTTAAAAGCCCTCATCTTCCCACCTCACATGTCGCATGGCCGCCCATGGCCATCTTCCCTCATACTCTTATTTGGGTTGAGTGTCCATCACTCAACCAAGATGAAGAACAAGAATAGAGGGAACAAGGGTGCATTGTGTTTCTTTTGAATCCGTTAGATGTGGCTTGTTGCAGGACATGGGGAAGTAGAAAGGGGTGAAAATTGCTGAACTTTCTTCCCCAAGGCTCATCGGAATCTCACCAAAGTCGCTACTGGAGGGGTTGTTGAAGTGTGCAGAGAGGATGAATAGTTGGAAAGGTTTTAGGAAGAGGGAGAGAATAAAGAGGGGTAGATTTGGAAAAAAAGTTTATTTTATTTTTTGAATTAAATTTATTTATTTTATTTATCAAATTTAAACCATTCATTTATTTTAATATTAAATCTAACGATATTAACGGAGTGGAGTAACAAATCCTTCACCAACATATTAAAGTTGCTTATAATATGTTTTGGAGAAATTATTAGATGCTCGTGCAGCACCACATGAATATACCCATAGCTAATAATAAAATAATATTTTAAGATAGAACTTCATAATAACTTATACTCTTATCTAATATATTATTTTATTATTGACTTTGTCTCTTTGTTTTGTCTCCTTTCAAATTATTTTCAACTATTCAAAATAACTCTCATTTTGGTCATTTGCACGAATATTAAGAAACTCAAAATCAATGATTGATTATAAAGATGTTTATTACAACAACTGATCTATTTTTTTTAATATTTTATTATTTATTGTGATCAGAATTACATGGAGGGTAAAGTAGAAAAATTTGCAATAAATATTTCATTAAAAATATGAGAGTGAAAAATAATATAAATAAAAAACTTTTATTTAAAGTGACAGATAATTTGAATCGAATAGAGTACATTTTTATATCATAGTCACTAGTGTGTTTAAATTAGAGTTCGTAAATGGAGATTTATACCAATTTGATTCTATTGAAATTTATTTTGATCAAAATTGAGTTGGTATCATCGTGATTTATGTTTAGAAACTTTTATGTTAAAAGTGATTATAATAAAATGAATACTATTTAGGTGATATTAATCTAAGACACTTTTTGATGTATAATTACTAAAAACGAACATAAGTTTAATATTACTCATTTACTTCATTTTTATTTTTAAGATATTTTAATAGACTACATTAATATTATAAGAGTTTAATTTTGATGTACTATTAGTATAAAATAATATACAAATATTCAATTTAATATTATTATATCAATAAAAATATTTGACATAACTGCACACAATTTTAAAAGTCTTACAAATAAAAATATTGGATAACAATATAATTTTTTATATACTGATAATGCATTAAAATTAATCTTTATTATAAAGATAATACATATATTAAATAAAAATAAGCATTCAAAATATAAAATAAAAAATAAAGAGATGCAAAATTAAAACCAATATATGTAACAAAGATTGCAAAGAAGTAGTAAAACATTTCAGTTAAAGTAATTGTATCATGTTTAAAATGAAGAGCAAAAATGTTCATAAAATTACCAACATGATTTTAATTTAGATGATTCAATTCCCAAACTTGTAGGTGTTGGCTTTATCCGTCATAATCATTAGTCTTTTCCTTATTTTTCGTTTTAAAATAAAAAAATAAAAAATCTAACATTCATTAACATGAAAAAAGAAAAAAAAAAGAAGCCTAACGTGTACTAACTGCTCTCCCGCCCCCAAAAAACTAACAATTTAACTGCTATCTGTACGGGTGAACTTTTTAGAACCAAGTTCATTACAAGTTTCTTCGTTTCTCTGTGGCCAGAAAATCGCGCTGTGTACTTCTTGCTCCTTTTGGAAGTTTCTTCATCTTTTTGTGCCCAAAAGCACTTCTGCAAACCTTCCACATAGACATTTTTCTTTCATCATTGATCCATGCATTGGCAACACATGAAACTGGTGTAACAGAAGAAGCATTAGATACATACTAGTCTTAGCAATGCTAGTTATTATATAGAGAAATAAAATAAAATATGGGTGTTGCCAGATATGGAAGAAGAAGGAAAACAAAGCCTAAGCATTCAATTTCTCGGCCACCAACCAAACATATATCGAGTAAAGAGGGTAAATTTGATTTGACTGGTCTGGAATGGACCAGTAAGATTCCAGAATGTCCAGTGTACCACCCATCAGAGCAGGAGATGGAGGACCCTTTGGTGTATCTACAGAAGATTGCTCCTGAGGCATCTAAATTTGGTATGTTAATCATGATAGATTATGCATGGCTTTCTTTTTAAGTGCTTTAAGAGTTATAACCAAGAATAGCATTACATGATATATCATAAAATGTAACACATTAGTTTCATTAACGAATATATGCGATCATTTTTCCATATCCTGCACATCCTATACATACTTGACTATTTACATGCACGGAAATGTAGCCATTTCCATTTTATAAATGCACGGTAAGAGCCTTTTAAGCGTGTTCTAGGGGAAACGATAGCAATAGGAAAAAGATGTTCTTCCCTTCCCTTCCCTTCCCTTTTGAAAATTCCCTAATTCGAAAATTAATAGCATTTTAAGAACCAGCAGAATGTGTCCTTACTGCGTCACTGGATACACTTCAGTACAATAGGACAAGTAGTTTCTGCATTTCTATGCCCCTTCTTTCTTATTTACCTGTGTGTCTTCGTTTGCTTATTGTTTCATCCTTATATTGCAGGGATATGCAAAATCGTTTCTCCTATAGTTGCCTCTGTTCCTGCAGATGTTGTCTTAACGAAAGAGAAGAAGGGCTTCAAGTTTGAAGCCAATGTACAGCCTCTTCGGCTTTCTGAATGGAATGAGAAAGATATAATAACCTTTTTTATGAGAGGAAGGTAAAAGAATATTATAATCATGCTTTTAAGCTTTTTTACTGCCTAATGCTTATAATATATAAATTAATGGCAGTTTTTTTTTTAATTAATTTGTCAGAAAATATACATATCATGAATTTGAGGCTTTAGCAAACAAGGCCTTTCTCAGCAGATTTTGCAGTTCTGGAAGTTTTTCTTCCTCTTATGTGGAAAAGGAGTTCTGGCGTGAGATGGCACATGGAGAGAAGGGAACGGTTGAGTATGGAGTCAATATTGAGGGTAGTGCCTTTTCATGTCATCCTGATGACAAGCTTGCAAAAAGCAAATGGAATTTGAAGGTTGGCTTTAGATATTGTGCTGACTCCATTTCTTGTTCTCTTTTGTTTTTTACATGTGTGCTCATGCTACATTTTAGCTCGCTTCAATATCAATTGCTATGCGTAGTAGTACAAGTCTCCTTTGCATGAATTTATTATTTGATTAATGCATTTACTATTGATTTCATTGATATCAGAATTTCTCGCGGTTGCCGCAATCCACATTGAGATTAGTTGACAAGGAAATTCCAGTAAGAGAACAGTTTTTGAAATCTAAGTTGTATATGAACCGCTTTTTTTTCTTCTAATCCCCATGTGAAATTTTTTCTTAGGGAATAACTGATCCTATGCTTTACATTGGGATGCTGTTCAGCATGTTTGCATGGCATGTAGAAGATCACTACTTGTACAGGTATTTCTCAAAATTTAGTCTGCTGCTCCATGATCCCCACCATTTTTTACATTGCTCAACTATTTTACTTTACCTATATTTCTGTTTTATTTGTAGCATAAATTATCACCATTCAGGTGCAAATAAAATTTGGTATGGCGTGCCTGCCCATGCAGCCTCTCAATTCGAAAATGTTGTCTTGCATCATGTGTATAATCATAAAATCTTATCAAAACATGGAGAGGATGGGGCTTTCCAGCTTCTTGCGCATAAAACTACCATCTTCCCCCCAAATATATTGCTGCAGCATGATGTGGCAGTTTGCAAGGCTGTGCAGAAGCCAGGGGAGTTTGTTATCACCTTTCCTATAGCATATCACGCTGGATTTAGTCATGGTAATGTATCTATTTACATGCATGCATGTGAGTTTTTCTCTTCATGCATTTTAGGGACATGCAAATTCTAGAGGTAGTTATTTATCTTTTATTTGTTTCCTTTTGTTTATTTAGGTTTTAACTGTGGAGAAGCAGTGAACTTTGCTATTGGTGATTGGTTTCCATTAGGGGCTGCTGCTAGTTGGCGTTATGCATGTCTCAGAATGCTTCCTATAATTCCATTCGAGGAACTCCTTTGTAAAGAGGCAATGAAGGTTTACAAGTCCTCACAAGTAAGAGGTTCAAAGAACAAACCTAAGGACTTGGCATCTTATCATGCTACTGTGCTGTCTTTCGTGCATCTTATGCAATTTTACAAGAAGACCCTTTTGCGCATTAATGGTTTAAGAGAATGTTCAGTTTCTTCAAATGCCGTAGGTAGCTTGATATGCCGCGACTGCCATAGAGATTGTTATGTAGCTTACATGATGTGCAAGCACTGCTATTCTCTTCCAATTTGTCTTTACCATGGTAAGAAAGCATTATATCTTTATTTGGAGAATTTTTATTTCAATTGTTTTAGTTATTGGTAGGTGAAGCCTTTACCATGATGATTTGAGCCATATTCATTACTTGGAGATTCAATTTCATGTACCGTCATTTTGTTAGCATCATGATAACTCATTTGACATCCGTTTTCTGCCTCTATTATTTATGCTATTTCAGACATTGCATCAAAGAGGTGCTCATGTGGGAGAAAATATACTGTTTATAAGAGGGATGATGTTCTAGAACTGGAAGATGCTGCCAAAAGTTTTGAACAGGAAAAAGATATTCAATCAAAACTTCAGGGGAAAATGAACTGTGGAGTAAACACGCTATCTCTACCAAGTATATTCTCCTATACAAGAAATGAGTGCATCCAAGATCTCCAGGTAAGTGAAAAATTAAACCGTGAATGTGATTATGATTTTGAGAGTTGTAAATTCTCTAACTGCATCAGAATAATTGCATTTCATTGCTAACATCACAATTAGCTTCTATGTTTCTTCTACTTTAGTTTGGCTCATTTTCTTGTCTAATTAATATTTTCTTTTGAAACCTGTAAACAGAGAAATCCTTGGCGTGAAGAAAAGGGTACAGGGGGAACTGTTAATTCTATAGGGTCAGCTTCCGAACACAAAACAATAGAATTGGCCAGCATCAAGCTCAATGTTGAAAGAAAGAACAAGACCATAATGAAGCATTATAGAAAGAGATGCCCTCCAACATTGATCGGAAACAAGAGCACAAGTAAATTAAAAATTGAGAAAGAAACAAATCAAAATTGATTGCTCCTTCAAGAGCTCAAGTTCACTAACTTTCAGGCACATTCATGCAGCTGTCAGCTGTTCTAATTCATTTTTAACTTGTATATTAGTTTAGAATTCGTGTTGTTGTATGTTAGTTTAGCTTTGCTATTAGTTCAGACAGTTTGTGATTTATGATAACAACGTGTCAAATGAAATAGTAAGTGTTCATTCTATGACAATAAATTCTTTGATGGGGAGTTCTCTGATGCATATGGTTAACAAATCTGCAAACGAAGATCCTACCGGGATCAAATGAATCCATGACACATGGAACTATTTAGTGACGTGATAATTGCATTTTGTCCCTTAGCAAAATGAGATGCAAAATTGGAAAATTTTACAATAGATCTTATTAAGTAGTGACTATAGTGATCCATCTCCCCTTCACAATTTTTTTGATCTTCCCTTTTCCCCAAACCACCACCGGTCTGCCACTCCTGCATAGAACATAACACAACAACATTTCCACACAATCTCCACTTCCATATTCTACCTTCCTCAAATACCACAATCTCATTTGTTATTTACTGAACTTTAAATCAAACAAGAAAATTTTAAACCAAAGAAAAAAAAATCTATAATAATAAGGATACTTAAAAATTTATACAAAGCAAAACAAATATTGTTCATAACTAAAACAATACTACAAAATTTCAAACCACAATAACCAACTAAGATACGTTTCTACAACTGACTCTAGTTTTTTAAAAAAATAAAAAATAAAAAAGAAATTTATCATCTTGAGAAATCAAGAAAAATAAGTAGATCTAATCTCGTTCCTTTTTGTTTATGCTCTTATTTCAAACCGCACTGAGTCAAGCTTGCTTTCAAATCGATTTTCAATGGCTTGTTCACCTTCGCGGCGACATCCCTCTATTTGTTTGGTGGTAATGGCAGTGATGGGTTTGAGCTTGAGGAGCTTGTTAGTGAAGGGTATAAGTTATTGGAGGTGTTCAAGATGGAGTGACCATTTTCCTTTGCTTGGGTGGTTAGACTTGTAGGGTGTGAGAAAAAGTTGCAGGAGCTTGGTGGCAAAGGTGAATACTTTCGTTGGGATGATCATATAGAAGCACAGCATGAAGATGGTTTTGGATGAGTATGTGACAGAAGAAAATAAAGGGGACTTCGATGGCAGTGGTTCAGTAGGAGACGAAAAATATTGTAG
This sequence comes from Pterocarpus macrocarpus, assembly GCA_031439585.1. NCBI lineage: Eukaryota > Viridiplantae > Streptophyta > Magnoliopsida > Fabales > Fabaceae > Pterocarpus > Pterocarpus macrocarpus. Next base: position 70,016,341 of record CM062522.1, read on the forward strand.
GAGAGAGGGAGATCGATCTACAACAGAGAAGCAACTGAGAGAGAAGGGTGAGAAACAAGGACCAGACCATTGTAGTCTATTATTAACAGTGACCATCTAAATATTCTCTATTCATTATACAATTAATATTTGCAAGTGAAGATTTTTTATTCATTGGCACCAGAGAAGCCACCTTCTTTGATATGTTAACAACAACACGCATAGAGCTGTTAGATTTCTTCTGCATCCCCGGTTCACGAATAAACTTATGAATTTGGACCAACATTAACAACAATCAAACAGTGATTTTTCAATTAAATAGAAATCACTCAAAATTGACCTGAACCTGAAGTATAAAATATGAAACATGAATGCTACGTAGTCAAAATATTTGTCAGGATATGATGTGCCGGAATAACTTGTCAAACAGTAAAGCAGAAATACATAAATCAGAAGGAGAAAAAAAATAAAAAAATTATGTGGTATACACCACACTAACATGACACTTCATTCTTGAAATTAGATTCTATGCAAAAACATAAGGACTTACCATCATCTTGTTTTGGAAAACAACCTTTTTTTTATTTTCTCTATCTTTTTCACAAAATTTTGAGAAAAGGAAACATAATGAAAATAAAGGAACAATTTTGTAATTAGCATTATAAATAAAATATAAAAACAAATACATTAGGCTCATTCGGATGAGTTTTTCTAAAAGATTTTTTTTTTAAATTATCTTTTTCTAAAAGATCTTTTAAAAATATAAATTTTATTTTATATTTAGATATAAAATTAATTTATATTTGGATGTAATATTAAAATATCTTCTTTTATTTTTAAATATCATTTCTATGTTATAAAAAAGATATTTTTCTAGAAGGTAAAAAATTGTAACTTTTCAAAAAAAAAAATTTATGCTTTTTCTAATTATTCTACTTTTACCAAAAAAATTTACCCAAATATATTAAAAAACACCAAAAATATTTTTTTATTGAAAAAAAGATCTTTTTTTATCAAAATGAAGACACCAAACAAACTCATTGGTCACTGAAGATCCTCACAATCTCAATTCTCAAGCAGCATGATTCAATTCCAACCCAAAAGTTATCCTGCTGATCCGATTTCAGCCCAAGTAGTGAAGGGCTTATGCATAACCCAAAACCAACAACACTATACCAAAAAAAAATATCAACAACAACGGGCACCGAGTTTCAAGTGTTGTGGCTTGCGGAGTTCCAATGAAGCTTCACATTACAATGAAGCTCGTGCTTCGTCGCAGGCCACTCCTCAACCACAACCCTTTCCTTCACCGAACAACTTTCTCCTCATCATCAAAACTCGACGACGAAAACGACACTCGTTTTGTCTCACTCCTTTCCGACATCGTCCGAGGAAACCAGAGCTGGAAGCTGGCCCTCAACGACCCTTCCATTTCCTCCACATTGAGGCCCCACCACATTGAAAAGCTCTTGATCCAAACCTTGGACGATTCCAAGTTAGCTTTGAGGTTCTTCAACTTTCTGGGTTTGCACAAAAGCTTCAACCATTCAACAACATCCTTTGCTATATTGGTTCATGCCCTTGTTCAAGAGAGGCTCTTCTGGCCCGCAAATTCACTCTTGCAGACACTTTTCTTACGTGGGTCGGACCCAAAATTTGTTTTTTCCACCTTCTTGGATTGTCACAGGAAATGTAAGTTTTTGTCCACTTTGGGTTTTGATTTGTTGGTTCAGAATTACTTGCAAAATAGAAGGGTTTTAGATGCTGTGGTGATTGCAAAGCTCATGTTAGCCAACAAGTTATTGCCTGAAGTTAGAACATTGAGTGCACTTTTGAATGGTCTTTTGAGAATTAGAAGGTTTATAATGGTTTGGGAATTGTTTGATGAGTCCGTGAATGCGGGTGTTCAACCTGATTCTTATACTTGTTCGGCAGTGATTCGGAGCCTGTGTGAATTGAAGGATTTTTATAAAGCTAAGGAGAAGGTTCGGTGGATGGAATCAAATAGGTTTGATCTAAGTATTGTAACTTATAATGGCTTGATTCATGGGCTATGCAAGGGTGATCGAGTTTCGGAAGCTGTTGATGTGAAAAGGCAATTGAGCGAAAAGGGTCTGAAAGCGGACGTGGTTACATACTGTATACTAGTACTTGGTTTTTGTAGGGTGCAACAATTTGGGGCTGGAATTCAGCTTTTGAATGAAATGATTGAACTCGGGGTTGCTCCAACAGAGGCTGTTATATCTGGGTTAGTGGAAGGGTTAAGAAAGCAGGGAAAGATTAATGATGCTTATGATTTGGTAGTTAAGGTAAGCAGATTTGGTTTTCTGCCGAATTTGTTTGTCTATAATGCATTAATCAACTCTTTGTGCAAAGGTGGAGACTTGGATAAGGCAGAGTCACTTTATAATAATATGTGTTTGGTGAACTTGTGTCCCAATGATATTACTTATTCCATTCTGATTGATTCCTTTTGCAGAAGGGGGAGGTTGAATGTCGCAATATCTTACTTTGATAGAATGATAGAGGATGGTATAGGAGAAACTGTATATGCCTACAACTCTTTGATAAATGGCCAATGCAAGTTTGGGGATTTGAGTGGTGCGGAGTCTTTGTTCACTCAGATGATCAATAAAGGGTTGGAGCCAACTGCTACAACCTTTACACCATTGATTAGTGGTTACTGCAAAGACCTACAACTACAAAAAGCATTTCAACTATATGATGTGATGATTGAAAAAGGAATCACTCCGAACGTGTATACCTTCACTGCACTTATTTCTGGGCTTTGCAGCACAAATAATATGGCTGAAGCATCCAAACTTTTTGTTGAAATGGTGGAAAGGAAAATCATGCCAAATGAGGTAACATATAATGTTATGATTGAAGGGTATTGTAAGGATGGCAACATTGATAGAGCCTTTGAATTGCTTGAAGACATGCTTCAAAAGGGCCTTGTTCCAGACACATATACCTACAGACCTCTTATCAGTGGCCTTTGTTCTACTGGTAGGGTTTCTGAAGCTAAAGATTTTATTGATGTTCTCCACAAGCAGGACCTTGAATTAAATGAGATGTGCTATAGTGCACTTCTACATGGTTATTGCCAGGAAGGAAGATTGGTGGAGGCACTGAGTGCTTCTTGTGAAATGATTCAAAGAGGAGTCAACATGGATTTGGTTTGCCATGCTGTTCTTATTGACGGTGCTCTGAAGCAGCTAGACAGGAAAATGTTATTTGGTCTCTTAAAAGAGATGCAGGATCAAGGATTGAGACCTGATAATGTAATATATACAAGTATGATTGACGCATTCAGCAAAGAAGGATCTTTCAAGAAAGCTTTTCAATGTTGGGATTTGATGGTTACTGAGGAATGCTTTCCTAATGTTGTGACATATACTGCTTTGATGAATGGCTTATGCAAAGCAGGTGAAATGGACAGAGCAGGTCTTCTTTTTAAAAAAATGCTGGCTGCGAATATCCCTCCAAATTCAATCACATATGGCTGTTTTCTTGACCATCTTACCAAGGAAGGACATATGGAGGAAGCTACTGGGCTTCATCATGCAATGCTTAAAGGGCTTTTAGCAAACACTATAACATACAACATTCTTATCCGTGGCTTCTGCAAGTTGGGTAGAGTTGATGAAGCCAGCAAAGTGCTTTCTGAAATGACTGAAAATGGTATTTTCCCTGATTGTATTACCTATTCAACTTTAATTTACGAGTATTGCAGAAGTGGCAATGTAGGAGCAGCAGTTAAATTGTGGGATACCATGCTAAACAAAGGTCTTGAGCCGGACTTGGTTGCATATAACTTGCTAATATATGGTTGCTGTGTTAATGGAGAGCTCAACAAGGCATTTGAGTTGCGAGATGACATGTTGAGGAGAGGAGTGAAGCCAAGACAAAATTTACGAGTATTGCACAAGGTGCAATATAGGAGCAGCAGTTAAATTGTGGGATATCATACTAAACAAAGCCCTAGAATCTGATTTGTTGGCAAGTATCTTTCGCACATTCAGTTGTTGTGTTAATGGAGAGCTCCACAAGGCAATTGAGTTGCGTGATTTTATGTAGTGGAGAGGGCTAAACCATGGCAAAACATATACCATCTCTTGAGGCTGAATAGATTTATCTGAAAAGGTGGTTGATGCTTGAAGTATAAGATGTTTTACCGGCCTGGAAATGTCAAAGTTGGTGTGTCACATTCAAATCAGAAGAACCCCGTAAGAGTCTTCCTAGTTTTAGTAACAATTTGCCTAATATGTATTACTTACAGTTAGTTCCTTCATTTCATATATTCACCATGTACAATTTCTTCTGTAGAGGAAACAAACACCAGAAGTGAAATAAGAGCATTACCATCAGGAGGAGAACTGGGGAAGCAACCTGCCAAGAATAAAAGGGAGAGAAAAGATTGTATATTATAGACTCCATAGAGAAAATAACACTTCACATGAATTTTGCCTATGATTCCATAATCATCTGGACCAGCTGCGCCTTCACTTCTCTTTCAGTCAATAAGGCCACCTCAGTCACAGTAGGGGTATCATCAGAATGTACCTCATAACTATAGTGGCACAACAAGCTTGTGAACATTGCAGGATTTAGACGGCCTGAGCTAGGGCTCCCTGGTAATAAATGTATGTAGGACTTTCTTGCAGGCTAGGATTTCACATAAAATATATAAGGAATTGTAAACTTCTATTGACACTAGTTGAGAGGCTTATTTTGCATGTAGGAAATTCGTATGTATAGCTTTCTACTATTTTCAGTTGACTTATAATTCGAAGAATGAAGATGCTACAATTTTCAAATGCAAAGCACTAATGTCCCTTGTCAGGGCCGGTGCTTGTCTACAAAGCACTGTGAAATTGTAGACTGCTTATGAAGCAATTAACACAATTTCTTTAGCCGATCGGACATGTGACTGCAAAAGTTGTATAGCTACTACATTAACAGTAATTTAGATTCATTTCTGCTTAATGTTATCCCATCGATGGGTTTGGTATGAAAATAAAAATGAAGATGAGACTTTTATGGACTACATTTTTGTGTAATTTTATTAGTCCATAAAAATTTATCCTTATTTTTATTCCATACCAAACTCACCCCTAATAGGAAAATAACTTAGTCGTTATTCTGTCTAATATTGAATGTTAATATAATACCCTTGCAACTTGTCATTGCTCTCTTGTACCATCGACAACTAAGCAGCCGTCAAATTCTAAAGCCTGTTTTTTGTTTGTAAAGCCTAACATGATCTCTCTTTTATTATGGAATTTCAATACAAAGTATTTATGTGATTATCGCTCATGAGATAAAGTTCATATGCATGTATAAGATAGATAAGAAGTTAGAAGAAATATTGGATTACAAAGTCTGTTTCGTGACCCTTTTTATGGATTAAAGTTGTCAAGAAATTTTAAAGTTGAAACTTTTCCCTTACAGGAGTAAGCCTGCAAGGGACCAAAATATCACTTTTAAACCGGTGATAGTGAAATTAAACTAAACGAGACTGAATCCATGCACATAGATGACCATGTTTGGAAACAATGATGAACGGCTTTTTCAGAAAATCTAGTATGTTTGGTAAAAAAATTAAAATATTATAATTAAAAGTTAATAATTTTAATCTGAAAAATAATTTATAATTATAAACAACTTTTTCAAATTTATGATTATAAATAAAAGCTGATTTCTTCAGATTTATCTTGACTTTATCAAATTGTACTAAATATCAAATATTATATAATCTAAATAATTATTTTATAATACTTTTAGTAATTTTATTATACAAAACAACTTTTTTTATATAATTTAAATAAAATAGATTATCTTAAAATTATTTTTCAACTAAAATATCTAAACATAAATTAAGTCTCACATAATCGATTATATAAATAGACGATTATATAGATAATCAATTATTAAAATAATTTTAATTTTACAATTTTTCCAAATATACCTACATAAACCAAACGTCCAGAATAAGTTTCTGGATCACGGATTAATTGGCCTACGGGTGTTTCACTACTTGTCCGGGGCAATAGTTTTTCCCAATGTCTTCTTAATCCAAATGGCATATCCCATTTCAACTATTAATGGCCCAAAAAACTCATGATTTCAAAAGCAATCATGGCACCGATATCAGTAAAAATTTTGGACAACAAAAACATTTCACATCAACTGAATTGTACCATTTTGTATTTCCTATTTAGTCCTCATGATTCTGCAATTTTTGTCGGTGAGGATATCCAAATACAAGTTTTCATCATCATCATCACCATCAGTGTCAACTAAAGATTAAATTGCAACTCTTTATGTAGGCAAGGAACATTGCAAATTTACTGGGGGTGATCTAATGCTGTAATATCCAAAAGGCTCTATCAGTTATCCTTCATGAACACTCAGGTTCATGGTAAACAATAATAGACCATCTTGATTGGTCAGAAAGCTATAGTAGTTTCAGTCCACCTGTTACATCATCTACCACTTCAACAGGTCCTGCATATGAATATCAGATTAAATCAAAACTAGACTTCGAGCGGTTATTAAAAGGAAATGCTACATTGGCACGACAAGAGAGGAAAAATGTATGTTAATTAGAGGAGACTATTACCGAGAATTGCCATCACAGTTCTGGAATCTGTGACAAAGGGGGGAAAATGGTAAATTGACTATGATAGGATTTAAATGCATATTAGCATTTATATTACACAGATATAATAAGTAGAATATGTAACAAATGATGAAAGGAAATCCAGGTAGCTATTCACTCTAACTTCCATTGAATATGTCAGTCAAACAGCTTTTGTCTCATGGGATACAGAGTTACAGACAGTCCAAAGGAACCGATTGAGCATCACTTCTCTTTAGAATGTGCGCATGATCCAGCAATTTCAAGCATAAATTAAAGTTCATTATAAAAATAACCATAAATGGGTCGATAAGATAACTATTTCATTTTAAAGGGATGGCAGAAATCTGTCTATGGTTTCAATTCTAGCAGTACATGGCCCCAGCAGACACAATTTAATACAAGACCTAGACAAATACACTTGGCATTAAGTGCAAGGCAATATATATATATATTTTTTATGCTGCTGCGGGGCAGTAAATTAACATAAAATGATGGTGAAATTTCCAATTATTTGGTGGATACTAGAAATCAATTAGCTACAAATTAAGCAAAGTTCCAAGTACTCACTTGGTGCAATCTGTGTTCTGCCAGCATCAATTGTGATATGGGTGGGTAACTTAAGAGATTTAGCCCTTTCCTGACACATTAAACAACAATTTTACTAAAACAAACCCAACTTCAGAGAGAAGAACCATGCATTAAAGAATTTAAGATAAATAGGAAGGAAAAAGAGGTACTAAAGGCACTGGGGGGCAGAGTGAATCCAATTTTGGAGAAACTGGTACATATCATGGAAGAAGACAGCAATACAAACCAGACTAATTGATTTAAAGACAAAGATAACACTAATAGGTATATCAAATATGATTTATATAAAAAAAGTGGAAGATAATAGTATAAACTACTTGAGATTCTGCGAATATGACACTATAAACCATTTCATACTATTCTCTTTTGTTAAAATAGAAGAATATATAGCAGGAAAGTATCCAATATCAAGATTTAAAACAAGAAATTAGCTAGTGCAGCACCAAATTGCCTGAGAAATACTTACTTGTAAAGCTAGCATATCTTCTTCACTTTCAATTTTCACAACAACCTTAGGCTGTGCACACATCTCCCACCTGCATATTGATAACTTTCAGAATGATGCTATAATTCATGATGGTCTGCAAGTGCAACCAAGGTTATGACAGTACCTATTCAAAGCCTTTGGTGCTCGATAAAGGACCTTTTTATATAGACCCAAAGTTGCATGACTACAAAAAACGTTTGAACCATGAATCAGTTAAAAAGATGTCCACTGAAATGGAATAAGAAGATAAACAAAAGTATTTTTTGGGCAGGATGAAAGACAAGTATTGAACAAAGTAGAAGCAATACATCAGTTCACCGTGATCTTTATACTAGTGTCCTTTTACAAAATACAATAATAAAAGCTTTTGGTCAGCTTGACATCTCAGACTCTCAGAATTAATCTATTTGAACGCTATTAAAACTTCAAAGTTTCAAACAAAGCAAGTATTTTGATCAACCTCAGGCATTTCCCCAGTTCAGATCAAAGGCGCCACTGGGAAATGGAGAAGTAACATCTGGCCATGAATGTACTCTTTCCATAGAGCTAGCTATCCAATATTCATTGTCTTTCTCAGCAGGCTTACTCACAACAAACTAAACAAACTAACAGGGTGAGAGACATATATGGGAATGAATACTTAATGAGTATAGTTATACTTTTTGAATACTCAAAACTTAGTTAAAAGTAATTGACCATCAATGCTATGGCGATTTGGAGCCATCCCATCCACGCAGCATCCGTAAAATCTTTCTTTAGTCTTTACATTTACATAATATGGTTTTCATGATTAACACACACACACATATAAAGAAAAAAAAATACCTAAGCAGCCAGCTGATAATAAGTCAGTGACCAAAAGCTCATTATTTGAAGGGTAATGTGCATAAAGCACAGATGAATACAAAGTAACATAAAGCATTACCTGCATTGAGCACCAATCTTCCCTTTACCCATTTTAAGATCATTCCTGACCACCAATACCTGCAGAAAAAGAGAGAACATGATCAACAAAACAATAGAGACTTCAAAAGAAAAAAAAAGCAATTTTTGAACCCATCAAGATTCAGTTTGTGGGTCGGTTTAAAAAGAAAAAAAAGGGGAATTTGATGATTACCATTTTAAAATCATCGAGAATATCAGCGAGCTGTTCAATCTCAAGGGGCTCCTTGGCTTTGGACCTAGTGTTGTTGTTCTTGTTGGTGTTGTTATCATTGGGTTGTTTGTTGAGTTTAGGTGAGAAGAGGAAACGAGGTGGGTATTTGGAACCAATGAAGTACCCCAAAGCAAGGTAACCAGCCCCAACAAGAATGGCACTCAACCATGTCAGTTCCATTTCAAGAACCACAACACAACAAACCCACCTGAGATTGAAGAAGCCTTTGATTTGAAGGTGTCACTGAGAAAAATGAAAAAGGGAACAACAAGTGGAGGTTCAGAGGATCAAGATTTAAGGAATCAGGTGTTAATGTTTGTTAATTGTTATGTGTTATGGTTATAGGGTTTGAGGGTCCTTAAAAGAGAGCGGTTTTTGTCAAAGGAAGAACCGCAATCGGCCCCCCAGCCACGCCACCACAGTTCTGTTTAAAGCGCACAAAAGCTTGAAATAACATTGTAATAAATAAAATTTAATTGTGTAAAATAATTTTATATTGTCAGCCAATAAAAATAGTAAAGAGTATCAACTTACATAAATAATTATCTATTATAATGAGGGATCCATCATAATTTTTCAATTTTTTCTATATTTATTGGTTGATAATGTAAAATTATTTTATACTGTCAGGACATACCAATTAAACTCTAATAAATATAAATAAAAAAAATTGTAATAAATATTCCATAAAAAAATATTGTAATGAACATCTTTTTCTTGTAAATCCATGCTTAGTTTTAAATAATATTGTAAACATGCCAAATAATCATTGAGCATTCGAGCCTAAAAAAGCATTAGCAAGCAAACTCTAACTTTAACATTCCTTTTTTGTGTAGAGTAATTTTGATTCTTTTAGTCAATTTGTTTGAATTGTTCTTGTAACAATAATTAGTTAAAAATTAGTTAAATAGTTAAATCTTAAATATTGACACTTTAAATTAAGACATGATTTAATAAAAATAACCTTGAAAAATATTATATCAAAAGTACATTTTATTAAGAAAAACAATAATATTAAATATTTGGATTAATAGTTATATATAATAATAATAATAATAATAATAATAGCAAATTATTCATATATATATATATATATATATATGAGTAAAATATATACACAATAATATGAGGGTAACAAAAAAATAATATAAGAGAAGTGGAAAAAATAAAAGAAAGACTACATAGTTGCGTGCATGATGATGTGAACTTGCTAGCCAAGCTAATTTGAAGACTTTCTAACAAAGTCTAGCGTGGAAACTTGCTAATCACGACGAGTTTCCACAGCATATAAACAAGTAGTAAAAGCCAAGAGATTGTGAGATTTTCACCGAAAAAAAGAAGATAATGATGCTATAATTTTGAGTTTACCATATTTCCTGTAGATGACAAGATCTTAATCATTCAAAATATGATTTATAATTATAATATATAAATATTATAAAAATTATTATTTAATATATTATTATATGTCGAGTTCTTTATAAATTCGAGTTTATACTATTATTTTTGGGGAAAAAAAGGGTGAAAAAAAAAATGATAGGCGAGTCTATGAGCCATAGAAAGGGAGCATGCAGGAGAGAGAGAGAGCTTTTTAGAAATTAAATAAAAATAATATAAACTCTAGGTCCTTTAAAAATTAGTATTTAGATTTGATAATTTTATATTTTGATAAATTTTATTGAGATATTATGTTATTTATTTTATTCAAATTCATATTATTTCAATTATTGTTCACTTTATTTGTTTTAAATTTATGAAATAATTGATATTTTGTGTATTTTATTTAGTTTATTTATTTGCTTAATTTTATGTCTTACTATTTAAATTATTATGATTATTTAAATGTGATGAATTTATTTATATTATTTCTTTTATATTTTTGAGTTTTTTTATTTAAGTTCTATTTATTACTTAAACTTCTGCATCTCTATATATATTGTAAATTTCAATTTATGCATAATAACAAGCAAAAAATTTTAAAAAAATTAAGATTTGTCACTAATTGTCAAGAAGGTAAAAAGATATATATAAGATCATTTTATATTACCTGTTTTGGTTAATATGGTATAAATATCTTATTTTATTATCATTATTTTAAAAGTAATACCAGAGAATGAAAGTTCCCTACGAGCAAGTCTTTGAATATATATGAAAGAAACAAACAAAAACAAGTGAAAATCAAAGCAAAAAGATTATAATCCTAATAAGGCTTGCTGCATTTTGAATTTGCACGACATATTTTTTTAATATTCATTGCTCATATTATTATAAAATATGATTTTCCTAAAGGTGATTTGATGTAATTATAATGTAATAACTATGTTACTTTTTGTGCTAAGATATGGATGGAACCAACTATAGTTCAAATATTTTTTAATTGTTCATTTTCTATTGAAAATTTTCAATTCTTATTTTATTTCTAGTGATTTCAAAGTAATCAAGTAATGTCATACAGGAAGACAAACTCCTTTAGCTCTTAGAAATGTATGAAATTATATTTAAATAAATTATAATTTCTTTAACTAACTTAGAAAATATTTAGCTTATGGCTAGTAAAAATTTACCTTTACTTTAGAGCACTTTGATGTAGTTGTGCATATTAATATTTAACCTTAAACTTTCTGTATAAGTTTATGATATTAGCTTTATTATGAATAGGTGTTACACTAACATTATGTTACATAATTAATCATGTTTGTCCAATACGAAAGAAACCTATATGAATCTCCCATGAATCGACCTATTAATGTTTTGTTGGAAAATGTATCTTATCTTCAACTACTCATATATGGTCAGTGACCAATTTGTAATTTTTTATTTTACAGAACATTTCATAATAAATAGCACCATTGTACATAAACAGAAGAATAATTGTGTTTTTTTTTTAAAAAAAAATTATAATAAACACCTTTTTATGAAAGTCACAGCAGACATTTTAGAGAAATTCATAAAGGAAAAATATGTTTATACAAATTACGTGAAGCGCATATACATCATAGACTATTTTTTGAAAATTATAATAAGACCAAAGCACTATGTAATGAATGACTTAGCATGAAATCATTTGGGAAATATTTTAGTGCAAACTCATGAAACTCTCATTACTATATCGTATTAATATATTTAGTCCATGTGCTTTTACATTTTATCTCTCAGTGCAGTCCAATACTTTTTGTATTTGTCTGAAGTCGAATACTTCATGATGTTCATTGCCTTTTTTTTTTTTGTGTGTTTTGTTTTTTTATTTTGTTTGTTTTTTTTGTTTGGGGGGGGTAACTTGCACTGTCCTCTCTACAAATGACTACACCAGCAAACTTCGTTTTGTCCTTTTTTTGGAAAAAAAATGGGCTAAGGCAGAAAACGACAAAACTAAATCATATAGGGTTAGGCCCGTAGCATATTCACAAAGAATCGCTGCCCACTGACTGAAGAGGCCGCTGGAATAGAGTGCAAATAAACAAAAGGAATAACAAGCTCTCGTAGCTCAGTTGGTTAGAGCACCCGTTTAGTAAGCGGGAGGTCTTGAGTTCGACTCTCAACGAGAGCATTGCTGATTTGCTATTTATCTCTTCTCTTTTAATGAATCAAAAAAGAAAAATAATAAATAAATCTATATTTTAGTTTCTAAAAGATTTTTATTTTAATATTTCAGTTTATAAGACAAAATATATATATTTTAAATATATATATTTTAGTCCCTACAAAATTTTCGTTTCATATTTTAGTTCTTAAAAAATTAAGTGCATATATTTTTGTCCCTAAAAGATTTTTATTGTAACGGTTTAATCCTTAAAAGATTAATACATATACTTTAATTCTTAAAAGATTTTACATAAAATATATTAATCCCTTAATAGGAAAATCATATATACATTAGTCCCAAAAATATTAATATATCAAAAACTAATTTTTCATAATTCCATAACAAAAAAGATTAATATGTTATAAGCCAATTTTTTTTCATCAACAGAGGTATTGAAATAGTGGTAGAGGCATATTATGATTCCAAAAAAGAACTCAGTTCTATTTCTAGAGAGGACACCTTAGAAGGACAAGCCTGATTATGTTCGAAAAGAATTAACTTCCTTTTCTCATAATAGGGAGGGGCTATGGCCTCAATAAAAATAATAATAATAATTTTTTTTGGGATCAATATATTAAAAAATGATGTTTTAGAGATTAATATGTGTATAATTTTCATGTTACAGAGATTAATGTATTTATATTTAATCTTTTAGGAACTAAAGTGTTACTAAATTGTATATATTATCTTTTATCGATTAAAATATTAAAATAGAAAATTTTCAAGCACTAAAGTGTAAATTTACTAATAAAAATACTATGGGGAAAGACCAAGGTTAGCCAAATTTATGTTTATTGTACCCAAAGACATTTTCTAACCTTATATTCGGAGAGGCCTTTTCCTGGACCTAAATTTCAAGTTGATGGCCACAGCCGGGTCCATTTTCATACAGCCACAATTCTTGCAGTGCTCCTACGATTAACAAAAAATCTACCCTCAAATCATAAGTCGCTTCCCTTACTTTTACATACAAGAACCAGCCAACTATCACCATTCACAGACACAGAATTTAAGTAGGAAGAATATTATTATCTTGCCATGATAAATTTCAGCTACGAAATCATATGAAATCTCACAACAACCTCAGTATACGTATTATACGTTTCCTCTTTAAACTTCGAATTTCCCTTTTGTTCTCTAACATCTGTTCACTCCATGTCAAGAATGGACTCTTCGAGACAATAATCATTCTGTCAACGTAGAGAGCGGCTCAGCTTGTACAATTATCGTAAAATACTAGAGATCTAATTTTCAGCGACATAGCCCTTTGCTCGCAATTCGCAAATAGATTCAATGTTTTTTTTTGGTCGAAATATTCATTCATTGAAGAAAAGACGGCCCAAAGACCGAAAGGCTACAAAAAAAACTTTTAAAAAACAAAACTTAAAAATCAATTTGTAGTATTATGGGCTTACCAATTTGATCATATCTCAGTTAGTCAAAAACATAAAAACATTTCTCATATTCTTTTTCAGAGTATGGGTATCCTTATTTCTCATTTTATACATACGAATATTTATGGTTAAACTACTAAAGCAAGTATAATTTCAGCTTTTGAGGTTTGAACCAAAAAGATTAATAATAATTTTGGAAAATTCCAAAAAGGCTATGAAGTAATAATAGCCAATAAAAACTCGAGATAGGAAACCTGCGGTGGTCGGTTGCCACATCCCACCCCCATGTATATGATACGATGTTATCTTGTCATGGCACCCATACGGATATTTCCATTTGGCCTCGCTCTTGGATCACATATAACTTCGACACGAATCAAGTAGCCACGAGCCAGACACTAGCACGTGTCATCACTACATCATAAACAAACAATCGCCTTTCCTTCTTACCAGGTTAGTTAGTGGTTACGTAAGCAAAGTAGACTGACAAATACGTAAAACTTCACATTTTTACGAACTATACACTTTGTTTCCAAGATAATGTAAAGATATGTATAAATTATTAAACTAGAAAATACAGATATACATTTTATGGGTTGGGCATTTCCCACCATCGCTCAAGTAAATAAATACTCATTACCGCTGACAAGTCGTTACAAATTAACACCTTATCGAGATTAATTGCCAGCATAGGTAACATAATCGCGATAAAATCAAAGCTAAACATCGGAGATGTAGAGAAGAGATTAAAAGATAAAAATTATTATGTGAATAATTCTAATTTTATTGAAAGTGGCTCGTCATCAGTTTTATGTTTTATCAGCACATGACACTAAGAAAAAAGAGTAAAAGAGAAAGGGTTCCACTCTCCACACAGAGCACCACCACAATCCCCAAACAACACACACACAGAGCTAAAAAAAAAAAAAAAGAAAAGACACGCATAGAATGAGACACGCAAGTTTCAGAGAGATGATATATAGAGAGAGAGCCACCACAACCGTAGACACTAAGCCTTCGGTCAACGCCGCCGTTCTAAGAGAGTTGACCGCAATCGGCGATCAGCACCGGCCTCGAGGTCTTGCCGGAGCTCGATCCAACCTTCTCGATCTCCTTCACGACGTTCATCCCCTCAACCACCTGTCCGAACACCACGTGCTTCCCGTCGAGCCACTCCGTCTTCGTGGTGCAGATGAAGAACTGAGATCCGTTCGTTCCAGGCCCAGCGTTCGCCATGGAAAGGATCCCCGGACCGGTGTGCTTCTTCACGAAGTTCTCGTCGGCGAACTTCGCGCCGTAGATCGACTCGCCGCCGGTTCCGTTTCCGGCGGTGAAGTCGCCGCCCTGGCACATGAAGTTCGGGATCACGCGGTGGAACGATGATCCCTTGTAGTGGAGCGGCTTGCCGCTGCGGCCGACGCCCTTCTCGCCGGTGCAGAGTGCGCGGAAGTTCTCAGCGGTCCTCGGAGTGGTGTCCTTGAAGAGCTCAAAGACAATTCTTCCGGCTGGTTGGCCGCCGACAGCCATGTCGAAGTATACCCTCGGGTTCGCCATGGATGTTACAGAGAGAAGAGAATCAAAATCCGAATCACAATAAAGAAGAATAGGGATTAGGGTTTTGGACCGCGAGATTGAAGAGTGGAGTGAGATTGGTATTTATAGTGGCTCGTGATTGTGGATATCCTCGGAATTGACCGTTGGATTAGGACACGTGGAAGGTTGTGATGAAAGTGAAGTAACTCTGGTTGAGTTTGGGATTAACTACGATTGGTTGAGCGGATCCGAGGTCACTGGTATGCTATTGTCTTTATGCGAAGAGTGGACCCCCTTTTTTTTTTTTTCGAGACCAAAACAAACGACGCCGCTTAGTTGTTTAATTTGATTTTAATTTAATGTGTGTATTTTTTTTTAAGAGATTAATTTTCATCCTCCGATAATTTATCTGATTAAACTCTTTTATTTATAGGATTTTTAAAGTAGTGATTGATTAAATTAAATATTTTTATTAATATAATAATATATAATTATATATATATATAATTTTTTTATATTAATAATATATATAAATTAAAATTTTTAATTTCAAATATAGATGCTTGTTTTGTTTATATATATGTAACGTTATGATATTTGCATAATTTTTTAACATAATACAATATTTTTATCAAATAAATATATATAATATTTTTTATTTTAATACACATATATTTTAATACTCACTCACTCGTATTTACCTACTTTTTTCATCTATTCTGTGTATATGGTGTTGAAATAACATTTTCCTGTGTATATATCCGTTGCGTGAGAACTACTTGATGCATGAGAAACATTGGGGTAGAGGGTGGCGCCAAATGAATGTGGACAATGGCTGATTAATTTCTGGTGGGGACCACCTGGGCCTGGACTAGATCCAACGGTGGCGATTCTTTAGAAACTCTGGTCCGTGTCAGGGAGGCTTTGTTAGATTTTTATGGCAAAAAGCGATGAGTGACGCATATCATGTCGAGGATATTAAATAACGAGCATATTACTGAAAAATAAATAGCAAAAGTAAAGATTTGTACCCAATAAAACATAAAAATATAGCCAAGTGAATTATAAAAGACAACAAAAGGGCTATTTTCTTTCAGTGTGTGGGGTCCAGAAGGACGAAGCAGAGGCTAGAAACGAGACTTGATTTCATGATTGGCCCTTGAACAACAATCAGTAAAAAAAATTTTCAAAAAAAGGTTATTGGAAAACTCCGTTAATAATTGAAAATCATTGATGCTATTGTCACAACTTTTTTGCCAACAAGGGGGTCTACCATCTGGATTGTGAGGAAAGAGCATTCACACAATTCTTATAGTAACATTCATGAATATATATATATATAAGCTAAGCTCTAAAAATCATGGATTGTCCTTGCTTTATTTATTTATTTATTTATTTATTTATTTATTTTTGAGTTACACTGACTGAATCATGCCGTGCAATTGAGATAGTACGTTTGAATAGGATTGCTATCTTAACAATCCCCCTCCCCCTCTAACCAAAAAGAAAAAAAAAAAAAAGGATAACAAAGAAAACTAATTATCCTTTAAATGATCGCAAACTGCAATAGGAACGCGTTATGCCTGGCCAGTGTTGAGTGAACGAAAGCGATGACAATCACCACCTCAGGTAACAGTTCCACCAGCTACGTTAGTTCAACACCCAAAATTCGACAAACGCAGTATTTCCCAAATCGTTCAAATAAGCAAGAATAACTTGCAACTACCCCCCCCTCCCCAAAAAAACAAAAAAAAAGGATATTCATAACTTGTAATATAGAGAAGAAAAATCAATACATACAAAGTAAATCCTTTGAGCTATGACTTGTAATATGGTAACGATGATCCAACTTGCTTGATACCCCTTTACTACAAATTTTGAACAATGGCTAAAGCCACGTATTTGGCATCCCTCGCATAATTGTGTCAAACTATAAGAGGTCCTGATCAGGGAGAACCTTTTAAGAGGTCCTGATCAGGGAGAACCAACATGGGCTGTCATCACTATCACCGACTCAACAATCAACATGGCACGAAAGAGGGACCTCCTGAAGGAATTCAATTTTCTACCGACAATCATGCGGCGCACTGCTTATCAATTATCCCACCACGGATGAAGGATGACATCTTTTTCTCAAAAGAAATAAAAAGAAAAATAAAAGGATAACAACATGCTACAAATATGAAGAATAACCAATAATGGTGAGAAGAAAATCCACATTTATATATCAACATGAGGAATATCTAGCTACATAAAGTGAAAGAAAAAAAGCTGACTAATTGCTACTATGAAATTCTGTACAATTAATAATGTTTTTCGTGTCCAGGGAAAGTCTCAAATGAAATTCTCCGCTTGCAGCAATCCAGGATAGACACAAGATATCATCTGTTTTAAAGACTTACAAGATCCTTTTAGAAAAGCATGGCCCTCCATTGCTGCCAACGGCATCAATAAAAATATTAAACACTATTTCACAAGGCAGAAATATTTCAAGAAAGAATAACAAAAGGGCAAAAGAATCAAAGGCAGGTTCTACAGAAGGATGCAGAATATATTACCACTAAATAAGGATTTGACTTCCTTTGAAAAATCCTCCACACGTCCTAATACAGGTCTTATTCCACAAATTTGTAGAACACAAAGTTCCAAGTGCAAGGCCATTTCAAGTATTTGCAACAATAAGTTGCAAACATTCTGTGTTTCTCGAGAAACCCTCAGTTTGTTGGCATCACAGAGCTCCGTAACAATGGCAATTGCTTGATCCTGCAACCAGAAGAAAATAAGCTCAAATGAAGTTCCAATTGTGTGCATCTTTTATTCAGGTGTCCCATAAGTAATTTGCCCCTTTTTTCTGCCTACTTCACCCCCACCCCTTAAAGTAAAAAAAGAAAGAGAACTGAATGAACTGCTAACAAATGTAATTGTAAATCAATGCTTATGAACACTAGCATAATAAACCGTTGACAGAATTCTTCTACATTTTGGCACATTATAAAAATGAGAACAGCACATGCTTTTGAAGCTCGTCGTACCTGCAGGCCATGCAAGATTTCTGGCATTGGAAGCTCAGGAAAATGTGCAAGATCAACAAAGCCAACTTCCTCAGCCCTTTTAGCAGCGCCCTCAGCTTGTAAACAGAGAAACTTTAAAAGAAGAAACGTAATTCTATATACATGCACAGCAACATTGTCAGAAAAGCATGTTTTTAGAAAAGGATCAGTACTCTCAGATGCTTCACCACAGATAGAAAATGCGGTTGACAAAGAAGAGATCTTCGGTTTTGACACACATCCAAGTGGCGAAAGAGCAAACCATCCATTTCTACTATTGACGTACGAAGGTTTCAAGCAAATTTCAAAATCCTCTTTTGCAGTAGGTGGACACAAAAGAGGGGCATTCCTTCCTGACAATTCACCAAGGCGTTGCGATCCCCTGCTAATAAATGCTAAAAGATGGATACATTTCTCTCTAAGCTGTCTATCCACATCTTTTATAGCCTTAATCCATGAACTCCAATGTTTTGCAAGCTCACACATGAGCATCAAAGTATGCTCTGTTTCTTTAAGAGTAGCAAAAGAAATCCATGACCTCAGCGCCCGAGGTCTTTTCTTGTCATGATCATCAGAAGGAAGGTCTGGGGCATTTAGAGAAGAAAAAATCAGATGAGCTTTCTCTGAAAAAAAGTAAGGTATCATGCTGTCCACAATAGCAGCTCCAGAAGAACTGTCTCCCAAGGATTGAACAATAGCTGTAACCACAGCTAAGCCAAGTGCCCAAATGTCTTGAGGCATTTCAGACTTTTCACATGAGCTGTGTGGATTCTGACTTCCAATTCTTGAGAAAGCCTCACCAGATTCAGCAAACAGCACTCTCATCGACGACAAGAAGCCAGAACAATAAAGCATCTCAGCACCTCCTCTAACCCGTGCAAGGGTTAAAAAGAATTTCATTATTATTGGAATGGAAGAAGAAGTTTTATCTTGGAGTTTTAGCATAACAAACTGCAGCTGAAGATGATTCTGCAGGACAGGTAACCAAGTGCTGGGCATCAAGAGACTTCTCAGTATCAAGTCCATAACAGACAGGGATAGCACACCGTGCTCAGAAGTTGCAATGCAATTGCAAAGAATGGGCAGTAGGCCTAGGGTTGCATTTGAAACCATTGACAAGTCCTCACCAGAACTCTCATCCGTTGCCCCATCCAAATGTGAATTGAGGGAGTTGAACTGTAGTACCGAAAGCAGCAATGTGAGTAATAGCTTCATGATCACATTAGCCACAGAAGGTAACCACTTAAGTTCACTCAACACTTTGAGGCCTGAACTTGCACATTTCAAAACACGTAGAGATGCAGATAAGGGTATGTTTTTGCTGACAGCTCTTGTCAACAGGAGAAGTAATTCTACTTGAGAGGCAAGAAAATCAAGTATATCCTCAGAGGCATCAAGAACAGGAGATAATGTTTCAATGGTAGCAAGCAAAGATTGGCATATCCTATCCATGCAATTAGCCATGAGTTCATCTGGGATCCCATCTCCTGTAGTAGCCCTCCCTAATGACTGCAAGATCATGCGAAAAATGAATATTGAAGAGACAACCCACAACGAAAGGGCAGGAACATGAAAGTAACTCAAGAATGATAAAACCAAATAAGAAGAACTCAATTAACCTAGAAACTCAAGGAAACTACATGAAAACTGCAATATTAATGCTCAAATACCTTTTCACACACAACAACAACAAATGTTCTGTACCGGTCTATAAACAGATTTTCTTTCCCCCTATGTGTTTAACATCAGGATAGACTCTCAGGAAAAAAAAACTATATATCTTGTTAGAATATTATCAATAGAAACAAACTGCAAATTTTGAACAAAATTGATATGCTACCTTTCCCAAAAGAATCAACCAAAAAACTCCATCACAAACAGACCATTTTACTCCTATTTGGCATTTGTGGTCAGGCAATTAAAATTACAAGGCATTTACTATTCGTCATGGCAAAACCAACAGAACCATAGCAGCAAGAAATTATTACCAAAACTAACTTTTCTAATCACACCTTCACATGTTAACCATAAAATGATGAGGGAAAATGTTTGGAATTTTTTAATATTGCTTGTTAAAACAGGGTCCTGCTTTCCACCTACTGGAATCGTGCATAAGCTGACTTCAGGGCTCAATTTCATGGCCATGAGGGAGTCACTCAACACCGGAGCAGTTGAGCTATCTCGTGAACATTTCAACATTCATGACTTATAAGTCTCTATCATTCAGTTAGAAATATGAAATGAAAGGTGTTCAGAATTTAAATTCTCACATCATCATGGTAGACAGCCAACACAGCGATCAATCCTTTTAACGCAGAAAGCCTTGAGCTCGAAAGCAACATAATCGAGTTTGCATCCTGCAGAAAACTCAACATGGTTTCTGCAATCTCCTTGGACGTTCTCCAATCAGAACAATCCCACACATCTAGTTTCAAATTTGCTCGCAAGTGTTTAAGGTCAAACAAGTAAACATTCTCCACAAAAGTGTCTTCATTGAACTGGTGTTGATAGGTTCCCAAAAAATTTGATTCAACAAGATACTGAGATAATTCTTTAAATGGTCCAATACCAATTTTTCTCCCTTCAAGCTCTCCTTGTAAATGATAAAAGAGGTCACTGAGTATCAACTTCTTTAGTTCTTTTCCCTCACTAGACAAATTAAGAAAAAGAACCAAATTATGATTGATATTCAAACGAGGCAAATCCCAGACATAAATTGTATGGTGGAAACAAAAACCATGACTTATGACTCAAATTAAAAATTGATGAGGATTTCATTGAAAAAATGGTCTTTCCTTCATTCTTAGTTTCCCAGCTAAATATTTGGTACCTTTCTTTGAGACAGAATGAGGATGAAATCAGAGTACATGAGTGTTCTAAACGTTAATTGATAATCCATGAAGAAGGCATGCATGATGATATGCAAAGCAAAAAGAATTACAGTTCACTGATGTTTCAACACTCAAACAAAATGTAAATGATTTAGAAATCCTTTTAATTCAGATCATAAAAATAGCATCCATGGATAAATTTAAGTAGTCACCTGTAACCACGCTGTGAATATTGAGATATCAATTCAGAGAAAGCAGGATGAATGCTCAACTGCAGACAAGAAACGTTTCTACACATTAGAAAAGGTTGGTAAAATAGTCAGCTGAAAACTGATGGTTCAATATATATACCAGGAGTTCTGGTATTAAAGGTCTAATTTTTTGAAGCCTAACATATTCATAAAGCTTCACATGATTAAACACAATACCACAGGAAACCGGAATACAAGAAAAAAGATTAGATGTTGGACCTTGATCATAATTCCATGAATCTTTTGAAGCAATGACACAGATAAACTTCCAGAGTCACTAACTGCCAATTTTTGCATCACATGAACAGAGAATAAACTGGTGGCAACCTGAAAATTTACATCCACTTGCATGTGAAAAAAAAAAACAAAACACTTCATGTTGTACTTAAATGAAAACAGGAATGGAATTTTATAATGTAAAACTATAATTGCATTGTGCATAAACAAATTGAAACCAGAATAATTTTTATCTTTCGATTTTCATTTCACAAGACCCCATGGAGGCTCAACAGTAAGACCAGAAAAGTAGAAAATGGAACAGGTATTGAATGGTGAAAACAAAAGCATGATTAAAAAGAAAAAAAGAAAAAAAGAGTCACTGTAAAATTAATTCAATCACACTAAAGAATACCACACCTATTAAACCAACAGGAAAATTAACAAAGCTAACCTTTGCACCATAATATATATCATTGTTATATCCACAATAAGTATATGACTTTATTAGTTTCTCTAAGGCAGAGTCTTTGAACCATAAAGACCAGATTCCCTTGAGATCATGCAATTCTGCGGCTTTAGATTTTTCAGTTTTTGTGGCATTTTTCTCCTTGTCCTTAGATTGATCCTTCACAAGTAACTCTGCATGCAACAACTTTTTCTGCAAGAACAATTCATATGCCATGATTCTCAGTATGGCAGACTGACAATGCAAACTGTATGCCAGATTGCAAGCATCTTCTTCTTTAAGACCGACAATTAAAGGAGTTTCAGTGTTGGCCATAATCGAGATTGCATCAGCCAAGTGTTTCCAGAAGTTTTCATAGCTTCTCAAATACTCCAAGAGATTTGCATACTGAGGAGACCCTTGCCAAAGGGCAATCATGAAGTTAAGCACACTCAGCAGTATTCTAGGGTTGCTGGAGATAAAGAAAAAAGTAGAATATAAGTAACTTGTTAAAATTTAAATAAGTGTGGCTAGCAAGCTGACCACCAAAGAGATTAGACAGTAAGAATCTATTATAATATATTAAAGCTAAGACACAAGTTGCGGCATAATGTGATAATGACACATTAGATATTCTACAATGTTGACACATCGGCTTATGGATGAAGGTGTCATTCTCTAATGTAACTACTTTTCTCCTATAAGGACATAGGCATACCACCACTTTAGTGTCTTTTATTTTTATTTTTTTTCTTCTCTCTCCTATCAATTTCTTTATTTCTCCTTTCCCACCTCACTGTCTTTTTTCTGTTTCTCCAGTTTACATCACAACATACTTTAAAAATAAAAGGATCTCTACTACCACATCCATACCTACACTCCCAGAGTTAATGCCTCTTTTCAATATTAGCATAGTATTCTATGTAATATTTTAATTTAAACTCAGTTTATTATCCTAAACTCAATTTTATAATATGATATAACTACAAAATTATTAAAAAATTTTGAAAAATTAGATACACTGTGTACCACATATCATGTAAACTTTTACAATTGTATGCAAGTATAGGTTAACAAAAGCGAAAATAAATGTTACTTAATCAACTTCTCACTTGCTATCTTTCTTATATTTTACAAAGAATTAATTCACACAAAATAACTTTTTATTATATTAAGAATTACAAAATTCATATTAATTTAAATTATATTATTTATTTCTTAATATTATACTCAACTAAAAAAATACTTTATCAAACCTTATTTTACATCTTTGCTCTATTACAAATACTTTTAATTAATTAATTACATGGATCTAATTTCTTACTCTAAATTATTTGAACTTTTTTAGGCTGTTGATAAAGCTTAAGCTAAATTAGCTCATTTTCTTAAGAAAGTAATTACTTTTGATTAAACATAACTAACTCAAATGTTACAGTAATTAGGTTTTTAAAAAATAATATTATTATTAACTAATTACTTGAAATAAAGATCAATCACAATTTGAATGAAGGATCCCAAAGCTACATTGTTACAAAGACTTGTGTCCTAAACAACAGCACAACTACTCTTAAAACAAATCAAACATGTAACAAGCCTTCAAATACAATAGACATATATTGTTGTTCCAAAATTACATAATTAAAAAATGGTATATTTCAAACATTCATATGCTTTCAGTACATTCCAAATGGCCATAAAAGGACGTATATCTTTGTTTTTGCTATATTATCATACTTTCATTTTATTACAAATAAATTACAAATAAATAATATTTTCATTTTATTATGTAGTTATTTCACCCTTAATTATTCTTACAATATTTAATAATTCTTCTTATAGTTTATTTGTCCCGCACAACGTGTGGGTCTCATTCTAGTGGAGATTAAAGCAAAGATTGACAAAGAAACCAAAAATAAGTAAATAAATAAATTAAAATAGACAATTTTTTTCTCCAGAGACTGCACCTCTTGATCAGATCATCTGCCCTTTCAATATAGAGCATAAGTGCATCTAGCAGACTTGATTTTTTTGAAACTAGTGGTACCAGAGAAGTTTCATTGCTTTGCAGCTTTGCATCACCAGTATTCAGTTGGTCTTCATTGTTGTTGTCTGGAGCAAAGATAGCAACAACCAAAGCAAGCTGCAACAAGTAACACCAATTAAGAATATGATGCTTGAAGAGGATGGTCACCACCCACCGACCCAATAATAATAATAATAATAGTAGTAGGACAGAGCCCTGATACAACAACTCAAAAGTCAGCTGTAGAATGCAGTTATAATATTAGTAAATATAATTTAAATAATAAAAACATACAAACAGTAGATGCAATTCCCCATGACAAAAGAGATGCAAAAACTTGTAGCATTCATTCTGAAATTTATTAAAAAATAAATAAATAAAACATTGCCCGCAGCAGACAAAACCAATTTGGTGTCTGTGCAAGTAAGTTTGTATCTTTTACACACAAAAGAAAAGGTGAAACCCAATTCTTCAATTTACAATACATAATTCAAACCTGGCAATGCGCAGCAGAAGTAAACAGATTAACTGTTGCGACAAAGAGCTCTTCATTTGATGCTGACTGCTCCCGCAGTATATAGCTCACAGAGCGCCTCAAATCCATGATCTAGAACCAGTTAGCAAAATTATCACTTAGATCAAACTTGCAAGCTAAACAACAGTAAAGTTGAAGAAGCCGAAACTAAGACCCCAAACCTCCTCATTATCTGGAGCAAAGCATGTGGTTCCATATGAAAATGGTTGACAACAATCTGCCATGGCAAATAACATTGAAATAAACTTGACAGCACCCAATTGGATGGCCTAAAAAGACAAAACAACAGTCTTAATCAAATGAAATGATGAAACATATACTTAAGAAGCAAATGGATGAGCAAGCATGCCAAACAATATAAGGCAATACAATACAGAAAAAAGAGAGATGACAAGTTGGAAATCCAAGTGTAACAATGAAAACTAGGGAAAATATAACAAATTTAATCAATATCAGTTCCTTGTGCAGCTAATGTTGTTATCAATACATGACACAATATGTAACAAATAAATTAGGTACACTGAAGTTCTCAAAGATCTCTAATTGATGGAACAAAAGAGAACAGAAAGAGGCAAATGTTTGTTATTGTTCAACAAAGCTCAATTGTCATACTCCCAGTGATTAGTTCAGCGAAAGTACAACGCAAATAAAAAAAATCAAAGTAATGTAACAACAAACGAAATTCCAGCAAGGATAGAGTTCATACAGGATCTCGAAAGTATGAAATCAAGGATAAAACAGAAGTGACAAGAGGAACCGGTTTGGTTGTGCATGAGAACACTGCTTGGAGAAAAACAGGAAAGCTGGATGAAGTATCCTGGACATCACAGAATAATTTTCAGTATTTCCATAATGCAAAGATACAATGAATATAGAACATAATCAAGAAAGAAGTTATGGATAATAAAAGGGGAAAAATTATATTTGTATAAAAACAATAATGCCTAAAAACTTCACAGATGTACGACAAAAGAAAAGTATGATAAGCATCCATCATATCAACTTAACATCGTCATGTGGATTTCTTTAACTGTAACCATCCATATGTAACTGATAAAACCATTCAAATTTATAATCATTCAGGAAAAGAACTCTGGTTTTCCTCTGTACCTTAGAGAGTCTGGTCAGCATGACTGAAAGAATATCTAAGACAGAACCAATAGCAAGCTGTATCCCTTCAATTTCCATTGGATCAAAGAGGCGGCTTACATGCAATTTCTGTTAAAAAGAAAAACTTCCGTAAATAAGATGTAGAAATAAGCAAATTGCATTGACATATGGGTGACTAAAAAAAAAGTTTCAACATTTGTAACCTCCAAGGCATGTGCAGTAGTGCAAGCAATTTGGAAGAGTGTGTTGTGGATGGAAGAATCAGAGAACAACACATTGCGTATGATTTCACCCAACTTTCCATAATGAGGCATTGACTCAATGCATTTTTTCATCAATTCAAGAACCTGCAATAGCATCCCAATGTTAGAAATTAATCACAATAGCATAATCTTAATTCTAACATATAAAGCCTACACTACAATTATTTTTAAGAATCACATCCCACTGTGCTTGCAACAAATTAGAAGCGGCTGCGATAGACTGTTAGTAATGGCGGATGGCAAAGGTGACAACCCAAAAATCTGCCATAAATATATGGCAGTTCACATTGCAGCCAATGACAGAAGCATTTATATTATTGAAACATGTTATAGAATTAAAATTCACCAAAAGTATCACAAACTCAAGGCAGAAAAATCACATAAAGTGAAGCATTAAAAAAAAAAAATCTAACAGTTGTAAAAGTGCAAATAGTAGGTAAGATTTTTTATAAATTTTTTTATATTTCCTATTCTTTATTTCTTCATACGCTACATGTCTCTCAATTTGTATTTGGTATTTGTTTTATATTGTTAAGATTAAAAAAATAAAATTGACGTGAGTTTAAAATAAATAAATGATAATTATATAATGAGAATTTAACCATACTAAAAATAATTGTAATTAGAGAATAAGAAATATTTAAGTGGCTTTAATATATTTAAAGAAATTATTATCTTATCATGGTTGTATAAAGCACATGATTCTTTCAGAGAAATTTCCCTTAGATATATTCAGAGATT
This sequence comes from Pterocarpus macrocarpus, assembly GCA_031439585.1. NCBI lineage: Eukaryota > Viridiplantae > Streptophyta > Magnoliopsida > Fabales > Fabaceae > Pterocarpus > Pterocarpus macrocarpus. Next base: position 70,043,175 of record CM062522.1, read on the forward strand.
GGAAAGCTTTCTTTCATTGGTAGTTTTTTCTCGTTTGATCTTGTTCTTGTATAGAGGATCTCTTATCTTTCTATTTATTTGTATTATTCTCTTCATCTTATTAATTTTTTTTTCTTTTATCCAATAAAAAAAAATTTGAATCTTTGTACAAGATAAGTTTGTTTATTTTGGATTTCTGCTTGTTGTGTTCCATGTTAACATTAAATGATTAAAACCAAGAAACAACTAACAGGAAGAATTATTATCAACAGAGTCATTCAGAATCTCAGAATTATTCCACTAAAGATTAACTAAAACTGAGAACACAATTGTATGGCTTCAAACAGAAGTAGGAGATACCTTCAACGTTATTTTCCATCTGGTATGCCTTATCTTGTATTTCCAATACTCGTGATTGACTAGGACAAATTGCAAAGAGAAAATGATCAGTGCTAGGAGAGTATCATTCTCGACCCCTGTTTCTACAAGCTGCATGGTGAAGTCCAGCACTGCAAGATTCAGTTCACAACGTAAGAATATGGGGGAAAAAGATTTGGAGTATGGCAGAGAATTTCACAAAAGCAAGCCAAATCAACAATTCTAGTGAATTAATTCTTTATTGCAAATGAAAATTAATATGGATATGCATCAGTAGATTGTTATAAAGGTGTACAAACAACTCAGATTTGTATTGAGATTATAGCTTTTCTTTTTTTTCCTTTTTTTCCCCCCACTTTATGATTTTTTTGTGTCATTAGTTAATTAATTTCCTATATTGCAGTAAAAGGTTCTCCTAGGTAAGTATAGCATTATAAAATAATTCTAATTCTACTACAACACTAGCACTTGAAAAATCTTTCACAATAACTATCCAGTATATTAAATGCCCCAAGTTTTTTTTTTTTTTTTCGCTTTTTTTCTTTGGGTAACATGGAATGCCCCAAGTGAAGAAAGAAGCAAAATAGATAACATCCCAGAACCATCACGTTCACAAATATTTGGGAGAAATAAGACCTATTTTCATGTCGTCAAACCTTCAAAGCAAGCCAAATAAGCACAATGCAAGAGACTTGAATAATCAGAAACAAACAAATATCACTACACCAAATTACCAATAAAAAAGAATGAGAAATTGTATTAGGTATACCTGATATTGCCAAGGGGCAGTCATTACTGTTCAGCTCACAATCAATCAAAAGTATCCTAGCCAGTTTGCTAGAAAGCAACCATGATCCACTGGAAAAAGGCATAAAGACTGGTAGATGTAACTTGATATTGTATAAAATATGTTGAAAATTGATGACATTAAGCCGCTATGAAGCCATATCGACCACCAGAAAAATGTAAAAGAAATAATGAAGTCATACAACAGAGGAGAAAGAAATTAACATAACTAGTTTCATTTTATGTAAGAACACAATTTCAAACCAATCTCCTGAATACAATAAATTGTCTATTTTTATATGCATGCTGTTTTAAAAATAGAATTTTACCTTGACAAGCCATTGCTGCCTACACTGAACACAGCTGTCTGCAGAGTGATATCAAATAGATTTGCATTTAGAGTAACTGCAGTAACATTGGCCGGAGAACTGGACAGGAAAGAAAAAGAATTGTTAAGCCTTGTCTCAATAACATTATTAATTCAAAAAACAATGAAGGTCCAACAACAAAAACTAAATCATGAAAAGCCAGCAAGGAAAAAAGCTTCAAACAATCCATCGAGATAGTATGTTTTGTTTACTCTTAAAGAGATACAAATACAGATCAAATAATTGATTAGCAGAAATATCATGTTTTTTAATCTTGGGACTTGAGATATACAAATATAGATCAAACACTTTATTAGCACAGATTGCTCAACTTCTACAGTAGCATAAGTTCAATTACCAAATCAACATAGTCACCAAAATCTTGATGCCCATTGACATAAGTGCAGCACCAAAGGAATTCAGAGGCAGGTTTTTAACCAGATTGCAAATTATCTCAACCACCCTGTAACACATGCAAACAAGAAAAACAGAATGAAATATAAAATTAATCAAGAAAAAGTACATCTATAAAAGAACAATAATAAAAATTAAATAATTTACCAGACATTCTTTTCAACCTGCTCATTCATCAAGCCAATAGCATGAAATTGCGGGGAGTTGCTAATGTTTAACACAGCAAAACAGACAGCCTGCACATGGTAAGAGAATCTGTGAGAGAGAAGGGGGACAAAGTTATGAGACATAAAGTAGTTGATAAAGCTTGGAAGCCATTTTCAGGTAAAATACTTTGGAGTCTAGGCAACCTAAACTTTCAACAGAGTCCACACGTAGCTCAGTCCAACTCGTGATGACCAAAAGCCATATAACAGGCTCCTAGATCAGGGCTCAGCAATACAGAATATCCTAAAGGCTAAGAGCAAATGCAGAACCATAGTCCCCATGTCAAAGTAGACAATAAAAAAGTATAGTCTAGATGAATGCAACAAACATCGTGAAACTCACAAACTTTGCAATGGCAGGCTAGCAGTTCCATCACCCTTCCAACAACATGTAGATTAAGTTAATATTTCATTTGTATGAATATTTCATAAATTTACTACAAAGCTCAGAGGGGATGGAACCAATTACACTAGAAGTGTGCTTGGTAAATAAACCATATCCAACAAATAGAAAGAACAAAGGTATGAGGCTATGAGCAGATCCAAGTAAGTCAAAATCAACAATCAAGGTCCAAAGTTGATGAGGCAGACATAAATATTACTGCCAGAAGTGATGCACTGATCTTATTGTTACAAATACTACTTAAAAGTCAAATCACACGATGCCATCCATGACAAATATAATACTAGACTGTTTATTACACATCCATAAATCAGCCACGAAGGCAGTCGCAACAATTTTCAAGCAGTGTTGAAGGACCAAAGTGGAAAAAGAAGATCAATAAAACTAACCAACTTACAGCGTTGAAGGACACCAATCTACTGAGTAGGTCAAGCGTGTAAACAACTTCCTCCTTGTTAGTCAAGTACACCTCTTGGGCCAAATGTAGGAGCAAAACAAACACTCCAGATGGAGCATACTAGAAAAATGGAGGTTTTGTCAGCATGAATTGAGAAAATGTGATTATGTAAATGAGATATGAAGCCCACCCTAAATAACAATATAATCTTCAAACTCTGTACATATGTTCTTAAACAAACAAAAAGATTGTCATCCACTATCATTTCAGCCAATTAAACATCCTAACTTTAAAATTATAAAAAAAAAAAAAAAAGGTCTAAAACACTAAGACTCAACTGACAGTAAAATTTATAAGGTGTATAAAACATAAGGAACATTTATAATTGCCAACTAAACAATACTTCAAGAATGAAGAACTAAAGCATTTATTTGATTATAGCTAAAGAATAATATTTCAGATTGAAAACCTGTCACCAAATAATTTCTCAACATTTTGCTAGTTTGGGATTGGCAAGCAAGTATGAAAGTTGAAATCAGGCGTAGATAAAACAAATACCTAAAATCAGCTTTGTTGAACTTCAATAAATTGATATTAGTACTATATGGTACTTAAAATAAAAATTGTTCTAAAATAAAAATTGATTTCTTTCTATTAGGAAGTTTCAGATCAGCCTCACTAGATGTGATTGACTGGCAGCATTTTCAGGTTATTGGTTATTCCAGGCCTACCCTAAGGCAAAGAGGAGACACAACAGAAATACTAGAATAAGCATTAACATTAAAAAAAATCTTAGTCGTCAATTTCAAGACAACTCACCTCCCATCGCACAAGGGCAGTATTCTCTCCAACAACTTTCAAGACACGCCCACGAGTTCCAGCAGGAATATAAAAACCCTCAATCCCAGGAACTTGCACTGCCTGCCGTGCCTCAACTATATGAGAGATGTCATCTACTTGCGAATCGCTACTGATCTCGAACAAGGATGATATGCCAACAGATTTATCAAGGAAGTTATACCTGTTGCCAAAATGCATCTATAAGGAAATCTACCAACAACAGGGGAAAAAATGTGCTTTTGAGTTTGAGACACCAATGGCAGTGTTATTCCAATACAATAAATAACAGAAAAACATGAATTATATATATATATATATTGGATAAAAGAATATTATTAAGGAGAAGAGAAGAACAATACAAGAAGGCGGGAGGACAAGAAATCCTCCTAACAAGAGCAAAAACAAACAAAAGAGAAAAGAAAAAACTACCCATGAAGTATAGCTTTCTAATCTCAACATGTTTGGGAGAAAATTCCTCTAAAAATATCAGGAGCTTTACACCAAATAGAGGTCAAATACCTAACCCTATCCCACAAAACATGCTTGTCTGAAAATCTATCATTGAAGGTGTGAGAATTACGATGCAACCAAATTATATCTACTTACACACATTCTGCAGGCCAAGTTCCCTCGCAAAGGGATGACAAGAGTTGTACAAGATCAACTCTGAAAGGGAACTCACTCTCTAGGTTGTAAAGAAGACACCGAATTGGACCATCAATAAAACTTTCCTTGTCCCAAAACTGAATACATAGTGATTCCTGAAAGTTAAAGAGCACAGTCCTTCAATCAGTAATTGATCACTAGCAGATATCATGATACTGAAGCAGTGACTGACCAGAAGGACAATGATTATACATCCAAACCTCTCCACGGTAAATCTTGCAAAGAATATCCAGTATCAAAGTGGGGTTACTGTCCTCCGGCTGTACCTTTGTTAGAGCAGACCAGATGAGAAAGACATAAATAATATCCTTAAAACAAACTAAAGATTTTACATACCATACCTGAAGGTTTATCTCATAAGATGCAATAAATGCAGATATGAATGTCCTCAATACACTGCGATAACCAGACACTGGGCCCTGAATGGAATGAGAAAAACCTTTAATTGCACAATAATTCAAACAGCGGACCACACAAAATTATGAAAAAATGCGATATACCACCAATATTATGAATATAAATATTATAATATATCACGCTTAGTTTGCTTACAATAAACACAATTTAGTCTAACAGAAAGTTGAATTCTATATATATATATATATATATATATATATATATATATATATATATATATATCAAGGTTTATCATCCACTACACCAATTTATGCTACCCAAGTAAGAATGACGCACATCATACTCCTTCAAAATGTCACACTGAAGAACTTCAAGACAGTAACGTAAGAATCCAGCCTCAAAGGCTTGACGAACATAACCAATGTGATCAATATCCTGGATGCAGAGAAAAGAAAAAGGGTTACCTTTGTAATACAAACACGCATGCTTAAGCAGTGAATAACAATTTCACATATAACTAAACGGCATACCATTAGCTCATTGGTTTCATTTTTATCCGGAAGTGTCAAGAGTAGATAAAGAAATACTGCCCATGCTAGAACTAGAGGACCAGCTTCATTCATTTCAAAAGCACTGAAAGTAGAAACTAGTGCATCCATCTCTTGGACATCATTCAAGGAAAAAGCAGATGCACTTTTCCTAGGAAATCAAAACAGATTTTACAACACTTAACAAACATTATTTAATTAAAAAAAATGATCATAAAATAGAAGCAGTCTATTTATGCCAGACTATTTAACTAATATAATAAGAAGACCACAGGCACTACGCTAGGAATTAAGAATTTGACTTAAACCCCCAATCAATCCAGACAAGAAATATCACTACATCATACCAACTACCAAGGAAACATTCCTATCCAATCAGCATTAGGCAAAGCCAAAGAACTCTACCAATGACTTAGTACACATAACTTTGCTATTCTGACATCCTGAAGAGTAACAAAAATAAAGGTCTTCATGGTAAGAGTACAATAGATTACACTGAAGAACAGAATAGGACAAAGTATGCATTTTCTTGCCAATTTGAGAATTGAAAGTTTTATACGGTAATTGAATGAAATAACATATTTAAGGATGACAAAAATGCCAGCCTCAATGAACGGAACATCTGCCTCATGATTGCCTCAGACCATAACACATTGTTTTCAACAATTGTTTTCAACAAAGTAAAATTTTATTTTAGGTTCAAGATAGAGAATGAGAGACCACGTTCAGTTCAACATTCAGCCAGTCCTTGCGTCACAAATAAGGTTTCAGATTATGGCCGCACAAAAAGTACTTCATTGGCTTAACCATACCATCCCACAATGTGTTTCCTTTATGACTAAAATGTACTGATTATGAAGTAAATAAAGACTAGGCTGACCTGTAAGGTCTTTCATCATGAACCATTTGAAGCATATTCTCCAAGTTCAGGGTTTCTATTAAAATAAGCAGCAGCTGAACTTTAGCATGATAAGACATCTGTTGCGCATCTGTAGTAATTGCCAGCTTCCCCAAGTTATAGTCACCAGCTAAGATCCCCTGGATCCATGATGATTTTAAGAAGGATTAGATTTATGAAAATATCACATAGCAAATCAAGTAACAGCAGAAGTATATTAATATACCTTGTAAAGAGAACCAAACATCTTCCATATTTCAATGCTACAGGTACAAAATGAGTCATAATATCCAAGGAAAAGGATGTCTAAAACCAAGTTGTCTTCAATTAGAGTCTCCTCAGCCCACAGAGTGAAGAGATCAACATCCTTCAAGCATTCCACAATTCGCATATGTTGAGTCATTAGGCAAAAAATTTAGATCAACAGAACATTCATATCATGAAGATACCAACCAAGGACAGAAAAATCCCATTAGAAGATAAAAAATAATATTATTCCAACATGGAGTGTTTCACATGCTCTATAGGCTACATACTTTTACAGCATTCGAGGGCCTGTAGATATGTAGCAAACTAATCAACAACATGAAAGAGAATGGCAAGAAGCCAAGAACACAGTGCTATACAAAAAGATTCAGCTAGCATATGCATAAGTTGAAAAATTACACCTAACTTATGTGAGGATCACATATCTAACACACGGTAGCTACCCATCTTATATAGTCATGCAAAATTAAAAGAGGATGGTATATGGAAACTGAACATACCATTTGCTCAGGGTAACTGCAAGACAAAAGGACCTCAAAAAATGAGACTAATTTACTTTCCAGTCCATCATGAAACAGCTTTATTGCCTCCTCCCTAACAATATTGTCTTCAGACACAGAACCAATATATACTGCATGAAGAGTCAAAAGCCAAAGTAATATAAGCAAGAAAATTCAACTAACAAAAGCCAGAAAATGGAAATGTTTACTAAAACTATAGTCATATACAATCTAAATGTGTGCATGCATGCACTCATGCACGGGCAGGCATGTCTGCAGAACATAAAGAATTGACGGAGCAAGTATTGCATGGTCATAAAAACATCATGATATACTTACTAGCATGCATGAGAATCCACCTTATGCACTTCAGCAAGCACTGTCGCTCCATGTAATATTGAATTAACATCTTCACAACATAAAGGTAATGAAATCAGAAACAGGAACTTAAAAACAAGTATCACAGAGGGAATACCATCAACAATTCCACCAAAATATTTTACCAAACAAATCCCCAAGACTCTCAAACCAGACCTTATAAAGTTTCGAAGCACCTAAAATACAAAATTACCAATATATTTTGGACCCTCTCGTATACGTAATGAAGGCAATCTAGAGAACCAAAATATGATTAATAACAATACAGGAAGAAGAATCAGAAATGTTGCAGATAGATAGAACATAAGGAAAGAGTACAAACAAGAAGCAAGCCTTGTTGCACTAGGTAGGGGCTACATGGATCAGACAATGTCATAAACCAATAAAATCTCAATTTTCTAAATGGTTTCACCTATGCTTTTCTTGGTCTCCTTCTACCTATTGGGGGCTACCCTCCATTGATATACTCTCCTTATTAGGACTTCTTCAGCCGATCTCCACATGACCAAAGCACCTATGATAACATTCTACCATCTTTTCTACATTAGGTGCTACCCCGACTTTCTTTCTAATGCATTCATTTCTAATTCTATCTTGGCTAGTATGTCCACTCATTCAATGCAAAATTCTCATCTTTGCAGCATTGAGTTTATTCTTTTGTTGGCTTTTTACGCCCAACATTCAATCCTATACAACTTCAAAAATCTGATAGTTATGCAGTAAAATTTTTCACTTAAACTTGAGTGTTACTTTTCTATCACATATAACACCTGAAACATTCTTTCATTTCATCCACCTAGCTTGAATCCTATGGTTATATCTCCCTCTATTTCCCCGTCATGCCATGGAAGACAAAAGGTGAGGTGAGGTAAGGTAACAAAAAATCATGTAGTGCAATTCAAAGGAAAAAATTAATAAACATGAAATTTATGAAATAGATAATTTAGAGATTACTGTATCTTCAGATATGTTAATCAAGCTCATCATGTTATCCAACACCTAAAGAAGAGCATTAAATTCAAACCAACTACCAAAGTCCAAATATGTAACTTCAAATGCACTGGGTACACAGGTATGAATCATTCAAAGGATTATGTCAAATCTTTCAACTTCCAAGTTCCACCACTAGTCTCAATCTCAAAACAATAAATGTCAACTAACAAATTTGAAAATAATTTTAGAGAATCCTTCCAACTATGACTTCACACAATCCACTCTAGTTACTTTATCTGAAAATTATCAGTAAAAACATATTGGATAAAGGAACACAGCTGAGGGACTCAGTACCACTAACCATGTGAAGAAACTCCGGAAACATGGAATCAGGAGCCGCATTGTTATGTTTAATGGACCTTTCAACAAGTATGTATGATTGAACCTCGTCTAGTAGCTGAAACAAACAAGAATAGCAATAGAAAGCCATCATGAGGCTATTCGAGGAACTCCCTTGGTAATTGACATTAATAGATAAATTCCCCATAATACAGAGATATAAAAAAACCAAAAACTCGTTCATTCAGCAGCACCACAACTCTAGAACAACATCACTTCCAATAATATCAACAAATTTTCAAAGTTCCAATCTCAAAAACATAATTTAGCTTTCCATAAGCAACTTAGATGTTCCACTTCATAATTAATAATCCAAACGAAAATATAACACGATGATGATAACACAAGCAAGCAACTAACCAAGTAGGAGCTAATCTGCAGAGCTTTATCTTTGAGCTGAGGTTGAATAGTAAGCTCGTGAGATCCAATTTTCAGCTTCTTCGAGTTCAAAGCTTCCTTTGATTTCTGACTTGGTGGCTTGAAGCGCGAGAGCGTGTCCACAAACCAGGAATGGTTATCCTTCAACTTCTTCGCCTGAAGAAAAAAGCAGAGCGATAACGATTCACGTAAATGCACAAACTCACAGGCACGGTCAGAGAGACAAAGATGATTGAGAGTGTACCAAATTTGGAGGGAGATCTGAGGAGGGAGAGGAGTTCTCGAGCTGAGTGAGAAGGAGAGTGAATGAGTCCCACCACAGAGAGGCGTCGACGGAGCTGGTATCGGCCATTGTTGAAGGAGCAGAACCACGACGAAGAAGAAGAAGAAGAAGAAGAGGAGGAAAGGTAAAACCCTAGCAGCGCCAAAACCCCAAAAAATAGAAGAGTGGGTTTAGTACTTTGATTTGATTTCTCTCCTTTTTCGCGCTTACTATGCTTCGTAGAGACGCTGAGTCCCTGCTGCTTGGCGAGCTGAGCTTGCTCCTGTTGTACTTATATCTCGAATTCTGCTTCCTTAAAACGCAGTATTAACTTTTATAATTTTTAATTATATAATTATATTATAATTATTCACTTAATTTTATAACCAAAGTGTAATTGAATAAAAGTTTTCACATAAAAAAATTGAATAAAATTTTTATTAAATTAATAATTAATAATTTAAAAAAAATTCAACTTTCTGACATTTTTAAGTAAAATTTTATGAAATCGTAGTTGATTTATATTATAAGAATAATTATAATAATAATTAACTAGTATATGCTGGTTACATGCATTCATATTTTTTTTTTGTATTTATTTAGTATTTTACGGTTCATAATTTTTTTGTTATCTATCCTTATTATGTAAAATTACATTCAGATTTTCAGTCAAGTGTATACATTGCCTAAAGCAAACATATAAGTGTTTAAAGGAACTTAAAAGCCATGAAAAATGCTCCAATCAAAATTTTCATAATCATACAAAACTTAGGGATTCAGTTTTCAGACCATTAATCATTATTCAGTCCATTGAAATGCTTGGTGTTAGTTCTTGAGAGGTTTTATCGTAATCTATCCTCTAAGTCTTATACTGTAAGGATTTAGGATTTGAGAATTATTATTTTGACATAAAAATTATCAACATATACATGATATTAACAAATAAAGAGAGTAAAAATCATATGAAAAACAATATATATACGATTATTTACCTATTTTTTGTCGGTGTTTGCTAAATAATGTATCAAGGATATTAGGTTCAAATAACACTTTCATTAGGGTTTAGTATACAAACAACACTAAAGTTCAACACCGAAGATAACACTGCTAGAGAGAAGTAGTTTTGTCTTCAAATACTATATTTTAAAATAATTTACCATAGTAATATTGAGAAATTTTTATTGTATATTAAAAAAGTAGACTTACATGTAATGTACATATAAGTTGATAAGAGATAAATATAATTAACAAAAAAAAAAATTGAAAAGAAAAAGTAGAAGTGTTTTGTTACCTTTTGTTTGGTGGAGGTTTCCTACACCATGTTGGATTACAATGTACAATAGGGTCCAATGATATTTTAGTGTTATTTATGTGGTCATAATGTCCAAAATTTCTATCCTCAAATAATACTATATTACATGGTTATTTGCAAATTCTAAATTCTTTATATGGACGTAAAGAGAAAGGTAAGACTTGTTTCAAATTTTTTACATCTATTTCAATCACTCAAATTAAATAATAAAATGTGGACAATTTTCTTAAAATGAGTTATTTAAAAATTAAAATTATACACTCATTTAAAAAAAATCTATATATGATTATTTGATTTGCAAATTGAGTGGAATTGATATAAATAACTTGATTTAAGTGTTTTTCCAAGGAAAATGTTATATATATATGAGTTCTATTTCTTGTACATTTATTAGCGTGTTTGGATTTCAATTTGGGAAGGATAGAATCAATTTTGACCCCCTAAATTGATTTTGCCAAATTTTTTATGTTATTTGATTTTTAGAGATCAAAACCAATTCTTGTGTTTAGCATTAATTCTAGGAAAAATGAAAATTTATTATTGCCTATCAAAATCACTTTTAAATTGATGAAATATAAATCACTTTACTTTAAAATTAATTTTAACTAAATGAATTCTACACACACAGAACTAAACATACACTATAAATAATTTGCTTTTAAATGTTGATCTTCACTTAAGAATAGATTTAGACACCTGAAATTTATAGAGTCTCTTGAAAAAATAATGATGAAAAATAGAAGCTGTAGCCTGCAGGGTTTAACAAACGTGGTTTGGTGGATTAGATATACCAATTAATGGTAGTAGGACCAGAATCATTTATCCTCTAAGGATGAATTATCTTTAAGACAATGATACATGCCGAGGGGCAATGCACTATTGCACTGTCATATACATCCATGTTAGTCGATTAGGGGTTCAGAATGGGGTAGATAGATATCTAGTGCCGCACAAATAACATGGAAAATGCATAAAAAAGTTAGCCAAGGTAGATCGAGGATTAAATCTATTACCTTTAATTAAATTAACTACCTCTAATTGCCACATGGCAATTCCTATTTTGAATCAAACCAAAATTTTTCCCGTCCCCAAGTTGGCCTATTGCTTTCTTGGCTTTCGTCCGCTAAGTAGCAGCGCTCTGCTTAGTTACTTCACTTATGCTCTCAAAGTGTCATGACTGAAGACGGGACACATCATTATCTCAAAAATTTTGGCAATTCTATATTTCAATTCACCACAAGATTGCATGTCATTCCTGTCGCTATAAAATACATATATTATATTTTAATAAAATTTATTAAATGTTTTACTTATGAAATTAGCGACACTTCAAAAATCATTTGTAAAAATTGATAATTTAATAATATTGATAATCATTAAAATTAATATAACCATGATATATTTTAAACACGATTATCAGTAATAACAATAAGGTTGAAATTCAATCTATATTTTTATTCATTTGCTTTTGATGATGTATCTTTGCAATTATTGTTGCGAAGTTAATTATTTAATCTGAATTTGATTTTCTTTTTTTTATCCTAATTAATTTGCTCATGGTAATAAATTATTAATCTGCTCTATTAGCCACAACTTTAAGTTGATTTTTTAAAATATATAGTTTTTTACGTATAGAAATATCATACTGAAAGTGCATGTTTTACTTATTATAATGATTAATGTAAGAATTGTGGCTATAATTTCAAGTTTTTTATTTTTTTATTGAGTTTAATTGCTATATATTAACAGTATAAAAGAATTTTATATTATTATTTAATCAAATATTTTTGTTTGTAAGAATTTCAAAATAGTAAGCGGTTGAGTCAAACACTTTTACTAACATAACAATATATGATTAGATATTTATGTAAAAAAAAATTATATTAACAGTGTATATAAATTTAATTCTTTTTATTTTAAATTTCTTATTGAAACTTCTAACAATATTAGTAGATCTAAGATGTTTTAGACATTTAGCTTAATGGTTTAAATATTTAATAACTTATCTATTTTCCTATTCATTTGCCTCTTATAAAGTGTCTTTGCAATTATTATTGCAAATTAAACTATACATATTTAATTTTCTTGCTTTTATCCTAATTAGTTTATTCATAGTACTAGATCAGTAGTCTAATGTATTACCTATGAGCTTAAGTTAACATTTAAAAATGTATAGTGTTTCAATTTCTAAAGATATTATGTTAGAATTGGACTTGTTGTTTATCATAAAGATTAATAAGAGTCGTGACTATAATTTTAAGTTTTTTATTGGAATTTTTAGAAATATTAATTGATTTAAGATGCTTCAGGCTTTTAGCTTATGGGTTAAATGTTTAACAAGGGGTTCACTTAGAAAAATATTTCCAACCATAGTTGTAACTAAAAAAAATCTTCTTCCATCACTTTAATTTGTGCAATTAAAAACTTGAAATCCCTTATATCAAAATCATTTTTCCTCTTCATACACAATTTTTTTATTTTTCAATTTTTTTCGACAAATCATTCAATGACCCATTTAATTCTAAAGTTGTTATTAAGAAACCGTGATATATTTCAATGTAATAAGTTTATTTTGGTTTCCTAATAAAGAAAATAACGTATCATTGTTTTAAAAAAAGGTAAACAAAAATAATGAGATAAAAAATAATAAATATGAAATAAAAAATTCAAAAAGTTAAAATGAACCCGTGAAATCACGGGAGATAAATACTAGTTTTATGCCTATTTGTGAAACTGGACGTTAGGTAATAGGTACTTCATCTAGTGAATCAAAAGTTACGTGAAAGCCATTGTTCTCCACTGAAAGTGACAGTATATTAACCACGTAAATGGATTTAGTTGGAGATATAGGAACTAGAAGGCTTGAACGGTTACAACACAAGACAGGAAGTGGGAAAATGCATCATAACGCATTTATACACAGGTACAAATATGTCCTGTGATTTCACTCAAGAAACCACAATCGATCACACTGATCAACTTCATCTATAAACTTACAAACTTCTTCAAATAATTAATCAACATCGTTCTATTTTCGCTTTCTCTTTACTCGATGCTCTCCTGTCGACATTCTACCTCGCTTGAAGGCTTTATTTGCATTTCAATATTTCATAAATCCTTGATGATACGGAAAGCAAAAGAAGAAGACAGAAAACATGCATGCATGCATATTTTGTTGCCCGAAGAACCATCTACTTCATGCAACAATTAATAGCTTATGGATGAGGAGAAAAAGGTGGCAGTGGAGGCCATTTTCCAAACTTGGGGTGATGGAAGAAGTACTTTGGAGGGATCTTGGGAAGAGGTGGACATGGCGGCTTCTTGAACGGAGGCAACTTTGGGAAAGGAGGAAGAGGTTTCAATGGAGGCAACTTTGGGAGAGGAGGAAGTGGTTTCACAAATGGTGGTTTGTAAATGGGGACAGGTGGTGGAAGTGGCTTCACAATTGGTGGCTTGTAAATGGGCACAAATGGTGGCTTGTAAATGGGGACAGGCGGTGGAAGTGGCTTCACAAATGGTGGTTTGTAAATGGGGACAGGTGGTGGAAGTGGCTTCACAAATGGTGGCTTGTAAATTGGGACAGGGGGTGGAAGTGGCTTCACAAATGGTGGCTTGTAAATGGGGACAGGCGGTGGAAGTGGCTTCACAAATGGTGGCTTGTAAATGGGGACAGGAGGTGGAAGGATCTTGGCAAGAGGTGGACATGGCGGCTTCTTGAATGGAGGCAACTTTGGGATAGGAGGAAGAGGTTTAACAATTGGTGGTGGCTTGTAAATTGGAACAGGTGGTAGCGGATGCTTTGGTGGGCATGGTTTCTTGGTTGGAACCGGTGGTGGAAGTGGCTTCTTGACAACTGGAGCCGGAGGAGGTTTCTTATATACTGGTGCAGGTGGAGGAAGAGGTTTAACCTTTGGTGGAGGAAGTGGCTTCTCAACCTTTGGTGGACATGGCTTCTTGGGAACAGGAGGAGGAAGAGGCTTCTCATATACTGGAACAGGAGGAGGAAGAGGTTTCTCATGTACTGGAACTGGTGGAGGAAGAGGCTTTTCATATACTGGAGGAGGGAGAGGTTTTTTATATACTGGAACAGGAGGAGGAAGAGGTTTCTCATATACTGGAACAGGTGGAGGAAGTGGTTTTTCATATACTGGAGGAGGAAGAGGTTTTTTATATACTGGAACAGGAGGAGGAAGAGGTTTCTCATATACTGGAACAGGAGGAGGAAGAGGTTTCTCATATATTGGAACAGGTGGAGGTAGGGGTTTTTTGTAGATAGGAGGAAAGAGTGGGTGAGGGTGCTTAGGGAAAACCTTTGGTGGGAATGGTGGAAAGTGTTTAGGGGGCAAGGGGAAATGTGGAAGGTGTTTAGGGGGCAAGGGGAAATGTGGAAGGGGAACCTTAGGCAAGTGGGGGTGTTTGAAGTAAGGCCAAGAAAATGCCGAAGGGCATGTCACTGATGCGAACTTGAGTTTCCCGGCAAGACCAAGGGTGTGTTTGTCATCAGCTTTTGACTTGATGACGATTTTGGAATATTGAAGGCCATCATGGGCAGGGCAAGGTGCAGCTGATGCACTATGAAGCTGAGCATAGCATTCTTCTTTCAGTTCACCATCTTTTACTATGTCATGAGGAAGGGACACTTTGAAGTTTCCATTCTTCTCAAGCTCACCAGCCCCTCTCGTTTTGAAGTGTCCATTTGCTGCCTTGCAATCTACAGTTACACGTAGCCCTACAGAGAAAGTAATGCACAAGATTGTTATATTCTAATAATAATTTAGCTTCTATACAAATTGGGTTTACAACCAACTATATATTTTTTTTTGGGTGAAACCTAGAGGTCCCAAAAGAGGGCCTTCGGTTTTCTAGGATTTTTTCCATCCTCAGGACTTGAACCCCGAAGCCCAGTGTATATTTAACCATACTCTAAAATTCATTCAAACAATGCACCTATTAAGTGCTCTTTAACTTGCATTAACCATGCATTGTATGTTTAACTGAAATCAAGAGTATAGAGTTCAAAAGGCTTTGCATATATCTGTTATGTCTTACAAATAGCAAAAATCTATACAACACAAAACTGGACACATGATGGGGTCCTCTACATATGCTCAAAGTACTAATATACCGAAGTGGTTGAAAATAAAAATGTGCATGTACTATGAGACAATGTACCAGAGAATGCCTGGCCTGTCTTAATATTGTTCTCCTTGCAGTCTGTGCATTCTCCAAGTCCAACTACCTCCACTGTATTATGGTCTCCATAGCAAAAGCCTACAATCACAAAAAGCACTGAGAACCAGAAGCACACACGTGCTCCTTGGTGCCAGGTGAAAATCTGCATGTCAATGGAACTGCAATCACAGTTCCTAGTGACAATAAACAAGAACAGAAGAGAAAAAAGAACAATGCAGACTTGGAACTGAGAAGCTGTTAAGCTTCTGTTTGATGGGAAGGTGTGCACTCATTGAGATTCATAAGCTTAATATATATAAAAATCTTGGATATTATCTATGAAGGCTCACCGACACTGAAATTAAGAACCTCACATGGTTCAGGGGACCCAATATCTGACTATACCCTCAGAGAAAAAGACATTAACGTGCGTACCAGCTTCCCAAAAAAGCAAATGACATTATCTTTCATTGAATGTTATGAACTCTCAACCACACGGCTAAGTGTATCTTAATGTGAAACATCTGTCTCAACCTACTTAAAAGACTCTAATAAATGCATTTTACTTTTAAGTTACTATAAAGTGTTCATCGTTTTGAGAAAAACTGGTAATGATGGTGGCTAGTGGCTACTCTCTTGTCACATGAAAGGATATATATGTGAAGTTTTACACTTAGCAGCCAACAGAAGGTCAAAACTTGAGCTGCTCTACCAAGGTGACGTGAACCACATGCTTCAACTAATTCTTTAATTTACCAACTGTATCACATGAAATTTTGAGATTTATAAAAGATTATGAACACGGTGATGTTCCTTGCCACTCGGACACAATAAAGACAACATGACCACACATGCATCTGTTATTCAACTAAATCAGTTCGTGTGAAAGACCAAGTGGATTATTGACAGAACCGCAAACAAACAAGCAGAATTGGAAGATATGCAATTCCTTGTGAAGTACGGCATTTGAATTTTTGGTGGTTTTCTCGCCAGCTATATGTTATATGGTGTTTGCAGAAGAACGCAGGAACATGCAGAAAACACATCCTGTAGGAGGATAAAAGAATGTTAATCAATTCAAATTTAAAGTTCACTCATTATAAGAAATCGGAAGTATGATTTCTTGCATGGCATTTATGTAATTGTCAAATGATAGTGGTTTTTTTTTTTTTCCCTTTTTATGTGAGTTGTCAAATGATAGTTATTTATTTGTCAATAGTTAACAATAATATCAAAGTTTAAATCGTTAAAGACGATCAGATTGTTTGCCCTCTGAAAATTTAAACAGCAAAACTAGTTAGATCGTAGGCAGATATCTTTTAATAATGCAAATATATGGTTTTTGTTTTCATATATATTTTTCACATGCGAGATGTTCTAATGTTCTATCTTACCCTCTTATAAGGATTCCAAAGACTTCAACTCTCCAATGTTTGACTTTTTGAAAGTTACCCCTCACAAGCATATCCTCCTAAGTTGTACAAATTAAGAAACTAATTATAGGAACAGGTAAATTGTTTTTTTTTCAAAAAAAGGCCAACGACCTGAAATGCTCTTGGGATTTTTGGCTGGATCGAAGACAACACTCACCATTATTGTAATACTAAAGCATTTAAAGCTATTAACAACCATGAGCAAAGATTTTTTTAAAAAAAGGGGGGAAAAAATAAATTCGAACTATAATACTAAGTGCTCAATTGTGCCCATAATAATAATAATAATAATAATAAAAAAAGAAGCTACTATTATATAGTCAGCTTGATTAGAGAAGAAAAGTCAGTGTTTTTTTATTAAAAAAAAAAACGAAACTTCATTGTTTTGCATTTGTAGTGAAATGATTGTCAAGGGATATTTTTCCTGATTATAGTTAATTGCCACTATTCCAGTTTCTGGGTAGCATTTCATATTTTCAGACTTTCATTATTGTGATGAAAATGCCCATCCATGTTTTTCATTATGGCTTCTCTAGGATATTGTCTAGTAGAGCTCTATCAGTTAGAAAGCAAATGTGACGTTTTGCTAATTGCGACCGAATTATTAGTTGGCAATCACTTTCGCAAAATCCACAGCTTGTTTATGCTAGTTATAGCCATAGTTTGTTAGTAGCTAATGCTTCCCACCATGACCAGCACGTATTAAATATAAGCACGCGCAAAAGCGTGTGATAACAAACGTCCATAGCAGCTTCTTCTACCATCCCATCAGTGAATGTACTTTACCCCAAATTAATGTGATTAGCTCAGAAATTTATGAAATCTTCCCTTTACAGGAGTATAAATTTGAAACATTAAGAAGCTTGCAGATAAATTCCAGACAGAACCAGTTGTCATGTGCCCTTCATGTGACAGATCACAGACAGATAAGTGATGAAATGCATACAAGTTTTGTAAGTGTTATGCCTAATAAATTTTAGTACGGTTTATATAGTAGGTAAATCATATGTTTTGAATTACTTACATAGACATAACACAAGCAATTTCAATCTCTTAAAATTGAGATAAAAAAAAAGGTAAATTTTATAGCAAGATTGTTTGACTTGTTCAATTAAAAAAAGGTTAATTTTATAAACAATTTATAAAATACATCTTAATTTTATTAAGAAAAAAACATATAATTCAAATTTGAAGTAGATCAATTCGTAAGAAGAAAAGTAAGTTAAAGTATGATCAAGTAAAATTTTATCAGGGTTGACGTTTCTTAAAAAACATGCTGTGTTATAGTAGTAATTTTAAAGAAAGATATAATCCTTTTACCAAAAAAGAAAAAGCTGAGTCCCTCTAGCTTCTAACACAATACTCGTTGTTTATGTACCAAAAGCGAATATAAAAACTTTAAATACTCTCTCACTCAAATACCAATACAGATACCAAACAGTTCCTTCCATATGCTTTCACTACATACATAACAATGAAGTTTAACTGTTCAGGAATCAGGATCTAACTTCTACAAACACCAGGTAATAGTGCGTATCATACATACAGAATGTCAAATGCTCAATACAATTATCTTGCATTCCCACAAATCCGCTTTAAGTTAATCTTACGTCAACAATTTCCATTAATTAGGCTCCAAAACCGTATAACATAAAATTAATAGGCTTAAGGACTTTAAAAACCTCTAAAAACGAAATATTTTATAAAGCAAAATGCAAACATATGACCGCTATTGGTTTAATAAAACTCATCATAAGCATAACTTATTAAATAATGTAAAAATAGAAACATTCGCATTTTAGAGGTAACTTCACTTTAGGAGAGTTTTATCTTTTTCGTTCTTTTTTTTTTTACACGTGAACTTTAGTAGAGTTTTTTCAAAACCCCCCTCCACCAGTAGTCATATCCAGAACAAACTATTACATACCTAGTTGCCCACAATGAATATATAATCAGGGAAGAAATGGACAGACACGAAAATTCCAAATTCACCCACAATAAACACAAAATATATGGTTAAAAATGAACATTATCTAACAAAAATTCTACCAGTAATCCAAAGTTTTTGTATCCTTCCTAACTCAGATGCCTGTTAGTTTTTCTTAGAAAAAGCTCAACTTCATTCAGAGGGGAAAAAAATGTAGAAAATTCTTTTAAACTACAACAGAAAGGCAGGACTTTTCAGCCTAAACTTTAAAACTACTTCCTCGTGCTCTCTTAAAACTCTCCAATCTAGTGTGAGTTTACAGGATCATGCACTCCATGGTAGAGTCATGTGTGCCTGAACTTGAGAATACTTGTTTATCTACTTCTTCTTCTTTGATTTGCTTGACAGAGACTGAGTATATGCAGTTCCCTGGATGTCAAAATAGAGGGCAAAGAAAAGATATTTCAGTAGCCTAGCAATGTTTTAGGATTAAGTATGCAAAAAAGAGCAGTGAAGGAAGAGAACAGCACATCACACACTTCCAAACAGGACTGAAGGAGACATGATATCAAATAAGAATTGTATAGAGCATAAGTACAGACCTGGAGCCATTCATCCATTGAAGCATCTGTAGACCTAGTCCCAACTTCAACTTTTGGAGCCCTCTTGGTTTTCTGAGAAAATATTCATATGCAGACATGAGATTATCAGAAAGAGGAAACAAATAAGTGGATTGAGTGGGAAATAAAAAGTTTTGAGACTTATTTTTATCATTAAAATTCTGATCGGATGCCTTTTCGCAATATTATATGTGCATAAGAATAAGTATGAATAAGTAATAAGCCAAACCAAGATGACATCTGACACCAACCATACCAGCTAAAACCACAAAACACAAACATGATTTCTCCTAATAGACTGCAGCTTACTTTATGGCTCCCTTTGTCCTGAATCATTTAAGAATCTCCCACAAAGGATAATTTCACGGTAGTATTTATTGAGGCAATGGATATAGGGGAGAATCCTTAGAATTTGATATAAATGTACACAAATACCCTTATTGAAGAAGCATTGTATGCCAAATCATGGTTAGCATGAAAGTAGTGTTTAGCCTCACTTTTGAAAGATCCATGGAGTTATCAAGTAACAAAATGATATTTTAAAAGTAACATCCTTGACTGCTCGTAACAAACTATAGTTAGCAAACCTAAATAAATAACAAGTGAACCAGATAATTCTCTTCAACTTAGATTTATGACCTCATGACATATCGTAGTTAGCAAATCAAACAAATAAACACAAAGTCCAAGTACAAATCAGGACCAGTTAAGAGTCTGAAGCATATGAGGTACTACCATTAGCAAACTCTAACAGTGAAGCTAATCCTCAAATAGCACATTATTTTAAAAAGTAGAAAAGATTGTAATACCTTAGACAGCTGTTGTATTTGACCATGAATCCAAAGCCCAAGGAGGACAAGGAGGGCAACTCCAAGAGTAACAAGAAAAACAGATTCCATGCTAAGAAAACCGCCAGACTCAACAACTTCAATAGTGCCATTAAAGAAGGTGTTCTGATAAGGATGTTGGTCTATCTCATACATAATAGTGCCCACAAGATCAAAAGTTCCAGGCTGCACAGCAGAAAAATAATTAGGCATAATGAGTATATAACTGCTTTGGGATGTTACTGTCAACAAACTAAAAGCATTGACCGTCAAAATAATGGAGATACCTGCAAGAACTTGCTTACGGCAAATAAATATGGGAACGTAGCCTGTGAAGAGGCTGGCACAGAACCACTGTTGAAAACCTGCAAGTAAAACAAAAGCTTACACTTAAATTATATATGCAATACCATTTGCTGAATCAGAATAGTGATACTGACATAACAGAACCCTATGTACTTCACAGGAAAGGGCATAAGCATGTACAACAATAACAATAACAACCAAGCCTTTTCCCAGTAGATGGGGTTGGCTACTTGGTAATAATGGCACACAGCACTTGCAATAACATATTAGCACTTTAGCACTAAGATGCCAAAGTAATTGGTTTATGGCATTCAACCCCAAATGGACTTGGGGAACAGCTGTTGAGTATATATGGCCAGGAATAATCTAACCTAAAAAAATCATAGGCTACCATATTTTATGGGGAAAAGCGACTCTCGATCAAATAAAAAGGGAATGAAAAATATCATAAATACACCCTCGCACCCCTTTTTGGCACACAGCAGATAGCACAGCAGGGGTGTCAGATCTATAATATTCATACGCAAATATACCAAAAAGCAATTGCCTACAGATACTGAATAAAACAATTCTCGCCATATGAAGGTTAATAATTGCAGTATTAAAATCTAGTTTTTAACCCTTTGCTTGTTTCAAGAGAAAAAGGAGACAAAGAAGTAGGGAGGAAAGAAAATGAGGGATTTTGAGATTTTCTTCTGCTTGGATGTGAGAAGAAAATAGAAGAGAAAGAAAATATTAGTGGTGGGGCTCACAAAAAACTTTTCTCCCCACATCAGGTGAGAAAACCAGAGAGAGAGAGAGAAAGAGATTTTATGTAAAATTACTATTATAACCCATATATAAATACAAGAAAATATTTATATTATATTGTATAGGATAAAAAAGTAATTTAATATAAATACATTTTCTTTCTTCTTACTTTTCTCTCCAACCAAGCAAGAGAAAGAAAATTTTCTCATTTTCTTTCACTTCATTTTCTCTTTATTCAAGCAATAGGAGAGAGAATGAACTTTTCTATTTATTTTCTCTTCTCTCTATTTTCTTTCTTCCCATTTTCTTTTATCATCCAAGCAAAGGGTAAGAAAACTATACTCGAAGTTTCATCTTCAACTTTCTGTCAGTTTTGTGCATTTTACAGTATATGTTAAAAATGACAACAACAAAATATTATAAGTTTACTACCCAAACTAATTTCAGGAGTATTTAAATTCTCATATTTAGAATAAATAAATACCATACTCCCAATATTCATTAAACTCTTGAGGTTACCCATCAATTATATCATTTAGAAACTTCAGATTGATGACATGGTAACAAGCATAAATAGTCATTGAGAGTAATTTGGCAGCATAGTTCTTGAACACAAGTAAATAACTGTGTTTAAATTGAATATTCAATAACAAATTATTACCTGAGCAGTAAGATTTTGAACGAGCATACGGTGATCAAAGGGAAGGTGAATACTAGCCCTAATTGCAACAACATTCAAGCTCGGCTCACCTGTTTTCAGGCCATACAATGAATGAAATCAGCTAATGCATGAAAACTTTTAATTTCTTTTATTGCTTCCATGCTCGCCAACAACAGGGAACTCAGACACCAGTAAGAAAATAACATAACAGAATCACACAAATGAAGAGATGTTGATTTTTAAATGGGTGCTATAAGACACCAATGAAAGGCATAATTACTAAACCTTGAAAAGCAGAACAGTTAAGAATTCTAAAAGCATGAAGCTCCATTGCTAAATATGACAATGTGTATCAAATTTGATTGAATTACCATCATTTTTCACACCGACAAGCAATTCTGTCTCTTCTCCAGCTGTTACCACTGCATCATATCAACAAATTAAATTAACCCACTGTTAACAAAAAGAAACTAAAAGAACACATTAGAAACCATATTTTTGTGCACTAGACAGAATGACTGTTACATCTTGCGCTATTTTTTGGGAATACACATATGGTATCAATTCCCGGAGCAGCAGCGAAGCTCCCATCACCAAAATCTTGGACATCATCACCAACAATGCCAATATCATTTGATTCTTCAGTGGTGTCCACAGCTTCATCTGAGTCAGACTGGCACCTAGCAACTAGCAAATAAAAAGAACAAATTTAATCAAGGTCATGCACAGAATGCATGAAAACATGCTTATCAAGTTATTTGTCAAACGCAGTGAGATCCAATGCCTCATAGAGGAGATCAAATAATTCAAATAACAGAGAAAGTAAGAGACGTGCTGCATCAAGTTGCCAACCAAAACGATGCTGAGATAACAACCATGTCAATGAACAAAACCAGATAAATGTAGCATTCATTCAGTGGCATAACATTTGGTCACCGCTTTGTACGACTAAATATTAAGAACACCTCTAAAATTAGGAATTCAATTTGAAAACTTTATTAACATATCAATGTTTTTCAACAATTGATTCCAAACACCGTCCTCCAACAAAGAATTCAAAGGACTACTTGCAACGTAAGCGCCTCATAACACAATGCCCCACATTTGAAAATAAAAAATAAAAAAAGGTGATCTTTTCACTCTCTCTAGTTCAATTCTTCAAATGGGTAATGCGGTGCCCTCAAAAACCCAAACAAAACAGATCAAAAACTCATGGTCCCAACAATGGTCAGAATCCCAAAAAGTCAAAATTCAACAAAGTTACAAAGCAGATCAAAGCTCAAAAAGTCAGCTGAAAAAGGAAGTAAATGGGTGGGCATTACAGTTAAAAAAAAAAGAATCTATTCTTTTTCCCACAAATCCAACAACAGATCATGGCAATCGTAACATGCATGGATCGTAATGAAAGCGGATCTAGATCCAGAATTTAGGGGTAGCTGACCTTGGAGGAGAGGGGAAGCGAAGAGAAGAAGAGCGAGAGAGAAAATCCAGAAGCTTTCGACGGAGGCCATGAGTGAAAGAAGGGTCTCTTTCTTCTAGGGTTGGTGGTGGTGGTGTGATAATTGTGTGGATTTTTCAACACTCAAGAAACCAGAGACATAATGTTTGGTTTGGTTGGTTTTTGTGGAGATGCATGTGTTCATCCCTGATACGACATCAGAATGATGTCGTTTGGATGTAACCCACGTAATGTTTCTCTCTCCCCTGCACAGATGTCCTGTTTGTCACTTTCTCATTGGTCGTTTTACGTGGCGACTTAAGACTCTCTTTCCTACTCATCGTGAAAGGAAATTTTACTTGAAAAATAAAGAAAATAGCTCCTAAATAAGGAGAAAATAAAATTAAAAAAATAAATAAATGAATGAGATTCATTCACCTGATACCAAATTTCGTCGTAATTATTTCCAGGCGAGTTCTTTGGTTCGTTGGTATTATTATACATTCTAGTACATCTTTTACATTTAACTAATAGAAAAATGACTTGTATACTTGTTGGGATGCACCTTAAAACACTCTAATACACATTAATTAAAAACCTATTCTAAAGGATAAAACCCCCCAATTTCGATCTAACAAATCTGTCAGTGCCCTTCCACAAGTCCCCCTCTCCCACCCACCGCCACCACCACCCTCCATTAAGTCTCCGTCACACCAAAGTCCTCTTTCATGCACTCCCTTAACCCCTACTTCCTATGCTCCTCTACCCAAGTCCAACCTCACCCTTTGGAAGTAACAAAACTCCTCCGCCTCGTCAAGGACCTCTGCGACTGAGAGCCTCACCTGAAAATCGAACTTCTCAAGCATAAACTCCTCAAGGAAACTGTCACCATTGTCCCCTTCCTTGAGAACGACATCTTTTCCAAGAATGCAAAGATTCAATACCATGCTAAGAGGATCAAATAGTTTGAAGCAGAGAACCAGAGGTTAACAAAGGAGCTCCAAGAACTAAGGCTTCAAAGCGAGGAAGACAAGAGAGAGAGCGATGGCGTGGTGGAGGTCTCGCAGGTGAAAGGCTAGCCACAGCAATAGGATGGTTGGAAGATGGTGGAACTTGTTAGGATTTTGATTTAGGAATAAACTCAATAATTAAGATTTTTTTTTTATCTAGAGTAATTAAGGTTTTTAATTTTTGGAAAAACAAAGCGATGTACTATGATTACTACTACGTTTTGCAATTATCATTAGCAACAATTGTGTGGCCTGACCCATGGTTGTCCGGTAAAGGGACGGAAATGTGGGCAAGAAAGGGTGGAGGTCGTCCATGTAGCTTGAGTCAATGTTGATAGGAGTTTTGTAATATGCACTAGAGTATTTTAAGGTGCAACCCAACAAGCACAAGTTATTTTTCTGTTGGTTAGATGCAAAAAATGTACCAAATGTATAATAATGCCAATGCACCAGAAAACTCATCTTATTTCAAAGGATAAATTAAGTATTTAGTCACAAAACCAATAAAGTTTTATATATGAATTAAATTATAGATAATGATAATAAGAAACACAAAGATTATATGTCATAGTTTTGTTACTACATATTTAAAGTTGCAGAGAAGGATAACAAATTTTCTTCTTTTTAGAATTTTGTTTTATCTAATATCTCTAGTTATAGGTTTACGTTTAATCTTTTAGTTATCTAGTAAATTATCTTTATCATCATTATTTCTTTATAATAAATTCTTTAGATGACTCATATTTAAATTTAATCATTCGTCATTTAAAATGTCTATACGAAGAGGTATGATTGTTGAGTAATTAGATTTTTATTACTAACACTCGTTTAAAATCTTCAAAAATATGGATAATATCAAATTTATTCTCCAACAAAATTCGCATAAATAGAATCCTTTTTTATTTATGAACACAATAATAGAATCCTTGAATTATGACAAAGTGATGGAAAGAAAAAAACATTTTCTTTTTAATTATCAGAACAGTATCAATAAATTATTTGACTGATGGATTAACTTCATGACATTTTTATGATCAAGAGGTTAAATTAATATTGTTTAATATAATGAAATATTAGTTTTTCTTTTAATAACCAAATAATATCATACATAGCTTTTAAGAAAGTAGACGTTTAATTGATAAATAATAACTTTACGAGACATGTCAGGGATAAACATTGGAAACCATGTCAAACTTATCTCACCCTTTTTTTTCGAAATCAGTTTAGGACATGCCACGAATCACTCTGTCTGTCTTTTTTTTTTTTTTTTTTTCAAATTTTAAGTATTTTTAGCTATGAGATTTTGTTTTAGATCAACAAAAGTTTTTTTTTAATAAAAAATCAAAATTTATAACTTTAACCGTAAAATACTCCACTATTGAAAAGCTTCTTCTAATTAATTTTGATCGGAATCGAATTTTACCTGCACAATCTAGAATAATAATCCTAGGGTCATCACTATAGGAAAAGACTTTGTCTAATCATTATTTCTAGTTCAAACTTGTATAAATAATTTCTATCACCAAAAAAACAATTTTCTAACCAATCTTTAAATAAATGGCTGAGCAGATTAAGACTATGTTTATTTCAATTTTTTGGGACAAAAAGTGGTGTTATGGTCTGGGGCCATGACCTTGAATTGGCCACATTGATTGTGGTTCATCTCCTTGAAACAAAGATATGTGGGCCTAAGTCCATGGGTATTCCCCTTGAAGCCAGGATCTCTGGGCCGAGATTTGTGGGCACTAATTGGTATGTAAAGGCTATTATGGCCCAAAGAGGTATCTTCTTCTTTCCATAAACCTCTCGCTCTTAACCGCACTATGATTTGATCGTTGAAGCCTGTGCCGATTACCCCCCACCTCATGCCGTTCAACCAGAATCTTTGTGAGTTTGCTTTCTATGCTTCCAGCACCCATAACATTATCAAGCATAACTTGCCCTTAACAAGAGATTTTTCAATTGTTAAAAAAATCACTTTTTATATAAAGCTACTAATTTTAACTTTTACTCAAAAGCTAAAGACAACCTTTTTTTAACTTTCAAGCAAAAGTTAAAATGAATAGCTTTTTTTGTCAAAATAAGTTGAACCAAATATACTCTAAATTTTAGTGATAATTAAACCAAGGGATTTTGCTAATAAGAAGGATAAAAAAAATCACATGGAAAGTAATTTTAATATAATAATTAATATATTAAGACCCTAAAAATAGTTTAAAGAAATATTTATGTAACTTTAGATCGAGAGTGGTGGTCAGATAAAGACCTCCTCAAAGTAACAATTGCAAGATTTGAACTTTTAATATTAAAAGTAAAGGTTACTTGAGATTACAATTCACTAACCACTTTTGGATATAACCTAAAAAATTTACTTTTCATATAATATGTTTTTTTAATCATTCACAATACCCTAACTTTTGAAAATGTTTTTTTTTTAAGGAGCTTAATTGCTTATTTGGTCACATGCTTTTGACCTTTTTTGAAAATGTGAAAAAAATTAAATAAATAACTTTTTAGTTCTTATACTTGTGTATACTTTTTTTTTTTTTGGTGGTTATACCTTTTCGTTTAGGTACTTACAACGACATTCCATTAATAAGTTAGTCTCAGTCGTAAAATTTAGTCTTAAAATCATTAGTCTTTATTTGATATGGCTAATAGATACCTATTTGGCTAATGTGGTTCTTATAGCATGCTTATATGAATAAATGACTTTTCATGTCATTGTACCACACAACCATTTTACCTTGACCCTTATGTTAACTTTGTCTCTTCCATTTGAGCATAACATTGTGAAGTGAAATAGAATAAAGAAAAATTAGGGTTTGAGATAGAAAAAAAAATAGGGCATGCCACATTCTAAATAGGTCAAGTTTGTGTTATAAAATATTTGGTTTGAACCTGACATGTTACCTGTGAAAGATTTTTTTTTTTTTTTTTTGTTTTGGCTTGGCTTAAGTTGTTTGGGAGGCCTGACATGGCTTAAAATCTATTATCAAAGCTTCTTAAAAAGGAAAGAAGAAAAACACTTCATAGGCATTAAAAAATAAAAAAATAAAGAACTCACTGTTCCATAAATAATAATAAAAAAGAACACACAAATATGGGAATGGGGGAGCTTGCAAAGACCTTGAATTTATATGATAGGATACCAGGGAGGACAAACTGGGCAAATGCC
Source organism: Pterocarpus macrocarpus (assembly GCA_031439585.1). Lineage (NCBI taxonomy): Eukaryota > Viridiplantae > Streptophyta > Magnoliopsida > Fabales > Fabaceae > Pterocarpus > Pterocarpus macrocarpus. The sequence continues at coordinate 70,071,166 of CM062522.1, forward strand.
TGGACGGCAAAGTGATGCGGTGGAAGGGACAATGAAGTGCTGCAGTGGACTAGATGTTGTCATGATGTTGATGACGAAGCTGTGGCATCATGGTGATGTAAAGTGCGAATTCGATGGAAGATGGTGAGACTAAGATGGAGTAGGGACAACAGCACTCTCTTTAGTGGGGTTTCTATTTTGAAAATTTCTTGTATTGAGTAACTAAGTAAGAAATAAAGTAATATTTTAGTAATTTAAAATATATTATACGTAATTCATAATAAATATATTGAATATTCATGTCTTAACATAACAAACTAATTTACTTTAGTGGCAATAGCAGTGGTTGACATACTTTAGGGCTGTGTTTGAATCCTACTAAAAGTAACTTAAATTTTAAGACAATAATTATGTATATGTATTTAAATTTTTCCATCCCTTGTTGCAAGATACCATAAAAGATATTCATATGAGTTGAGTGGCTATAAATGGAGTTGTGTGAGTGTAAGGCAATATTTGAATATACACATATTGGATAAATCAAAACTTTAAAGAAGATTTTGGAGATGCCCAAATTACATAATAAGGGATTTTGTGTTTTAGAAATTGTTTGGGTTGTTATTTTGGGCAATCTTAACAATAATTTTTGTGTTACATAAGCAATGGTCATGAATTGTTTCAATGGATGAATCCAGCATTTCCTAATCGAGTGAGCACGGGAACATGCAAATAAGGTATCAAATAATAGAGCACACATACTTATAACACCAATCACCCCCAAAAAAAATAAAAAATCTCCTTTTAACTCACTAGCAGAGCATTAATAATAAAAAACTTTAGTCCCTATTATCCTTAGAATGCCATCATCAACTTGCAAATAAAAAATCACAAAAAATATAGCAGTGGACTAATAGAATAACTCACGTAAGAATCCAATGACACAAGATCTTTATTTTATCTATTTACGAAAGAACCAACAATAAAACCAAAAGATCAGTTAAGAATAAAAGCCTAGTCACTATATTATCAAAGTCAAATATTGTACCATCTCACAATATTACATTTATCAAATAGTAAGTATTTTGAGGAAACTTTCAAGAATTTGGGTTCTATCGTTTATGAGTTGCTCATTCAAATTCCCTCTATCATTATTTGTCTGTTGTTTTTTTCGCCTTTCTATAGATTGAACCCTTTTTCATTCAAATACATCTGAAAATAAAGGAAAAACAAACTAACGCCTAACAAAAACTGAATCCAACGGATATAGTAAACTGACTCAATTTCAACCAGATTAACCGAAGTTGAATAAAGTTTGAATATTAAAGTTATAATGGGGAAAAGAAAAAGTGAAAAAAGGGGGAGAGAGGACATGGGAAACCGTACGACGGCGTAAAACATTAAAACCGTCGTTTGTTCTTATCCACAAGAACGACCTGGCATTCAAGTACCGTTTCACTCTGCCTTCTTTGAAGGCATCGCAGGTCAGAACACAGCACAATACGACGATTCAATTGGGCAAAAATTGTAGATAGGAATCCACCATAACACCTTCTTCCCCATAACCAGGTAAAATCTCTCACTATTCCTTATCCTATTTCTTCTATATTTGATGTTCCTTCATCCCCAAATATTCATTAACAATTTCTCCGAAAATTTTCCCAACACTTGAATGATTTCGATTTCCTCGCAACACCAATTCTGGGTACAAATTTGTGGTCTTACTATGTTGTCTCCTTGCAAGCTGCAATCTTTGTCTTTTAATTGAAATGGGTTTTGGTCCTGTTGCTGTGATACCTTTAATTTTAGCTTGATGTTAGCTCATAGTTAGTTCGGGTTATCTCATTATGTTTTTAAAACTTGAGCTTTATCTCATAATACCCACGAGGTTGAAGCCCAAAGTCGCTTTGGTTACATGTAAGTTAGCTTGTTGTGTATGACAATTGGTCAATGTAATGAAATTGCTAATGTGTTTAATCCTAGCTTGGTATTGTACAGTTACTTAAATTGATTGTACATTGTGAGAAATATGGAAGCTGTGGAAGTAACTGCATCTGCATGAATGTGCTTTGATGTAAAGGGTTTTTGAATTAATGACATGGTATTCTTGTTTGCAAATGAATTAGCTTTTAACTCAGGAGAAAAAAAAAAAAAAAAAGACAAATAAGTGCTGCAAGACCGAGTTACTTGGAATTTACGTTATAATTCAATGAAACTAAATATTGTTATCTAAAAAAGTGTCGGAACAAATTTAAGCCATGGCATTTGGACATGACAAAAATTGTTGCTTGAAGTAAATGTAGATCACTTGCTGTATTTTTGTGATTATGGTTTGTCTTCTTATTGAAAGCTGAAGCGAATGGTGTAACCTTTGGTAAAATTACTCCGCTGTTTTGGATCTTATGTATCTGCAGCAAAGGTCTGAAGTTGAACCAATGGATTGTACAGCTGCAAGAAAGACTCAAAAGGCTGACCGAGAAAAGTTAAGGAGGGATCGACTCAATGAACAGTTTGTAGAACTGGGTAACGTTTTAGGTAAACAAAATTTCACTTTCTTTCATTTGAAAATAATAAAAATTGAGTACACTGCTGAGAAATGTCATGGGTTCGTGAAATATTCTGTTGCTATTCCTCCTTACTTTCTAATGATATAGATCTTCAGGGGGTTCTCCTTCATCAAATAATGTATTAATAACTAAAGCCTTGTAACTGACAGTACTCACATTGTTTTTATTGTTATCCAAGTGTCAGCATTAGTATGGATTTTGTTATTTCATTGTCAATTGTTCAGATTCTCCTTTTTTTTTGTTTTCCAGGGGGGGGGTGGTTAAATATAGTCCTTCTTTGGCCCCCATAGTGTGTAAGAGTTATGAGTGTAGGCCGTTTGGTTTACCTTGCCCACAGTATCAGTGTGTCCATAAAGTGCTATAATGATGCAGTTGTTAGTTCAAAAACAGAAAGACTCTTGGATTTTCATATTTTTATGATGTCAATAGCTCTAGTTTTGGATGTAACCTGCTTAGAAGTTGTATTATTTTCAACTAGATGTTGCAGAGGTTACTTTAAGTTACTTTGCTGATAATTTGTATGAAAAAAATTGTTGCTTGTTGCCTCTTTAGAATTTATCCATGCGGTAGTCATTTGATGCTAAGATAGACCAAATAAAACAATATTTCTCCTAAATCACTCTGTGTCTTTGGTGGCTCTTAATTGCAGACCCTGATAGGCCCAAAAATGACAAAGCAACCATTCTAAGTGATACAATTCAATTGCTGAAGGATCTTACTTCTCAAGTTAGTAAACTCAAAGATGAATATGCTGTGCTAAATGAAGAATCTCGAGAGGTAATATTTTCTCTTCTGCCTTTGATGAATTAACTTGATGATTTTGGGACATAAAACAATGAAGAAATAATTTTCTTATGTTCAATTTTCAGTTGGCACAGGAGAAAAATGATCTCAGGGAAGAGAAGGCTTCTCTTAAATCAGATATTGAGAACTTGAATAATCAGTATCAGCAGCGACTCAGGACTATGTTTCCATGGACCGCAATGGATCATTCAGTTATGATGGCTCCACCATCATTTCCGTATCCAGTGCCAATGGCAGTCCCTCCTGGTCCAATTCCCATGCAGCCATACCCCTTCTTTGCTAATCAAAATCCTGCAGTCATCCCTAACCCGTGTTCCACGTTTGTTCCTTATTTAGCCCCCAATACCCTTGTTGAACAGCAATCCACTCAGTACGTATCCCCACCGGTTCATCCAGGGAGTCGTTCCCATGTGTCAGGCAAACAAGACTCCAGAAACAAATCATCCAGGGACAGGGAGAGCAAAGCAGAAAAATGTGAGGCTTCAAATGAGGTCACGACAGACCTCGAGTTGAAGACTCCTGGATCTTCTGCAGATCAGGTTAGTGTTGTTTTTCTCAAGAAACTCTTATAACTAGTGGCTGTGATAGAAGTGGTATTGGATTCAAGTGGTGTTTGCATTTCGGGTTCTGCAGGATTTGTCATCTGGACAAAGGAAATGCAGCAAGTCGTCTAGGAAGGGAACCAGTTGCACAGAAGGGAGTTCGTTAGGTAGGTGTTCGTCATCTCATAGCATTCAGGACAGCTCATCAAGCAGTGTAGGTGGGAGCGGAAAGGCTAATGAATGACAAAGGGCTCATTTCAGAGAAGTGCTTTTGCCTTTTGCTTTTTGAAACCACTTTGGAATTTTTCATTGTGCATCTGCTGCAACAACTCTGGAGGCCTAAGTCACTTCTGTTCTCTCTTCCTGACTTGGAAGTTATTCCAAGTAGGTGAAAAATGTAAATACAACCTAATTCAATGAATCTTGAGCTTTTCCTTGTGGGAGAAAAGCTTGGCTGTTTTAGTTGTTATGTTCCTATTTCTTGTGAAAATCAGAAATTGCAATTGGAAAAGTTGACCACTGCCGTTAATGGATAGGGTCTGGAAATCCCTTCACCACAAACAAACTCTCCTAAAAGCAAGAGAATAAGGCCCCATAGATTCGAAAGTGTGTAATGGAAGTGAATAACATAATCGAAAAGCCGGTGACCCATGATCCTAAACGACCAACTGAACAAGTAAAACGACGGTCTTTCAACTCATGGCAGCATATCAAAGGCACTTCTTGCATGTAATTTTTTTAATTAACTTATATTATGTAAAATTCAAGTCTTTGGGGAGGGCTGTAAGCAATATTAAAAATTTGAATGATATTAATTAAAAGATTATTGTACTCTGTTCCATCAATCTAGCCCTAAGTATGGTTATTATGATGTTAAGGTAAGCATTTCTCTATATACTGATGATTACCAAAATTTCTCAGGGAAGAAAAGAAAAGAAAAAAAGAATATTGAAAGAAGCTTAAAGCTTGAAGTTAGCTGATGAGGCCCTTTCTTGGCCTTAAAGTGTGTTGAACTGGTGAATGGTAATTCATTGTTCTCACCCTTCTGAATCAAGAAACTACTCTTGCACCGGACACTTGCAAGCTGCAAGCACTATACAAAGCAAAACCATGTTGGTCAGATAGAAATAACACTCAAAGAATATATGCCAAAGCCAACCTAATATCACATCAGAAGCAAACTAAGCTCATCGCCTCTTATATAAACCTTAGAGGACAAGCATTAGTTTGCTTATGAGACAGTCTGTTTCTGCATGTGTCTGAGTGAGTGACAAAGAAAAGGTGAAAAATGGGGTGGTTCTTCCCAAAGAAGAAGAAGAGTGCAGAATGGAAGCAGGAATGCTCCACGGCCACTGTTTCTCTTTCTCCAACTCTTCACCTGCTCATGATACTTGGCATTGTCATTGCCTTGTTGTGGCTTTCCCATTACAAGGACTACAATGCTCATCACACAGCAATCTACTTTCAGTCACTACTCTTGTTGTCACCTATCATTCTATTGGTACTCTTCTTGATTTCACTTTCAACCAGCAAAAGGATCAACTTTAGCCTCAGTCGTTCGGTGCATGAGCCACTCCAACGAGCTGTGATGTCTCCTGGAATGTAGCCATCTTGCTACTGATGCTACTGCTGTTGATTTCTTCTCAATCTTCATTTCATTCTAAGCGGTTTGGACCACTCTTCAGATCAGATTAATTACTCTATAAGAGAGTAAGGGATACAATTATCATGTGTTACTAGTTACTACTACACAAGTAGAAGCCTGTCTTTCATGTTTCGGCTTTTGTTGGAAATTTTCCATTCTTGTTCACATGCAGTTTTCATATATATACACTGAGTTAATGTGCTGATATCCTGTATGTAGTTTAATTGATTCCCTCCACTTGTGTGGAAGATTGGAAATAAGCTTCATGTCTACGTGCATTGCTCACATAAAGAGAGGCCTAACTACGTAACAATTCAAATGGTTTGTTCTTGCTTTCATTTTATGTTCTTGTTTAGTAGTGAGAATAATGAAAGGAGGACAAGTCACTGAAATAGAAAAGTGTAGCAGCTATATTTCCTTAGGAACAAAAAGCATACGGCTTCAAATGGATTTTAATTTCATGCATTGAGCTGTAAGAGCATCATATGTTTCATTTACAATTGTCTTTCTTATATTTTAAAGGTTGTGCTACGGAGAGCTCAAGCTTTTGTTGGTTTTCCATTTTTTTTAAAATTTTTTTTTATTTAATAGCACGAATCTCAATAAAATTTTACTTCGTATAAAGCACCAACCACTCAGTGTTTTTCATAGCAATTTCCTATGTTTGATATTCCCATGAAAAAAAATTTGGTGAGAATTACCAAAGCTCAAGAAGACTCAGATGAATTCCATAATACTATAACAAAAGGACAAGCATATTCATGACTATTGCGTTTCTTTCCCTTATTTTCAGCAGAGTATTGGGTCAACTTTTGACTGTCAAGAAGTTTCATAACGCAAGTAAGAAATACTGCTTGTGTGCTATCAAACTTAACGTGAAAGGATCTCAGTTTCAATTTGTGAGAAAATATACATATCAGACGCACCTTCAACACTATTCATATTCATACAGCACCATCTTCATCTATATATTTACAAGAACCACAGGCTTTGTATCACGGATTCATAGTTAGTAGAAGAACACAAAGCACATAAAAACAAACCTACAGAATAACAAAGCAGTCATCTACAGAGCCAGAAAAATATCAACAGAATTTTTGACAGAAATCATGGTAATTGTTGAATGAAATAAAGTGATATGACACTTATTCATCCGAGAATCGATAAACATGTCACATTATTTCTGTCAACTAGATTCTGACAAACTTTCTCTCCAGCGTTTTTTATCAAACAAACCAGCTATCAAGAAAGATGGATTGAAATTGCACTAATATCAGCAACACCACGATCAAAGCAGCCACACCCCATGGCGAGCTTCCCTCTGATGGGCTTCTGTGGGTTACCGTGCGCCTCTCCCACCCAGAGAACCACTCTGAGTTTTCCATTGAAGACAACCAACGAACTATGATTATTAGCACCACTGGGGTGGCAAGTAGTAACCACCCCAATTGTACTTCAGCAGTTTCAACAACTTCTTCATAGGAAAAGTACCATGAAACGCCAAGGAAGATGAAGATCAGTGCTAAGATTAGCAGAACAGGATAAGGCAGGGGACTCAGAGTGAACCCATCCAAAACAGAGGATGCTCTGCTTCTATCACCATAAGCCATTGAAATTTGATGGCCTTTTGGGATATCAGAATTCTGAACTTAGAAGCTTGCAGGATATGCAGCAAATCCTAGAGGCCGTTAGTGCTTGAAGACCCTTTTTATTTATATAAAAATAAAAAACAAAATAGATGAGTGAGTGTGTGATTTGGTAGGTGACCTACTTCTTGAACTAAGTTGTAATCTATGATTCTCCACTGTCTGATATGTGGAACTGAGTTGTACTCTATGATTCTCCACTGTCTGATATGTGGAACTGATTGATATTATGCTATGACGAGTCAAAACATCAGAGACAGTGTTACAGGTACAGCATGCTAAACAAGGGGTGATAAGATTGCTTTCCTGAAATAAGGTTGATGCAAGTATGGTATGACATACCACGAGAAGTCAGTGTTACTTATTTATTCAATTGATTTGGACTTGGTTGGTCGGTTTGAATATCAATGCCCACCATGAGGGTTGCCTCACCTGTAAAATGAAGACACGTTTCATGTCACATGAAATTGACGCGGACAAAAATCACATGGGATAGGAGATTAGTTCACTTGGCTGGGATATTTGCAGCTTTTGTGTGGGTTCCATATCCCATGAAATAACCCCTTTCTTTTCTCCTTCGCTCTCTTCTTTAGTAGAGATCCCTTACATATCACATCAGTGGTGGGACCACCCCTAATCCAGTGATATATAGTGCTACCATAAAAAATAAGTATGGAGAATAAATTAAGCTGTTTCATCTAGAGAATTGAGATTGGATGAGATAACATTGATTTTTTTTCCCCTTTAATTTTAGAAATAGCACATAATTCATCCGCATGAAGCTGTACGTGTGAGGACTGGTGTATGGAGCGTTTGGGTAAGATTTTTTGGGCAAAAAATTTTTTTTCTTATTAAAAAAATTATTTTTGACATATTTAGATAAATTTTAAAAAATAATCAAAATATTAAAAAAATTTATTTTCAACTTTTTAGTAGAAACTAAAAAAAATAATTTATCAAAAAATTATATTTTCAATATAAAAATTTTTAATTTAATAATCACATTTTTAAAAAAACTGAAACAAACGCACCCTAAAGAGTGGCGCATGAATATGAAAAATAAAGGCACTTTTATCTAAATAAAGAGAGGCTACTGAATTTCCAATATTAAAAAAATCAGCACAATTTTACCAAATAAAAAAAAAATCAGTGCAATTTAGAACGGTATTCAGATTTACTCAACTTTTGCACTAAATGCTCTAATTATATGAAGCTCATCATGTCATCACATTTGAACTTTTTCTCCCATTGAGAAAGTACTAATGCAGTTTCGCACAACTATAAAAGCAAAAGTTGTTTATACATCTTTGTCATTAGAACTGTAAATGACTACAGACAGTAAATGAAATATATGTTTGGGAAGCTCTATTTGTAGCAATGATGATTACTTCAATTGGTACCGATTGTACTAAAAGTTGGTTGTAACATTGATGTTAGAAGTTCATCTTGTACAAGTCATTTTCTCCTTTTCCCTAATCAAATGATTTCACCTACTACATTAAAAGAAAATGACAATTACCGCTAAAACAAAGCTACTTTCTCTTTAAACCTAATTTTGATGTCTCTGTCTAACGTCTCCACCAAAATGCTTACCCACTATTGCTAGTATTTAACTTCTGCCAATTTTGTACAGTCCACTAAAATGCTGATGCCGCTCTTGAATGATCCAAATAGCTACCATAGAAAATAATGGAGCTAGTGTGGGGACAAATGAGCCACTGTTAGATGATGGGTCACAGTAAAGCCACTAGCTATTATCAACTAATGCTTTTTTTTTTTTTTCTCCTTTTTCTCTTTCATGTGTGTGTCTATTCAAATATAACATCATTAAAGATGTTCTATCCTCATCAAATTAACTCTCTAAAATTTCAGAATAAGACGGCACACCATATCTGCTCACATGGCTACCCCATTAAGCCTCTTGGCATTGATCTCAAAATTGCGATTCAGTTTGATGATGGTTGACTCTACATAAAAATATCTGCAATCAAAGAGGAGACTTGAACTCCTTCCAACTCTAATGTAACCAGAAGCATAACAATTCACATGATTTCCATTATTCATTTAACTGCGCAGAATCGTCACTTCCAAAATGCTAAAGCAAGCAAGAAAGCTCAATCATGTATAATATAACATGCTTAAATCACAATGTAACTTGACCCACAGGGATACAATAAATAAGAAAAATTATACTTGCTGTCATCTGGTGATACATTAGTAAAATGGAGTCTTTCTTCTTAGTTTACATATGAAGCAATGGAACAAGCTCATAATTCATAAATTACATGCTAGCCTATGTGCAATATCTTATTCAGTGGCTTGGAACATAATAGCATAACAACACAATACCACTCATCCTCATCCAGCTGCAAGTTGTTGGACAAACACTACCAGTAGCAGTAGCAGGCATGCTTATACCCACAATAGTATGGACGTGGCTTGGCACAGACCTTCCTTCTAGGACTTCCCATCAGTGACACCAAAATCAGGATCAGTATTACGAGTATTGACGCGACAATAGGCGTCCAATTCATCGGTTCTACAACAACTACCTCTGGTTCACTTGAGAAGAGCCATGGTATACCCAGAAGAATCAAGGCCACTGCCAACATCAGCACAACATTTGAAGTATGAGTATCACAAGGCCTGGGTTTACAATAATAGTACCCCATGAAGGAACTTGGAAGGCCTGAGAAAATTGGAAAGGCTTATGGAAGGGATTCACAATGATCAAGTCAAAGCATGCAATAGCAAGGGAAAGGCTCTGCCGACTGGAATTTAATAGAACGAAGGGGAATCTCAACAACAACAAACTTATCATACACAAAATAATTGCCCGCCACACTTTATATATTAGGCTATAGGCTATTATCATATGTCGTGAGAATGAAGATATTATCATCGCTCATACCAAACTGTGGGGTCAAGTATGGCATGTGTCACGTCAAAAAAAAAAAGAAAAAGTAAGGCATGTGTCACGTGTGTAAGATGTTACACAAGGGAGGGTGTGGATCTTTATATGATAAAATTTCAGTTTGCTCTAAAATAATATACAAAACTCTTTCTACATCATCATCATATTTTCCATTTGAATCTTGATTGTGCAGGCATTTGGAATGAAGTGTAGAATTATCGTTCAACCCTCGACTAATCCTATTCCAGCACTTGTTTTGCAGCGTATAAAATATACAGCGAAGACAAATTCATTTGATCTTTGACAAGCAAACATAAACAAAGCCTTGTGTTGTGGCTTATTTACATTAACCCAAAGGTCATAGTCACTAATTCACATTCCTACCTTATCATTCATCTTTTGACTCATATAATTGCTTTACTTTTATGGCTTTATATACGAAAAGCAAGAAAATAATTCTAATCTTGGGGTTCTTTCCCGTGAATGACAAAATCAGGATTAAGATATGCTTGGATATTAAACGTCAATAATATTTGGCAATATGTCACCGACATATAGAGACAACACGTAATTTCCCACTATGCAACAGAGCAACAAAGAACACACAATCCAAAACAGTAAGACTATTTCAGTACATTTAAATTGCAAAATGCTGTCACTAGAATGATTGCATAAGCACCGTACCGTCACAAATTCCGGATTAGTTACCAGGAAAAGTTTAGACCATTTAGTTTAAGGCTTTAAGCTATCTTCATACTAAGATTAACACGAAAAAAAAGAAGAAAGTATCAGATAAATAATTGCCCATCTACTAAACTATTTTACAGTTGAAAGGGAAGTCAACAATGGCAAGCACAGTTTCCTAGGTATACTATAACAATATGATGCAGGCATCTATTTAAAAAAAAAATGCCCTCTACGAAGGGGAGGTGCTGAAGATCTGGTTTTGTAAAGTGTGAAAGTGGCATAAATAAAGTTTCCCACTTGAACAGCGTTGGCTTTCCATGAATATCATCGTGGCATAGTTGACACAGCAAGTCATCAATCTCAGCGGGAAGAGTTCTATGTGGGAACAAAATGAGCTGGCACAAAAATTTACCACCAATGAAATTTCTAAGTCACACTTTTCCTTCGTATTTGAAATTGAGTTTGTAATCATGTTGCAGACTTGCTAGGGTATTTCTGCAAGGTCCCTCTACAAAAGGAAAATGAAATTAGCCTCTTCCTTTAATTCCTTTTCCAAAATCTGATCGAGTCCAGATCACTTACCCCCAAAAACTGTATGAAGATATTGAAGATCATCAACTGAACAAACATCTATTAAAGCATAGACACCCGGTCTTAGAGCTTCATCTATTTCTCTGCAAATAATGATCCAATAACTAATGATTATGAGCACTTGCTACACTTATTATCTAAAAATAGGAAAATCAGCACATTTAATACTCAACCTATCAATTTTCATCTTTCTTGATACTTTCTAATTGTTTTTATTCAATTCAAAATATGGGAAAGAGAGACATCATATATATGGGCCGTACTAATTATTTTGAGATGGACAAATTTTAATGAAAGTCAGAAATAGAAAAGGGGAATCTGTTGTGTGATGGAAAGTATAATATTGCAAGCGGTGAACTTCGACATTAATGAAAATGGGTAAACAATGAAACTGATATATAACCTTCTGATGCCACTTCGTTTAGGACCATATCCCGAATAAACCCATATGTAGTTGGATAAAAAAAGAGAACACTGCCGGCTGAATATATCTTTTTGCTGTCTTATCTGCATAATGATTATAAAACAAACTGGGTAAGAAAATGGAAAATAAAAAGTATAAAGTTTAAAATATTGGAAACAAATAAATGATTTGATAAATTAAGGCCAAAATTAAATTAATGTTTAATACCTTTCCCTTCTTCAACCAAAAATTATTTAATTTCATTCAAATTGATAACTGTTAACTAGATCTCCCATGTCATGACCTATGTGAAGCTACAAGAGTCTTCAATTTTAAAATTAAACAACTACTCTATTCACGAAGTCTGCTACAAAAGGCATCAAGATGGCCTTATTACTCAAAGCAAATAACAGGATCAAATGTATTAAAATAGGAAAAGCTATATTAAAGAATACAAAACGTTAACATGATAAAAAAGTTTGAAATTTGTTTCCCTTGAAATCCTGCCACCTCCGTCCATAATCAAAACTAATATTACCAGAAAGCAAGAGTGAAAAGCAATTTATGAATGAAATAAAATTTGGCTTTGAAAAGGCAGGACAGAGGGACTAATTGAGAGGAGAAAAAACCTACTAACATGCAGTGCAAGAGATGTTATTTATCTCTTTAAGTTCAGCAGGTATAGATGCAATAATATGGATGCCACACACCTCTTCAAAAATCCTTCGAAGAAAACAAGCACATTTCACTCCCTCTTCTACTTCCCATGAAAAGCAACCTTTGTTCACTGTTGATTCATTATCTACTACTGTCTCCAAGCAATTAAGAAGAACAGCAACAGAAGCTTCAAGATGGGCAACACACTGCTTGCACTCACTGGAAAGATTATATATATATAAAAGAATGGATATAAGTGATAAATATCATGCATGGTAACATATAAATTTCGTGATTACAAATAAAAAATCAGCAGAGCACAAAGATGCCATCAAAATTCATCAAATAGTCAGTCGATTGGAAATTTGCCATCTCTATCTATTCAATAATATATGTTGTACTTCAGTCACAGTGAGTTAAAAGATAAATAATGAAACATACCTTGGGCGATGCCTAATAGTGGTACACAATAGTTGACAACATGCAACAAATAGGTGGATTGTAAACTGGCGATCTACATGACAGAAGTTCACTCCCTCTACCGGCTGAGAAATTTGCTCTTCCAAAATCATTGAAGAATCTGATAGACCAGAAGCTTTAGAAATTGTAAGCTGATGGAAATTCTGAAAGATTACTGCAGGGATATGTAACAAGTGACCTACATGCCACACATCCATTTGGAATAGAGCATGTTTCCTTGAAACTGTAACTAGAACTTCAACACACATGAGAATGGCTGACCCTGGATCTGGGTCCCTGGCAACTGTTCCAGATGTCATGTTCACATAAAAAATATGTGGGTTCTTCAAATGCACAATAATGTTGAAAACAGCAGGTACTAAGCCCTGACAATGTCTTTTAATCAGCTTCAAGCGTTTCCGACCTTGAAACAGAAAAAAAAAATGTCAGACCATGATGATAATAGGCATACATTTTCCTTTTAAACATTTAGCATTAATTAAAAACACACACAATATATGTAGTTCTAAAACACACAATATATTGAATAGTAGCAATCAATCAAATATATAATCAGTGTCAATGTGAAAATCCAAGTATTAGATACCTTCGTTTTACTTAAGGGTCATTCATTATAGGATACGTGGCCATCATAAATATGAAAGCTACAAACAACTTGCAATTTCCAAAAGCTATTGCCATAAATAATATCGCTGAGCACTTAGGGTAAAATAACAAATCAAGTGAATTTCTGAAGAAGCTGAGTCTCGTCATAAATAATAACAGTGTATGTGTTGGTATAAAATCACTGCCCAGCATACTCTGTCATCAGCAGGTTACATTCTACCTTCCTAAGTCTACATCTCCATTAGCATGCGACCCATAATTATAATTATCCAATATATTATCCACAAATGACTTTTTTAATGCAAAGTGTGCAGTGTTGTTTTTCAAACAAAATGTATAGTAAAAATTTTCTCAAGTGAAAAATTACAAACTTGAGGGGAACATGGCATCTCATTGTTCCCCCTTCCTCTGCCCCTGGTACTAATGTATGATACTTAAGTGCATGGCTAAAAAAGGTACTAAAGAAAGGTGTAATTTGCAGACATTCATTAAACAACGAAATGAAAAATTTATATTCAAAACAGGCATAGTAGGTGCCCTCACTACATGTTCTAATTACCTGAAACAAATTCAAGAATCATATCAAAGCAGTCAATGCCAGCTGCAACAAGTGACGAACATTTCCTAGCATCTTTACTTGTTTCTATGTCATAGATCATAGTACATCCTTCTCGTACTCCAACTAGAGCTCTCTCAATGGCCTGTATAGTAGATAAAAGATGCAACTCTGATGGCCTCTCTATATATGCTTTGAATGATGTCCGAAGCCTCGTTTTAAATTCATCCAAGCAAAAGCAATACAATTCACTAGAAGAATAAGCTTCAAATGATCCATTATGAAGCATCTTGGTGCTTGACTGTCTTTCATGAAAGGTTAGTGTTGCCTTTTTTCCTTGCAACAATATGGTCTTCCCTATTGCCCTCATAAGAATCAGTATCAATTTTGTATAAACATTCCTAGACGAGGTAGGTTTGGTGACGGAAAAATAACTGGCTAATTCTCTCAGATAGCTCAGAACACCATCTAACAACAGAAAAGCAGATTGTTGTGGGACCTCGACCATCTCAGTGAATTCTACTAACAGGACTTGTGAAATTTCAATGAAAGTAGGTACAAAACTTGAAAGCAAAGAAGAATCGTCTTTCTGCAAATTTAGCCTCAAAAGTGATGAGGAGGCAATTAAAAGTTGCCTAAGTAAAAAAGCTTCTTCAGGATGATCACCTTTTAGCAAACTTTGCAACAACTGCTTATTCAGAACCTGAGGCACGTGGGACTCAGCCCTAGCCAAAACACTGGCAACAGAGTTTTCAGTTTCTGGGTTTGACATCCTTTCAAGATCACTGACACTTTTGGAGACATTATCAATTGCTGATGAAGTGGAGCAAGAAGCTGCGGCTTTAGATTCTTGTTGTGTACCAGATGAAGTATCAACCTTAGAAACTGAGCTTTCAAGTGAAAAATGTTTTGTACCCGACAAAGATAAGTTGTTGACTGGCTTCTCAAAACTTTGTGTATCACATAAACTTTTGGAGAGTTGATTATTCTTGACAAGCAATTTGTTTACAAAAAAATCAACGAGTTCCACAAAACAAAGTATACAATTATTTAGTTCGGGGGCATGTTCACCTTTCCACAACAATGCTTCTTTTTGTTCACAACCTTTTGCATCTGTTTGGCCCTTGACAGATGTGATGCCCCACAAAATTCCACTAAAGCAAGAAACTGCAGAAGACAATTTATTTATATCTGCATAAGTAAGACCAAGTCCCACATTGACACAAGCAGTATCCTTCAAAGAAACAAGCATGCTTTGCATCTGCTCTTTCAAATTCTCAGCCGTAAAGGTTAAACATTTCAATGCCTCAAGCTCGGCGGAACCTACATATTGAGAAGATTGAAGCAAAGGATTGTCTTCATGGCTAGAATCGTTGGAGATCTCTTCACAAAGATTCTCAGCTTCTTTATCAATGGAAAATCCATGAATAAATCGATATTTTACTATCCCCACCAAGACATATGACGTGTGATCCATTAAAGAAAATATCAGAGATTTACACAGAATAGAATTTTCTGCTGAGAAGGCTTCTTTAATTCCAACAGTCACAGATAATGACTTTGAAAGCCACAAAACAGGAAATGAACTTTCAGAAATAATCGAGTTTGGTGAGGATTGGATACTGTCTGTCTTCTCACAAAATCCCATTATTACATGCCTTAAGGCCTTCCTGCAGGCTACAAATAATCTCAAATACTTACAATAATAATCCTGGTAACCTGAGCTCCAAAAATATAGTAAGGCACTGACAAGAAGCCTGCAAAGTTTAAGCAGACACGAACAGAGAATTAATTGTATTGAGTGTTTCACAAATTATGTGCCAGAGAAAACCCTGCAGCATGCAACTAAAGAATGTGTCTAAGACATCTTTATCATAGGCTTCGCTGTAAAATAAAGAGATATGGTTTTGCACTTTCATAAATTCTTTTTTTTTTTTTTTTTGTTCTTGAAGATACAAAAGTAAGAGTTTCCTTGCATATGGGTGAACTGATTTTATGTTTTCTATTTGCCAAAATTATTTAAAAACATTAATATTTCTAGTTTTGAAATGCTATTTGTATAGCAGCAACTGATCAGAGTGAAAGGGATTGTGACATCATATTCAAATAGGACTCTGTTTATGCCTTTATGGCTGGGAGTTTCAATTTATGATACTGACAGAAATTTGACCTTTTTTTTTTTTTGGAGCTCTTTGGCATTCTGTTCCCCTTTAGTTTCTACAATTTGGAGGATATCTTACTCTAGCCCTAATTGAACTTTTTCTCATTTCTCTACAACACAATTTCTTCTTTTATTTGCTCATACGCACACACAAAGGACACAATAAGGAAGCAGCCAACAGAGAGATGGGTGTACCGTTCAAGGTTGAAAATACAAGTCACAAGACGTGAAAATGATCTTGCATTTATATCTGGCATTGAACAAAATAGATTAAGCAAATGGTGGCAAACTGTAAAATTTCCATTGGTAAGAGATTTGGTCTTTTCTTCTCTGCTGATATCTTCTTCAACAACTAGAGCTGAGTTGTCAACAGCACTGAAGAAATCAAGCCAATTAGGTGGTGTCTGGAGATTGAGATCAGTACATGCAATATTACTAAATAATGGCAGCACAGCTTTCTCTAGAGCATGGCAAAATCTTGAGGCCAGATTCCTGAGGGCAAACTAAAAAACAGTACGAAATGAATACCTAGAAATGTAAATTTTGCTTACTCACAGTAGGGCACTAAAGCATTAAAACAAGAAACAAGTTAAAGAAGTTTAAGCATTGAAACAAGAAACAAATTAAAGAAGTTTACATAAAGCAGAACTAAGCTGAAACAAACACCAGTATAGATTAATACAGAATTCTTTACTAGTTTACTTGTGTGCATGCACGTGGGTGTGTGTGGGCGTGAGAAAAGAGGATTTTGTGTACAACAAAGCATCTTACTTTTTGTTCATACAAAAGTGAATCACTTAGAAGTGCTGACGACATTTGTGGCAAAAGATTTCTTGCACGCCTGGCTCCCGAAAACTGCTTGTTACACTTATCAATTACTTGCACTCCTGTCTCCTGAAAGCTGCTTGTTACACAGTGAAGAGAAGTATGAAGTAAATGTGAGAAGAACTTTTTCAACTGCTTCTTGGAAGCATGATTGCCCCAGATATCAACATTTTTGCAAAGATTTAACCAAATAGCCGTTGGCAATGAATTTTTGTTTGGGACATAAGCTCCTTGATTCCATCTGTTGCTTTGAGGAGCCAGGGAAATTACATCTTCACAACTTAAATCATCAGACACAAAGATTGGATATTGATATACACATGATAAGTTTTCCATCATAAAATCAGTAAGTCCAGCTGCCTCTTCCTTCAATGCCGTGATTCGTGATCTGTAATGCTTCTTTTGCAAATACTTGAACAACTCAATCTTCCTATTCAAGTCAACAAGCCTCTGAAGAGCCATTGATTGAAACACATAGATCAGAGGAAAACAATCATCTGAACCATACTTATGATATATGCCTGAAATATATTGCAGAACAGCAAGTAGTGAAGCAGAAGGCTGAACAATCCAAGTAAAATAGCCAGTGTCTATCTCATCAATCCTCTCCATCAACTCAAAGGCAGAATATGCTGTGACATCCCCCACCTCAGCAGAAATTTTCTTTGATAAACCAGGAGGCATAAGGCTAATGGCTTGCCTAAGCAAACTTCGGCAGGATGCAAACAACAGAAAAAAGAACACAAGGACCCATTGGCTGGAACTACCAAATTTCTTCAAGAACTTTCCCTTTCGAACCACCCCATCAGCAGTTTCTCCCATGAGAGATGAAATGAACATGCAGAAGGTATCTTCTTGTTGTCCAACAAGAGTACTCAAGTATGGACGCATTATTGCCACTAATTCTTTTACAGCAACTCCAAGAAGATTGCTGTTGCCTTCAGTAATAGTGACTGAATCAAGCACTAAACAATACAGTCTGGATAGACCTCTACCCAAGAGTTCCACTTGCAGACTAAAAATTTGCAATTTCTCACCATCAACCAATGGAGAGAAATCTTTCACCCACCTAAGAGATTCTGATATATCATCTGCTATCTGTCTAATGCATTCACTCACTTGCCCTTCTGGAATAGATTCAACAGCTTTATAAATGGCATGGGTGAACTTCTGTGAAGATAACAGTCTTTCAACTGATTCACAATAAACTTCACTAGACAGAATTGTCAACCTAGAAGAACTTTCCTCAGTATTACCCTCACGAGATATTATAAGCCTTATTGCTTTGCACAATGCTGTAATAGCAATTTTCACCTACATCATTTCAAATATGTAAAGACAAGCCTGAAATCCATCTAAGGACAAGGAGGGAAAAAAATAGAAGCAGACAAAGCAAGATATAAGCTGAATAAAACCATGAAAATAACAATTTTTAAAAGACTTCCCCTCATTTAAACCACCCATTCCCACCCCCTCCACCAAATGAGCATCCCTAGAATTAGACACTCACAAAGTAAAATACATGAATTCAAGTAGCTGCTTTTCAATATTAAAAACCACCAAGAAGGCATGACCTATGCAAAGCCTCAAAAACATAAGTTGCTATCCTGAGGAGAAAAGGCACTATATAATTGGGCAGCATTCAGAGTTTTGATACGAACCTGGCGAAGTTGACTGTAGAGATTAATTATTTGGCACCCCAGGGCAGGTATACTGGAATACAATGAGCATTGGTCAAAGACATTCACCATATTGCAATTGATGGCAAAGTATGACAACATAATGACCCATAAATTCACCAAGTCTCCTCCAATAACCCCATATTCAATTTCCAAAATATACCCAATAGCAACTAGTATCTCGTTAGCTGATAAAATAAATATTTCCATCTCCTTCCTGTTAGTTGTATCATAGTTTAACAAACCCAGAGCGCTAGTGGAAGTAGTCATCAGTGCATTAAATATACTCTTGAAGAAATTATCACAGGCTCCTCCAGATTTGTCCTCTGTTCTCACATACACCTTCGCTTGCATAAAACTAGCAAGCAAATTACCAATAGATTTAAGTATACCATGAAGATCCGACAACTGGAGTTTGTTATTGATTTTAGTTTGGAGATAGGCATTAATATCAAGCAAAAATGGCTCCATGATCAGTACAAAAAAATTAAGAAGTGATTTTTGAGTGTCTGCACAAATACTATTTGAGCTACAATTTTCTCCTGGTACTGGTTGCCTTGAATTATTCATGTTCTCCATTGTCTTGTTCCCTTCATACAACACTGAAGTTTCTTTGAACTTTCTTGCTGAATTAACAAACGAGTGAAATAACAAACCTACGCTACTCATTGCCATAGCATTCTTTCTGGCTATAATTTTGTTTAGTACGTCAAATAAATGTCTAGGATAACTCTGAATAGCTGGTTTTGAGTCTTTTGATACATCGTCATATGAAGCAACATGCTTGTCTAACCCATGTAAGCTCAAAAATTCATCAATAAGCACTGGATGAAACAGTCCATGAGAAAGAACTTCTTCCACCACCTTCATTACTCTCTCTGTCCAGATGGGATTGCTTCCATTAACCCGCAGACGCAACTCACCCGACACATGCAACAGCAGCTCGAGAAGTTCATCCACAAACTCATGAAATCTACTTTGCCTAACAGGATGGACCCTCAAAAACTTGGAGAACGGCTGAAGCACCAACCACAGAAATCGTAGAGCAAAATCACCCACATTGCTGCCATCCAGGTTCTTTCCATACATTCTCAAGACAAGCTCAAGCCCTGCCTTAGCTGTCAAAACCCACAACCCCAAATTTTCATTTGACAGCCCACCATGAGACGAGAACACCAATGAAACACAATCAAGAGCAGTATCATAAAGCTTAAACCTTTCTTCAGATACAAAAGTTTGTCCTGAGCAAGTAGACGATTCCTCTAGCATTGACATAGCATTTCTAGCAATAAGCTCAACAGGCCGTAGTAGATTCTTAGACATATTCAAAGTTACATGAAACTTCAAAGAGTCGTTCAAGCAGAACTTGAAAATCTCCCAACAACGAATATCCATATAAGCCTCAAATCCATCAGCATGAGGCTTCTTATCTGAAGGAAACAACAGTGACTGGATCCAATCATTGAGGAAGCATAGTAGCCTTGGTAGTTTTATGGTTTCAGTGTTATCACCATCACCAACTCTTGAATTCACAAAATTGGACGCTGATTCGACCTTACTGCACTAACACACACTCATTGTGCAAAAAAAAAAGTCTCGGTATCCATTTGAAAACTTGCATGTCATAATAAAATAATTAAAGAGAATTTAAAAGAAAAAAAATACAAAGAAAATAACCTTCGAAGGTCAAGGTGTTTGGCTTGGATGCAGTTAATGAACTGAAGGTTGTTCCATGGAGGCGCGAACTCTTCGGTTTTAACAGCAGAATCGATTCGGTGCAGTTTGGGAGGTTTTTGGGGTCCGGCGTTGTTGCTGTTGTTGTTGTTGTTGTTGCTGCTGCTCTGTTTTCGCTTTCGAGCTTTCATCTTTGCATTTGCTTCTGAATCGCGCATCCTCAGGAGAGGCTTTCAGCTTCAGCTTCTGCTTGAGCTAGTCACCTAGTGGGTGTAAACCCTATGATCTCGTTACAGCGCAAACGCTGAAACTGTAGGGGTTTAAGCTTTTATTTATATATATATTTATATATATTTTTTTCGCCAAAAACGTATTTATTTAAGTTCTGGTTAGTGTAACTTGTTTAAAATGAAGCAGTAATTCAATTCATAAGTTGTTAGAAAACTAATTTTATTATCAAATTCAAATATTTTTATATATAAAATTAATGATTCTATTTTGCATTAGCCACTGTTATCAAAAAAAAGTTTTTTAATAATATATTAAAGTTTTTTACTTTATTTTTTATGCCCCAAAAAATTTGTAATTTTTTCCGTGATCGAGATTTTTTTTTCTAATAAGTAGCTTTTTTTTTTTTTAAAAGTACCTATATCACTCACATAAGATTTGCATATTCTAGTGAGACTTGTTCAAAAGTCATGAATTCAGTATTTTGCAAACTTAAAAAACTACATACATATATTAAAGAAAAGTAAAGACCAAGAAAATCAAATAAGACACTTTCTTTTTTTTTTTGGTTAGGGTAACCCTTCAAACATTAGAGAGAGATTAATTGCTTGTGCAGGATTGTGACTAATAGTGTGCTCGGATCTATGGGATTGTATGTTTTATATGATATTTGAGTTATGTGTTTACTAAGATATGAGAATTGGAAAGAATTTACACTGATATGAGGTGAATTCGGAATTTTTGAATTCAATTAAAAAGATATTTATACTTTTCACCCAAATATCATATAAAAAAGAAAACACCCTTAAAAGTAAAAAAGTGGAGTCTATCATGGTCCTTGATGAATTTGGGACCAATTTGGTCACTTATAATATTATAGTAACAAAGAATAATAAAATAACTTTTTTATCCTTGTTAGCGTATTTCTCTTCCAACCTTCTCCCTCCTTCCCTTCTCCGACCTCTTCAACTGTGTCCCCTTCTCTGATAGCACCCCGCCCCTTTCAGTCAATAACCACCTCACCAACTGATGGAAACCAACACTGATGGAAACCACCTCACCACACCTTGTGTACTACCATGACCAGAAGAAACCAACATTGATGGAAAAGACCAAATGCCATTAATCTCCTAAAATTTTTTTTTCAAGGTTGGCAGCATATCCCTCTTTGGTAAAGTTTTGAATAGAGAATCAAGAATACCCCACAACTTGCATAAGATCTATTCAAATGGGATCATCTACTTTTCCACATATCCAAATCAACTAAAGTCTCATAAAACACCAAATCAAATAAACTCAAATCTCATAGAATGCCAAACCAAGATAATCTCTAGAATTTAAATGCAAAAAATAAAAATAAAAAAATTCAACAATCTTGTTAAGATCCATGCTCCACATCGTGACCGTCGCATCTCCACCCGCACAACCATAATCGCTAACCTAGCCTCGCCGCACTGCTGCCTCGTGTTGCCGACGCTGGCGTGACCATCGTGGTGCGGAGTTGTTGTCACATCTAACCTGTAACACCTTCCAAAGTACAGTACTATGCTTAAGTCATAATACCACACTTAAGAGTAGTTACAGTTACCTGAGCGGATCTTAACTGACAGCAACTTCAACTGTCCTTACAATTTCTCGAACTATCTGGAGATAACACGGAAATAGGAGTGAGAATTATAAATTCTCAGTAGGATTCTCTAATTATCATACATAATGTCAACGTTGTCATCTTCAGTTTGCTTCGGTTTATTATGAAAAAGGTGAACATGCTATATAAACTGTTTAATTTTATAGTTCAAAAATATATTATCCAAAGCAAAGTTTATTTTATTCACACACTTGGCATTTAGGATAGCCCATACAAAATTAATTCATGAATTATATTATGAATAGTAACTGAAACATAATAAAATTTAATAGCATCAATATACTGGAGACATAACATCTGCATATGCCTTTACTTATACTTGAATTTATGCATATATATGAAATTTACTTTTCTTTCTTTATCTTCCTTTTTATCATAAAATCTTTATATGTCACATTCCAGAGTATGATCGCCATGTCATACCCCATCAGAGCGTGATCGACATGTCACGATCCTTAGGAATATGGGACCTTCATTCGGTACTTACACTAGCTGGGTCATGTCATGCCTCATGTAAGTCCTATCCCCTATACTCACACTAGCTGTGTTAATGCCATGCCTCATGTGAGTGGAGTGCGTGCATATGTTTTAATCTTTAGTCTTTAGCCTTTACTGCCCTTGGATAGTTTGATCTAGGAGTGAGCTCATCAGCTCAACTCGTTACCGTCGTCACACCGACTAACCTACAAGGGGATTCATGTGCCTCTAGTCTTTGAGGGATCTCATCCTGGCCATGTGCCTCTAATTGAAGGGATCTCTTATGGTCACGTGCATCAAAATTGAGGGGTCTCATCTGACCACATGTCTTCATTATAGAGAGATCTTATCTGACCATGTGCCTCTAAAGTAGAGGGTAGCAGCCTTCACAGAGAGGGATTCAAAGTGCAACTACCTCCAAGTAAAGGGATCTCATAGTTTTAGTTGCCTTTATAGGGAGGGATTCAAAGTGTAACTGCTTCTAAGTGAAGGGACCCACATCTTATCTTATTTAACTGTCTTCACAAGGAGGGATTTAAAGTGCAACTGCCTCAAAGTGAAGGGATTCACATTTCATCTTGTTTAACTGCCTTCACAGGGAGGGATTCAAAGTGCAACTGCCTCCAAGTGAAGGGATTCACATTTAATATATTCATATCATTTCATTCTCATACATAATCATGCATAGACATGCTGAATGCATTCATACATATGCTTCATCATTTACTTTCATATATCTTTGTATTCATGATTTTCACATACATATTCATAACATATAAGGGCTCATAACTTCCTTATAATTCTACCGAAAACTCGGCAACATAACAGAACGTGTTCGCTTTCCCATAAATAGTGCCAGTACTCAGAAAACCAATTGTACAGAGAAATCATAACACTTCATTTATAATTCAATCATCAATTTTATAAGAACAATCTTTACATTTAACACACAGTTTCCGTCCTAACATATTTATCTAACCCGATTTTTGTATATCAGGCTATAATTTCATTTCATCTCAGCTGGACCTCAATTTTGAATATGTTGCAGTGTTATGTGTCTATTTTCTAACCTCTTTCGTCCCATCTCATTTTGATTTGTATAACTCAAGTTATTTATGTTTTAACTCAGCCTGCCCTGTGGCTGGCTAGAATTACACACATAAAAGTAAAAATTTACTAAAAATCAAAAACTAGTCCAAATCATACGAAATTGGTGTCATATTAAATCTAACAGGACAAGTTTTCATTTGCAACAAGTTTCATTTCATTTGCTTTAGTAGAACTCGAGTTATAAGCCCTGAAATTCGTCCTTCTTGAACTTTCTTGTTTTGGCCTGATTTGGACATAGAGCAACTTCTTCAAATTATTAGGAATAAATGGGATGATAACAAACTTAGAATTTCATTATGAATTGTTCCCCTATGTGTAAGCTTTCTAACAAAGTTAGTTTCACTCAATTTGGAGTTGTGTAGGGTGAGTTACACGCTTCTCAAGTCACACTGCTCGGATGAAGGTCCTGATTCTTAGGTTAAACTTCAAAAATTTATATCTCTTTCAATATTAATCCAATGGTCTAATATGACATATCTATGGAAAGCCCTAAATGTCTACTTTCATATAAAAATAGCTACATCAAATTTTAACGGCGGTAAGCGGAGCCATATACTCCGCCATACGAATTGCCGTGGGACTTCTCACTTAGTCAGCATCCCAATCCTCCACTTCTCCTAGTTTTCTTCTTCTAATTTTAATTCCAACTCAAGATTTCATATTAATTCAACCATAATACATCATATGCATCCAATATATCATCAAATACATGAAGAAGAATAAAATTTCATGCAGCCACAATTCAAGAAATTTAAGAACATAAATGGAATCATACCTCTTTGGAGTGATTTTCTTTAGGTGTTGGTAAGTGTTGAAGGCTCAATTCTTTAGAATCTTGTTAAGCTTGAAGGAGTGATAGAGTTGGTTGGGAGAAGAGAAGAAGAAGGTTGGAACAAGAGGAAAAGGGAGGTGTAAATCAACCAAAAATGAGAAGGAGAGTCTGATTTAAATATATGAGAGTAGTTGGAATTGTGAGTGTTGATTAGTTGAAATTTTGTGATTGAAGTTCGGCCATATCTCCCACTTTTGTGGCTAAATTGCTCTCCACGTCGTCCCAAAAGTGACGCTGGGGCAATCCATCGGTGGGGCAGGGGAGGGTGCCAGTAGTGATGATAGGAAAGGGGACGATGGTGGGGTGGAGAGGCAACACAAGAATTACAATAATAAGAAGGATAAAATAGACAAATCATATAAAATATTTTTTTATATTATAAAGTTTCAATTTCAACCATTATTTGTAATTTTAATGGTTAAGATTCAGCTACCAAATTGGTCCCAAACTCAACAAGGACCATGATATATTCTATGCGTAAACAACATTTGGTAGCTGAATCTACAGTGACTAAAAAAAGTTATAATTGCTACTCTCTCAAAATTAACCGAGGATTAAATCATTAAGATCATATTAATGGCGAGAAATTTAAATGATTTATATAAGATTATAAATTTAAATTTCATTTCCACCAATTAAAAAAAAAATTAACTGAAAATTTGACTGATTTCACTTTAAACCACAATTGAGAAAAGAGGGAAAAAAAATTAAGAGAGTTCATTTGCAAAGGGTGAAACTAAAAAGGTATAAAGTGGAATTTAGTCAAAATGGAAATTTAAAAAAGAAAAAAAAAAAAGGAAACAGTTGCAGATGTTGTGGGGTGTGTGTGTGTGTGTGTGTGTGTGTGTGTTTTACCTTGCAGTTTCGGCGAGTAGTGGCCAGTAGCTGAACCTGAAATAAATTGCAGATTAGTGGTTTCATCTCTCACCATTGGGACTCAGGAAAAAAACATAGCAGAAGACTTTCGCGGCTCCCAAAAGACACAAATCTGCGTTTCGATTGATAAGACAACAGAAAGAGAAGAGAAGTCACTTTGTCTTCATACACGATGAGGGGTCAGAGAATGTCGATCCACGCGATGGCGACGTGGTTGAAGCGGCAGCCACCAAAGGTGAAGGCTTTTCTGGCCGTCATTTCCGGGATGGCGGCGCTGGTGCTGCTGCGCTTTATCGTGCACGACCACGACAACCTCTTTGTCGCCGCCGAGGCTGTCCACTCCCTCGGCATCTCTGTCCTCATCTACAAGCTCATCAAGGAGAAGACCTGTGCAGGTAATTTTATTAATCCTGCAATTGATTCATTCGGAAACTCTCGCTGTTTGTTCAATTTGATTTTGTTTGTATTGATTGATTGGCTATTCGCGAAGCTTTGAACGAGTGTGTTTTGTAATTGTTTTCTTTTGACCTTCCTGGTTTTTTGTGAATTGGGTAGATTTAAAAATTTTTCCTTTTGAGCTCTTTGAACTGTGGGTTTTGCTTAATGCTTAGTTGGAATGCTCGGAAATAAAATATGGGCAAGGGAAAAGATCAATTTTTGGGGGATTAGTTACTTCGGATTTTAATTTTCCTTGCAAAAATATTAAATTGTGTGAGATATTTGGCAATCGGATTGAGCATCAAGAGCATGCCAGGTTCAGGAATCAGAATGAACTTGTTGCACCATATATGGCATTGTTTGGCTGACTTGATTTCCTTTTGTTTTCCCTTCTTTTGGTTTATGTTGGCTTATTGGTGCATTGACTTTTGTTATTGGATAAAAAAGTGACATATCGGTTTCCTTGTTGTTCTATTTTGCTAATGGTTTTTGAAACGATTTGCAGGATTGTCACTCAAATCCCAGGAATTAACAGCTATCTTTTTAGCTGTTAGGCTTTACTGCAGTTTTGTCATGGAATATGATATACACACCCTACTTGATTTTGCTACTTTCACGACAACACTGTGGGTTATATACATGATTCGATTCAAACTGAGGGCTAGTTACATGGAAGAGAAGGATAACTTTGCAATATACTATGTGGTAAGCCTTCCCTATAATTTTTATTAAACTAAAATTAGAAGCACAGTCCCTTCTATATAGTTATCTTTTCAAAGGAGGGTGACATTTTATTAAGACTTGTAGGTGACGGTTTTTCTTAATAAAGTGGGGGGTTGGGGTGTTCTAAATACGTTGACCTTCTATCATAGTCAGCTTGATGTACCCTAATTTTGAAACTGAATGCAGGTGATACCCTGTGCTGTGTTGGCCTTGCTTATTCATCCATCAACTTCTCATCATATATTGAACAGGATTTTCTGGGCATTCTGTGTATATCTGGAAGCTGTTTCAGTACTACCTCAACTGCGGGTCATGCAGAACACCAAAGTATGATTGTCTGAAGAATCGCCATTCCAAATTTTATGTATGGGATCCGATTCTGTTGCTTTCCTTTATAACTTATTTCATTTTATACTTTCAGATTGTTGAGCCATTCACAGCTCATTATGTATTTGCGCTGGGTGTTGCAAGATTCCTGAGCTGTGCTCATTGGGTTCTTCAGGTATGGTCTGTTCATGAAAAGCATGTAGTTGTATTAGTTAGCTTTTTGATTCATTTGCAAATTTGGTTGGGACTTGTGGTCTTGCATGTGATGGTGATCGTTAGCACTGAGATTACTTTTTTCCCCCCTTTCCCGGGAATGGTTATGTTGTTGATCCTGGAGTTAAAATGAGCATTATTTTATAATTTGAGTTTCTCTGTCATCTTCTATGGGACAACTTAGTCATCGTTCCTTTGGTGGAACTGTTGCAGGGAATGTGTTTTGCCTGTGTGTGGTTCTCCTGTCCAATGTTTGTTATGAGTTTATAAATTAACTTACATGAGTTTGATAGCCAGTGGGTTACAACATTGCTGCTGTTCTTAGCGCATTTCCTTACTGGTGTAGCTCACAGGATTTACTATCTGTTGGTCTCCCACTAACTTTCTATTTCTTGCAACAGGTGTTAGATACCCGTGGACATTTATTGGTTGCCTTGGGGTATGGTTTATGGCCATCAATGGTTCTCATCTCAGAAATTGTCCAGACCTTCATCTTAGCAGATTTCTGTTACTATTATGTCAAAAGGTTGGTTTAGCACATTGTATAGTTCTTTGCCCTAGTCTGCATTTGTTTTGCAGCTTTTGCTGAGAGTGTCTCAAGATCTTTCCAGCATGATTCTTTTCCTTATGATATTTATTTTGTTGCAGTGTTTTTGGGGGTCAGCTTGTTCTCCGTCTTCCCTCTGGGGTGGTGTGATTGAAGGATCAGTTTCAATGCATAGACGTTTAAATTTAACTTAATCAGGCAATATGGTGGGTTACCTTTGTTAGAGTACATTTTCTGTTGACACACTTGTTTGATTCCTTAGTGGAAGCTGGTTCTGTGTACAAGTTGGGGATGAAGGAAAACTAAATTATTTATGCTTAATGTACGGTTATTTATAGTTGGAAATCTTTTATACATGAAGTCTCCATTTTGCTTAGGCTGGTTCTTGTTATAACCATTTCAAGTGCTCAAGTTCTAGGGAGAATCTTAGGTAGAACCCTCCATACTCAAGATATGTGGACTGTATGGCGTAGACATGTTATATGCAGCGGTATCCAACGAATTTTATGTAGAGTGCATTTCACAGAGCAAAACTAAAACTAGCAGTCCACGAATGTTATCTTAACATTCATACGTGACAATGTGAATTCATAATTTGAGTATAGGAAGGACTCATCATAAAACTGCTTTCAAGCGATTTTGTGGTAAATAATTTTATTAGAAGTTTTGTTCATTTGATCATTAAAGCACTGAATCTGCATTGGATAGTGATGTATCACACAACACACTCTGTGATAATAATAATAATAATAATGACAACGTTGCATCACATCTGTTTCAAAGATCAAGCACACAGATTCCTTGCTAGAATCCCCTCAAAAGTAATCCCAGGTCCAAAAGCAAGTATCAAGCCCCATTCAGGATCACCTCCACCATCCTTTCTAATCTTCTTGGCCTCTTCTATCATGTACTCTAGCACATAAACAATGGTGTTACTGCTAGCGTTTCCATAATCCATCAAAGCCCTTCTACTTGCATTCAACTTCTCTGGCAACAGATCAAGTCTTTTCTCCATGCGGTTCAAGATTGCAGGGCCACCAGGATGCACAGCCCAGAACAGCTTGTTATACTCCTTGTTCTGGAGCCCAACAACACCCATTAACTTGCCACAGAATCCTTCAACATTGTCCTCAATTATCTGAGGAAGTTCCCTTGCTAACTTGAAACTTATCCCCTCCTCAGTCAACCTCCCATCAATTTTCTTCTCGGTGTCGGGCAGAAACTCCTGAACTGCAGTGTGAAGCTCAAAGAGAGGCTTCTCAGTTCCCACTATTGCGTCTGAGCCAATTATCATGGCACCAGCACCATCCCCAAAGAGTGCCACTCCAACAAGATCATAGGGTCTATCTGCACTTGGTGGTTTGAATCCAATAATTGTAGTCTCAGAAGTAGCAAGAAGCACTCTACTACCAGGGTTGTTCTCAGCTATGTCTTTTGCAACACGTAGGCCAGCCACACCCCCAGAGCACCCCACAAAATAGAGCATGACTCGTTGAGTAGCAGGGCTAAGTCCCAGTCCTCTGGCTAGGTAAAGGTCACCGCCAGGTAGTCTAGCTTCGCTGGATGAGACATAAACCAAGTGTGTTATGTCTGACAAAGATCTACCCCAGTTCTTCATGCAAACCTGGGAAGCTTCAATGGCCATTTGTGTCACGGCCTTGTTACATATCTCTAGCCTTTGCTTTACAGTGGGGAGACCTTCAACCGCAAGTTCTGGGTACTTCTTCAGGATCTCCTCAGACATGACCACGTACCTAGTTTTCACTGTTGTTGTCTTGCCTGTTTACACCATATAAAGCCAAAGTGACAATGCAATGCATTATTTACATATAAATACATATGAAGCCAAAATCACATTGCATTGCATTATTTACATATGAATCACGATTGTCCCTATATAAATGCATATAGAAAATTGGACAGGGGATGAGGAGTATTTTATACTTACAAAGTCTACTGAGCTTCTGCTTGAGCTCAAGATTGTCACAGTTAGTGTCCCTGAAATATCCATCAACTAAGTATTCTTGCATGACAAGTTGGTGTGGGAAGGCCTTGCCAAGAGCTAATATGGTAGCCTTCCCAGGGTTGGCTTGCTTTGTGACACCTCTCAAAATACCTTCGTCTCCCATATTTCTTCTTTGGTAGATAAGATGAGTGCAATTTCCTTTGCAATGAATGTTATGCAGGGCACTCCCACAGAGAAAGCTGGACTAGTATATATAATAATCTCCTAGGCAATGATGTCTATGAGGTGGGTTTAATCGCTTGGGGAGTTGTGGCGTGACAAGTTTATAATGGGTGAGACATGTAGTGTGTAACTTTTACTATAAGCATATAAAATGTGGATTAGTTGGGAGGCAAGTCCTTCATGGACATCGTATTACTATTTTTCAGTCGCTGGCAAGAGGTTGAGATTTGATTTTCATGAGTTGCAGTTACATCAAATTTGAAAAAGGCACTCCATTAGGCTCTCCAAAGTCAAAGGCTTGCGCTTGCATTGTAAATTTTTAGTAAATCCATTTAGTATCATGAGCTGTTATTTTGGTCTAACAAAGACACCATTGAAATCAATTAGTCTTATGATCATAGTTAACATCAACTTAATCCCTCAATTGTAAAAAGTGCTATCAAATTAGTGTTTTACACATAAACAGCAAAATTAAAAGACTAAACTAAAACAAAATCAATACTATCTTTTTATGAATGAGTGACTAAATTATTATCATTTTTTGGCAATCAAATAAATACCACTTTTATAATTAAAAATTAAAAATAAATTGATACTAGTTATATTTTATGAATAAAATAAAGGGTGTTACTATTTAGTACGAAATTATCCTATAAGAATGGAAAATACAGAGGATGAGAAAAGTTAAAAGAAAAAAAAAGCCTTCGAATAAGTATATGCCACTGCAAACTTTTGTTTTATTTAGTATTATTCTTAAATTAATGTTAATTTTATTACTTTTAGAACCAAAATAATTCGGTTCTTTAGGGGCCGGCATATTAGCCATTTGATCTACGGCCTCAACCACTTTCATTTTTGTTTTGTCAGCCATAATAATTCTCTTCTCCCAAGTGATTTGTACAAATTTGGGTCTCGATGGCCCAAACCATTTGCTTAGGATTTGTGCATTTAATTGGGTTTCTAAACGGGCCAACCCATTAAGATTCTCCAGCCCAGGCCCACTTGTACAACACCATTTCAATCCGGCGAGCAAAAATTGGTGAAAAACTCGCACAGACTTTTGTTTTTCCATCACCTAAAAAATGCTCCGAAATCTCCGATCCCGGCGGCGCCCCCGCTACGGCACCTTCCTATGCGCCGTCGTTTCGACCCTCCTCCTCCTTCTCTCCCTTTCCCTCCTCCACACCTCCCACTCCCACCACCACCACCATCCTCGTTTTCTCCGAAACACGCGACACCGCCGCCACGATGTCAACTACGACTCCCTCCTCTCCGATTCCGTCATCGACGACGCCTCCTCCGGCGAGGACATCATCGACGCCCTCGACGTCGTCGACGACCAGCCCCCTCCCGACGACGCCGCCGACGAAGACGACGGCGAACCCTCCTTCGATCCGATTAAGGTTTCCGGTTTCTTCTTCTACCATGTCGGCGGCGCCATCAGGAGGGCCTTCACCAAGCGTTCCGCTGAGGATTGGGAAGATGGGTCCCACAACCAAGTTGGAATCTTTTTGGGATCCCTGGTACTGGGTCACGACGATCGGAGCAAGACGGCTTTTGGCTCCGATGATATTCCCGTGGATGAGAGTATTAGGAGGAAGGTTATTGAGGTGAAAGGTGTGGAGGACGCACTTTTGTTGAAGGTTGGAAGGAGGGTTTCTCCTTTGAGGGAAGGTTGGGGTGATTGGTTTGATAAAAAAAGTGATTTTTTGAGGAAGGATAAGATGCTGAGGTCCAATTTGGAAGCGTTGAATCCGCTGCATAATCCCATTCTGCAGGAACCTGATGGGGTTGGTGTCACTGGGTTGACGAAAGGTGACAAGATTTTGCACAAGGCGTTGTTGAATGAGTTTAAGAGGGTACCGTTTCATGGAAGGAAGACGCAGGAGAACAAGTTGCAAGGAAGCTCACGACACGGTTGATGTTTCTGCTGGTAGTTTTCTGATGAATGTGTTGTTGTTGTTGTAGTTGGAATGGTTATGGGTGTTCTAGGAAGAAGTAGTCAATTTTGGTGAAGCTTTGATTTTGAGTCATGTTATCACTACATCAAAAGTGGGCACATAGACATACAGTATATTTTGTGGCGGTGGAAGGGGCAAGGCTTTCTGTCTCTCTACAGTGTATATATATCCACTTTTCTTGTACAAAGAACATTAGTCTTGAATTTTGTTGCCATGTGAAATCCAGGTTTCTTGAGAATATTGCATGTTGGTGGTTTGCCACTAATCAAGTAAGAAAGTGTGTGTAGCCGGATAGAAGACATGGCTGATGACCTCCTGCTTTTGACACTTTGTCTCGGGTTTTGTTGAATTGGTTCATATCAAAGACAGGAGTGTGGTGCAATAAGTAACCTTGAAGTCCAACATTAGGAAGTGTGTGTTGTTGAAGCTACAGTATGCGTGATTTTTCTCAACTTATGCTAATATGAGGGATTAGAAATACGCCTCATGCAGTGCACCCAAAAACAAAAAAAAAAAAAACAAAAAACAAAGAAGTAGACCTTATGCAAGAAATTGTGTTTTTTATCTGCTTCTCTGCATCCGCAGCTGCAATCACAGCACGAAGTGGTGGTGATAGGGTTGTAAAGTGTTGAGAATGATACATTGTATATGCATGTTGACTTCCAAGTTCCTGGTGTGCAAAATATGTGTAATGTGTTACTAACAATTAGGACTAGAAGAAGGGCCTGCAATTGTACTTGTTCTTCTGACATTTTTTTCTTATTGAATTACATAAATCATTTTTTAATATGCATTCTGATTTGTCTTTATCCTACTTTTCATTGTTTCCGGAGGGAATTTATCGATTGCTAAAGTAAGTGAGTGGCTCCTTCGGTGTTACAAGAAAAGAAAACCATTTCTAGTCTCAGAATCATAGAGAACTTTCATTTGCTGAGATTAGTATGACTTCCAAGGCTTATTGCCGCTGCTATGAGTTGCGAAATATTTAAGTGGATTGAGGAGGATTCATTATCCCACTGAGTTCCTGGATCTACATAAACGCAAATACGGGAAATTGCTATGTTAACCCTTTTGGCAAACATTTTCAGAACTGATATGAGAAGTTTTTTGTTTTTTTTTTGTGGGGGGGGGGGGGTTACAAGTGACTAGAAAGTTTTAATTCAGAAGTCTCTATTTAATCGTATTTTGCTTTAATGCTTTTTGATGAATTAAGATAACATTCATCAGAAATAGTAAGTATATTTACTAATGACTGAACATTATGTTCAAGATGCCGATTAATGTAATACAAATCGATGTCACGCCAAGGAGTAAATATAGCCATGCACGCTCCAATGTCCAATCTTTGCAATTGCAGTTTGCAGAGGATTTTTGCAAGGTGAAGCTGTCAAGTCCTATCTTTTCAGTATATACCCAAGATATGCCCTCTAAATTCAATGCTATGGCTTTGACTGAAATGTGAAAATAACTATAATCTATATAGCCATTATCTTGAATAAGGTCATGTATTTTTCATAGATGATGATATGCTTCTTGAATGAAGTGTCTTGATAAGCCATTATATTATACATTTACGTGCTAGTTTACCTCTGAATACTTCACTGTCATGGATTACATAGGTCCAAGAGCTTGGCTTTGTTCACAACAAATAAGTTAGGAGTGGTTATTTATATATTAAAAGTAGATATTAAGGAAAGACGCCGTAAAAAGAAAAAGCCACAAAGTATTTGGTATTGGCGGTAGGATCAAAACTTTGTGTCTATCTCTTTATGATATCCACCTTAGTATCCACTTTTGATATACACATAACATTACTCATAATATAGAAAGAACTATAAATTATATCTCCTTGTTTGTGGCTAGTGGGTGAATATTATTTCAAGTAAGCCGAAACCTATCCATGTCTTAGATATTCACGCAACTACAAAATCCAATCACCTCATTACTTAACGTACCCACACAACAATTGACGTTGTTGTGCATGGATAATATAGGTCAAAGAATTAGTTAGCAGAAACCTATAAATCATGTCTTAGACATTCACGCAGCTGCACTGTCCAATCATCCCTTTATTCAATGCACACAACAATTTAATCAGGTCCAAGAAATAGCTTTGTTCTCAGCGCAAAAGTTGGAGGAGAGAACCGAAGCGCTGTAAATGGTATTTTGTCATTGAGAACTTAGTAACCCACATTCTTAAGGGGGGCTAATAGCCATATATATTAGCATAAAAAATAGAAACCAAATGAATATCCTTATCTCCTTCCAAGTTTGAAGTAGTTCTCGAAATAGAATCCATCCATATTCCCTTTCCTTTTAAATCCAGGAGACATGGACTCAACTCACTCCTTGGCAGTGGTAGAACAACTTCCATGTCCTGTTCAGACTTACGAGGCAACCTGTTTGGTGAACAAGAAGTCTTTAAAGCCTAAGCTTCTTGCTTACATGGGAGCACACGAGATTTTCATACCAGAGGTAATTGGATACGTATACATAGTTGTTGGCATTATATTTTGATTATATTATTTCTGGATCCTCATACATTCATCTTAGCTTCTAACCGTAGTGCCATAATATGATGAGTTTCTTCAACTGAACTATATACGTACTGCATGTTAATTTTCTTGAAAGCACGGTTTTATATATGCCTAGCAAATTAAGTCATTAATTTGTCGGAGTTGTCTGTGTCCTAGTAAACGTGACCTTTGATACGTGCCTTGTTGTGAGCCATTGATGTTAAATAATTAAGAGAAATTGCGAATATGAAGACAGCACTAGATGCATCAACTTACCAAAAGAAAAAGGAAACAAATAATAACAATAATAATAGTAGAATGTCTCAATGGTGTCTCTTATTCTGTAAGTATCAACTACTGAATTTGAAATGTAAATCAGTAAATCTCCATAATGAGAAAATAAATTGCTAAGAGAATTATGAGACCAAAAAGACAAGATTTCTCTAGTCCAACTTCGCTGTATGGATAAGTGTTCAAAATTCTGTAACAAATTATTTGTCAGTCGATGTCACATGATCTTTGTACGAGATGTCCCATAAAGATCATTCAAACATTGAATGATTTGGAGTACAAGAGATTTAGAAACTGTGATCCTATCTTTTCTGTGTCTCAAATTAAGCGGCTGGTATCTAAATAATGCATACAATACAAGCATGAAGTGCTCAAAAAGAGGCATCAACTGTGATGAATATTTATTTTTTACTTGGTTCTGGATTGTGAAGGCTTATCCTATCATTCTCCGTTAAGTACTAAGCACAATAGCATATACCTTAAATGTGCCGTGTGTACTCTATGACTCTATGAAAATAAAATTATTTTTAATGCAAGGGGTTGCAATATACGAGATAACAAAACTTAAGAATGCTCGCAAAAGAAAACGATTATAAAGACTGACCAACTACGACCATTTTATTATTAATATATAAGGGAATGCTTATTTTGTTAATCAATGCAACTATCATTTGTACGATACACGTGTCTGAATTTTATTATCAATAAAAGAAGTAATTATTCTGTAAGATTTCTTGTTCATTATTTAATTGCAGAGATACATGAGTCCAAGAATTAGTTTTGTTCTCATGGAAAATTGTCTACAACTAAAAACCATATTCCTTTGGTTTTGTACAGTGAATATTCTTGCAAGTGAAGTATATTTCTATCTTTTTTGTCAAACATTTATTTAGCTATTAAGAAGAGCAATGGATGATTTAACAGCAATATTATTTGTACACCACAATTCATAGAACTAATTTTATTTTGTATCACTTTCCTGCACATAAGTATTGATTTATGCATAGAGCTTACAAATACGTGGATCTCCACGACAGAAAAGTAAACCAGTTATTTCTATGCAATAGTTAAGAGGGATCTAACATTATACCAAAAATTTGATGTATTGGAATCTCCACTTCTTGAATGCATTGAACATGAGTGGTAATATTGTATATCACTGTTTTCTACATTATTTGATTACACGTTCAATACTTGCACAAAATTAGTCATAAAATGAAGTGGATGCAGCACCAAGACAAACCAAATATTGAGCAAGTAAAATTAAATAGAAAGAGATGTCATTCAAACTAACAATGTCATGACAAAAAAGCACTACATGACTTCCAAAGAAGTTAGTACCAGAGGAGCTGATTCTAGCTCTTGGCTACATCTGCAGTGCTCGGCTCTCACCGGCTGTTGCTCAGATTCTAAGAAATAGAAAACACTTAAGAGTAAAATTGGCATGTCATCATTTAGAATAATTCATCTCCACACTCTTCATGGCACAATATGTGCCGTTTTTCTTCGGCAACATAGTAATTTTGCTACCTGTTAGACTTATCCTAGCTAAAATGACGTATTCCTTTATCATTTCCTCCGCACGTGCTGCATATATACTTCCTCATCTTGTCCTTATCCTTCACTGAAGTACTAGTTCTCTCCTTACGAATAAAAAAAGGCACTAGTCCTCTTTGTTTTTCGTTCTCCATCTTTATCTCAGTTACATGGAACTCTCTCTCTCTCGCTCTCTAATAACTGAGTGCATTAAAGAATTTCTCTATTTATGAACGATCCATATCATGAACTGTTTATACATGCCTGTCTCTTTTGTTGTTGTTGTTTTTTTTCCTCTCCATTTCAACTGTATCAATTACAACATTAAAATAAAATTAAAGTATAAGATAATGATACATAAGGATTTACCTGTATGGATAAATAAACATACATAATCTAGAATAGTTTCTCAAACACTCATAACAAAAGAAAATGCCCCAATCTGCTTCAACAGACGGTTGATAAATAGAAGCCCCGTTCCCTTTTGTTTTCTTGGAATTGTGGTCACATGGATTCGGCTAACTCCCAGGTAGTTGATAATGATGACCAATTTCCGAGGCCTGTTCAAGGTCCTGAGGCAAGGCGCTTGGTTCATAAGAAGTCGTTATGGCCCAAACTTCATGCCTCCATTGGTGCCCATGAAATTTCCTCACTAGAGGTAAACTAACACAAAGTCTTTATATAGAAGTTCACATATGTAATCGAAAGCTTTTCAATTCCTTTGCTATCTAATGCTGTATAGTATTCGTTGGTCATAGTCATACGTTTAGGGGGTGTTTGGCATGCTGTATTAGGTATGATAGGATAAGGTAATACAATACGTTATGATCTTATCCATTGTTTGGTGCAGTCAACGTATTGTATAAGTTTATCCATCAAACCTCCCTTATATGTTATAATGATAGATAACTTAATACGGCCTCCCTAGGGCCGTATTAAGGGTTTTCTCATTTTTTTTTTATTTTTTAATATATTTTATTAAAAAAATTAATTATTAAATAAATAATAAAAATATAAAAATATAAAAATAATAAATAATATTATTTAATAATAAATAAATATTTTTTAATAATAATTATAAAATAATTATTCAAACTGAAATAAAAATATAGGAATAAAAATTTATTATTAAAATATATAAATAATAATATTTAATATAAATTTAATTGTATATAATAAAAAACACAATCAAATATAGGAATATGATACTAAGCCTATTTAGATTTTGATGTATAAAAACTCTATATCTATTTCACTCACACTTTTTCTCTCTCTCTCTCTCTCTTATATTTTTTATATTTATAAAAAAATATTAAAAATAAATAAATAAATAATTTTTAATATAAAATTATTTTTATATATAATAAAAAATAGCTTAAATAATTATAATAACTATTTAAAAATTATATTTATTATAATATCTTCTTTTGGTTATATTTCATATAATACAATATCTTATACAGTGATATACCAAATACTGCATAATATTAAATTTTTATCGTTCTTATACAACTGCTTATACTATTACCCTTATCCTATCGTATCTTATAACAATGATATCAAACTACTTAGCTTATGTTGATAAAGTTCTACTGTACCGGCTTTTCTGCTGCAAATAGGCTATGGCTTTTAAATATTAATCAATGAAAATTTGTTGAAAAATATAAAAGCGTTTAAATTCCCTTGTCACTAACAAAGAGCAAGAAAGAATAACACTATTTTTTTATTTTCTTGTTTCAGACATGGAAGGCAGCTTTGACAGAGCTAGTGGCAACTGCTTCTCTAATGTTCACCTTAACCACATCCATCATTGCATGCTTGGACTCACATGAGGCTGATCCTAAGCTTCTTGTTCCCTTTGCAGTCTTCATCATAGCCTTCTTGTTCCTAATAGTGACAGTCCCTCTATCTGGGGGCCACATGAGCCCGGTTTTCACATTCATAGCCCTACTAAAGGGTGTTGTGACACTTTCTCGTGCACTCATCTACGTGGTAGCACAGTGCTTTGGCTCAATAATTGGTTTCCTTATTCTTAAGAGTGTGATGGAGCCAAAATTGGTAGATACATATTCCTTAGGAGGTTGTGCAATTGGTGGCAAAGGACTAGGAAACTCGGGCATAAAGCCACAGGTTGCTTTGTTATTGGAATTTTCATGCACATTTTTGGTACTATTTATAGGTGTCACATTGGCTTTTGACAAGAAAAAGTCCAAGGAATTGGGGTTGCCAATGGTGTGCACGGTGGTAGCAGGGGCCATGTCACTGGCAGTGTTTGTGTCCATAACTGTAACTGGGCAACCGGGCTATGCAGGTGTGGGCTTGAACCCAGCAAGGTGCTTAGGCCCAGCTTTGCTTAGAGGAGGGCCTTTGTGGAATGGGCATTGGGTTTTCTGGGTTGGGCCTTTCTTGGCCTGCATATCCTATTATGGTGTCTCTATCAACTTGCCAAAAGAGGGTTTGGTTTGGGTAGATGGAGAATATGATATCTTAAAGTTGGCTCTTGGTTCTTGTGGGAGTTTCTCCAGCAGTGCCATCGTAAATGATCTTCATGTATGAGGCAATGCAAGGGTCCAAGTCCAAGTATGAAAGGCAAGACCAAGTGGCAGCTTCATGCAACACTGTATTCAACTCAAATAAAAGTTGGTTTAAGAAAAAGGAAAATAACACATGTTATTTTTAAATATTATTTTTTAGATTATCAAATTTCTTTTAATGTAACTATGAATATTTTCTTTTCAATTTTAAAGGGCTTCTCTATTTTAGTGTATGCTTTACTATACTTACTAGTTCATTATGTTCTTGATTTCGCTTTTTACTTATTACAGGAGTAACTAAGGTATTGGGGAGGCGTCGAGATAAACAACTCAAGAAGTTTCATTTTTTACACATTTTTAGTACACATTAGAATTCGGAAACGTCTGCAATTTAAAAAAAAAAAAAAACAGTGAGTTTAAACGATTGTGCATAGCTAGAGAATATGTAGGTGATATACGTTTTTCTATATGAGCTTCAATTGCTTACCTTTGAAGTAGTATCCATTTTATTTATGAAGAAAATAACGAGAAATTTTGCTTATAGTTCGATAGTGCATCGGCTCTGAACCCATAACGAGAAATTTTACTACCTGAACAATTAATCAATTAAGAAATTAATATACATATATTAAGTGGGAAATTATTGAATGGTCAAATTCTTTTCATTTCACTGAAGTTCCTTTTTTTTTTTTCAAATTAAAAAAATGAAAGTAAACTTGATGGAGCGCACGAAATAAAGCATGAGATAATTCGTACCTTCCACAGCAACCTGTTAATGTTAAAATTAAAAGATGCCCTTTTGTTCTTGTTAAGAGATATCAGAATTTCTTTTATTTTTTATTTTTTAAAAAAAGCAGGAGATATCAGAAGAATTAATAATGGTGTTTTGTAACTGAACAGAATACATTTGGTGGTTTTCATGAATCTACGGAAGCTCTCCTTAATGAAACAGCGGTGACGCAAAAGAAATATATGTATCATAGTGTCATTTTGGACAAAATCAATGCATTGCGTATTAAATATAGAGATTAGTTTTAACGCAGCGTGAAAAATAATGTGCTGGAGTTCTCTCGTCAGATCTGTAGTTGCTTCTTAGGGGCCATTGCCACTCCAGAGCACCCCCAACCAAAAAAAAAAAAAAAAAAAAAGACTATGAATGGCTATCCCCCATGAATTAAATAATTCTGTCACTTTTATTTTATAATAATGTA
Organism: Pterocarpus macrocarpus; assembly: GCA_031439585.1. NCBI lineage: Eukaryota > Viridiplantae > Streptophyta > Magnoliopsida > Fabales > Fabaceae > Pterocarpus > Pterocarpus macrocarpus. The sequence goes on from CM062522.1 coordinate 70,111,235, forward strand.
AATATTAATTAATTTGTTTAGAAAAATTGCTCGAGATTGAAGGACACTGCAATACAAGGTAACCATAGTTTTCATTTCAAATGCAAAGGATTTCTACAGTTATTATGCATTGAAGAGGTATGCACCTTACTTGACGCACCTCTTCAATGTATTATAACAGTACAATACCTCATCAAGGTGCCCACTAGCCGTAAGAAGAAGAGGAAAAATAATGGACCAATTAATAGATGCCTCTAACGACCTTAACAACCAAGTAGAATACCTCGAATATGATGCAAATTAATAAACAAAAAGATACAGTTTAATGGGCAAAAAAAAGATACTACTCAATTATTTTGTGAAGATTCTTTTTTCGTTGTTTACTTATAAATCTTTCCACCGATTCAATGTTGTGTCCACATATATAAGCCACGTATCTTACTATATGCTTGAAAGCAAAACTTCAGAAGGTTGTTGAAAGTAGTTTGTTTCTCGTATGACATCTTGCTTCTCTTCTTTGTTGCATTTGATTAATCTCTAGCTACAGTATATTGCTATCTTAGAGGTATCTTACAACTATGTATGTATTAATTAGCATTGCACACAAGTAATTCAAATAAGCAATATGGTTCCTCTTTTCCCCCGGTTACATGCATATATCATGATGTCTTTTCTAACACTTTCCTGTTAAAGAAAGGATTAATGCAGCTTATTTGTTCAACTGCTCTAGAGATTTTAGAATGTCATTACTTAGGCCATGATTGAAATGGCATTTATCTCTTTCATAACTCTTCAAATCAGCCTGAAGAAGATCTTAACTCGCCTTCTATGTTTGCTAGGATAGAGGACATGGATTTAGCTGTCACTAATGGAACTGATCAAGATCTAGCATTGTCTCATAAACCTTCAGGGTTGAAATTCCTTGCTTTCACTGGCGCTCATGAATTACGCTCTGCTGAGGTAAAGTTTTATTTTATTCAGCATATAACATAGGAATTTGGCTCTTATATGCACCTTACACCTTATAATTGTATAAGCTAGGCTCTAGTCCTCACAACCACTAGTGTCCAAAGACATTATTAGATTTAAATCTAACTTATTTAAATTTACTAAATCATGATTTGAACTCCCCTTTCAGATGTGGAAGGCAGCTCTTACAGAAACGGTAGCTAGTGCCTTCCTTATTTTTACACTATTTGCTTCCATCATTACCTGCTTGAACTCAAATGTGGCTGCACCTGAGCTTTTGGTTCCCATAATTGTGTTTTGTGTAGTGTTCTTCTTTCTCATGGCAGTGGCTCCTCTATCTGGGGGCTTCTTGAACCCTACTTTCACATTCATAGGTGCCCTTAAGGGTGTGGTAACCATAACTCGTGCAATGGTCTACATTGTTGGGCAGTTCATTGGCACAACAACAGGGTTTCTTCTACTGAAGGGTGTGATGGGACATGATATGACAGTAAAGTACTTCTTAGCCGGGTGCACTATTAACCCTTATGGGGGAACATCTGGAATAAGCACAGCAACTGCTTTTATATTGGAGTTTTCATGCACATTTTTTATGTGTCTTCTTGGTGTAACAGTTGCATTTGACATGAAAAGGACTAAAGAAATGGGGCTAACAATGGTTTACACTATGTTGGGAGGGGCAGTAGCTCTGCCTGTTTTTACATCAATGACTATCACTGGAAGACATGGTTATGGTGGTGTAGGGTTGAACCCTGCAAGGTGCTTTGGACCAGCTTTATTACAAGGAGGTCCACAACTATGGAAGGGTCACTGGGTTTTCTGGCTAGGCCCCTTCTTTGCTTGCATTTTTTACTATATCTTCTCCACAAATTTACCAAAGGAGGGGTTCTCATGGGTTGAAGGAGAGTATGACATTTCAAAACTGGGAGGGGTTTGTTTCAAAGCTCCAGCCACTCAGGAGCATGCACAAGAGGCAAAGTTGGTTACACTTTTGAAGAGAAGACAAGAAGTCAGTTAATGTTCAAGGCTACCAGTAATAAGAGTCCAGGATAAATGGAACACATAATATATATATATATATATATATATATATATATATATATATATATATATATATATATATATATATATTGTCTAGTAACAAGTTGTGATATTGTCCTCGTGTTACCATGCTTTGGCTAAAATGTTAAAATTTAGAAGTGCTACTAAGACATCATGGCATAAGATACAATAGAATAAAGTGTAATTTTCCATTTTATGTTACGATCAAACAGCCTACAAGATGTCTACACGGTACAACTCGAAGTGATCAACAAACCCAACTAGGAGTAATTGACTATTGACTTTTCCATCTCCATGGCATTCTCTATTTTTCATATTCATAAATAACTCCACAGCATATAAATTTGACTGTTCAAAACACAAGTTATGCTACTAATAGTTTACATATATATTATACTTCTTGGTCCCTTTAACCCGTCATATATGCTTGAGAAGGTTAAGCTGTTTCAGTAGAAGATGGCTTCAGAATTGTAGAAGATGAGCCCAGAGGCTCATGCACCACCGAATTTGAAGAAACTGATATGGGATTGCCCTCCAACTGCAACATAATACTCCCCAGTATTTCAGTTAAAATTTTCTTGAATTCATCTTCTTTAACTGCCTTTGCATCATCTGCATTCATCATCTTGAAGACTTCGCCAATAACCTTATCCATCTGTAAAATCAAACACGTAAATTTTCAATTACTGGCTCAGCAAATTGTAGGTCATCATTGAACTATATGCCACGCAGGGATGACCAAAAGAACCTAAATAAACACTAGCACTACCTCATGCCAATTGTGAATTTTGGGTTTTCATTTACTATCATAAATCAAATTACGCCCGGATCAATTATAAACCACCGTAAGAGCTTAGAACACTTCAAGAGATGATGTGGCAACCAACTTATCAAATACATTATCAGCATATCTTAGCACTTTACCTCAAAATGCTATCAAGCAACTTCGATAGAGTTAAACCATGAACTGATAGATGAATCCAAAATAATTAATAAGCAATGCTACTACGCAACCAGAAAAATATTGTCAAAATCTTTGTTAAAAATTATAAAAGTTATTGGATTAAATAATATGATATGATCCAATTGTTTATTTAAGAGTCAGTAAACATGCCACACTACCACTAAATTTTGACAGGATTTCTGGCTCTATAGTATTTTTCATAATTAATAAACTAAAGATGAAATTGGCTATATGCATTGGCAACATACCTCTTCAATTGCACCAAGTGGTGGTAGACCGGCAGATGGAGACACCCCATCCAGTGCCAGCCGTAGATACTCCTTTGAAATTTTTCCATTTTTATCTCTAGGCAAATTCTCCACAGCTGAGTTCAAAGTCTGCATCCAATGATAGATTGGTGAATTCAATACTAGGAAGTTTAACAAAAGTAAGTTAAGAAGAATAAAGATATATATTTCGAATAATGATATGATAAAATTAACCTTGTCAAATTCAAACTTGTTGGATAATAGCCTCTTAACGCCACTTCCATCAAAGATGTTTTCACTGTGGGCAACAATGACAGGTTGCTCCTTAAGCCGATCAGCCACACTCAATGCCACTTTCTTAAACTCCTCCAAAAATGTCTCTTGATTAGAAACAGGCTTATCCCAATCACGGCCAGCTTGAGATAGCAGTGGTGGTTCCACAATGTTGTTAAACACCTAGATAAAGAAAGATAAACCAAGTGGAAAAATGAACTTAGTAAGCAACAAATGAAAATTTGCTCTAAGCATGTTTTAATTTCTCATATATTTTTTGGAAACACAAGTACTTATACAAATGTTTATGTAACATATTTCAATACGGTCGACAATATTTGTAACAAATATTGGTTACCCAAGAATCTGAAGTAGGAGGAATCCCTTGATCAACAGTGAGTTTGCCTAGAGCTTCAACTATATGGTCACGAAGTGATCTTTCAGGGGACTCAATCTGAGAGAACATGGATGCCATTTCAGCTTCATAACTTGGACCATTAACAAACTCAAGGAGATCTTCCCCATCAATGCGTAATATCACAATTGGGTCTCGCTTTAGTCCAGCAGCCATCCCCAATAGAATGTCTGAGAGAACCTCTTTGAACTCAGTCTTGCTCACTTTTTCTTGCTTGCCATGTGTGAATTCATTCAACACCTATGGAACAAGTCCATATAATTAATTGTCAATTCTTGTTCCATAATTGGTTCAAATATTATGACAAATCAAACTCTTCCTCACACACACACACACACACACACACACACACACACACATATATATATATAGGCAAAGATGTACACTAAAAGGATAAATTGTAAAAGGGAAAAGGAAGGGAGAAAAAAAACACCCCATGTAGTTCTGATTTATCGTCCATTGATTTTACACGTCACATTATCCTAGAATCATATTACTACGTTTTTTGGTTTTGCTTGTGACCAAGGTATCTTATGCTTTATATATTTATTGTTTGCCCGTCTTTAGCACATAGTTAGGTAAGAGATTTGCTTTTTCACAAAGTATGCCACGAAAAGAGAACCTTTTACTTGTCCCCACAATATGACATTGCCTTCAGAATGCAGCTAGCTGCCAGGACCATGTAATTTGTCATTGACTATAATAGCATATTGACTTTTTGTTACTCTAAAGTCTAACTCAAAACTTTCTAGCATTTTCTGAGTATTAATTAATTAGTTTCAAAGCATGGTTCGAAGTTTAAACAGCACAAATAATCAATAGTTTAATATATATTTAGAGGTTAAAGTGCCAGCTTAACGTAGTTTCCAGCACATTCCTTACCAGATTCCTTCTTACATGTAGATAAGAAAATGGCCACAAAAAGTTAAGTAACAAAGAAACCAATTGCAAGTTTGCAACCAAAAGGGAGAGTCCCACAGGACCGACCAAGTTATCATATTCATAGATATCATGCTTCTGGGACCAGCTAGAAGTCATTTTTTTTTTTTTTTTTGCAAAAAACTTCTTTTATAATGTCCCAAAAATTATTACAAGCATTACATTAAAATTAAAACAAAATAAAATCATATTATCAATTAAAACCTTAGGGGGAAAATAAAAAGGATTTGGTCTGCTTCCCCAACAACATCTGAGGCATCAATTAAGCACATAGAGATTTTGCAAATTGGCAGAAGATACAGATGGTAGTTCCTACCCACTCCAAAACAAAGCTTAGATCACAAACAACTAATATTTAAGTAAACAAAACAACAGACATCGGAACCGAAACAAATCTGATGAAGATAATGACATCACAATGATGATAGATTAATTATTATTCCTTGGACACGACAATAATTTATTGAAAGTATGTTAAACATTAGAATCGGGAATACTACCAAAACACTTAAACCAGAGAAAAAGTCAAAAGCATATGCAACACCTTATCTTCTTAGTTAGTCGGTTTGACACATGTAGCAACAGATTTTTCCCTTAGTCTTTTTCAGTGAGAATCGTAAACTTTTCCTTGCCAAGGACCTTCTTTGTTCTTATTCATCAGAAATCAGTAACTTATTTTTCACTGTTGCACAATTCAGATACCTGTGTGGTAAGAAAAATTAAATAGTAACAACTAATTATGTTAAGATTTCTTTTTCCTCCACTGCTAAATGTGGCAGAATTCAAGGAAATTAATCAAATTGAGTTACGCAACTTTCATGTTCATTATTCAACCCACCCAACTCATAGCATTGCTAAAATTCCAAGCCAATTTTATCATAAGCACCAAATGAAGAGAAAAAGGATAATAACATATACTTCAAAGTTTAACCAACAATCTAGAAAAAACTAAGTGGGAGAATTCATCCCATAGTGGCCGACTTAACTCGAGCCAGATTGATTGAGTCCAATGGACTCGAGATAAAGGTAGTTTAAAAAAAAAAAAAAAAAGAGAAGGGAATAAGCAACAAAGATAAGAATAAAGAAAGAAGAGAGTAGAAAGAAACCTCAGAGTAGATGTGATCAGAATCAGGGTTAGTGCCCTGAGCAGGCAAACCAAGAGCAGCACCAATATCAGCAACAGCAGGCTGGAGCTCCTTCACAGACAGCTTCCCATCTCTGTCCTTATCCAACTCCTGAAACTTATGGTCCACAAAGCTGCTGAACACTTGCTCGTTCCCAACCAACTCCATAATATTCGAACCGTCTAGGACCTGTCCATTTCCACCACTTTTCTTCTTTGGGGTGCCTGAGCCTGAACCTGAACCTGAACCAGTCACTCTTGTCTCCATTCTCTTCTGCTGCTTTTTCTTGTGACCCTTGCGAACCTTTTCCTTGCACCTCTCGTGAGTTGCACACGAGCTAAAGTGTATGTGTTTGTGTTTGTGTTTGTGTTTGTGTGAGTTGAGAACTTGAGATGAGATCACTCTGTTTTTCTTTGTGTTGATGCCTGGTGGCTATCTACCATCAACTATCAACTATCGACTACTTGGTTTTCCAAATACGGATTCCCTTCTCGGCTACTCATAGGCTTTTATTTATAATAATCATAAGATTTATTACTTAAATAATTTAAAAAAGAATGATGATAAATTTTTAAAGTAATTATTATCTAAAATATACACGTATTGGAGTAGCAGGCACCTGAGTCAAAAAGATAGAAGCCTGGCCTCATAAATAATCAAATCTCTAGTGTTAACATCACATTTAAGTGTTACAGGCTCGAACACGTGTCAATTGGACAACAATCTCAGTAACAATCTAATATTGATTTATAATTACTTTATAGTGAATAATATAAATATTACGAAGATAGCATTTGTCAAGACTTTATCTTCACAAATCATTTGCATATTTTCATGCAAAGTTATTGATTTTTTTTATTTATATTAGTTATTGATGATTTTTACCATCACTCTAGCTTAGTTTTAATAATCAAAGTAGAGAGTATGTATATGATTGCTGCCATACAGAGAATGGGAAAATAATCCCTAAGTCACTACATATACAAGCAGCGGTGTGAACAGAGAACACCACATGCGGGTCCCAAAAATAAAAAATATATATATAAGAAAAAAAAATGGGCAAACATATAACATGTGCTAAAAAACGGAGGTCATGATTGGTTAGCAAATAATAAACCTTTTTCTTTTTTACGTGTTTAAAAATCTCAATGTTTATGACTTTATTTAAACGTAGAAATTAGTATATGTACCCCCAAAAAAAAAAACCCTAGAAATTAGTATAATGTCTACGAATGTGTTCAATTTTTATACTTTTTAATGTGATGATGTGAATCTATTATAAACATTATAGCTATGTCAATATTGTTTTATTAATTTATTCTTTGAACTTTAATTTTTAATACCTTTGCTGTGGAGCTTTTAAAATGTTTAAATAAATAAAATATTACGAGTTTTGATTTTGTTTCTCTTTATTAAACTTAAATCTCATTATTATTTATAATTTTTAATAAATCCAAAATATATTTATTTAACAACATTTTATTAATATTTGATTCATTAGATGTTCGTGTAAGAATAAAACTCTTGCTGGAGTCAATTGATTCGACCCATAGTTGTATATTTGAAGGCATTACCATGCAAAACAATATAATGTTAAGGGTTAATTGCTCCATCCATAACACTATAAGGTACATGTTTACTGAATTTATTGCATAGTAGTCACAACTTCATTAGTTATAGAGCAAGAGTCACAAGACTTGCTCCACTTTGTTATCATATACTTATGATGACAAGAAACAAACAAGTTCTAGAAGCAGAAAAGAATCGTTAATAGCCACTAATCTATTTGTGGGTGGGACACGTGGGGCGGTTGCGGATGCACTACTCCAATCTCCAAATGGGTATGGGTTTCTCTCTCTTGTGAAGTGCCAAACAGACCACTAACGTCCAAAATTCATTTTACCTTGGGTTGGCCCGTATTTGCACCACTTTCATCGACTTTGGTTACGTGTCTTAAGGCCATGGCAATCACGTTTCTATGGACTGTTGGCTTCGAGAAAATTCCGTATTTTTATTTCAACCCAAACCAAACCAATCTATCTCCACAATTATTGGACTGATTGGATTTGAATTGTGTTAATGTCAATCGATTTGGTTTCTGACTTTTTTTAATAAATAATGTTGCAAGTTAAAATAAAAAATAGGACAATGTTATACCATTGGAGCAAATTATCATAATTTATTAATTTTTGACAAAAGAACGTAAATAATTTCATAATTATTAAATAAAATAAAATTATATGACTTACTTATTTGCCTATAGTTAATAGATATGTCACAACATTCGTATTTATGAATTTTGACTTCCCCCCTTTTTTTTTACTTAGAAGGTATTATATTTGGTTTTTTTTTTTTACTTAGAAGGTATTATATTTGGTTTTCACGTTTAAACTTTTAATTATCACCGTTCTTATATTATTAAATAAATTTAATTTGAATATATTATTAGTATAAAAAGATATTTAATTATATATTCCCACATTAACAAAGTCTTTAATTTAACCACCCACTACTTGAATTATCATACAAATAAAATATTTTGATTGGATGACAGTATAAAAAAATTTTATATTGTCAGTATAATTCAATTAAACTCTTATTAAATTATTAAAAGAAATGTAAGGGTCATTTAGCGAGGCCACCCTAGAAAGAAACTGCAGCCAATTTACTTGCCATTTGATTGTGGTTATTGTTGTTGAAATTTCTGCATGCTATGGTACATCCAAGCAATATCAAAATGACATGATGACAAACATTTACCCAAGTTTTCTTTCAAGTGTGTTTCTATCATTAGAAATATCTAACTATTTAGCTTTGAAGAAATGGGTATTAAAATTTTAAAACATGGGTCATACAGCTGCTTCATCAGTTTTCAATTGCAACGGGGGGAAAAAATGACTTGATTATATGAAATAGACATCATAAATACTTTTGTCCTACTCTGAACATATGACCCATGTCTTAGTATCGCTATTTGGAAGGACTTTCAATAAAGACACAACTGCATATGTAAGGAAGGGGTCTAATCAATGAAGCAATTTACATCAAGGATTATGACATATAGTCGACAACCGTGCTAACAATAAATTTTGCACTACCAACCGCTGTGCCACAGACACTCTAAATAGAATCAGTAGAGTTCGGTGAAATTTTGTTTGCTGAATTGTCTATGGGAACATTATCACAAACTTAGTTAAATATAGACGGCATAAGGTGTTGTTAGTTGGATTGGGAGGGGTATGGCAGCTCTTGGTGTATTATTTGGACGGCAGGGCTAGTCAAAGGAAGCAATATATTATCAATATTGTGGTGAGCTACACTGCTTCTTACATAGAAAGCTAATTTTATATATTGTTAAAGTTTTATTTATTGGGCGAATTAGTGCATAAAGGTTAATCGAGTGCACACATACTTAATTTGTTATACTGGCCCAAAGCGGTCCAAATCCACATAGCCACGTGCATTGCTGTTATTCTGCTTAATGCCTTCCCCCTTTATGAGAATGGCCAAGTAGCCCACCTAAGGTTTAAAAGAAAGCGTATAGATTACTTCTTTTACGGCACAAGCCTAAAATTATTGGGCATGGGTTCAGAAAGCGACTGAAGTGCTGTAGAACTTAATTTAGTGTTGCCGATACGCGCTACACTTCACATCCAATCTATTTATAATATATAATTTTTGAACACTAAGTATTGGCACATTCATAAATTGATACTTAGTTATTTTATAATATGCTATCTCAGCTTTTTTACTTACATGATATATTTTCATTTAATCGCCTTATTTTTCCCTTTTCCTTCTTTTTTTCTCCCTACCATGCCACGACCCCCTTCTTCCTTTTCCAGCTCATTCACAATCCCACACCTCTCACTCCCTTCCCAAAATCCCAACGGCGCTGTACATAGGAGGGCATGTGGGTCGCCGCTACTGCTGCCATCTTTTGTGTTCTGCATCTCTCATCTTTATCTCTCATTTTGCTCCCCCAATGCCCAGCAACGGCAAGGCGCAGTGGCAGTGAGTCCGGTGGTGGCGAGGTGGTTCAGCCCTTCCTAGAGGGTGAGCGACAACCAGTCTACGTTTTTCCGGTGGTTCCCAACAACTCCACGGCAGCAGTTCTTCAGGGAAAGTGGTTGAGACAACAGAAGAAATAGGAATCTGAGGATAAGCCAAATGGGTGCAGGAATGGCTCTTAGCTTTTTCGACGGTTCTCTTTATGTTACAATACTCCCTCGACAATGAATGCCTCTCTTTACGTTACCACACCCCCTCAACCTGATAGAGCACCCACTACATAGGAGGGCATGTGGGTCGCCGCTTCTGCTGCCATCTTTTGTGTTATGCTTCTCTCATCTTTATCTCTCATTTCGCTCCCCCAATGCCCAGCAATGGCAAGGCGCAGTGGCAGTGAGTTCGGTGGTGGTGAGGTGGTTCAGCCCTTCCTAGAGGGTGAGCGACAGCCAGTCTACGTTTTTCTGGTGGTTCCCAACAGCTCCATGGCAGCAATTCTTTAGGGAAAGTAGTTGAGACAACAGAAGAAATAGGAATTTGATGATAAGTCAAATGGGTGGAGGAATGGTTTTTAGCCTTTCCGGCGGTTCTCTTTATGTTACAATACTCCCTCAACAATGAATTTCTCTCTTTATGTTACCACACCCCCTCAACCTGATAAAGCACCCACTACCACATTTTATTACCTCGCTTCCCCTTCATTCCTTCCCTTCCCATTAGACATTAATGGCCTTTGGCCTTCTATCAATGCCTACATATGGTGGGTGATGTTGTTGACGACTGTCATTGCATAGTCAAAGGCCTAGTGGAGGGAGTCGAGGCAGTCGTTGAGCTTAGCCCACATGCCAATCATGGGTCCGACACAAAGCTTCTTGCTTAGATCGAAACTCCTCCTCAATGCTAGCTTCCTCATAACCAAAGCAAGGATATGAATGCCACTGCAGCACTGTTGCTTGTGTATGCCACCTTCTATTAGTTGCTAAAAGCTAATATCTTTTTGGCTTGCTTATTCCTATTCCACAACGATTCTTTATCATTGGAGAAAGTTCAGAGCTGAACTTGATAATCAATCAAAATTTAGATTATGTATGATTCAGTATGTGATATAAGCATTAAGATGTGATATAAGCTTGTACGATTTGGGGGCTGTTTTGTTGGCTGAAAATCTTTAACTTTAATTGATGTTATAAATCCTGTAAGTGTTTTCTACCGATTTTATATTTGGCTTATGAACAACTTGTGCATTTGAGGTGAAATTTGTGGCTTGAATGTTTCGTATTTGTGAAGAAAGAACTCAAGTTCTTGATATATAATTCCATGAAGCTCCCTAAGTAGTCTCCTCTTGATAGCAAGGTGAGCTATAGTAGTAGCAGCTCTAAACCATGCCATAGCTTTAAGTTCATCTTAAAGTCACTCCCCTAAGGATCTACCTTCACCAAACACTCAAAAAGCATAGCAATTTCATTAGAATGAAAAATAAATTAAGGAGAATGAAGATTGGGGTATTAAAATACCTCATTATTTATTTCTACAAAATTTGAGAGAATGCATATGCAGATATATTCAAGAGAGACCTCTTACCTTTGCAACTTATGAATACTACCCTTAGATCATGTGTAAATACAACAATAAGCAGCATCCATGGGCAAAATCAAATCAATCCTGACCGAAATAACAAAAACTAGCAATGAGCTTAACCTTCCAATAAAGATATTGGTACACCAGCTGAAAGTTGTATCCCAAATAATGATAGATAATAACTTATGCTTTGTTTACTAATGACCTTCCTTTTGGTGTTGACAAATTTTTATGTCACTATTTAAGAGTTAAGTTCTTAGTACATTTTAAACATTTTCAACACAGCATATCAAGTAGTCGTAAGAGACATTACTAAATGACATCAAGTGCTTCAAGATTTATATTATTTTCATAATGTGTGTGTGCAAGGTAACATTTTCCTTTTCTAACACGACAGTGTTTTATTTTTTGAACTTGGATATTCCTCAAAGAGAATGTGAAGGAGTGGGGAAATAGAAATGCAATTAAAGTGCCTCAATTTGCTATGGGGTGCCATGCCTTTGCATTGTGGTAGTGATTAGCACCATTCATGGTGTTGGAATCTATTTGACTTTATTTTTCAATGGAGGATCATGTCTAAGATCTCTATTCAAGCTTCATGCATGAGCAGCATAACTCCACCAATTTATTTACTACTTTGCCATTGTGAATAAGCACAAGTAACAAAGGTTCAACATTCTTAATTGTCAATTGAGAGCTATATTGCTAACCCTTTTTTTTTTTTTTTCATTTTCTCACACATATTGTATTTAGACTACATCAAACTTATATTAAATTCTACAATTCAAAAAGTAAAAATTTTAATAAGAACTTACTACAAAGAAGAAATAAGATTCATTCGAACTCTCTCTATGCCTTAATACTTTTCATATTGTTAATATCATTTTGTACAAGATAAATTCCTCCCAAAAATGGTCCATTGCTTCCTATGTAGAAGATCATTTTTAGACCAATTTATCTATGTTTATAATTTGCTGTGTACATTTAAAGTACGAGTACTTCATATGTAACAAATATTTTTGACACAACAAAACTTTGACAAAATTTTTTAGAAATTTTAAATCATGCTTACAGTTTATCTACTTCGCACAATGCGCGGGTCTCATTTGTAATTTGTGAGCGAAGAATCTTCAAGGTTAAGAGCTTTGCTTACTCCCCAGTCATCAATCCCAAAGTTCAATTTATGAATCAAATCCAAATGGAAGTAGTATGTTGTAAGCAAAAACTACTGGCGCCCATCTGTGCGTTGAATAGGGTTGTCTTTATTGCGGATATATGTATAAAGAAAACTAACAGTCCTGGCTCAAATAAAATAAAATAAAAGTGAAAACGAACTGATGTTATTATAACGCTTAGTTATGTTATTTATACATATCTAAAACTCTAACACCCTAATACTCTCTCGCAGCTTTTTTTCTCTCTATCAATTATATCACTTTTTTCACTTTCTTTACAATTCTTTTTTCTCCTTTTTATTTCTGGGAGTTTAAAATATCTACTTATACTAGTGCTACAAAATACATTTCTCTATATAGCTAGGGGAAAAGATTTCTCTTGGCACATATGCTAATGCTAGCTTGCTTCATGGAATGGTGGTCAAAAGATTAATTAGCCTAATCATGAAGTTATTTACATAGACAGTAATCCACCTCCCTCGTAGGCTTTACAGCCGTCCAATCAAATCGTTTTCTTCACATATACACAGTTACTATATTTGTGAGCTTACCTACATTTGAAGAATTCTATAGTAATAGTACCCATTGTTTTCAGTTTTCACATAAACGGTGTGCTTTGAGATTTGCAAAATTGTTATGGCCTGATCAAAATTCCACTGACTATTGTGGTTACTGAGGACAGCACGGGTAAAATATTAATTCTGAATCTCGACTGGGTTTATATAATCGAGAACACTATTTAGCATTTGGCATTTATAACACCATCTAGGGAGGGACCGTTTAAACTGATGATTCATTAGCATAATCTTTCAACATAATCCTACAAATACTACCTAAGAAATAAGAATATACAAAAATTAGACCCTCATTTACATGGGGTGGGACCAAAGGCCTTAGCCAGATCCACTTTTAGAAGACAAAGATGATTTTTTGACCCGCTATAGATGCAAAGTCATATTAACTGTAGAGCTTAGTCTCTTTCTGGAGCATCACTAGACATTCTCCTTGCGCTGAGGTTTCCCGTGTATGACCACACCCTGTCAAATTCAGCTGATGCCAACTTCTCTGACTTTGAATCTGTTGTGTCCTTTAGACCATTTCTCTTCACAGCATGTGTCCTTCTTGGACTGCAAGGGCTCCCGGTAACAGGAGAAGAGGAGCAGAACGTCGGTGTTGCGAATGGAGAGGCATATGGGGTGTGTTGAATTGTGAAGGGGCTTGGAGACATTCGCTTCTGGATGGGAAGACCACCAAAACCTCCCCTATTGAAAAGGGAGACAGAATCTGCAGCTGCACATCGCTTTATGGAATCATCTACGTAAAGGACATCATCAATCCTTGCCATTATGTTAAAGGCCAAGCTCTCCATCACCCTTGAATAACTCTCAAGAATAGACTGTCCTACATCCTGCAAGGAAAAGAAAAATCCAGTGTATTGAATTGATTCTAAGCCCCCTTCCCCCAATTGCAATCCTCAGTAACTTGGACACTAATAACAACCTACTAGTTAGGCCAGAGTCGGTACCAATGGTTTTAATTAAACAATAGCAATAATGCATCTCATTCTCAAGATATGATCAATCATCAGGATGAAACATGAAAATGGGGAAATTGTTTTTCCGTATTTCGCATGGAAAAATATAATGAACTTATATTTACTGGTGCAAAGAAACACTGCTATTCTCTATACCATTACCAGGATTTTAATTAGAATGGTTGCTCAAGATTACTATTGCTAACTGGTACTAACAAAAGAATTTCTTAGTCATGTCCTCAGTTTCACCTAAAATATTCCATGTCACCTTGACACAAAACTTTCAGCTAGTTTAACGTATATTCTATCCAAGCAGTGGCCATGCCTTGAAGATTAACAGAACAGATTATGAGTTCTATCAAAACTGAAGATAACGTACCTTATTATATTGTATCTTGGCCATATCTAGTGCTGTTTGAGGGAGCCCCGGAAATCTGTGTTTCAAGCTTTGTAGCAGGGTCTCTGCTCGTTGGGCAAGAAAATGGTTCTTTTCACCATCTGCAACTAGGCCCTTCACCTTTCCACCCCAAGAGCGTCTAGCTTTCACTGAGTTTAGATGTTTCTTGTGGTCCTTCAACCTCCATACATGAACAGCCGCCTCAATCCTATTAGCTATATCCAGAGTATGGTGCTCTGATGAGAGATCCAGGCAATCAAGGAGACTTTCAGGAGAGAACTGTTCAGCAGTTATGTATCTATAGATTATCTCCCCCAGACAAGCTTTTCCATTCTGCACTCGAGGTTGTAAAAAAAATCTCAAATCAATATTAAGTTTTCAGCAACACTTCATCCTATATTTGCAAGAATTACAACCAAATAGTAAGACATTATTGAAATCCTCTTCTTTTTTCTTTTTGTTTTTGTTTGAATCACCGATAAAACTGAGGTAGAAGTCCTATGACATGATTTCGGTACTAAAATACATATTGTACTAAGATATTTTTAGAAAGAATCAAAGTTAGAAGTTTGTACAACTCAAACATGCATTAGATTTGACGTCTGTCAAATCACATATGACATATTAGAGGGAAAACAAAAATAAGAAAGCAATGTAATGGGTAATCATCATACAAACCCATGAGCTATTTCCTATTTGTACTACAAATGAAAAGATGACATTTACCTTGGGCAAGGATTCAATGTAGGCGCCAGGAATTTCCATTTCAGCAAGAACAGAACTATTAATTGCCATAGCAGCTTTTAATATCTGGTTGGTGCAATCCCTGCACTGCTGCAACCTCTTCCTATCATCCTCAGACAAGCCAGTTGGTGGAAGCTTAGGAGAAGGAAGCCACCATTTCTCCTCTTGCCTAACCGAAGGTCTACCCCTTCCAGGCGAATATGCATCATCACAGTCCTTGGAATCACCCAATATTATTCCCCTATCAACATACCAAAACTGTGTATCCTGAAAGCCATCAAGCATACTAAGCAGCATTCCATCCAGCTTCTTCAGAGCCGGAAGATTAATGTACAAATCCGAGCGAGGACGCGTGGCCATGACCTCATATGTTCCACCACCAGGAAACTGCTGCACAGAAGGCACAAGCTCCACAATGGAATCACTCACACATAGAAGCCATTCCATTTCCCTACGCCACATAGCCTTCTTCTGTGCTGCCAGCGGCTCCAATCTCCATAACTCACCAAACACAGTTGCTGCCATTTTGAGCATGCAATAATCCAAGTCGCGATGTCACATTACATACCCAGAAAAGCTAAATTTATATGCAAATTAACAAAAATGCACACACAAAAGAGTGAAAAGACAAACACAAAGCATACAAAACTAACCGGAGAGATTGGTTATTGCATTAGAGATTGCAAGGGCAGTGCAGACACCTTTCCCTCCACCAGACATGTCCTCTCCAAGAAGAAGCTTAGCAAACCTCTCCTTCATCATTTCCACTTCTGCAAAATGCAAATGCTGTTAAAATTGCTGAGATTCAAAAAAGCGAAAAAAATAAAAAAAAAATGGAGCACCCCATATAGTAAATCTAAGGCAACTAGTTTCAGTACTAATTCATTCGACCATTGAACAAGAACTCAGAGAATCTACACAATAATGCAGCACAATAACATAACAGGAAGATAAAACAATTTGTTCACAACAGTGAGTACCTGACAAATCGAGGTCTCGTTTCTCTGGCTTGTGATCCCAAATCACCACATCCTTGCCGCCGATGACCGGAAGCATGACCTGCGCCGGAAAGTTGAAATGTCCGCCTGCACCGGCGACGGGACGCGGAGACAAGTTGGCGGAGCTTGAGGCTCCTCCGTCGGCGTCGAAACGGCGGCCGCAGAAGCTGCTGCAGCTCTCGGACTCGCTGACGTCAGCACTGAGGCTGTAACTGCCGCAACGGTCGCTCTGCTGGTCGGAACCATCCTCCGAGGAAACACTCCCCATTGTTCCAAAAACCGCCACCAACCACCACAACCGGAATCTCACACAGATCTCACTCACTCAGTTACTCAGTAACTCACATTTGACCCACCCAACGCAGCACCAAACAGTAACAGCTAACAGAAAGAAAGCTAAACAGCTTCTGGTGGAAGAAGAAAAAGGGGAAAGTGAAGAAGACAGAACACTGTTATGAACACTCGCTCAACGTTCTCTTTCGTTTGTTCTTGTTCTGTTCTCACACATTCTTCTTTTTCTTCTTCTTCTTCTTCTTCTCTCTCTCTCTTTCTTTCTTTTTTGTCTGAATAAGAGAGTGGTGTTGTGGTTGTGATGATTTGATGTGTAAGGGTGGGGGGCCAAAAGCCAAAAAAGAAAGAAGACGCCGTTTGCAGACAACGCTGTCTTTCCGTGACAGAAGGGTTAAGCACCCGACACGCACCTTTTCCGTAGGGTCCATCACTTCCGTATTAACGTTGTTTTTTGGTTCCAGCGTGTCAATTTCGATGGCGTGGCGAGTTTTGGTTGGATTACGGTGGAGGGAAATTTACCTGCGGAAACAACACCAAACGGCGGTTAGCTGTTCATCGGAGTGTGTGTGAGTGGGGGGGGGGGAATTAACCTGCCCCCAATCTCATCTTCAAAAACCGTGCGCTCGGTTCTCTAAGCATCACATTGATGTTGTTTGACTTGCTCTGTTTGTTTTTCAGTGCAAAATCTCATCCAACGTGGGACCGTGGTTAACTAATGGTCGCCTTGTTGATGATACCATGGACCGTCACGTAGTGGAAAAAAACACGCAGACAATTCTGACATTGTGTGTAGCGGAAGTATTCCGATATCCATCACGTTAGCGCTACTAGTATTTTATTGCATTGCCATAGCAGAGGCCTTTCCTTTTTTTCCAGTGGTGCTACCGTAGGAAAATTGGACACGTGTCACTCGCTGACACACCTATCTATTGCGTCATGAAAATACTTTTTTTCATCAGAGGGTTGTGAGTGAGTGGCTTTTTATTACTATACTTTATTCACTCGTCATCTCCGATGCTCTCTTGTTGCTCTCTGTATATCCAATTAATACTCGTTGATTAACAAATATCTCAGCCTTCAATCCGCGACCACGCGCAAACTCGTTGGACCCACTTCTATAAGTGAATGATTATGATCGTGGATCTCAAAAGGCTATTACCCAATGGGAAGGTTCTTATCTACCATTCATCGATCAGGGAATTCTAAGTAAAACAGTGAGTGAATCGTATAAAATTCAAGCATATTCATTTTTGGCATATGAACAAACCATACCGTTGGATACATTCGCACTACAAATTTCGTATGGGTAAATGCCAATTTATGAATCTCATGGAATAATGGGTTTACGAGCAACTGTTATTATTACTTTAGAGTTGTGATGATATGATAGGTTGGCACATCAAGCATGCTTAAGCCCACTAGGCTATACTATACGTCCATACCAGTGTTTTTCTTTAGTTTTGTCTTTACCTTCAACTCCAACACAGGCCTTGGGGAGTTCAATTGTTCAAACCATGATTGAAAGTCTCATACAATAGAAAGGAATTACAAATTGAAGAAAGTTATATACTCGCCTTTTGTTTTTTTTTGGTCGGATACACTCACCGTAATTAAGGTGAAAAATGAGATGAAAGAGTTATTTTTTTGGTCAAGAAAAATTTTAAGTTAACTAAAAGTTTCATCTCAACTTGAATTCAAGAAATGTTTTAAGGCATGACTCATTAATTATATACTTTTTCCAAATTGGAATAACTGTTTAGTTTTAAATATACATATAAATTAAAAAATTGATTAAAAAAGATTTAATATTAAAAAAATTAATCTATATTTTATAAAATTATTTTTACTACTTAATCCTCTCTTTTCAATTATTTCTTTTCCCATACTTTTTTTTCCACTACTATTTTATTTAATAGGAGTATAACTCCATTTAATACTTCATTTATGGAAAACTAAGGGTGTGTTTGGTTTGTGAAAATATTTCTTATTTTCATTTTTTGAAAAGGATTTTCATTTTCAGATTTTATGAATTTAGGAAATACGTTTGGTTTGTCTGTTTCTAAAAAGGAAAAATAATGAAAATATGTTTGGTTTGTCTGTTTTTAAAATATATTTTCAAAATCAAATTTGAGATAATAAAATTATATTTATTATTAAATAATGAAATTGATATATATATTTGATATTAGTATTTTGTTCATCTATTAAAAATATTTATTAAAATAATAAATAACTCTATAAAATATTAAGAATAAAATAAGTTACTTACTTTTTAAGTTATTTTTTTATTATTATCAATTATTATATTTTGATTTATACATAGATAATATTTAAATATTATAGTTAATATTATTTTATTATATATACTGTCAATATAAATTATAGGCATTTAATTATATATTACCATATCAACAAAAATATTTGATTCATTACTTTAGGAATAATACAAATATAAATATACAGTGCCTTTTTCCTCTCTTGTTTTGTCTTTTTTTTTTCTTTTTTTCCTTTTGAAAAAAAATTAAATGATTGGTAAAAATAAAAAAATGGGTAATAGGTTTTGAACACACACCACAAAATTTCTAGGCTCAACATAGAGCCAACTAAACTACCAACTTCTTTTTGTGCATTTTGTCCTTTTTGTTTCTTTTATCTCTTTAAAAAATTAAATGGTAGACAAATTGCGAAAATTGAGCAAAGAGAAATTCGAACCCTAACCCTCGGGCATGCAGGCCAACGTGCAAGCCACTGCACTACCAGCGCACAGATGTCAAAGTTGCTCATTAATAATATATAACAAAATCCCTGCGAAAGTGTGTTTAAAAAAACCAAAAAATCCTCCGTTAGGATCGAACACGGGTTGAGCAGGGTGAAAATAGCAGAATTCCATTTATTTACCACCATGTCACCGCATTTTTGATGAAAATATTTTCAACTTCCAGCATTAAATACTTTGAAAATGTTGAAAACATGAATTCAGCATTTTCAATTTGTGCGTGTTTTCAGCATTATTTTCAATGAAAATATTTTCAATCATCAAACCAAACACCACCTAAAATTTTAAAAGTTGACAAAAAATCAAAATTAGATCATTGTGAAATATTATAATTTCATTATAATAAATAATAGCGTTGAATTTAGAGAAAATCTTTTAATAATAATTTATACTTATTCATGGATTGGCTACTCAGTACTTTATATACTTAGAAAAATGTGTTATCATCTTCTTTTAATCTGAATCAAAAGGAAATTGTAATCACGACAAGAACGAATGCGATCTCAGTTTTATATTTCTTACCAATATATATATATATATATATATATATATGTGTGTGTGTGTGTGTGTGTGTGTGTGTGTGTGTGTGTATCAATATTGACTATATTGCTGTTATGAAAAATTATTAACTATAATTGCAAATATTAGAGGTTTTTATGTGGATTTTATTTCAATATTAATTAATAATTAATAATAACAATAAAAAGGAAAGTAAATTGTGCACTAAACATTTTACTTTTTTTTTTTAAAAAAAATCTCACTTCATATTTATTGCCATCTCCAATTTTCATGTTCTCACATCGTGTTAGCTCGTTGAATATTAGAATTGTTGAATAGTATTCTTTTTTATTCATAATATCTATTATTTTATCCATTTGTATCAATATTAAGGAACTCAAAATTAATGATTAATTGTAAAAATATTTACTTAAATACTTTTATTTAATAATCAATTTATTATATTAATATTTTATTATTTATTGTGCTAAAAATTGTGTGGGGTTATAATTAAAAATTTAATAATAAATTATTTATAAAAATATGAGAATGATAAATAAATTGAATCAAAAAACTTTATTTAAAGTGAGCGATATTATAAATTGACTGTACATCTTTTCACATCGAATTTTGTGTTACTTATGTCATTGATTCTTATTGAATAAATGTTGATAAAAAAATCTAAAATTAATAGCATGTTGGTACCATGATAAAGACTTTAGGACAGAAGGGGGAAACAAGCAATCTAGCCTCTTCATGTGTAGTTACAGAAGCAACAACGTTGGCTAAAGATGGAAGGCAAAAGGGAAGCTATAAGAAACATGGTGACTAAATCATAAAAGCTTACGAGAGCGTAAGTCACAATTTCTTTTGAATTAAGATTGCATTAGGAATTATGTACTCTTTATCGTTTCAAAATTTTAAAGTAAGAGTTGTGTCTGATTTAATGGCATATTGAACTATTGTGTGAAATACTGCACCACAGTTCAAATTCAAATAGTAGGACACTCAAAATCATATTGTTATTGCCTCTACACATGTTTGTATAAGTTCACAATGATAAAGCAACAATATCCTGATACATCCGGGGAAAAACTTACATTTTAAAAAATAAATTAATTGGGGAAATTTATTATAACAATTTGGTGGTAATTACGTAATAATACAAAGGAATTGTAGATGAATTTGCAAAAGAATGAGACCAAGTGAGTCCTACATGGCTAGGTTGTTTTGCCTGCAGCTCTGCCACAAACAAGAGCATTCTTTGGAAGTGGATATTCATCCCTGGTGGATTCAACCGAAGAATACACTCGCAGATAGAACTGTTGTCCAAGGTATTGTCGTGCCCAAAATTCACTTCTAATGTTCCACATACCCACATTGTCTAGTGCCATATAAATTGCGGTCCATGACTTAGGATACACCTGAGACACACAATTTATCAATAAGGTAATGTTGGATTTGGATGTTGATGAATGATTAAAGAGAATTTATCAACTATAAAACAACCAACCTGTGTTGTGCACCTCGAAACTGCATCTCTAAGGTTGTACTCGTTACGACTATTAGGTGTCCACACACCACCATCCATACTGCATGAGAAACCCCACGTTAAAATTTCAATGATATGAAGTTAAGAGATTGAAAAAAGAGTAATGGAAAATCTAATTTGAATTCTTACCCTACAACCCAAAATGAGTATCCGTCAATATGCCAGCTCTGAACAATGTTTTCATGGTTCTGAAACACGATCTCAACAAAGGCTCTGAAATCAGCACCCATGACTGATGTGTCAAGAAACATGGGTTTACGTGAAGGGGTATCTGGGATGCTCCCAACTTTGAAGACACCACCAATCTTGAAGTAATCTGCTAGCTTCAATGGAGTGTCAGCTGGAACGAAGGACACACTGTTGACTGCATATCTCTGCTTGCCATTAACTTGTGCTGCTGAGCTCTCCAAAATGATTGTCCTGCTTATGTTTATGAGACCATAGTGATAAGAGCCTTGTGGATTTGGCCTTGGTCCACTTGCTGTCAGGTTTGTCCTGCAATTTGTAATATGTTAGTTGTTGAATAATGTGAACGTATTTTCTTTTTGGAATAATTTTTTTGGTCTAAACCATTAGTTTAAATTCTAATTAATCTCACTTGAGTTGAGTCAGCTCAATTTGGGAGTAAATATATCACAGCGCTAGTTTTTTTTTCATTCACAAAACTTGAATACGAGATGTTGCTTAAAGGTTACCTGATTGAACGAGCTTGTTGTATGGACCAATCGATCTGAGTGCTTGGTCCACCAGGAATTGGGCCTGAAACATCTTGCTGGGAGTTACTGTAGTGAAGGATAGCAGTACTTGTGAGGATCTTATCAGTGAAACGAGTTGACACGGCAATGTAGTAGTCCTTGGGTGCTTGATCAGCTGTGATGAGCACAGAATAAGATTGTCCCACGTGAACATCTATTGAGGAATATGTGGTCTGTAATGTGTGAGTTCCCTCAACTTCCACTAATTTCATGCTGTGGCCTTGAATCCTGAAGTTGAGTGTGTTTTGAAGTCCAACATTTGATATTCTAAGCCTATATGTTTTCCCTGTTCATTTAGGAGATAGTAAAATAACGTTACCATCCAAAAAAATGTTAATAAGATTACAAGGAGGAGAAAAAAATAAAACTGATACCTTGTTCAACTCTGAATGTTGTACCGTTTGCACGACCATTGATTAGAACAGCTTGAGGGAATGGAAGTCTATGTCCAAAATCTAGAACACCCTTCAGCCTCTGCAATTCATACAATCATATGTTAGCAAAAGTAGTGAAAAGAAAAAAAAAATGAAACAGAACTTTGAGACTAATGTAGCACAATTGTGTTTTGTGTTTGATTACATTGTGATCGATTTGGTACCAATCTCCAATAAGAAGAGTGAAATCATCAGCTGGGGGTGGGAATGGGACTGGAATCAATGGCCTGCTTAGGATCTTGATGGACCCAAAGCCACCAGCTGCCTTGTGGAATGCAAGAGATGGGAAATAGAAGAAGCTTCCAATTTGATCTTTGACTTGAAGTGTGTAGGTGTAGTTCTTGCCAGGGGGGATGGGGCATGTGGTTCCATAAACTCCATCTTGATAAGAATTTCTCCTTTGCTGGACACCACTCCTGTTGAATTAAAACATATCATAAGACAAGGATTAGAACTTCATTAAGCAATTAATTTTTTAAGAATTGTATCTTGAAGAATAAAATTATAACTTATTACTTATTCTGATTACTTAACAAAAAAGCATTAAATACTTTTTGTATTTCTTAAATATATATATATATATATATATGTTTTAAGTCCAAAGCAAAGATGGTTCTCGCTCGTGAAGATTTTTACTACACTGCGGGAGCCATTATGACTTCTGAGTTTAACGGTGTTTGGGTTAAGTGGGACTTTGGAAGTGGGCTTGAAGTTGAGTGGGTTTAGTCCGTGACGTGACTTTAGGGTTGAGAGCAACATTTATTAAACCCATGTTTTGTTTTTCTGCTTGAGTCATTATGAGTGAATTGAATAAAAAGGGCGAAGGTGGCGTCTAATCAATCCCCATCGGTGACAGCAAGAAAGTGAAATATGGGGCTGCTTTTTGTTGCGGCCCCGTCTTATACCTGAAGTCAGCGCGATATGGGAGAGTCTTCTATAACATACAAGTTTGCCGAAACGCATGTCCCGACAACAAAAAGATGGATCAAGCAGAAGGAAGTAAGGAACTAAAATAAAGCCATAATTTATAACTTTGCCATTCTCTATTTCTGTTGAGACGAAAACAAAAAAAGGAATGTGGAAACACGTTTTGGAGGTCAAGCAACCATTCTTTAGTTAAAAGTGCACCGCTTTGCCAGTTAGATTACGGATTACACTCCCATAATCAAGAAGCGACCATGTTATCCATGACTTGCCGTGAACAACCTTGCGTTCCCCACACATTATAAAGAACTCTTTTTTTTTTTTTTCATAAAAACTATCTTCAGTACATTTTACTGTGTTTGAAAAGTAAAAATATAATAAATTGTAATGTTTAATTATTTATATTTATATTAATAAATTTTCTTGAAAAGTATTTTTTTAAAAAAATAATAATGTAATTTAGATACACTGACAGTGTAAAATTTTTTATATTATCATCCAGTTATATCTTGCCATATCAATAAATATGATAATTTCATACTCACTACTTAAATGATCATGTAAATAGAAGGATATGATTAATTGATTGGATAAAAATACTGAGTTTAATTTAGGTGTACTGACAGTGTAAAATTTTTTTACACTATTATCTAATCAAAACCTTCCATTTACATGACCATTCAAGTAGTGGGTGGTTATGTCAAAGAATTTTGCTGATGTGGCAATTTATGATTGGATGTCTGTGAAAAAAAATTTTATACTAACAGTGCATTCCAATTAAATTCATAAAATATTTTACAAACCCCTTTCTTTAAAAAAATATAATTATAAACACTAGTTGATTATTTTAAAATTACAACATTTTTATTAAAGCAATTCACAGAATCTCTAAGTATTCATATTACATTTTTTTTTTTGATAATATACTATATAAAAACAATTATTTTCATACATTTAAATTTTATCAATTTTAATTTACAATTGTTTTTCAGTTAATAGTTAATACATTCAGACATAGATCTAATTAATTCTATCATGATCAATCAATTATACTTATAATTCATCATTAAAAATAATTTTATTTTCATAGTTAATGTAAATACAGCTTAAAAATGTTATGCAGTTTATGCATGTCATCTAGGGGGGATTGCGATGCATTCCAATAGCATGCAACGAGTAGAGCTAGTTTTTAAAGGAACATTGAAAGATGCACATTAGACATCTAGTGGAAGGACTTACTAGTGTAATTTACTGTTATCTTGCAACTTAACATGCCATTCTTCATTCTTAACAAATGCAATGAAAGATGTTACGGATTTTGTAATAAAATCATAAAGCAGATAAAGAGAGAGTTGTCACCATGATAGAAGAAACGGCTCCGGCAAGTTATTGTGTATATTTATGATCAAGTTGTCATTGGTAACGGAGTACATTTCTGGCCCTGGAAATTGGCCATTGATAAGAATGCCCTGCAAATGCAAAATACCAACCAAGCATTGAACACTTACATCAAAAGACAAACTAATCAAAAGAATAACGATACAATTTGAGAACAAAGAAAGATAAGACTCTACTAATTAATAAGTTTACGTGCTTTTACTGCACAAGTACAAACCTGTTGTTTAACTCCTAGGGGATAAATGTCCCCGTAGGTAATGTTCCAATCGAAGAATCTATAAGGGTCCTCCGCAGCAACCTGAACGGCGTTCAAAAGCAGCAATATTGAGCAGAAACTCAGCAGGGCACGCAGTGATGGTTCACTGATCAGTTTCATGTTGAACAGAGCCAAAGCAACAAATATGGTTTGGACTTTAATTCGGGGTCTAACGAAGAAAGGAGAAATAGATTGAATAGAGGCAAGGAAATCCAACAAGGAGAGTGGAGAAAGCGTTGGAGTTGGCTAGAGTAGAGTAACAAGCTAGACAAGGCTCTTAAATATACGTAAGAAGAGTGGAGGTTGCAAGCCTCGCAGGCAGCCCAATATTATTATAATAATTTTTTTTATAATATGAAAGGAGTAGCTGTGAATTATATAATACACGGAAGTGTGAATGAAAATACAATAGGAAATGACATAAAGGCAATGAAATTAAGTGTTGGTTGCGTGACGAGTGAATGGGAATGGAATAGTGGCGGTGACTGCGTGTGTTAATATTAAGATCCAGTTTGCTATGTGCATTGTGCAAGCTGGATGATAGTGTTTTCGGCCGCGATATCTGACGCGACACACGGTATCTTTCATGTCTCTAATTTCCTCCCCAAACAAGTCTTAGGCCTCCCTTTCCATCTTTTATTATTATTATTTTTTTATGAAGCTAAAACCGAAAATAATTGTACGCGGAAACAATGATGGGTTTGTCGCTTCTTGGACATTCTATGTATGCTGTTTGGCTGTTGGGTGTAGCCTCTTGTGATTGGAGTTGGAACTTTTGGGAGGAATAACAATTGGAAGCTTCTTGGAGCCATGGAAATCACAACAATTCACGCACCTTCTATGTGAATGGGGGTTCGTATATACAGAAAGTTCGATCATTCTTGACTGGTTACACACCTAACATGGTGGATTTGACTATTGTTGTCTACTACTAGATTTGCAAGGGAAAAAGACAAAAAAAAAAAAAAGGGAAATTCGATTCAATTTATACTTAGTTTTTGTGATTGGTTTAAGTAATATCATTAGTATTTTTCAAATGAGCTAGTCACATGGGAGCATGACCCATTTCATGTGCTTCAACATTGACAAATGACAATTTAGTTGACACATTTTATTATTTTTATTATTTCCATTGTCAAGAGTTAAGACATTCAAATGATAAATGAAGTTGAACGATTCTCCACCTTAATTGAGGCGTATGAGCTGGTTCAAAGAAAATTGCTTTTGAAACACAAGATTGGCGTATGAAATTTTTCATTTGCGTGTTCTACATGTATATAATACGGACTTTCTTTATGGTCCTCTTTTTCCTTGTTTTTTTCCCCAGTCACAGAATTTCTTTAAGGATGTGTTTGATATGCCGTAATAGACATGATAGGGTAAGATAATACAATATATTATAACTTTATTTGTTATTTGGTGCAGTCAATGTATTATATAAATTTATCCATCAAACCTCCTTATACGTTAAAATGATGGATAATTTAATCGAGCCTATGGAGACTATATTAGGCCAGATTAGCTGTTAATGTATAAGGATTCTTTTATTTTTTTATTTTTTAATATATTTTATTAAACAAAAATAATTATTAAATAAATAATAAATAATAAAAAACCATATAAACAAAAAATATTATTTAATAAAAATTTTAATAATAAATAAATATTTTAAAAAAATAATAATTATAAAATAACTATTCAAACTAATATAAAAATATAAGAATAAAAATTTATTAATAAAATATATAAATAATATTTAATTATATATAATAAAAAAATATAACCAAATATAAGAATATGATATTAGGCTTGTTTGAATTTTGATGTATAAAAACTCCCTCTCTATTTTTTTTTTCTCTCTCTCTCTCATATTTTTTATATTATGAAAAAAATTAAAAATAAATAAATAATTTTTAATATAAAATTATATTTATATATAATAAAAAATAGTTAAAATAATTATAATAAATATTTAAACAAGTATATTAATTTTTAAATTTTAAATTTAATATTTAAAAATTATATTTATTATAATCTCTTTTCTGGTTATATTATATATAATACAATATCTTATACAGTGACATATCAAACACTGTATAGTATTAAATTTTTATCAAGCTTTATATAAATAAGCCTTATACTATCAGCCCTTATCCTGCCAGATTTTATACTATCAGGCCTATCATACAGGCCTAAGATCTTTGGGCAGGTACTTCTAGTTCTTAGGACTAGGCCATTGACCCATTGTGTAGCCCAAAGGAAAAGATTGGGCCAGAGTACACTCAAATTAAAGAGCTGGTGTTAAGTTTCCCATGTTATTGTTAGGGGGTTGCCAACATGTTGGCCCAAAAATATGTGACGTTGGAATTTGTTGTCAAATTGTTTTGGACACTTGTGAAACCCAATAACAGCCACGCTTCGCTTAACATGGATTCTTCAAACCACGTTGAAAGCCCAAAAAAAAATAAATCACGTTCAAATTTTGATTGAAATGTTGACTTTCCTTTTTCTTTTTTTCCCTTTTTTTTTTTTTTGGGATCGAAAGCGAGGTTGGTATTTCTCAAGCTACCAATACGCTTCCTTCTTCTTAATCAAGCTCACACGAGTAGATTTCTTCATAAACAATGAAACATGCGGAGTTTTCATATAATATGCCATTATACCAAATTTGATGTGTCAATCATTGATTGTGATTTTACTCTTAATTTAAAACAAAAATACTAGAGTATTAATATTGACGTGTTTTTAAAATCGTTCATGTTTCTTTGTCAATTAAGAATATACATATCTCTTGACAAAAAACAAAAAGCTAATTTACTGCAAAGAGAAAACAATATTTTGCTATGTAGACTGTACAGGAAAGGTTCGTACATTGGATAACCATCAAGATTTTCTTACAAAATTTCATTTTATACCCCATCGAGGATTCCATTCTATTCGAGACCATCCATTGATACAACACTTTAGAGAGTCAAACATCGCGAGTCATTCACAACGTGTGGCTAGTGTTTTATTTGGCGCGCAAAAGAGCAAAATAAATTAATAAAGCAAGTACACAGAAAAATAAAAAAGACACTCCAGTTTCCCTTGTCCTTGTCGTCCTCCTATCCAATTGTAACCGTGAATTGGATGTGATTCCTTATCCGCAAACACCCCAAACTCCATTCCCCTCTCACACACTATGCCACTGCCACTTGTTCAACAAACCGCCCTGAACCAAAACCACCACAGCCACAGGCACATTACACTATAGCAGCAAAAAGCAGATTAATAATGGAAGCTATATTATTCACTACCAAACCAGCTTCCCACCTCAAACTCCTACCCACTCCCAAGCACCCCTTCCCTTCTTCTTTCTCTCTTCCAATTCGTCACAAACCCAACCCAACCCACTTCCTCGCTCTCTCCGCACAACAGCAGCGCCAACAACCACCACCCAAAGACGCCGCCGAAGATGAATCCTACGGAGAGGTCAAGAAAATCATCGGCAGCAGAGCCCTCGACGGCGCCGCCGGCATGGAGTATCTCATCGAGTGGAAAGACGGCCATGCCCCTTCCTGGGTCCCCTCCGACTTCATAGCCAAGGACGTCCTCGCCGAGTACGAGTCCCCCTGGTGGAACGCCGCCAAGAAAGCAGACGATGCCGCCCTCCGCCAGATCCTTGACTCCGACGACGGCCGCGACGTCAACGCCGTCGACGCCGACGGCCGCACCGCGCTCCTCTTCGTCGCCGGACTCGGATCCGAGCCCTGCGTCCGCCTCCTCGCCGAATCCGGAGCCGACGTCAACCACTGCGATAACGCCGGCGGCCTGACGGCGCTGCACATGGCGGCGGGGTACGTAAAACCCGGCGTCGCGAAGCTGTTACTCGATCTCGGCGCGGATCCCGAGGTGGAAGACGATCGCGGACGAACGCCGTTGGATCTGGCGAGGGAGATCCTGAAGGCGACGCCGAAGGGGAATCCGATGCAGTTCGGGAGGAGGATCGGGTTGGAAGGGGTGGTTAGGGTTTTGGAAGGTGCGATTTACGAGTACGCGGAGGTGGAGGAGATTTTGGAGCGGAGGGGGAAGGGTGAGAATTTGGAGTATCTTGTGCGGTGGAAGGACGGTGGCGCGAACGAATGGGTGAAGGCGAGGTTGGTGGCGGAGGATCTTGTGAGGGACTACGAGGCTGGCCTTGAGTACGCGGTGGCCGAGGCGGTGGTTGGGAAGAGGGTTGGGGATGAAGGGAAGCCCGAGTTTTTGGTTAAGTGGGTCGATTTGGATGAGCCCACTTGGGAGCCCGAGGAGAATGTGGATCCTGAGCTCGTTAAGGAATTCGAGTTAAGCAGTGGTAATGGTCAGGCCCAACCTGGTAATGGGCCTGCCGTGGTGCTTTTGAATCAGGATGGCCCGTGATTGTTTCGGTTACTCGCATTATCTTGTAAATTTGAGGGAGCGCATGATTGTTTCGTTTCAAAATCACATCTAATGCAAATTTTCCTCGGTGCTTTGCTAGTTGCTACTTGCTTATTAGGATTACTATTCAAACTTAGGTCATTTTGCGGAAATTAGGTAGAGTTACTATTATCAATAAACAATCCGGATTTGCACAAAACCATGGGATTTAATGTGTTGCAAAAAATTGAACAAGTTGATAGCGAGGCTTATAATGATGAAAGATCGAGTACTAAGTTTAAAATGTATTAATATTCACGTATTTCGGTTTTGAATGCTAAGTATCTCTTGAAGATATGAATATTTAATAAATCATACTCCTTTCTACA
This sequence comes from Pterocarpus macrocarpus, assembly GCA_031439585.1. NCBI lineage: Eukaryota > Viridiplantae > Streptophyta > Magnoliopsida > Fabales > Fabaceae > Pterocarpus > Pterocarpus macrocarpus. The sequence goes on from CM062522.1 coordinate 70,141,292, forward strand.
TAAACCTAATAACGAAGAAAACACTAGCTAAACGTGTCAAAGACATCCTGATTAATAAATTTTCTAAAGTTATTTTTGACACATAAAAATGAGTCTCTTGTTAAAAAAATTATTTTTAAAATTTAAATTTTATATATAATTATTTTAAAAGTTATCTTTTCAATTTTTTAAAAAAAAATTAAAAAATATATTTTTAACATTTTGATTATTTTTTAAAAAAATATTTAAATATATAAAAATTGATTTATTTTTATAAAAGAATAATTTTTTACTAAAAAAATTTTCAAACAAATATATACTTTAAATATTGAAATTTTCATGGGCCCAGCCGCTTGGACAGCTCATAGAGAAATTTGTGTTGCTCTATCCCCATACGGCTGGCTGCTATCTTACCCTTCCTAACTAATCCATTCACGGGAGGTAATTGACGTGTGATGATGGACCGGAAGAAACCAACGGAGATAAAAGTGGTAACTTGTGAGAATCGGCATTTTGCACCTTGGTTGCCACCCATCACGTTGACATGCGGCAGCGTAGGCCCTTGGATTTAGGTTACTATGTTCAGCAAATACTATAGGCCCTTACTTGAAAAAGGAGTCTCAAAGTTGTAGACTATGGGCTTACTGCTCATAGCTGCAGCCCTATCATAAAAAAGTTGAACTAGGTTAGGCCCCAGCCAGCCCTGTGGACCCCACTTTCCATATACGCGCTCTTACAAACCGCGTCGTACCCTCTGTTCTAACGTTTACACTGCCGGCGCAAATCCGCGAAACACGACCAAAGCGTCATGTTTTTTAATGCATGAAGAATTGGTAAAGGTGGCCCCACGGTCAAATGTGATCATGCATTCTTAACTCTTCAATCGTAACAAGAATCTTTTTCAAAACTGGGGTGAACGTGTGCCCTATTCCACCCATGCCCCTCATCAACCCCGACTTCACATATGGTCTGAGCAATTGGAATTTGGAAATCATCATATACATGATGCAATAAGATTGGAGAAGGGTAAAGAAAACACTTCATTAATTCAATCCACGTAGCTTAAGCGATAAGCCAGTTACACAAAGCAAAACAAGTCAGACACACGAAGAACGGAAACTGTCTACTTTTAGTACCAAAGTTCAAACACACGAAGTAGGCAAGTCCTTCGAGTTTGGTGTAGTACCCTTCACAAATCACCACAGAATTGGGGCGTTTGGAAATGCGTGTGACCAGTAAATGCTATTCACGAGTTTTCTAAAGAGTATATTAAAAACTAAAAATTAAAAATCTTGGTTAAAAACATGGGTCCTTATTTTATATGATATTTAAAAATAATTTATATCAAAATATGGAATTTTGATGTAAATTACAGAGATATAAAAATTTAAGAAAAATTATCATTAGTAATTTTTCAGAATGCAATAACTTTTTTAAAAAGTAAAAATTGGCAGTGACAAGTTTTGAAAAAACCAAAAAATAAAATCATGTATCTCCATATAATATACTAAAAAAAAGTAAAAATATATATTTTGATTCAAAAATTTATATTTTTGGATATACCACATTCATCCATCATATTAAAAATTAAAAATCTAAAAATACTCGATATCTTATTAAATATTTATATCTATTCAAAAGAGAAAAAGAATTAAATATTCTTCGTGAGAGATAAGGTATATTTAATTTTTTGTGGTGAGATATAAATAAAGAAATTGAAAAAGAAAGTAATGGAACACAGAAAAGTCTAATATAGAAGTACCTGATACTTTAATTAGCCTAATTTATATTACAAACAGCTTTCCAATTAAAAGAAAAAATATTTCCTTATAATAAAACATATCATAACACAAACATATTCAGCACTGCCACCACGTTCATACCAAAGTTTTCAACCCAAAAGCGAAAAAGGTAAACCTTTTCACGATGTTCCACTTTTCAAACCCTCATTTATTTTATATTATTTAATTAATTAATTGGCGAAGGGAGAAATTCTTTTTTTTTTAAACGTTTTTTAAATTAATTTTTATTTTCTTAGCAAAATAAACCGCCAAGTATTAAAAGCTTCTGTTCTTTTCTCCGTTCTGCGTCCATCTGCAACGTTGACAGAGTCTGTGTGAGCGATAAACACATAGAAAGAGAAAGAGAGAAGAAAAAGAAGAAGAAGAAGAAGCCGAAGAAGAAAAATGGGAGGAGTGAGAATGCACACGAAATCGGACTCGGAGGTGACGAGCATGGACCAGTCGTCGTCGCCGCCGCGCTCCCCTCGCCGGCCACTCTACTACGTTCAGAGCCCGTCCAACCACGACGTGGAGAAGATGTCGTACGGTTCCAGCCCCGCCGCTTCCCCGCAGCACCACCACTACTACGTCTGCTCCCCCATCCACCACTCCCGCGAGTCCTCCACCTCTCGCTTCTCCGCCTCCCTCAAGAACCCCCGCCCCAACCACCACTCCTCCTCCTCCGCCGCCCCCTGGAAGAAGCTCCACCGGCAGGACTCCGGCGCCGCCGATGAAGACGACGACGAAGACGGCCCCGTTTACGACTCTGCCCATAACTTCCGCCTCTACTTCTGCTTCTTCTTGCTCTTCGTCTTGCTCTTCACTGTTTTCTCTTTGATCCTTTGGGGTGCCAGCAAGAGCTACAAGCCTCGTGTCATCGTTAAGGTAACAACCATTCAACTTATTCATCGTGCATTTTCTCGTGCTGACTCGGTTGTCATCCGAGTTGGTCCCGGGTTGTGACTCGGTTTTTTTTTTTTTTTCAATATTATTATTATGCATGCGTGCCTCATACATTGCCATTGGATTCTTTGAGGTTTTTCAGTTTCAAGTTTTAACTGGTCGGGGGGGGGGGGAGAGAGAGGGGGGTTCTTTTTTTGTGAGGAAATTCCAGAATTGCCCCTCTTTCTCTCTGACTCTGCCTTACTTTCCATTCTTCTGCATTTAATTCGATTTTAATGTTGTTCCCGTTTGTTTATTTCGTTTGGTGATGAGGGAGAATGGAGGAATGAATTCGTTGTTTTGGGTTTTTGGATGATGCAAATCATCAATTTCTGAATTTAACATAGTTGTGGGGCTTGAGCGTGATTCTTCTTCTTCTTCTTCTTCTTCTTTATGTTGTTGTGTTGGTCTTGTACTGTTTGTTTTTTATTTGGATATTTTGGATAACATATGGAGTTTGTGTGTGTGAAACAAATGGTGGGGGATTGCAGAACATAGTGTTCGAGAACCTGAATGTGCAATCCGGGAATGATGGAAGCGGGGTGCCAACAGATATGCTGTCTTTGAACTCAACGGTCAGGATCTTATACAGAAACCCTGCCACTTTCTTCGGCGTTCACGTCACTTCCACCCCTCTCCAGCTTAGCTATTATCAGCTAACACTAGCCTCTGGCCAGGTACACAACAACCTTTCTCTCAATCTATTTCATATTTTATTTTATATTTTACATCAAATCAAAATCAAATACATCATTATAATTAATTAAGCTTAATTTGAGAGTTGAAGGACTTGGTAAGCTTTTTAAGTCTTAATTATATACTCTGGGCTGTTAAGTCTTAATGTGTGTATATATATAGGGAATTTTTTAACTTTAGAAACACTGAAAACTAGTCTCAATCTAATGCCGTGAAGGGTTAATTTTAATTGAGAGTCTGGAAAGGGCAGAGGCAAGAATGCAAGATGGTGGTTTTCGCAGGGTCCAAGGGATGCCTGTGTGTGTGTGAGAGTGAGAGCGAGAGCGAGAGTGAGAGTGGGGTCAAATGTGTAGTATGCATCGAGCCCAGAGGTTGTTTGGGGGAGCACGGACATACTGAACAAGTTGAATTTGATTGGTTCTCTTTATTGGCTTTTTGTCTAATAAAGGCTGCTTCTCTTGCTATGTCGACTCGCCTGCCTTCCGCAATCAACTTAGTTGTGGGGCCCTACCAGCCAGTTTTATCCCCATCTTATTTCTTTGGAAAAATTATTCTTTTGATGAATTCCCACACACCCTTTATTGCATAGCATAGGCCATCGTAACTGTTACGCACTCACCCTGCCACTCACGTGGGATTCACACAAATTTTATAGAATTAGAGAGTTAGACTTCTCGATACGAAGAGAAGACTCCATTACCCACAGACATTCCTGGTCTCTATTACACCGGACACGCTTCCGCGTTACTGGTCTTCTCTTCCCCATCCACAAGGGTACTAATTTTGCGGATACTTTAAGCGAAAATCCCTTCTAATGGTTTTTTTTTTTTTTTTTCATATATATAAATTTCAGAATCAAATCAAGAAACACATACTTAAGGCATTTGAGCTCCTTTCACTCAAATCTACGTCTTGTTGGTTTAGCCTATAAATTTTTATATGTTATTGGAGCAAGAAAATTTTCTTACTCTCTTCCATTCATTATTTGACTTAGTATATTTACTAAAAAAATTATGAGAAATTCTTAGTGTTCTTGGAGTAAGATATTTTTCGCGCTGTGATCTATTTGTTGATTATTATTACATCAGAAGGTAGTAGATGATTAAGGAGATAAGAGTGACATAACAATCTATCGTGACAATTAATAAATAAATCAAAACTAGAGAAATTTCTTGCTCCAAAAGCAACTAAGAATTTATACAGAATCATACCTCACTTACAAGAATTCCTATTGCCGTGAGCTGCAGCATACGCGTATTTTTTTTTCTTTTACATTATTATGGTGTTAATTTATCTTTTATTTTACATAAGATTGTATTAATATTGTTTTATGTTTTATATGGAATTTAACGGCCTAAACACATAAACAATCACATTTGTACTCTGACTAGCATTAATATTACTACGCAAATCATTGATTATATTTATTTATTGACTCGTGCAAGTCGAATAATAGATGCAGAAGTTCTATCAGTCCAGGAAGAGTCAACGGAAGCTAGTGGTAGTGGCGTTAGGCCACCAGGTTCCACTCTACGGTGGGGTGTCAGTTCTTGGTGATACTAAACAGCATATGGACAGTGTTGCATTGCCATTGAACCTGACATTTGTAGTGAGATCAAGGGCTTACATCTTGGGAAGATTGGTTAAGTCCAAATTCTATAGAAGAATCAGATGTTCTGTCACTTTGCATGGCAACAAACTGGGAAAACCTCTTAATTTGACGGATTCATGTGTCTACAAGTAATTTATTCTCTATAATTTGGGTGTCCGTCTCAAATGTAAAGATAGCTGATACATTTTTGGCTCGTTATTTTTTGTTACCCATCATCTTGCAGAACGAATTGCTTTATATTGTCTTCTAGGTATTTTTCCATTGGATTCGATCTGTTTGGTACTAGAACCTCTCCTTTGCTATATGCTGGGTCTCCTCCGTAAATATTTGAGTGCCAATTTTAACGTAAATTCTGTCCAATTTGATGTCGTTTATCCTTCTTGCTGGTCCTGCCGTTCTAGAGGCGTATTCTATCTAATAATGTTCATGATTATTCTTGGTAGAACGGAGATTAATACTGATAAATCTGTGTTAACTAACAGTAGTGAAATTAAAATTGTGATTCTCATCTAACTGAATCCATATGACGACTTAATGCCCTGTATACCGTTGTGTTTAAAACTGTTCGTAACAAAAAAATATCGGGACTAGGTCTAGTGAAAAAACCAAATAAACCACTCGAATAAGATTGCAAGATATTTGTGTCACTGTCATGTTCTAGAAGATATGCTTGTGTCTGGCAAAGAACTTAGCGCGACTGACATTTACTAGTTTGATGATTGCATATGATAGTACAAAATGCTATTAAGATATGCTAATGCTGCATTCCGTGTTCTACATTTTCTTTGCCTTGTAATCTGTTAGATGCCGAAGACAGCCAAACAAATGTTTCTAATCACTGTCTTTTTGTAAAAAGACCATTATCTATCAAATCAGTTCTTTAGGTCATCTATCTGAATAAAATCGACTTCTATCTATAAAGGTTACATTTGATTCCTGTGGCTACATTTACCAAACATTCTGAGACAATGAAATTGCTATTTCATTGAACAAGAAGTAACTTCTCTTGCAAAACATGCCTTTTGGGCCTGCATCTTGGGAGAAAAAAACATGAAAATTCTTAATCAGGAATTCGGGATTTCGATTGGTATAGAAGTTTGGGCTTGAACTAACTGTTATGTTGTAAACCTTTACGGGCCCAATTATCCTAGTTGCTCTATTATCCCACTTTTAGTTACAGCACAGCCCACTTTCTGGGAAAAAAAATTGACAGAGTAGCTGGTGAGCGACGGAGATATTTAGAGGAAGAGTGTACAAAGGATAGATCAGGATGAGTATTGTTGGATCCAAACACTATTTTAGAATATTTTTTATGGGGTCGTTTCTTCAAATCTGAACTCAAATTGGTTATGACTCTGTCCAAACAAAATCCACTGCCTTAAAAATCATTTTTGAGTTAATACATTCAAACAGCGGAACAGGCCTATGCCTCAATGGTTGAACATCCTGCCTCTGGGGGTTGCACACTCAAGAGACCGGACTTTGAGTTGCTGGGACAGAGTCCCAAAGCCCTCTCCCCCCAACCCAAAAAACAAAACAATAATAATAATACATTCAAACATAAAATTGATTTTACGATAGTTGATTGTAAAGAAAATTAGATATAGGGTGCATTTGGATAAGATTTTTTTTGCTAAAAAAATTATTTTTGATATATTTGGATAAATTTTTAAAAAGTAATCAGAATATCAAAGAAATCTATTTTTATCTTTTTAATAAAAGCTCAAAAAGGTGGTTCATTAAAAAAATATGTTTTTAACTTTTTTGATTATATAAATTTTAGTTTTATAATTATTTTTTTTAAAAGTTGAAACAAATATACTCATAATCCATTATGGAAAAAGCTCCTCTAAAATGAGGAGTTATTTATTTTTAAATTATTTAGTAGGATCCACACATAATATATTTTATTGATCTAATGATAAATAACCCTTATCTTCAATATTTCACTTTAGAGGAAAATTTACTTTAAAATATTCTAATCCATCGATATTAAAATAATTTTAATTTTTTTAGTTAATTCATACACACCCTTATATATATATGCAGCATATTAATGATTTGGCGTTGGAAGTAGAAATCTCAATCTCCCATTCCATACTCATTTTGCAATTGCACCATAGCTTAATGGAGTCTGAAAACAAACTTAGAATTCCCAAATCGATCTCCGAGAGGTCCAGTATATATATATATATATATTCTTTAACATTAATTGAGAACTCCTAAATTTTCTCTCAACCAATTTTTAAGGAATATTTCAATTTCAACCCTTTTAAAAATATCTCAAAAAGTGGTACAAATAAGAAAATGTAATAATATGCTTTGGAAAATTTGCAAGAAAACAAAGAAGAAATACGTGTTGACAAGACGGAAAAAAAAAAACAAAAAGACGTGTTAAAACAACCGTAGTATTATGTTATCTATTTCATCAAGCCTAGTTGAATCACTAATCGACACTACAGCCAGCAACTCCAACCTTATAATATATTTACACGTTCAGACTATGTATATCGGAAAATACTGACTGAAGCTTCCTCTGATGTGATTCAACTTCGATTGATCAATAGCTGGCGACGCATATCTAGACACATTAATTGGGACTTCACCCAAGCCCTTGCTAATTAGCAATTATCAATTACTTGTCTTAGTTATTGTTATGGTCTGTAGAAGTTAGCATCTAGGCCCTTGTCAGCTAAAGTCTTCAGAGCCGCTGCCACCAAAAGAGCACCAAGAGACATTCCTAAGCAGCCAAGTACAACGTTGAAGCACCACACCACACCCCTTGGACGTGGTTCCTTAATGGCTAACCACATGAAACAAGGGTATGCATATGTGAGGGGCACAAGGGTAAATCCACCAAGCAGTACTGCCAGGCTTGGAAGAAAGGGGAACGTGACCGCTATGAAGAATGTTAAGCCCCCAAAGAATAGACGGAAGCATGTTCTCAACCATCGTGGACATCTCTTGTTCTTTATGCTCGTGTACCTTAATTCAAGGTTGTCGAAAACAGGCATGGCATACACTTGGTAGCTACTCAAGCAATGTATTATTACCAGCAAGTACATTGCACCCATTGTGAATTTTGCTACTTGCTGCCCGTGGAATCGTGGAAACGCAGTTAACAGCCCTCCGTTTGCACCGTTAGGAATCTGGAACATGCAAATATACAAATTAATCAGTTAATTATTTCATAAATATTTTATGTTATCAGGGAATTAATACTAATGAATTAATACAAATATCTTGCCTGGTCTCCATAAGCCCAGAATCCGGCAATAGCTAGGGGAAACACGCACGTGGCAATGAGCACATATGAAATGCTCACTCCTCTGAGCATTGGTACTTTGGATGTTATTTTATAATTTGAAGGCAGCGTCCCCTGCAAAACCAAAATCCAAAACACAATCCTTCAGTTGTGGCTATGCCATGCCATGCACTGCCTAAACCTAACTTTCTTTAAATAAAATAATAAAATTTTGAAAAAGATGTACTGTTTTTGTGTATAAATAGCATTTCCTGAAAAATATTGAAAACAAGATATTGCACATTAAATTTGATACATCATGTATTAACATGCGATGGTTTACGCTCAATGAATTTATGTAATAATACGGAATACTATAGTAAGCAATTATTATGATCTTATGTGATTGATTAATGTAAAAGGTTATGATATTTGAACAGCACAATTCAACACAAAATGCATACCTCACTCACTTAAACATACGATTCATTCATCTTATCTCAATACATTTTTACCATATATACACCCCACTTACATGCAGAAATATACGATGTCTTTATAATGATCATGTTAAAAATATGTGAAAAGAATAGTACGTGAATAGTAAAACTGGAGTGAATAACGAATATCATAATTGTGACTTGCCTGTATCTCGAGCAAAACATTATGCCCCCTGAAGGCTAGCAAAATAATTCCAATGGCATTCATTATGTCAGTGATCTTAGCCACCGTGGACGATTCGTTATGCAGGGTTGTGCTGTAAGATACGCCGCTGGGCCTACCCTCGTTAACAGAGAGGGCCCAAAAGAGGGTGCAATAACCGATGGCAGTGATGGCACCAATGAGAGAAACTGGAGCCACTGAGTTTAGGTTTGGCAACTGAGCTATGAGAATGGCCACGCACGTAAACACGAAGAACCATTCTACGCCGCTCAGTGAGTGTGCATTACACGTCTTCACCCCATGATCGTTTTCACAAAGTGTCCTGAATAATAGCTTCAGGGTCCCGCCACCGGTAATAATAAGCATGACGCAGGAACCTCCTGAAAGGTACATCACCGGGAATAACGCTGCCAATTTTCCTAGTTTTTCACCTAATATACATGCATAAAAAAATAGTATAGTGTAAGACTTCCCGTTTTGAAATTTGATTAAACTTTGCCATCTTCTCCAAATACTGGTATCAAATCAAAGTTGAAAGTTTAGGTGCTATATAGGTAATTAGTGTCTCTAGATGGCCCCAGTGGAGCTTTGAAAAAATAGAACAAAATGATGGGATGGGACTTGGGAGAGTTAAAGTAGTGCGGTAGTGACATATATAGCACAATTTGGTATGAACCTTTGATGAGATAGCGCTTTGGAAACAAGGCGTGTGATTGGAAACCGTTTGGACGGGTTAGAATGAACTTTAGTTTTCTAAAATTAATTTTGATCAATTTTGTGATGTTTGGTTGTATATTTTTATAATTAAATTTTTTTTTAGAATAATTTTGAGAGAAGTAAAATTTTTTTATTTTTTGTCAAAATTATTTTTAAAAATACTTCCAAACATAAATTATTTTACTTTAAAATTAATTCTATTTAAAATTAATTCTATAAAAATAAAAATAAACACGCTAAAGTCAATTCAAATTTATACTAAAAAAACATAAAAATTACAGTGTCACGAAGATGGGTCAAGATTGTTAGGTAATAAAGTAGAAGTACAAAAATCAATTGTTAAAAAAGAATTACAAAATATACATCCCACTGACATGTCACTTAATTCAAGCAGTAGTTTCATGCAGAAGATTATGACCGTAGAGCATTTTAAATTGACAAAGATATGGGTCTTCCAGCATAGCGAATGTGGGCAAAATGACGGGATGGAAAAGCATAGCAGGAAGTGATAAATGTTTGGGAATATCAAAGCACGTATAAGCGCATGATTGGTTACACTTTTGGTGTCCCCAATCTTAAGTTTAGTCACCGTAAAATGATATTCTACAGTGATCGATAGGTTTGGCTTCCAACTAATATCTCACTTAATTTTGGGAGGCTCGGGAATTAAGTTTGGCAAAAGTAAGTGTTAGGGTACTTCTCATTTTCAGTTTTAAAAAGTGAAATGGTATTTTACCATTAAACTCATCACCCATCTCTCATGAATTTTTCTTAAAATTATATTATGTCTTTTTTTTAATTATATCTCTAAAAATAATTTTATTTTATCTCATTCAAATAAAAATTATTTTCTTAAATTTATTTTTAAAATATTCAAAATAAATATAAATTAATTCTTTCAACTTCATTTTTCTAAAAGTTATTTTTTAAACTTAATTATTTCAAAAATAATTCTATTAGAAGTTAAAACAAATGGATCTAACTTAATTGAGTAACGCTATTTTTTCATAATATTTGTTAGGGGTGTTCATGGTGTGGTTTGAATCAATTTTGAGTAAAAAATTCATCTAATCCAAATAATAAAATATATAGCGGTTTAGATTAAATCAGTTTAATTTAGATTTTAAATCCTATCCAATTCGAACTAATCTTTTGTAGTTTGGATTGGATGGGTTTAATCGATTTTTTATAAAAGAAAATCTTAAGTATAGAATATTATAAATATAAAATAACTTAAGTTAATAAAATAAATCAATAAAAATAAAAATAAAAATAAAAATTATTAATGTAATATGCATAACATGATATTTAAATAAAAATGATATACAAATATAGAAAATTATGTGATAAATTAAAATTATTATAAGTCAAAGTACAAAATTTAAAATAAAAAAATTATATTAGATGGTATTATTTGGTTTGGATTGGATTGGATTGGTTTTAAAAATTAAATCCGAAATCCGATCCGATCCGATCCAAGCAATTTATAAGATTCAATCAAATCCAAACTTTTGCGGTTTTGATTGGTTTTCGATTTGGATTGAATTAATTTAGCGGTTTTAATTGGATTAGATTGGATTTGAACACCCCTAATATTTGTGGACACTATACCAATATACTCTCATCTACCATTAGATGAGGCGTGAATTTTGCTTGGTCTGGGTTCCACACCCCATCTAATGATGAATAAAAGTATATCAACATAGTATCCTACAAATATTGTGTCAATTTTATTTGAACTTTTGTTGAGATATCACTTTCTAAACAAACATAAAAAAAGAGTAATATTATTTATACTCATTTTGTAAACTCATTGTAGATATTAGATACTACTTGCACCTTGAAATAACAGTCCAATTTAAAATATGCAGATAAATTAAAAAAAATTGAAAAATCCTTAATATTAGAGAAATTTATGTGCATTTTATAAAATTATCCTTACTTAATTCATTTTCTTTCTTAATTGTCTCTTTCCACTTACTTTTTCTTCTTCATTTAATAGGGATATAATTGAAAAAAATAATTAATGTTACCTAAATTCTCTAAATGGATAATAATTTATAGGCAAATAAAATTTCAAAAGTGAATAGTTATTTCAAGACAAAGGTAGTACACAATAAGAGAGAAAAATCATATTAAAAAAGTAAAAAGTAATGGATCCCGCCTTATATCTTTATTTCTTATTACATGTTTATAATTAATTCTTAAAATGAGCCCAAATAATATTTTTTAAAAGAAGACTAGATGAATTGAATGTGAAACTGGAGAGACCAATACATTTTTTATTGTTTGCAGAATTAAGAGGATTACAAACAAACTAGGTTTTAACAAAGAACAAAAAAGGGAAGTTTGTCCTTACCGAAGGCGGCCATGGCGAGGAAGAGGAATCTGCTGTGACGAATTCCGGGGGCAGCTTCATGAAGTCGAACAAGGAGAAATATGGTGTACAGCTGCCAAATAAATGCTACAGACAAACATGCAGTACCCCATGCCCTGCAATTCATTGATATTAGTTAATCATATACAAAATGAGTTCCATTGCTAAGAGAAATAATTTTGTTCATCATTCGAACATCTCAGTATATAAGTTGGGTCACTCAAAATCCCAGATCAAGGTTATTTCCTTTTGGTTTTTGTGTAATATTATTGTACTGAAAATATCTTCTTTTTTTTTCCTCCCATTACTAATTTCAATATAGACTGACGAGTATGGATGATCGATTCCACAAAGAAAGTGAAAGATGTAGACCCAGCAGTTCGCATATTCTGCAGTTCGCATAGAGCGGTTGGTTAGTTCTACTTGGCTTTGCATGTCAATGAGTCGTACCTCGTTAATTGTTTAATAACCACGTTAGTCAACTTTTCAAAGAAGACTTGACTAATATATATAATTAAAGTTACTTTCTTTTTTATTTTCTCCTTTGCACACACACTGTATCTCGTGGTTTTCATCTATTTTTCCACACGAGGCGTGCGCCTCCCCCCCGCCCCTCCTTCTCTTCTTTTCTCTCTCTCTCTCTCTCATTCCTATTATTTTAAAAATTATTCTATAAAATTCTTTTATATTATCTCATATATATATATATATAAAAGAAATTAGAATACAGTAAAATTTTATTTTTTATATGATATTTAAGTTTTTAATATACCAAAATATAAAAATCGAAAGAATTTTATCTGAATATAGTAAAATTGAATTCAAAAATTTCGAATTTATTAAAGAAATATTTTATCAAATTCACTACAAATAAAAAATAAAATATTTTTTTAATAAATTCAGAATTTTTGAATTTATATTAATATTATATTTATATAAAGGATTTAATTTGAATACACTGTCAGTGTAAAAAATTTTTACACAAACATCTAATTATAAATTGCCACATCAGTAAAAGTCTTTGACATAACCACCCACTACTTGAATGGTCATGCAAATGAAATATTTTGATTGGATGACAGTGTAAAAAAATTTTACACTGTCAGTGTACTCCAATTAAACTCTTATATAAAATCCTTCCAATTTTCATATTCTAGTATATTATAAACTCAAATATCATATAAAAAAAAAAAAAACTCCGAATACAGTAAACTATTCATATTTCAATCCAAAAACTAAGGGAAAGTTAGGTGAAACTTGTCGTGAAACGTTCTTAATTATTAGATTGGCAAATTAATCCATAAACAATTGGAGTGATATATAATAGCATAAAATTAAATTTAGTATATAATGTACGCGGACAGCGATGGAAATGGAGTGAGGGGTTAACTGATTTTATGATCATGTATGTTTAACTAAGGTACGTACCAACCAAGAGTGGCAAAGGCAACCGGAAGCAAGAGCGCCTGAAATCCGATGTTGGAATTGAGAATATGGAAGGCTGCAAAGTAGGCATTCCCGTTTCTGGACTCAGTGATAGGAAGCCACGCATCTTTGGCATGCTGACCCTGCTGTTGATGCTGCTGGGAAATGGCAGAGGGATCAGTTTCAGAAGGAGAAGGGTGAACTTGGGAAGTGGGTTGATCAATACGTATGACCAAAGGAGAGAGTGGGGGTTTGAAAGGTGCATCCGAGTGGTTCAGCGAAGCAATTTCTGATCTGCAATATGGATCTTGTGCCACCTCTCCCATTTGATTTTTCCTGGCTTAGTAATTATTAATAGATGTTTGGTGGGAGCAAAAAAAGTGCAGAGATTGCAAGGGAGAGGAAGAAATCCGGCAGCAAATGACTTTTATATATATAAATTAATTTGGCGTGTTATATACCACAAACTGTAATAACACCAACAAAATTAATCAAGACACCGTAGCAGAAGAAATTATACCGAAGCTGCTTCGAAAGTTTGAGGTTGAAGATTGTCACGAAATGAAAGGCAAACTCCAGCTTATATAAATTACATAAAGCAAACATGGGTCCTCGGTTGTTGGGAATAAAGATTTGATTCAAGTCGTAACGCGTGGATTGGACTTTAATTAAGGATGACATCATGGTGCTGATCTCACCACGACACCTCCGGACGATGTATCACGACAGTCCGGATTAAGTTGTAATTTGACAGAGATGCTGAAGCCTGCAGAAATGGTCGTGATCATGATTGTTGTTATGAATAATCTACTCCCGCTTCTTGATTTAATGGGATTCGCACAAGTCTTTGTTCATTTTAGTCTTTTTATAATACATATGTATATCCCATCAAAAAAAAAAGAAGCCATATATATGATTTACTATCTTTATCTATATTGTTATATATGTACTAATAAAATAAAATAAAATAATTTTACATTATTATTTAATAAAAGTTAAAGGAATTGTCAATATAATCTATTTCTATGTAAATTATCCATCATGGCAATTCTTATGATTTCTTTTAGATTATAATATAAAATTATTTTACAATATTAATATATAAAAATTAGTCTCTTTATATATATTGTTCGAGGGATATTTAATAATATCATTTAATATATATTTCTTTTAAAAGAAAAATAAAACAACAAATTGATTTTTTTTTAAAAAAAATAGAAGTATAAATAACATTTTTCAATACATACACCTTTTAAAAGAAAAAATAAATAATAAAATTTAAAAAAGTAGAAGTATAAGTATTAGCAAGAAAAATAATAATCACATAATAATAATGATAGCATATACTACAGTTGCCTTAGGGAGTAAAAAATTATTTTGAATATAAATAATAAATAATCATCATTTTAATTTCTAAAATAGGAATAAAATAGTAAATTTTTTAAAAATAACAATGTTATGATTTTAGTACCATACAAAAGATAGTCGAGTAATAGTGACAATGTATATCAAAATTACGTCGAAGAGTAAGTCATTTTTAATAACAGGTAAATATTAAAATTGAATAAATATTATGATAATTTTGTTAAATAAAATATTTTTTGGTACATCTGTGAAGATAAAGGAAAAAAAATAATATCGAAACAAAATAATCAGAAAAATAAAATATTGAAAAATAAAATTGGAAACACAATAATATTAAGATATAAATATTTATTACTTTTATTTAAAATAATTTTTAATTGTTAATTTTAACCAAACTTTTAAAAATTTATGATATTATTAGGACATACTATTGATAAAAATATAATAAAATAAAAATAATAAAATTATTTTAATAAAGTTAATAAATATTAAGTATGAAATAACATGAAAAAAATAACTATTAACTAATTAATATATTAGGATTTCAGGAGTTAGCACCCAAAAAATTCAATAAATTAACTTAGCCAAAAAAAAAAAAAAACTTGTTCTGTAATTTCGTAATTGCAAACAGTTTTTTTGAAAAATTTACTCGTTTGATTTTTTTTATTTTTTCCTCTTAACCACCTTCACTAAACTCAATTAATCTAGTTTGAATTAAATCAACTTATTATAAGAATAAAACTCTTTTAATACTTTTTTTTTTTTTTTTAAGAGTCGAAATGAAAAATTTCATTAAATGAAAACAAGTGTATCAAATTACTTTAATCAACTAAACATTTGTGCTTGAGTCAGATCTCTAGACATTTTAATATCACTTGAATACAAATCCCAGATAGTCATTATTAACATTTTAGATTTATATTATGTTATTTTGACAACACAGAAATTTTTTTGGGAATAAAAACGATGTGAAAATTTCAATGAAGAGGAGAAGATATGCATGAGGGCGAGATGACCGCTGGCTAGTTTTCAGGGAGAAGTTACCGAACAACTTCAAGTTCGGAGACTTGAATACCATCTTGAATCACGCCTGCCATGTTAAACCAAAAACAAAAGAAAAAGAATCCCTCCCTGGACCCATGACTGTGATCAATTGATCAGAAGTCATAACCATGGGGCAAGTCAATATTTCTTTCCGACAACAGACCCTTAAACTGTAATTTACAGTGATCTTTGTTTAATATTTAAATAACAATCACATGTAGCAATTATACCTTATAAAATATATATTTACCTACCTGAAAGTTAAAGTTATGTCATTAAAGTCGGTGGTTTGGGGAGAAAAGTTACTATTGAAATAGGGGACTATATATTGCCAAAAGTTAATATTGAAATAGGGGACTATATATTGCCACACCCCTTTTTATTGATATTTTTAAAATATTTTTTATTAAAAATTAGATTAAATATTTATATTTTTTCTAATGCAGTATTTTTAGTATTTACCTTTTTCTTTTGGCTATCTCTCTTCCCTAATTAAATGTTTTGTTACTTTTAAAATTATTACTTACCATGGTTCTATTGTTACTTTAGGTTGATTATATTTTCAGGAAAAATTAGAAAACAAAAAACAAAGAAAGCACAATTTTTTTTTTTTAGAATTATAAATGAAAATATGTTTAGTTTTAGCTGTAAAACAAACATTTTCTCTAGGGTTTATGTTATTATTTATGAACAAATGCTCTTATTCTGTATTATTTAGTAACTTGTGTTTTTGATTATTTTATTTGATATTTTAATTTATATTGATGATAGTCATGATACCTTTGATTGTATTCATGATTGATTAGGAATGGTGAACTTGTATGCTATTTTATACTAATATTTTGGAAATTGGCTTCATAGAGATAAACATTTACATGAGATTATCTATTATATTTTTTAATTAAATACGCCTAGCTTTTCATCGTAATTCTTTTACTATACATTTTTCTTTTTAGGTGTTGTAATAGCAAATATCACTTGAGGACTTCTATTGAATTATCTTTGTTGCAGAGTTACAAGATGATACATTTTAAATATATTATTCCCACATAAATATGGTATGAAGAATGTTATATTTTTGTTTGATCAAACTTCTTATTTATATTTTATTTGACTATATTTTTTATATGACTTAATTATTAGATTTAATTAATTACTTTGTGCTGGCTTAATAGTTTAATTATAGTCTATTTTTATATTTAATATTAATTAGTATGATTATTTAATATAATTTTGGAATATGAGAGTGGCAATAGATAAAAATTTAAAATAATTTTTAATCTCAAAAATTGAAAAACAAAAAAAAAACCTGATTTAACAGATTAGTTTTATTTTAAAATTATTAAATTAAAAATAGTTAATTTTTGTATTTAATATCAATTAGTATAATTATTAAATATAATTTAGAATATAAAAATAACAATAGACAAATTGCTAACCCAACTTTTAATTAAGGGTATTTTAGAAATTTTAGAATAAAAACAATTAAAAGGATCTAGGAAGATTCAATCCAAAACACGTTTATGTATACAAAAGGGAAACATGCCTGAATAAACGCTTACAATAATGGTAGTAATACTTCGAAAGACAACTTACAACAAATATTTATTGATAGTAATTCAACGTAAATTTTTTTATCACTTTATTCATTATTAAATCTTTGACACTATTTATATATATGGCGTCACTGTTTTAAGTTCAAGTAATACACATCGTTCCATGAAAACGAAAAAGCGTTTATACCCAAAAACACATAAAAAGACAAGAGTTTTTTTCTTCCAATATATGGGAGCAGATCACGGCCACGGCCCACAGGGAACGCACTAGCTTTTGTCATCCATTTTGCATACCCACCTCTAAGTATTGTCACCCAGTCATTGACCATAATTGGTACGGAGTGAGTGGCCACTTCACAAATCACAAGTTCACATCCTGTCCTTTTTGAGTGCTACTCAGGCGAGGAAGCGATATTAATATCGTGTAACAATATATAATATGTGATCGGCATTATCTTATATATATATATATATATGAAAGGAAATTAAGATAAAATCTCAACTGTTAAATATAAAATGCATATTTTGCGGCCCATGAACCCTTCCTCAGATGCTGCCCTGATAAAATGCTTATTAGTCGTGACAGTAATTTTTTCTATTTCTAAGTAAGTGTTGGGAACATCTTGGTTATAATTATTTAGGCCTGAGCCACGCAGCATGACCCTGAATATTATAATTAATATCATAGGACTAAAGTTCTTTATTTATTTATTTCTTTTTTCTATATAGGAGACTCTTTTTCACATCATAGTATAGTGGAGGCTGCTTCTTGGAGAATATATGACACGAAACAGACAAATGCATCTCTATTAAATGCATGATTACTAGTACCAGCTAGCTGGGTACATTCATCGTTTCCTTTGAAAATTATTGTCCAATACTAGTGGCGGTCCTGCCATTAAGGCAATGCAATTCGTGCAGCATACCCAAATTCCCTACCAACCGAATATACGAAAAAAATGTGATTCGTTTTAGTGGACTAAAAATTGCAAACTAGATATATGATTTGAGATTGAAAAAGGTTTCCACATGGAATGAGACTCGATATTTCTTTTCTACTTGAAATAGTTTATTTTCGTCAATTGAATCAAGTCAATCAAAATCGCAAAAGAGTAATTAATTACATGGTTAATTTTAATATGTTGTTGGTGAAATTTTTTTATTATGAACTAATTATATATTATTATGTACGTAACTTTTAAGATTATTATTATTATTATAAGAATTAAACATTTTTAAATAACAGATTAAAGTATAATTAAATAACAATATAAAAATTATATATAGTTAATGTATATGTATTGTCTTTGGCTTTACTAGATTTATATTAAAATGCTGAATACGCTGGATGAGAGGGATGGAATGAATTTTTTATAAAGACAGGGATAGAATAATGAAATATTTTTTTTTTAGTAGTTTGATTCTTGCTTAAAAAGCTAGAAAAATATATACATTTATAACATTAATTATACTTTTAGTAATGAGTTGTTATATAAAATGAATTTATACAAGTTTTTTTTTAAAAAAATAACTTACTTTCTTCAATAATAATTTCATAATCATACTTTTTATTTCTATAATCATTTCATCTAAAGTTAACTGTATACATAGAGGTGTATTATACAATATTTTTTAAAGATATTCACTATATTATATAATATTTATAATTATTTAATGATTCAAATAGAAAAATATTTTTATTATTATATATGAGATTGAAAGTTTTACATAAAATATAATCAAATTAAAAAAAGTATGAGGTTAAGCTAAAAAATTAATTTTTTTAGGTAAATATTATGGGGATGAGGTTCTTTTTAATCTCTACAAAAGAATTTGTAAATGGATATTATCGCTATTTTTATTTTGGTTTTCAAAATTTATCATTAAAATACTAAAGAAAGTGGCTAAGTTGGGAAAACATATAGAATTTTTTTTCTTTTTAATTATTATATTTCTAATTAAATATTGAAAAAATATATCATAAATTAAATTTTATTTTTTATGATTAATATATATATTTTTTCAATTTGATTTTAATAAAATGTTATTAGAAAGTCAAAAAAAATGAAGGCGAGGGAAAATAGAATAAATTTTTTAATAGCTCGAATGGAGAGTGAAATTAAATAAATATTTTTCTTCACAAGTTTGATCATCATTTAACAATTGAATAAAAAAATTATAAAATAGATTACACTTTTAATAATAAGTTGGTATATAAAATAAATTTATACAATTTTTCTTTAGTTTTTATGATTAATTTTATGTAGGATTTTGAAATAAAGGTTTGTATAGTTGTTTTTCAATATCAATGTAAGTAATTTTTTTTTTTATCATGGTTACATGATAATTCAAGTTTCACTTTATACATATTTATCTTCTAAAATATTATACACATCAATTTGTTACTTATGATTATTTTATTTGTTATTGATTTTTTTTAATAATTAAACTCTTATTGAGATTAATTTATATGTACTAATAATGTAAAAGAATTTTACATTGTTAACCAATAAGAATGTAAAAATATATTAAATTATAGTGGGTCTCTCATTATAGTAGATAATTAATTAGTATAATTTGGTACTTGTCTATATTTCTATTAATTGATAGCGTAAAGTTCTTTTATACTATTAATGCACATAAATTAAATTTTAATTAAAATATAATATACAAAATTTTTTGATTCCCGTGCGTTGCACAAGTTGAAAATACTAGTACGAGAAAAATGTAATTCTTTTTAGTGGACTAAAATTTGTAAACTAGATATGGGATTTTAGATTGAAAAAGGTTTCCACATGGGATGAGACTCAATATTTCTTTTCCACTTGAAATAGTTTATTTTCATCAATTGAATCAAGTCAATTAAGATCGCAAAAGAGTAATTAATTATACGGTTTAATTTTAATATGTTGTTGGTGAGTTTTTTTTATTATTAACTAATTATATCTTTTTATGTACGTAACTTTTAAGATTATTACTATAAGAATTAAACACTCTTAAATAACATATTAAAGTATAATTAAATGTCAATATAAAAATTATACATAGTTAATGTATATCAAAATTAAATTTATTATTTTTTTATAATTTTAATTTATTATATATTTATTTAGTATTAAGTAAGAATCTAATTTTTATGTAGTTAATGTAAAGCTGTGTACATCATTATTTAATCATATTTTGTGAAATTTAAAAAAAAAATCATATTTTGTTAGATTATTAAAAGTATTTGATTACTATGCCAACTGCATGAGAAATTAAATTGGCTTAAATATGTTTTTAATCTCTTGAAATTTGGATTTAGTCCCTAAAAAATTTTTAACTTGGTTTTGGTCTCTTATTTTTTAAATGTTACCAATATTAGTCTCTGCCATCAACTGAGTACTGTTAAGTGCCAAAGTGGTAATGTGAGATTTTGACATGTGTTAACACTGATTAGATCTTACATTGCCACATCAGCACTTAACAATACTCAATTGACAACATGAATTAATATTGGTAATGTCTGAAAAATAAGAAACCAAAACCAAGTGAAAAACTTTTGAGGGACTAAATCTAGAAAATCAAATATTTAGAAGGACTAAAATTATATTTAAGCCAATCAAATTCTTTTAAAGATATAAAAATATATTATTTAAAAGCAACTAGAAGTGATCTAATGGTGAAGGACTTGTGTAGTATGTATAAAGTTATGGGTTCGAATCCCATTTCCATTGATGTGTGTGTGTGTATAAGCAAAATTAATAGATTATATTAATAGATTTTTGTAACACTTATCTTTTGCTTATATTAATAGATTAATTTTAATCTCTGGACAGAATGATCATCCAAAATGCTACTTGTTTAAAAAAAAAAAATTAAATTCATTGTAAATAAAAACATTAGTTAAGATTTTGTGATAAAATAAGATAAACAAAGAGTATTATTATTATTATTATTTAAAAAAAGAATACCACTTTAACAAAGCTATTTCTGTTAGCGGTGGCTTTCCCTTTGTTTATAGCTGCAATTAATATTTTAAAATAAATTAAATTGAATAGGGTGAAAGTAAACTAATCATATTTTTACTTTAATTTTTAACTTAATGATAATTTAATTACAAATTTAATCAATTAAAATAATGAAATTATAAATCTAATATCTCACTAATATAATCTTGAATTGAATCTTTAGAACATATTATAGATTTCTTTAATTTGTGTTCATGTTGGCTGTTCCCCACTAACGTAATGGAGTCCTTTCATTGCGGGAAGAAAAGTGTAAGATGGAAAATAAATATAATTTTTCATTTTGTTATATGTCGGCCGCATAGTATTTTATATTTATTGTTAGTTAATTATACAATATAGTATATGTATGATTTTTTTTAAAGAGTATCTCTTCATTTAATAGGTGAGAAACTAATTTTTTGAAATACGATTAGATATTTAAGTGGAATCCTCTCTCAACAATATTTTTTTCCATATATATGAATGTCAAAATCGAATTTAGAATTACATACTTAAATTTCTTCTATTCGGACCAATATCTTGTTAATGTATGATTTTTGAAATAGATATTATAAAAGCCAGTTACTTTAATTAATATGGTGAAACATAATTACATATATGCATAAAAGAATTCTATACATGATATTTTTACAGTTTATTATTAGAAAAATGGATATTTTTACAGTTTGTGCTTATTGAAACTACCTATAAGATCAATTCACATTCTATTCGATTGTTGATCTACCAGAGCTATGTAATCTTCCTTTTGGAAAAATCTCCTTACGACTTAAATTCCATTCCTCTTCCGATGAAATGAAAGTTGTTTTATCAATTCAATTAACCTCTTAGTGTGAAAATGAATTATATAAAAGAAAGTACTAATGTCACTTATATGACGCATTCATTCAATCATGATGGATGGGACGAAAAAAAAAAACTAGCCAAGTAATGAATGAAAGAAAGAAAGACCAGAAAAATATCCCATAGTCAGTAAATTAAGAGTTAACAGCTACTTTAAAATTTAGAAGAAAGAACTTTAGTTGCCTATAGAAATTCTATTCAAATTGAGTATAATTATACATATAATTTTGACTAAACAAGTTCAAAATTCACAAATGTTCCTGCCTAGCAATGGTTACCTCTTCCTCCCTTTTTTTTTATAAATACCATTTTAAATTTTTTTTCCCATACTATATATTATTCTAAAATTTTAATAGAAAATTAATTATTTTATATTAAATTAATTTTATTTTTATTATATTATTATTTATTTAAATCCTAAAAATTATAATATTTATTTGTGCAATTTTTTCCTAGCTTTTATCATTTAATTCATTAGCTTCTTATAACTATTTTCAATAAGTCAAAAAGTGATTTTGTTTTAAGATTAATTTTAAAAAACATTTTTATTGCATTAATTGTTAACTCTACAAAATAATGAATAGAATACATAGCAATACGGATTTTTAACCTTTTTAAAATAAAACAAATATTATTTTATTTGCCTTTTCAAGATTATTTTAAAAAAAAATATTTTTTTTAGAGTATAGAAAAATTGATTCAAGCTAGATCGATTTTATTATTGGACAAATTTGAGACAGAATAGCAAGAAAAATATGATAATCAATTCAAGTTAGATCGAATTCATCACTATTCTGGTGAATAGTGTTGGATCGAATTGTTGTTTGTTATTAGAGATGGGTGCGAAGATCTATTACCGTCGCTACTCATGCAACAACCTATGTTGGTTTTCCTCTATGTGTTGCAAACTTGAAATTTTTGACCTATGAACCAAGTCTTAGGTTTGCTTCAGAAGAAAAAAAAAACCCATGAAGATCAAAGATTGCTAATGTGTAGGTGGGTTGAACACGAAAAAAAAGTAAAAAAAAGTGTGGGTGGGATGTCACAAAAATAGTTGAACAATCGAGTTGAACAAGCAGGATATATAAGCTTTCCATTACTAGAGGTTACGATCTGGTTGAAGAAGCAGAATATATAAGAGGGAAGAGAAAGTTTAAGGTGAAGGTGAAACTACTTGTAGAGAAAATTTGCCACCATTTGGGGGAGATGATGAAGTTGGGTTCGAAAGAGAGTAACATTTTTTATAATAGATCATATCTATTTAGTGTATCAATACATCATAATATTTTGTCCTTTGGATAATAATGGTATGTGGCGCACCATACTTGATATGATGCACCACAGCACACCCTATTCATAAAGTGTTAAGAACATGTTGGACATGAAAACATTATTAAAGCTTGGTTAACATTTTGCAAAGTTGTCCTTCAACTGGCTTGGAACCATACAATTCTAATAACCTAATGTTCGCACATGTTAATACTTTTGTACAGCTTCACTGTGATTAATTCGATCCAACACTATTATATGAATAATATTGAGTTCAATCTAAGTTAAATCAAATTCAATACTGTTCATATGAATAGTATTGAATTTGATCCAACTTGTATCGATTTTCATACTTTTCTTATTCCCTGATCTCCAAATTCACCTTGTAATGAAATCGATCCAACTTGAATCGATTTCTTTATAATACAAAAAAAAGGACATTTTAAAAAATAATTTTGAAAAAGCACATATAGATAAATTATTTTTTATTTTTCAAAGGTAAAAAGGCCTCGCAATACTGCAATAGTTTATGTTCGGTGAATGATATCTTAAATCTTAGCTCTCTCTCTCTCTCTCTCTCTCTCTCTCTCTATATATATATATATATATATATATATATATATATATAATTTTCTTAAAGACAGATCTATGGTCCAAATTAATTATTGGATACATATATAGTATGTTAGTGTGTAAAAGTTGAAAATAACATTCATACCCTAGAATATTTGTATATTTATTATTGAAAGATCCCTTCCTACGGAATTAGGATAAAACCAACATTCAGAGATAAAACTATCCTTTAACTTTTTTTTTATATGAAAATTTACTCAATCACCCATGAGGTGAGAGCACAATACAGATAACATAGTCTGAAATATATGGCAAAAAATAAAGTAAAGCATGATAAAAGTCTTGTTGAATACCATTCTCATGAAATAAAAGACATAAGTTGCACCCAAGCAACATCAACATTTTGCAACACTATAGAGAATTTTCGCAAAACAAACTATCTGCGAAGGTGCCTGGTCTTTGGTGGACATTGCCAGCACCTCACTTCAGATAAGTTGTGGGCAAAGAAGTTAGGGAAAAGGGAAGATTTTTGCACCACACCTTTATCTCATATCCCAACAAAAATTTAATATTAGTGAAACCCATAATTGTTTAGCAAATCCCTCGAAAGGAGCCCCTACCCAAACTTTGAAAAAATCCGCAGGCTTAGAAGGGTAACAAAATTGAACACCCTACCATTGCAAACAATTATACCAAAATCTCCAAGCAACAGGGCATGAAAAAAAACAAATGGCTAATAGACTCCTGCTCACTAAGGCAAAGAACACAATTTCTTTAGCACATGATCTTTGCTTGGTTGAATATTGGGAGCAACAGAGCTGCACTCCTCAACACCTGCAAGGAAAATAATTTGATAGAAAAAATATCGGAGGTGTCAAACCTCCAGAGAATCTCATCATCAAGTCCTTCTACAAAATTATATTGGTCTATAATTTATAAAACACATTTCCTGCACCCATGCTCTAAATTCTTCCATGCTATCTTGAGACCCAAGACCCCTTTTCCTTTCCTCTGGATAGAGAACTTCATTGAAATCCCCTATAGCAAGAATTGGGTCCGTCACTTCCTTTTTCAATAGTTTATGCTCATCCCAAAGGCCTCTCTTCTCTCCTCTATCATTTAGGGCATAGATCACCAAAAAACTACAGTTGAATAAGCAATTAATTAGAGATCCTTCCACATTAATCTGGTGTCTACTCATCCTAAACAGACGAAGCATTGTACATATCTATCTGCCAAATGCAAATAAACCCCCTACTTCTTTCTTTCGCTTTGACCTCAACCCAATCAAAGTTCTATTTTCCCTACCACTTGGCTAACTTATTTTCATTCACTAGTGAATGTTTAGTTTCCACTAAGCCAAGAAAAATAGTTTAACTTCACCCACCAATTTATTAATAGCAACATTTTTTCCAGATCCACCAACACCACACACATTCCAACACACGACATTCATCATTACAAACTAAACTATCCTTTAACTTATTTAAAAAATTATGATGGACCAATTATAAAAGAAATGATCGAAGAGTAAATAAATATGAAATTGATATAAAATAATTAGTCATTTGTGAAGATTTTAAATCATGGGTTCGGAATATGTGTCTCATGGATTTTGGGCAAAGGCATGGTGTTAGAAAACTCCTTTTTTTTTTCTCTAGATTTCATTGTCCATATTTGCTGGAGACCAAGAAATGGCGTTGTCCTATATAGACAAGAATCAAGTTCTTAGCTTGTGATTGGTTGTCTTCATTGGTGGTAAGTGCTGACAGTGCTTCTTTTGGAGGCGAAGGATATAGTGCACCATACTTTTGAAAGTGCACCACACATCCCATAATTTAAAGACTAAGATATGAAAGGGCATCAATGTAATCAATTATATGTAAATACTATAAAAAAAATTTCTCTCTCCTTTTCCTCACCCCTTCGGTTACTCCTCATCATTCTGCGTTGATGCCAACACCACAAAACATTGTCACCATCGCCAATTCGTCTACATCACAGCTCATCATCCATCCAACCGCCATAAGCCTACCCACTGTGCATAGCACCACCACAACATTGTTGTTTTCAGCAATAGTGAATTCATATCGCTTGCCCAAAAATAAATCTCTTTTTAAGTTTGGCTGATTTTGGATTTAATAGTGTTGGATTTCTCTGATCTTAAGATAGAATAACATCTGGGTGTTGCATCATTCTCACCCACCTACTTCCAACCAAAGGGGGAAAAAAAATAAAAGCACTATATAACACACAACTACCACATAAAAACACCATAAATCGAACATATAAAAAATGAAGCTTATATGATGTGCTTAGGTTGCAAAGAACTAAATACAATCACCGAAAAAGATGACAGAAAGTTCACAAATTTAAAAAATTAATAAAAACAACACAAAAGGTGAAATTTATAGCAACTGGTCCAATGCTGCTGATGCCATTACATGCAAAAAAACCAAACTACCCAAATTACTTCCAAACAAAAGAGAAGCAAAATAAATAAATAATAAATAAAATAGAGTTATTAATAGAAAAATGCACAAAAAATAGAAAAAAAAAATTTATCTTGCTCTAGGTGGAGTTGACGATCACGGAGCTTGCCTTGGGGAAGTGCGAGGACACCATCAGCAGGAATGGCTTCATTCGCAGCACCTCCGGTGGAGAGCAGAAGCATGTGAGCATTGCACAATAGATTCTGGTGGACCCACGCCTCTTGATCTTGGATGAGTCGACCTCCGAGCTAGACTCCACATGCGGTAGCACACCTAGATTGTTGGTGGCGGAGCTTCAGCAAAGAAGTTTGCATGTGCTGAAGTTTGAAGATGAACAGAAGCGAGGAGGAAAAAAGGGGGAAGAAAGAGGGGGTTTGAGAAAATCTTATGGTGTATCACAAATGTGAGAAGCATGAATATACCATCACATTTTATCCTTTAGATTACAAGATATGCGAGGATAGTGTCTGTGCAAGAAAAATCATAGTTGGTGGTTGATGGAAATCTATAGCTGTCATGAAGTGATATTATTTTCTTTTTTTCCATTTTATTTTTGTTTATGTTGAACTTTTGTTGTGCTCTCACCCTCTTGGCTGATTGAGTATTGAAACCTATCGAAAAATTAGTCATTTGTGAAAATTACAAAATAATATATAATACAAAAATTTCTAAAACAATATTTATTAGAAATTAAAAGAGCAGTTGTTAAACTAGAAATGAGAATATATAATTTTTAAATGTTATTAATGTAAAATTATTTTAATTATTATTAATTATATTAATATATCATTAAAAATATTTTATTCTTATAATAATTAATTTAAATTATAAAAATAGTATATACAATTCACGTCAAAAAAATAGTATATATAATTAATTGATAATATAAAATATTCCATACGAGAGGGAGAGACAATTAGATTATGACCATTTTGATTCTGAACATTTTTCAAATGGTCACAACCGGGGAAACGAATGTGAATCCATTGTTGCATATATACATACAGGAGCATTCTAACATGGTCATTGGTAAGTTAAAGATCATCATAATTCTTATAATTTAATGTATGAAATTTAATGATATATTGATAACATCAATTATTAATTACCTATAATATATTGTAATAATTCTAAAATTTATTTATATGATTTTAAAATTTTAAAAAGAATTTATTTATATAATTCTGAAATTAAACAAAATTTTTAAATATATTGTATAATCATATAGATAACTTTTGATTATTTTTTAAATATATTAAATCATAATTTTAAAATTTAATTAAAATTAAATAATTACTATAATATACCACAAATGATTAGTGTATTGATATATTATTGAATCTCACCGATTAAATTACAACAACTATGATAATCTTTAACTCACCAGCGACCATATTTTAGAAGGCATTTATACTGCTTCATGTGAACGTGAATCCACTGTCGCAAAAGGTTTGTCATACGGTAGCTTCTCATTTGAAATCCAAGGCCATTGTGGCTGGTGCGCGGAAATGAAATGCATGACCTTTTTCCGGACACGTCGGAACCCACCGTACAACAAGGGAATTTGTGGATTTGCCAACGAGAATAGAAAAATTGAGTAAAGTTATACTTCTAGAAGTAATCAACAAAGAGGAGAAAATGGGAAAGCGCGCAGCAAGTGCCAAGTAGCCATAATAATCTATATAGGTATCGGAAAGTTAGAACTTAATATAAACTGCTGAAAAATTGGCAGTGCCTTCTTTATTCTAGTGCTATTTTGTTATCAGTTTCGTTATTTTAGAAAGAAATTTAGAGATTAAAATCGATACAAGGTGATTATAATTTCAATAAGTATAAATTTTTGTTAATCAGTATCAAATTGATATATTATATACTTTTATAATTAAAATTTACACTAATTCAAATATGATCACCACCCATTAATTTGGGTGTCTACAAGTTACGTAAAGAAAATATTTCTCCTTTTTTATCTTAAAGTTTTAAAGTGAATCGGATGCGATTCTTAAAGTGATAATCAAATTATTAAGGCAAGCACAATATAAATATTTAATTGTTCTTTCGTGCTAAGGGATGGAAAATGCGTATGTCACCCAATTCATTTTCTTTTGGAGTTAGTTCACATTATATCTTAGTGGAGAACGGGATCACTTTCTTATTTTAGAATTCTGATGCACTCATTTTCCATATGTTCGGTTTAATGCAACTCAAAACGTATAATTAAATAGAAATAGTAAAATTTTAATTTAAGTAATTTAAAATCCTTTAGTGCATTCAATATATATAAATTAAGACTGACATACTTTTTATTCTTTTTAAATAAGGTCTCATATTTGAATCAAGTAAATGAAAAAAATTTAATGTCAGAAAAAGTTTACTTTAATAATAGATTGATTTGACTCAAGTTAGATTAATTAGAGTCAATAAATGTAACTATGAATATGAGTGATTTAAATTAAAAAAACAAAATCAACCACTCAAATTTTTTTATGGAGTTGGATGAAGGTTAACATCTTTCACTCTTAGTTAAAAAAAAAAAAAAAGTCCTTTTTTTTTTCTAATCAACTTAAAAATAATGTCTAATTTAGTAATTAACAACTTTATTAATTAAAGAAATAAATATCTATATCTCTTAATTACTAATAATATGTTATTTTTCTTCCTTAGTTTCTACTAACCCATACATAACTTTTCTAAAATAATTATTACTTAGGTAAATTTATTAACCAAATAATTTTATTTAATCAATTTCAGCAATAAGAATACAGTAATTTTATTTCATTAAAATTTTAAAATATTAATAAAACATTTTATTTACATTAACTACGTACATGACAACTTGCGGATTATTGATAAAATATTTATGTTCAAAGATTAAAATTTGAGTTTAATTGATATGTACTAATAATGTAAAATAGTTTTACACTGTCAACCAATAGAAATAGGGAAAAGTGAAAAATTATTATAGGTCCTTCATTATAATGAGTGGTTATTTGTATGAATTGGCACTTTTTATTATTTCTATTGGTTGACAGTATAAAATTATTAAATTTATAAAATTTATGATGTTAATATGATAGTTTTACCGAAAGAGAGGAACAACTATTCCTTTTCTTTTTTTTTTTTTTTCCTAAACCATTAGTTTATCCGAAATTTTGCTAGAAGTTAACCAATCTAGCTTGAACCCGTTGTAATGAACTTAGTGTGCTCAATTGGCTCAAATGACCCATTTGTGAAAGTGGCAGGTGATAGACTACAACTAAGGAGTGCAGTGGTTGAGGCTTAAGGCTAATTGGCAAATAGTGCCACTTTCAAAATTACTGCACCAAGGTTGATCCGAATAGGCTGTCAAAATAGGTTAAACTTGTTGGATTAATCTATTTATCTGTAAAATATAAGTGGGCTAGATTTAAATTAATTCGTTTTCAGCCCCGATCCGTTTAATTTGTGCGTAAATGGGCAGATCTATTTATTCGCGTTTTTTTTTAAAGTAAATTTATATAAATTTAAAATATAAAAATATAATTTAATAATTAAATTTAAGATATTTTTCCTTTTTTTAATTAAAAAAAGATTTTTTAATTTTTTTAATTACAATGTTTTTTTATAATAAATGGGCTGGCCTATTTAAGATCGTGAACTAAATTTAAATAGGCCGAACTGGTAAAATTTGGCTTGCGAGTTAAACTGGCTGGTAAGTTATTCAACCCTTTCCCTCCCCTCTCCCCCAAATGTGCCCTCTACCCATGACGAGGGAAGAAAAGAAAATGGGAGAGATAGAGAGGGGCGCACAATAGGAAAGGCATGTTGAATGTGGTATGCAAATTCTTTCTTCTTCCCTCCGTCAATTCCTCTCTAACTCTCACCCAAATTCCTTTTATTCTGCTTTAAATCTTCCTTCCCAAGTTACCTCATACCAGTAACTAAAATTGAGTAATGAAGGGATGTTCAGGATGAAGGGACTGAAGAACTTTGCTTCCTGCAGACACGATTCTATTTACTTTGTTCTTTCCGCTAAAGTTACATACGAAAACCTGATACAAATTATTGCTACTGTTTCATTGCCACATTTGGTATTTTGAGTTGTTGAATTTGATAAGGTTTAGCCATTACATTTGGTGCTTTCATTGAACACCATGACAGAAGCACAAGAAATAAATAACCGTAAAAGAAATAGCTACAGAGATCAAACATATTAGAGCTAAGATCTCCCAAGTCATTGAACTTATGAATCACAGAGATCTAGCATATTGAATCAAAGTTGAACGAATTGAATAAGGAGGCTTCCCATGGTGGTTCACTCTCGCAGAACTCAAGTATGGAGGTTGTTTTCGATGCTGTTCCCGGTGCTATGGAGGATGTCGTTTCCTCACAATCACAAGCAGAAGAGGTCTTCAGGACAATGGAATCTCAAACAGCTCAGGAGGAGCAATTAACCGCTAATTAAATCCATCACGCCGAACCTTGTTAACCGGGAAAACCAAGTTGGCTGCTGGAGCTATTCCCAGTTAACCGCAACTTCTGTTAAATTATAAATTTGCTAGAATCTGTTTTTATTATTATTTTTTAAATGGTTGAATTCTGTCATTTTTCCTTGTTCCTTATTTTGTAGAAGCCAAAGAAGAGTTTTTCTCCTCATGCAATCAACCTTATCGCTACAAGAGTAATACGACATTTTCATTTTATCATATGTTAAAATAACAGCATATTAAAACGGAAAAAAAAAATCATATACATTTTTCAAAAGGGAAATTAGTATCAAATATTAATGGAGGACGTTTACTTGTAAAATATGACTCATTCATTATTTGAGTGATTAATCTTCAAATTTAAATAAAATAACTAATATTTACGTGTGCAATAAAAAGTATTTTTTTTTTTTTAAGATATCCCCGAGCATATAGGGATTTAAGTAAATGCAAGGCTGTTACTTTAAAATGGAGGACGTACAAAAAAAATTTTCAAAAAAGAAAAAGAAAAACTCAACAAGTATTATAGAGGATTGCCCCTTTTTCACTGGCACAATCTTTTTTCCCATCTTTCACTTAGACGAGTTCTTGTAAATGTCAAGAATATGTGACGCTTGTCGAGTGTGCAGTAGTGCACACGTGTGAAAGTAATCTTATTGGAATGATCAATGTAGAATTCATATGCTGAGTTGACAAGTACCGTCATCAGAAAGGCTTAATTGATAATCTGGCATTAAAAATCAATTAAAAGAATATGTTAGCAAAACATGAAATTTAAGATACACCGCGGTGCAAAATTACAAAATATTAATATGCTTCAGAAGCTGCACAACAAGCGCTGGTTATATCGTTCATGACGAAGATCAAAATATGATTGGCATCGACGAGTAGAAATGGACATCAACACAGTTTCCTCCAGATCATTGGCTACATTTCCCTGGATCAACGTAATTACGTACTCTAATAATGTGGCATCACAAGGCAACGTAAGGGGCACATTGCTACACAAACCAAACTCTTCTTCTGCCAACTTGAAGAGCTCTATGAAGATATTGTTGTTCAAATACACCAAGGGAAGCACAAAGCGCCTCTCATCCGTGCTGTACACAACAAAATGACCCTTCTTAGTCCATGCGCTGCACCCTTCTGATTTCAAGGCATTTTCTTGAGTCCTTCGCCATAGGATCGTCTTTCTTTGTTTTGTGGCTTGTTTGTGCCACTTCCTAGCAATTTCGATGATTTTCTTGGTACTAATCATTTTTCTTGTAAATTACCTTTGATGATGAACTATATAGTATAGTAGGAGGTTGATGGTGAGAGTAAAGAAATTGAGAAGAATTAGAGACTAAGTTCTGGTAGGAGATGCTAAGAAGTTTGTTCCTTATATAGTCAAATGCTCACATAGGCACACAGACAATATCTTCAATGCTGCTGAAATTGTGCCCGCTTTTATGTGGAAGCAAGAACCATGTGATATATACATATAGAGTAGAATTTACATGGGTGGACCGTGGATGTTTTTGAGGGAATGGCCATATCGAGTTTGTCCCTAATCAACTTGGCATATAAGGGTCCTCTACGTGATGCATCTGTGATCGATTGCCCACTTGTTACATGGCTTAATTAATAGGTCCAAGATATATAGGACTAGGAGATGATCATGAACCATAAGAAAAGCAAACATTGAATGAGGGAGAAGTGTGTATAAAATGGTCAAGATCAAGCATGTGCGCATGCCTTTAATTGTGGAATTTGTAAGCATTCACCGATTTTTGGACGTGCTACGGTGATGGCCCAATTAATAAGGTATAGGGAAAACGCGGCATGTTGGGGCCTAACTGTTTGTGAGGTGCCTGACACAAGAATTTGGAGGCTAAAGCATAAACCGTGGAGTACTTCTCACTGCAACAAAATAGCTCAAGAGGCTTACCTTCCCCGAAGTCATGGTACAAATAGAGTTAGATTTGTAACCACTTGTCCCAATGTGTGGAGAGGCTTGGCACCATAATACCACTTGGCTGGCCAAAGCCAAGTCCTTACTGGCCCTAGCTGAATGAAGGAGGAAATTTTTTTCTTTATAAAATTTTTTAACCACTTATTTAAATTTTTATTATTATTTTCTGCCCACACTTTTATTTATTTTGTGGTTGAAAATACATGTGGAAGATGAAAAGAAAAAGCTCTTCGTAAGAATTTTTCCACAAGGTATATATGGTACAACAATAAACAAAGCATGACTAGTCAAAGAAAGATACCACGTGGATTGATAATAATTCCTTTTCCAATTAGTTGCTTTGGAGATAGACGACAAGAGATTTGAAAATTTTAAAGCGAACGTAACAAGATAAAGCACTTGTAACTGATAATAATTTCCCTTTTTTTTCTTCATAAGGTTCAATTTAAATTTCTTTTTTATTAAAAATAATAAATTTTGATTATTAATTAAAATTATTATTACAGATATATTGATTGTTGAAGACCGAAGAAATACTACATTTAAAACGGATGGTGTTATAATCATTTCATTACAGTTTTGTGAGTAGTAATTAAGTGGCTAAGACTTTAATCTTTGTTTTCTTCATTCTTTTAAATAAAAATTAAATTTCAACGTAAAAGAGAGTATGTTAAAAAATTTAAAATATTAAGATAATAATGAGAAGACATTGTGTGTGCGCGCGCACCAAAATTTCACTTGATTTTCCTGATCAACAAATATGACAATGTTTTAATTATCTTCAGAAATAATTATTGAATATTGTGCAGCAGTATAAAATGCATAACCGCTCTATATTAAAGTTCACACTTAGTTTTTTATATAGTTGTTTCGTCATTGCACATGATTTAGGACGGGATTTTATTTCAAGTTCAATTTCGTTGTTTTTTGGGAATACCTTGTTCGGATGAGGGGAAAATAATTTCATAACAATTAGGCACACGATACTCTAAATTAATATGTTAATATGATGACAGATATCATGTCCTTGGATTTGTTGCTAGTATAAAGTCGAAAATAGGGTCTTGATATTAATTTAGTTTGTGTGCATAAATTACTTTTATATAGAAAAGAATAACTCTTATATACAAGATTTTAATTCTCTATTCCGTTGTCTTTATTCTCCTTTTTAAAGTAAATACACAATAAAGTTATTAATATTTTTAATGAATTGTCACCATTTAGTTGAAAAACAGGAAAAAGACAACGAAAAGGGATAGAAAATTTCTATCCCTCTCTAGGAGTATTTATGAAAAAGGGTTAAAAGCCCCTATGCTTGTGGTTACAGAAAGTCAGAAATGCTGTTTGACGCAATTGATAGACAAAGAAGAATTCCAAAGTAGAGTTAGAGCCTGTTTATAACATATTTTTTCCACCGCAATAAATGGAAATACCAGTTTGGACGCATGGTTATCAAAAAAAAAAGAAGCCTCATGACTTCTTTTTTCTGCTGTTAGCGTTGAACAAAATCTTTAAGAGGGAAAAAAAAAAAAAAAAAACTCACGACTTTTTCTACTTCTGTTAGCGTTAAACGAATTCTTAAACGAACATATTTTTAGCGGCGTTGTGTGTTTACGTTGTATGACTAGTACTTGTCTATCCATGCTAAGCACAGCTTTTATATTATGCAGTTATTTTTACTTCGATTATTTTTTTTAATTCTTGCATACATAAATATAAATAAATTGATTTAACAATTTTAATAAAAAAAGTTGAAGATGCATGTCTTTTTCTTTTTCTTTTTTTAAATAATTGTTATATAATAGGCAGGATTCAGTATAGATGAGAGAAAATGTTAACAAAAATCTGCGGGAGAAATTTTTTCATTCTCAGATTTAATTACGAAACTGGTTCTGGAGCACAACAACAAGCTCCAGAGGACTCTGTAATATATATTTGTATACATATATACAGGTATCAAAATCTCTTCAAAAGCCATAGATAATTGTTTGTTCGTGGCTTTGCCTAAGACCATGAGACAAAGACGATGCCACGTTGTGACACGCAGCCATGGAAGTGATCAAAGCCTTCTCCACATCTTCAGGGACGCGTTCTTGAACCAACGATATCACATACTCCAAGAAGACGCTATCACAAGGTAACCTAATAGGCCCATTGGCCGGTAACCCAAACTCTTCCTCGGACCACTTGAGAAGCTCCCTGAACACGTTGGTGCTAAGATACTTTAGAGGAACCACGAATCTCTTATGATCTACACTGTAAACAACGAATTGGCCCTTGTTTACCGCTGAAGATTGCACGTCATCTTCGTGTCTTGAGTATGAAATTCTCTTATTGCGTTTTCCAGCTGCCATTTTCTGCCACTTCCTTGCCATTTCTATAAGCCTCTTTGCGCTTATCATGGTTGAAATTTGAAAAATTTCTGAGGATTCCAATGAAGTGAACAATGGATAAGATAAGGATAAGGGGTTGTACTGGTGAATGTGATCATTGGTTTTGGTGCATGTATATAGGCACGATATTTAGACAGCACCATATGATGTTGTTTAGAGCGTGCTATGGGGATATGGTGCATGGCCATGTGAATTCATTCACAAACCACATATTAAGGGGGATGAGGTTGTGGGCAACGTATGTTTTGTCTACGACATGATAAAAGAGAGGTCTTATTTGTAGGCCATTTGTTCCCTGGGATTCATGTGCCATAAAAGCTGAAGATGTTTCATCGTTTTCTTTCCTAACAGGATAGGAACCATATGTTAACGTTTTGGGCCCATCCAGCTAAGCCCTTCAAGCAGGTATCTACTCGTGATGTAGCATATACCTAAATATAAATTGTATGATCATGTTAGGTTAAATCAGACCGTTGAGACAATTTCGTATCGGGATGTACGACTAAAACAAAGGAAAAGAAATTGAAAGAGTTGCCTAGAAGTATGCCAAAATTATTAAAATCGTACATAAATTAAATCCCCAATCTAGTAACACCATGTCGCTAATTAATTGATGTTCATAAGTACAATTTCCGCACATTGTGCAAAATAAAAGTACAATAATTTTAGATCTTCATGGTACAGCAAATATCCAAAAGGGAAATGTTACTTTTAAATAATATTTCCTTCGCATACCTTGATTACTTTTTATCATTGCCATATATATACTCTATTAATGCTCAATATTTCATATTTTTTCGTGTAAATTATGCGAGATTAAAGTTACTCTATCGAAATATATCAGTCATTACGTACTTAAAGGGTTAGCCTACCGATAACATGTAAAGAGTTTTTATATCATGTTTTAATTATTCAATTTAAATTTTAGATCAATATATGAGAATTTTAATTTTTCTAAATACGTCTAATCTTTTTGAAAAGTAAACCTCCAAAAGCTGTAGTGCTTTTTTTTTTTTTGAAAGATTGTATTTAACTGAAAGACAATGCAAGATAACCCAACCGCTGCGTGGGCTACAACATGGGTACAATGCATAAAAGGCTGTAGTGATTTGTCTTGCCACAAAAAATGCTTTGGAGAGTAGTCTTTCTTTGCTTGATACATTGAATGTAGCAAGCCTGTGAATGTTCAAAGGCATATGGACCTTTCAAAAAGGCTTAGCCTGTCCTATCATGCCAATGTTATCTTAACGCCGACCGAATCCGAATAACGAAAACCCATTTGAAGCCCTGGATGGCTAGTCAAATCCAACCTGGTTCAATATCCGAATGGAGCCGCAATTATTTAAGTCATGTTCGGGTCCTAAATATTGTTTAATTTTTTTATGGTTGACCAAAAAAAAAAGAGTTAAATTTGAGTCACACTTTAAGTTGATTAGAATTAGGGTGCGTTGGGCTGAGGTTTTTTTTTTTTGATAAAAAATAAATTTTTAATTACAAAAAAATCACTTTTTATAAAAATTATTTATTTCAACTTTTACTTAAAAATTAAAAATATATTTTTTAAGTTTTTTAATAGAAATTAAAATGAATAATTTTTATAAAAATAATTTTTTTAATAAAAAATTATTTTTTTATTAAAATAAACTGAACTAAACGCCCTTTTAATATGCTACTATGATTGCTTTTAACATTTATCATTATAATAGTATTAAATAATTAATCATTAGCTATAAAGTTTTTTATTTAAATTAATATTTTATATAATTTGTTCAAATCTCGAGTCTGAAATTAATTATTAGTTGTACAATAAGGCTGAAATCTAAGGACCCCAAAAATAAAAAAAAGGCTGAAACCAAAAACGATAGATTGGGTCTATCCAAATCTCGGGTGAGGGTCTTGCTTTAGACCCAGCCCATGAGGACCCCGTTGAAGGATGCGAGCTCTTCCTTCCCAAGGTATTAAAATGTGCTGCTGGCAGAAGAATATTTGATGAAAACTCCCCACCACATGCAGAAGCCCTTCGTTTATACTGGCTAAGTTTTTATATAGGACAGCTAGAAAGAAAATTGTGTGGTGGCAGATAAGGGAGACGGCAGAGGAACCCTGAAAATTTGGTAAGTGCCACTTGAGAAGGCAGGCCTAGTCATGTGCATGTAGTTGTTGTGTATGAAAAGAGAAACTGGGATCAAATGCAATTAGTTGACTTTGTTATACAAAGGATATTGATTCTTTGTTGTTGGTTGTTCATATGACTTGATTCTCCTGACTGACCATGGTCTCCATTCCCACAATTTGAATTAGATATGGGAATTTGATTCTACACTACACTTGAAAAGCTAGTTTTGAGAATGAATGCAGTTAAAGTGCTAAATTGTGCTAGCTGAATTGGTTGCAATTCTTGTGGCCACACTCTCAAGGGCACTTGTGGAGGATTGCCATTCCTTTCATGCAAATTTTCAAGAAGTTTTATCAATGATCGCAAAAATATATCAGTCACGAACATATGTCATGGGAAATTGCATAATGATATAATCATCTAGACGAAAAAATAATGAGGGTTTATTCTCTTGTTTATCTTACAGAATACATTACAAGTATCTTTTATTATAATCGATGATTTCAAAAGATTTTATATTTTAGTGTTTGTGAGTAAAGGTTTGGTAATTAAGAATGTGAATACAAGAGCTATGATATGATATGATATGATGAGCAATGTTGTTGTCTCAATCTTTGATAATGAAAGCATCTGTTTAATTTTAGTATGACAATTGATTGCCACACTGTTTGCATAGTTCTGGGGCCGTTACTCTGCATGTTTTTTTTGTTTTGAGTGAAGGAAAGTTGGCCAGCAATGTATAATGTTAAAGACAGCTGGATGCAACGCCTTTGAGTTGATTTGATGATATATGTGCCTAATGTCTTGGCGTAGTGGTCTCTAGCTAGCTGCCATCTTATATTTCCCTTTAATTACCTTAGTTATAAAGTGGCCTGAACTGTATAAAGTGATTTAGAACAAAATAGATGACCTAGGATTCATTAATTCCAGATGCCAACTGCTATGCATGCCGTGTTTTTGAAGACAAATTGTTACACCAGAGTCACCTATCACAATCATTTTATTTAAGATTCTACTATACGGCAATTGTTTCCATGTAAAAGGCAAAAAGTTTTTAACATTAAAGAAAGCAAGCCAGATTCATTTCCGGAATACTAGTCAATTACTTTAGTTTTTACTTTCCAACTTTCATAGCGTTTTTCCATCTATAAATGTTGTGCCGAGTCAGTTGTATAAGTCTTCGTCTTGTATCAAACTTATGTAAAACTAATTAAACAAAAGTCTAAATAATCATTTGTATTACAGGTCAATTATTTTGATGAGAAATTAAATTTAGCAAACATTGATAACACTTGATTGAGAATGAGACCCATGAAGTTGAATTAGCCTAATTTGATTGGCTTGGAGGAAGAGAAACCATTTACTTCTGTTGGAACCAAGTACCTCTTGAAATCAAGCAATAGTTATAATGGAAAAAACCTTTTACTTTCAAACTCTCTCAGTCACGTTTCATTGCAATATAAATGAGCCATTTTATTATCTTTAGGAGTATTGCGGAGTGTATGCCCCTGAAAGCCTAGTTACTAATGACCTAGAAGTTATATTGGAATAGTTCAAGGTGTCCGTCAAGAGTAAGAAAGGATTATTAGAAAAGTGATTAAGAGATTCTTTTAGCTTGCCTGTCTTTTTCATCTATTTTCACAATTAAGAAAATAGCTGGTGATAATATAATGAAATTAAAACGATAAGATCATACTTTGAAACACATCATGGCGAATCAAAGAAACGATTGAGTTTGGTTGTATTCTTACTTGGCAAATGGGATATGAGTTGTAAGCTTTGTTCTTAACTTCATACACATGAGCAAGCAAGCAATCATTTTCCCGATTCCCCCACCATCTTAAAGCTTCTTTCCTTTTTGTCTTGTGGAACCATACGCGGAAGCAACTTGAAAAAAATCAACCAACATGCTAAATCACCTCGATCGTTTTCTGCCATTGTTTCAATTTTTTTTTTTTAATTAATTTGATATCTTGATAGTTCTCCCCTCACAGTTCGACATTGAGATGTTACAGCTATAGGAGAGAGACTGAGATATTGTTCCCTTCACACAAGGAGTAATCAAGTCACTAAAAATTGGCATTTATGTGAGAAAAGCTAATAGATCATTTTAATCCATCATCTTCTTTCCTCCAAAAAAAGATAAATATACCCTTTTCTTTATCTTCCAAGCATTGTTTACTTTATTATTATTATTATTTTGGTCTGAATTGTTTACTTTATTTTAGTAGTTTTTACATTGTGGGTAAAGGAAAGGGAAGTGGGACATAAACTTCCGAAAGTGCAAAATAGGTTTGACACCAAAGCCTCGTCATCACCTTGTAATCAAGGCTTCGACTGCGATGCTCTTCGCGGTCCAAGGTGCATTATGCACCTTGTGGCTGTAACATATCTAATGGATTAGATTTGTGAGATATATCGATATATCAATCATCTATGATACATTGTAGTAATATATTAATTTTAAAAAAATTAAAAAATATAATTAAATATATTTTAGAAATTAATTTTTATACACTAATAGTATAAAATTATATTGATAATATAAAATAATTTTATATTATCAATATAATATTATACTGATAGAAGTGTAAAATTATATTAACAGAATAAAATTATACTGATAAAATTTTTATAATTTTTAGAAATTAATTTTTATATACTAATAATGTAAAATTATATTAATAATATAAAATAATTTTATATTATCAGTGTAAAATTACACTGACAGAGTAAAATTATATTGATAAAATTTTTTAATTACATTAATAGGGTAAAATTATTTTATACTGTCAGTATAATT
Organism: Pterocarpus macrocarpus; assembly: GCA_031439585.1. Classification (NCBI taxonomy): domain Eukaryota; kingdom Viridiplantae; phylum Streptophyta; class Magnoliopsida; order Fabales; family Fabaceae; genus Pterocarpus; species Pterocarpus macrocarpus. The sequence continues at coordinate 70,181,609 of CM062522.1, forward strand.
TTATACTGTCAGTGTATGATAATTAATTTTTAAAATTTATTTAATTATATTTTTAATTTTTTTTAAAATTAGATATTATTACAGTGCATCATAGGTGATTGGTGCATCGATACACCTCACAATCTCACCATCAAATTGCAAAGAGCACCATGCTCCTTGACCAGCGAAGAGCACTGTAGATGGCGCCATCAATCAATGCCCATCTCCGTTTTATATTATAGTAAACTAGAGGAGCGACTGGTACATATTTAAAATCAACTTTGGGGTGATTGAAAAGATAATTAATTATGAGTGAAAGAGAAAAAAAAAATAATAGCAAGTGATCAAGAAAAAAAAATGGCTAGCAAAGTTGATTTGATAAATAACAAATAAAATAGAACAAGAAAAAACTCTTGCACCACAAGCATTTAAGACTTTTTATATGTTATTATCACATTTACATGTTAATTACCACTCTCATTTAAATAATAGTTATTTAGTTTATCTAAAATATCACTTTTCTTATTGGTTAATTAAGATAATGCAATATCAATTACTTATAATCAATCATCAGTTCATTTAAACTTTCTATTATTAATTAAATTGAAAATTAATTTAATTTTTTAAAAACTATTAATATCATACAATTTTTATTTTTATATATAATTAATTTATGTAACACAATTATTTAGGTTTGAATATTAAATCATTTTATCAAAATTTTCTTAATAGAATAATTATTTAAATAATATAGTAGATATATAGTATTCAAGGAAAAAGTAAATAATAATAATAATAATAATAATAATAATAATAAAGGCAAACTAGGATATTATAATATACGATGCATATATCTATTTTTTTAAAACTCATTATTTTTAATTTCTCAAGAAAAAAAGAACTTTTTTTAGTGTTTTTTTTTAATTTCCTATGAATATTTTTCACTAAAGGCAATTATGTTCGAAATATAGTCGGATATTAAATATGAGTATCTCTTTCATTTAGGATTTGAACTGTGGTTTACCGTGTTATGAGAGACTAACACTTTCTATTAAACTCAGTCTTTGTTGATTTTTAGTTTTCTATTAATTTTACCTTTGTGATTCATTCTTTTTTAGGTTTTGTAAAAAAATCATATTTAACTTATTTTACATAAAATACGTTAAATTTATATTTTCAAATAAAAATGAGAAAATATGTGATTATAACTCAAATTTAATCTCTTAATCTTAAAGATGCTTTAAAAGTTAAATTTAATTCTTCCCTTCAGACATGACTTGTTCAAGCATAATGATTTCTCTAATTTTGTATTTTAATACTCAACAAATAATATATGGAATAAAATTAAGATTTGATTTTTTTTAATTAACATTTTGTAAATTTGAATTCAATAAAAAAGTTCTTAATAATAATTTCACAGTTTAATTAATATATATTGTGCCATAAAAAAATTATATTGTCATCTAATATGTTATTGTACTATTTAACAAATTTAATGTTTCATCTATTCTTAAACTCTTAAATGTTATGGTAATACATTATTGGTTATCACTATACTTTTTTTTTTTTTGGTTTAAATCATCAATATTAGAAGTTTATTTCATTTTATGAAATTTTTGGTTTGATCCAAGACAACCCATTATGAGAATAAGTCTCTTTTATTGCTATTTTTTTTTTTCTATCTAGAAGACTTGAATTTGAGTTCCTATTTAAAGGAGCAAGTATTAAACTACTTAAATTAACGAAGCATTTAATTTATCCATAAAAATTGTTTATAATGACAATGTATATTAAACAAATATACAAGTAATTTAATGCATCAAGTTATTATAGATTCAAAAAATAGATAAGACAAACAGTAAAAATTAAGGGATTTATAGCTACAAATTTGATATTATGTGTTTATTTAATATTATATTTAACTACGTAAATACTACATTATAAGACATTGTATATGTGTATTGAATATTATGATTTAACTTGTCTTTATTATTATTTATTTTTACTAATTGTTTTTTATAAAACAATTATTGCTATATTATTTAGAAAAACTGCTGTGTTAAGAAAAAATTGTCACAACAATTTAATATTTAGATTAAAATTTGTATTAAATAACTTAATTATAAATTTTGAATTAAAAATGTGATAAAATTAAATATATCAATAAAATCAAACTAGTTTCCATTGAATGAAAATAATATGTTTAAATAAAATTATGATTAATAATAAATAATTAATACTAAAATATTATGACCATTAAGGTCAAATTGTTGTGATTAAAAATTATGATTTAATACTAGTAAATAATTATAAAATACAATTAGAGAAACTAAATAAAAATTAATCAAAAATATAGTGACAATAAACACATTTCAATTACTATAATAGATAAAACTAAAAGGTTCATTAATTATTAATTAAACTAAAATAATTAGTTCAAATAAGATTCTTATTAATAATAAATAATTAATATTAAACTATTATGATGGGTAAAGACAAACTGTTATAATTAAAATTATGATTAATAAAAATAATTACGATAGATAATTTATAGAAACTAAATAAAAATTAATTAAAATAAATTGACAATGAGCATATTTCTCTGATTATAATGGATAAAGTTAAAAGGTTCATTAATTATTAAATTAAAATAATAATTTTAAATACAATTACTATTATTAATAATAAAATATTAATATTAAACCAATATTACGATTGGTAAAGTTAAATTGTTAAGTTTAAAAATTATGATTAATAACGAACAATTATGAAAACAGTTTATAGAAACTAAATGAAAATTAATTAAAATAGGTTGACAAACTGTCAATAAACATATAATTTGCCTTATTATAATGGATAAAATCAAAAGGTTCCTTAATTATCAATTAAATTAAAAAAATTATTATTAATAATAAATAGTTAATATTAAAATATTGTAATGATTAAATTCAAATTGTTATGAATAAAAGTTATGATCAATAATAGGTCATTATAAAATAATTTAAATAAATTAATAAAAATAAAATAACAATAAACACATTTTCATTATTATAATGGATAAAGTCAAAGATTCATTAATTATCAATTAAATTAAAATAATAAATTTAAATATAATTACTATTAATAATTATTAAACTATTGTAATTATTAAAGTCAAATCGACATGATTAAAATTATAATTAATAATAAATCATTATAAAATAATGTATATAAATTTAATAAAAATAATAAAAAATAAAATAACAACAAAAATATTTTTTATTATAATGATCAAAGTAAAAAAAAAATGAATTATCAATTAAATTAAAATAATAAATTTTTTTATGGGAATTAAAGTAATAAATTAAAATAAAATTATTACCAATAATAAATGATTAACATAAAACTGATATAGGGATTAAAGCCAAATCGTTATGATTAAAAAATATAATTAATTCTCACAATAAAAAAATTAATAATAAATCATTACAAAAAATAAATTAAATAAAAATAATTAAAAATACGGAGGCACTAAATATCTTCCTCTCATTGTGATGAATAAGGTCCAAAGTATCATTAATACTTATCTGACTTGAAAGCCCATGGTAAAGTACCATAATGGCACTTGCCACTTGCCACAGAGATAAAAGCATAAACATGCTCTTCCAATCCCACAGGGCCACACACACACCCACAGTTCAAAGAAGGAAGGAAACACGTTCTCACAGTCAGCAAAGTCACAGCTGTTTAGGATTGGCGCATAGATACGCTTCTAAGTCGGTGAATGAAGTCAGAGAGAGTGACCCCATTTCGGTTTCCTTTGTGTAGCCGCGTTCTCAGTGAGCGTGTCCCTTTCATTCTTATCTAAGTTTTGAAAAATATTGCTGACCTGGGTCCTAGCTATGCTCCTATAAACCACTCATTCCCTATATATATATATACCCTTTGGCTTCTTCCCTTGCTTTCATCAACCACATTACATACTCCTCTTCAAAGTCCAAACCAAACAACACTCATGGCTTTCTTTCTTTGCTTCCTCTTCTTCCTCCTTGCTTCTTCTGCCACTGCTTGTGATCGTTGTGTTCACGAATCCAAGGCTTCCTATTTCAACAAAGCTTCTGCCCTTTCAGGTAATATATAGCAATCATTTCATTAATCATTTCCTTAGTGCCTTCATTTTGTTTCAATTTCTTTTCTTATTGATTTTTCCTGTGAATTTTGTCTATGCAGCTGGGGCATGTGGGTATGGTGACTTGGTACTAGGCTTAAGTGGTGGAAACCTTGCAGCTGCTGTGCCTGCCCTCTTCAAAGATGGAGCTGGTTGTGGTGCCTGCTTTCAGGTACTTATACATATAATCCACATACATATAAATTTAATTTGTTAATGACATGAACATTTTGCTGTAACTAATGGACAACTTGCTGCTGCAGATAAGGTGCAAGGACCCAAAACTCTGTACAAAATCAGGTACCAAGGTGGTGTTGACTGATCTTAACAAGGATAATCAAACTGACTTTGTCCTCAGCAGCAGAGCCTTTGAGGCCTTGGCTCAGAAGGGACAGGGCCAACAGATTTTGAAGCTTGGTATTGTTGACATTGAATACAAGAGGTAGGCTAAACTGCCCAAGGCTTTAAGCACTTTTAAAGCTGCATTTTAGTTCTCATGTAGTTATAGATAAGTATTATCCTTCTTTCTTTTGGTTAGCATTTGTATTTTTTCTGCTTTCTTGTGTGTGCCAGTGGTTTTGGTGTGTCCCCACTTCCCACCAACCGGGGCTGTGGCACCGGCCCAGCGCAAAAAGAGAACACCAATAGCGGACCAACGTTAAAATATTATATTATTATATTATTATTAATCCCCAGGACAATCATGGAGCATCCAGGGATATTTTTATGTCAAAAATTTATATAATTTTGTTATGTATTATTTTTTATTATTAATTATATTTTTTTGTGGATTTTAAATTTGATTTTTTTTTTTTAATCAATAATAAAAATAACACATAATAAGATAAGATAACGTGCATTTTTTTATATGAGAGGAGCACATTAATAGCAGTAACGGTCTATGGTGTATATATATATATAAACATAATAATAATAATGTAATGTGTAATATAAGATGTTTCATGAACTCGCAAGCATCAGATGCGGAGCCGCCAGCCGATATTATTAATTTTACTATTGTTTTAGCTCAAGTGGAAGTAATTAGACAACACGTCAAAGTTTTAAATGGTTATGCATTTAAGCATCAACGTATATGGTGAACCAGATTCATATGTTTATATCTGTCAAGTGGCACTGAATACTGATTCTTTATACGTGAATTGAGCAGGGTACCTTGTGATTACAAAAACAAGAATTTGGCAGTTCGAGTTGAAGAGTCAAGCAAGAAACCAAATTATTTAGCAATTAAATTTTTGTATCAAGGGGGTCAAACAGAGATAGTGGGTGTTGATGTAGCTCAGGTATGTTATCAAGTTTGTGTATGTCACTATGTATACAGAAAACATTTGTCACACAATTTTATTATATCTTGCGCTTGTTATTGATTTAATTAAATTTTGTGGCTGGTTTTATTAGGTTGGTTCATCAAACTGGAGTTTCTTGAGCAGAAACCATGGGGCAGTGTGGGACACAAGCAGGGTTCCACAAGGGCCATTGCAGTTCAGGCTAGTGGTAACAGCAGGGTTTGATGGCAAATGGATTTGGGCACAGAAGGTGCTGCCTGCTGATTGGAAAAATGGGGCGATATATGACTCTGGCGTTCAGATCACTGACATTGCACAAGAGGGATGCCCCAAATGCGATGATGGGTCCTGGCCATGAACCATGAGATCAAGTGTTGAATATAGCATACTTACATATAGGGTATAGCCATATAGGCTTCAATTTTATTCATTCTAATTCTAATAGAGGCTCACTGAGCGCTCATTATACCGAGAGAAAAAAAATTCAAGGCCATAATAAATTTTGAAATTCATTCTCTTGGTAACTTCTCGACATCATCGCTATATATATATATATATTCTTTCCTTCTTTTCTCCCTCTTCTATAATATGTGACTTCATTTCCTGAAAATTTAATAAAAATAATAATAGCAATAACAACAACAACAACAACATTGATGTACACATCTCGTGAAAAAGGACACAATGCTGGCGATAAATTTATGCGTGAAATATAGAATGTACCATTAACTTATTCTAATAAATAAATTTCTGTACTTAAGCTTAATTTATTTTTATTATCTACCAATTCTTTTTTCCTTGATGGTGTGAGTGTGACTGTGGTCACAGGAGTGTCTATTAAATTCAAATACGGAAATACCTACGTACAGAGTAAAATTCGCTCACATGTAACTTAGATGGACAATTGAATTACATTTCAGTTTCAATCAAATGTTGGGTTGTATGTTACACCAAAAAACAAATTGTTGGTTTGTATGTCCTGACCAAAAAAAAAAAAGAAACCGTAGATTTTTTTTTGAAAGACTTCCTGAGCTAGCACGCATTAAGGTACTTGGAGTATATTTAGATAGAGTGAAAATGAGGTAAATGAAAAACTTGCTTTCTGCGTGGAAATAAAAGTATACCGATAAAATATTAGGTTTTCACTTGATTTTCTCAATCATCTCTTGTTCCCTCTATGAACATGTCAAAATATCTTTAATTTTAGAAGAGTTTAAATATCCAAATAAAATGAATATAAAGGGTGCGTTTGTTTCAAATGTTAAAAAAGTATTTTGAAATTTAAATTTTATATATAATTAAAAAAATTGAAAATTAATTTATGTAGAAGTTATTTTTTTCAATTTTTACAAAAAATTAAAAATAAATTTTTTTCAAAATCTTATTATTTTTAAAAAATATTCAACTATATGAAAACTGATTTTTTTTATTAAAAAAATAATTTTTTGCCTAAAAAATCTTAAATAAATACACCCAAAATCATTACTTCATCTCAAATTTTTCTCTTTTTCCTTTTCCTTTTCCTTTGTGTTTCGGCACTGCAGTTTCCTTTGGGCTATGTACTGTGGTGTTTCTGCTTGGGCCCTTCGGTTCTTTCGGCCTGATAACCTCTAAAATGTCTCTTTACCTCTGTTTGATTTTGTTTTCATTTTACTCTCATCCAACATCCAAAATCCAAACATTCGTCAAAGAAGTTCATCCAAGGATATAGGGCCGAGGAGCTTGAAGTCCTTCCAGAATGGGCCTCCAAGTTGCTTTTCTTAATTATGTCCTCTTTGTGAGCACTAGACCCTTGATCTTGGAATATGGATATGCTTTTGAACATACTCTGTTAGTTGTAAGTCCAACAACATAAGGGTTTCTTGGTTTAACCCCGACATCAACCAAGAATTCCAATGGCCGAAAAAAATGAAAAAACCCAAGGTCCATCATTCTTTGGTCCTTAATTGAGGAAGGTGACTTGTACTCAGATTCGTTGATTCTGACCACAAACATCAGCAAAATAACAAAGGGTAGAAACAGGTTAGATTAGACTTTAATTTAAATAGTCTTATTTATATTTTAAATATATAGCTTGAATAGGAGTTTATTACTTGACATAAGATTTTTAAACGCCTAATCTAACTTTTTAAAAGATTTGATTTAATCTAAAAGTCTATTTAAATACTTATTTTATAATACTTATTTTATAAGAAAACTTTTAAATAAATAAAAAAACTATCTCTTAAATAAGGCAAAATGTCTCTATCTACATATGCCAAAAACATAATTTTAAATAGGTAAAAAAACTCTCTTAAATATGCCAAAAAATCTATTTTATATAGATAAAAAAGTTTCAATTATTATTAAGTTTTAGAAATAATAATATAATATAATTTAGATAATAATAATAACGTATTATAAATAGGTTACTTTATTAGACTCAATAAACTTTTTTTATAATTTATAAGTTGGTCTTTTTAATTTAAAAAAAAATTAAAAAAAGTCTTAACCCAACTTATTTAATAAATATAAAAAGTCAAGTTAGGTTTAATGTAGATTAGGCTGAATGTACCTAATAGATCATCTGGTTTATTTCCACCCTAAACATGACATATGCCACTCTTTCAAAATACTAGCTAGTATTAGATGCATTTGTTGCTGTCATAGGCTCATAGCCTCGTATTTATCTGTAACATCTTAGATATCAAATGTTCCCCAACAAGGGTACGTATGATCAAGTGAACTGCAAGCATAAATCGACTCAAGTCCTTGCAGATTGGGTGATTTCTCAATTCAATTTGTAGCCTCGAGCGTATCCACTATTTATAAGTTGGTTTGGTTATGAATTTGCACATTAACCCAACTCGCTGAGCTTCATTATTGATAACTGAATCGAAAGTGATTACCCATTATTGATCGAGAAGTACGGATTATCAGTCTGCAAATACTGAAGTTCAATTCAATGATTTTTTTTTTGGGTACATTGAACTCAATGAATTAACTGTGGACAACATGTCAACAACACAACACAAGGGTTGGGAGGAATTTATGTTTTGGTGGTCTAAAACTGGAATGTTCCCACTCTGAAAATCATACATTTTCATTAAGAATAGTTAATAGAAATTCAAAATGATAATTGTGGATGAAAACTATTATCATTACCAGTACATTAATTGGAAATGCTTCTCAAGTTATATAATACCTTTTATTAATAATGAATGTGTAAATTGAATTATAAGTATAACAGTATGAAATTGAAAGATATTCGAAGATAATTATAATAAAAAATATATGGTTACAATTCAATTTTTTTAAATTCATTTTTAAATCTTTAAATGAGTAATGTTAATAAATATTTATAATTTTATCATTTGTATTCATTTGTATTTTTTAAATTAGTGATTCATAACTAAGATAATTCTAGGGAAAATAAACAATTTAGAGAAAAAATTTAAAATTCCCTACATTTTCCATTAAAAAATTCGCTAATAATCCCGCACTCTACCTTTATTTCCCAATTATCTACTACATTACACTTTTTCCTTTTATTCGAACAATTTATTGATATGTACAAAAAAAAAATATTGATGCGTTATAATTTTTGTTAGATAGTCAAGTGGTTGATTTGTCGTAAAAATTAATATATTTGAGGCGGATTGGGAGTAAACGGTAATTTTATTTATTTATTTATTTTTACGTGGTTTTGCTAGGAGATTGGTTGTAAAAAAATGGATACAGATTGATTTTAATTTTAACTAGCTATATTAATTAGTTATAGTAATTAGAAAAATAATTTTAGTATCCAAATAAAATGTCAATGAAAAGTTGGCTTATTTATATAATTGACATTTCACTTATAAATCATCGAGATTAGGGTTCAGTTTTTGAACTAGTAGCAGCTTATGTGTTTTAGAAAGAGAACATGATTTCAATTTGAGATATAAATTCTATGAATAGAAGACTTTACCTACATTCACTTGCAACCCAAAACATAATGAACTTTCGTAAGGAACTTGCTGATTTACATTATATGTAGTGCAAAGCCCTTAAAAGAAAGTGTTCATGCACCAAAAAATAGATCCTATTATGAGATGAGTGAAAATCACATTTTTTTTTTTTAATACATGTATGAAAGAAGAGAAAAACTCAACCGAAAAAGGAGTATGGAGAGCATAAGCTAATTAACAAGTGAGTGAGCTACAAGGTTGTGCCATAAATCAAAACTTTTTAAACATATACACATAAAAATTTAAGATGAGAGAAAGAGTCATCTCAATCTAAAGTCAATACATATCTTTAAATTTATCGAATATTTACAAAAATATTTACAGATGACGAACCAATCAAAAAACACAAAAATTGAACACAATCATAGCAATGCATAAAGTAGAACTATTTTCGAGTATAGTTTCCAAGTTCCGCAATAATTCTTTGGAATTCACTAATCTGAGTATTCACCATATGATTTACAATGAGTTCGTACTTTTATTTATAACCCCAAGTCACTAACTCATAAGAGGCCTAACTAAATAACTACTAGAGTTGAGTCGTAACAGCATGAGTGAAAGATCGAGGCAACTCTTGTCAGTGCGAGAAAAAAAAATTGATGAAAGCTCGAGTCTTAACTATTAATAAGAACAAAATGAATGAATTGTCACAAACTTATAAGAGCTTGTTTGGTTTAGAGTTTCAAGCTCTAAAGAAATAAAGTTGCATAGTAATTCAATGTATTTAGTTTGTTTTTCCTACAACTAAAATATTTTTTGGAGAAGTATTTTTGAAGCTACATACTTTTCATTTTGGAAAAAGTACTTTTAAGATGAAATCTTACTATTACTCTTATATTAATAATTAAAAGTAATTTTATTTTATCATATTTAAACAAAAATTATTTTTTTAAATTTATTTTTGACATACTTAAAACAAATATAAATAAATTCTTTTAAAAGTAATTTTTTCAATTAATTCTTTTAAAAGTAATTTTCCAAAAATTAAACTAAACATACCCTAAACTGGTATCAAAAGGTATAGTTTGTGGTGAAAAGACTATAGTTAAGCAAACATGATTACACAAATAGTAGTCATTTGGCCATAGTTATATTCCATAATATTCTTTTTTTAAATATCAATTTGATACAAGAATAATATTTCATTTAGCATGGGTAAGTGACTAGTTCATTATAAAATATAAACTATTAATCATCTATTAATTATTATTATTATTATTATTAAATGCTTATTTTAATATTGTTTGAAATACATTTTAACTCTGTCAAGACAATTTGGAGAAAGACAAGAGCTAGAGAGTTATGCACTTTATCATAATTTAATTATTTAAATAATATGACATTATTATTGAGCAAATTAATTATACTATTTTATTTTGTACGATAATCACTATGATGTTTATTAAGATTTTAGATTTTTCTTTTCTTTTCTGACTAATAGTAGGGGTGTAAACGAATCGGTTTGACCCGATGAACCCAATCAATCTAAATTGAACTGATTAAATTGCTTCAGTTTGGTTTGGATTACTGAGTCAATCAGGCCCAATCCAATTAGATCTGACCAATATTTGGTTCGAGTATCGGATCGGGGGATTCTCAAACTGAGACCAGATCTGACCCAAACTTATATATTCATTTTTTTCCCCAAAAACACAAAGACACTCTTTCCTTCATTCCCAAATCAGTAACCTCACACATTCTAACTCACCCTTTACAAGAAAAAGACTCAACTCAAGCACTCACCCACCACCACAAGCCCTAGCTGCCACCACCTACAACTACACCCACCGGTCGCCACATCATAGTGCTGAGCACACCACCGCACCATCAATCATGAAGACACCAAACACGACCCAACAAGCCCTAGCCGCTAGCGTAGACACCATCAGCCACCACCACCGTGCCACCGACAACCACCGCCTTCAATCCTTGTTCATTGTGTCAACCTCCGCCACTACTTCAGGCTTTAGTTGCATGATCTCCACTATGCGATCTCAACCCTTGTTTGTTGCGTTATCTCCATCAACCACCATTGCCTTTAGCCCTCGTCTGTTAGTTGATCTCTGCCAACCACCACTGCACGATCTTAGCTGTGCAAGCTCCATCGGCAGCTCTGTCCTCTCCGCCGTTGTCTGCATGCTTCACGGATTTGCATTGCATCACAGAACAGTAACCCAAAGACCACAAAGAGAACTAGAGCCACACGCCCCCAAACTTGAATTTGAAGAGAGACAAGTCGCAACTAGATTCTTTCAGGCTTGTCTCAACATGGTCAATTTTTTTGGTCTTGGATTGGAGATTTTGATATTTATTTTATTTCTATTGATTTTGAGGGTTCTAAGAAAATGGTGATTGAAAAGTTTTTGAGCATGGGGGTTTATGAAATTTATTTAATCCACATGATTTCAATGATTTTTCTTTAATTTTGTTGTTTGGATTCTGGTTTTAGTTTTTGGGGTGCTTAGGCCAAGTTTTTATCATCAGGTACCCGAACACCCAAATCAAACCAACTCGATTTTGATTGATTTAGTTTGTTTGGATTTGATCAAAAAATTTCATCAACCCTAACCCTATCGAATCAATCAAAATTGATTGGATCGGATTTTTTTTACCTCCAAACCCAAACCATCCCGATCCAATTACACCCCTAGCTAATAGACAACACTGTTATAGATATTTATATGGGGCTTTCATTTTTTTTTATTGGGTAACGATACGGGACTTTCGTTTGAAAAACTTAGCATTTGTTTGGATCAGCAAAAAATGGGAGGAAAGAAAATTTAAGAAGAGAAAATGAGGTGATTTGCAAGTTTTCTCTCATTTGGTATAGAGCAGAAAACTAAGAGAAGAGAAAAGAAGCACTGTGCCATGGTAAAAGTCTTCTTCTCGCTTCAAGCGAGAAAACGAGAGAACCGTGAAGAATACCCATAAAAGACAAATTTGCCCCAACAATGATGGAGTTACGAGGTGTAATATTGTATATGCAATTAAAAAATAGGGAAAAGATATATTTGATAAAAAGAATTGTGAAATAATTTTTTTTATAAAAAATGTCAAATGTTTTAATAAAAATTACATTATAAATTAAAATTTAAATAGTTTTAATAAACAAAAATATCATAAGTTAAATTTATATAAAATTTATTTTTATTTAAATAAATTATTTTAAACTAAAATTTATAATTTAAATATTAATAAGTTAATTTTTAATTAATAATTATTATAAAACTATTTCTCTGTTTAATTTATAAAAATAATTTAAAATTTAACTAAAAATAATATATTTATACTTTATTATACAATAAAGATATATATGTCATTTTATATATATATATTTTTTATTTTTTTTATTTTCTCTCCTATTTTTTCTCCATTCAAATAATAAAAAAGAAAATATTTTTTTCTTTATTTTTTCTTTTTTTCTTTTTTTTATTTTCTTTTCTTTCAATTTTTTCTTTGTATCCAAACAAAGTATTAAAATTATTTAAAAAAAAAAAAAAAACCTCAGATTGACTCATTCCCAATCCTCTGTACAGTTAGAAAATGGAAGTCGGTCAACTGCCACTTTATTGTACCAATAAACTGTGAGTTGTCAGATCGAAAGTGACATGAAAATGAGGTGAAAGAAAGGGGTTTGGATTTTAATAATGTAAATTGCAAAGCGAGACCGCGAGTGTACTTTAAATAATAAAATACTTTTTACATATATGTATGATGAATTGTTTAAGTATTTATATTAGAATTTAATTTTAATATATTATTATTATAAAATTATTTATATGATTATGTTATTAAATTTATTGGATTTATTATAATTAATTTAAAAGTCATATAAAAAATAAGATTTAACTGATTGAGAGTATAAAATGTTATACACTTATATTATATTAAAATTAATCTCTTAATTATACTATATAAAATTTTGAGTTATCTAATTATACTATATAAAAGTTGCATGCATATATTAATATAAGTTTAAATTTTGATATGTTATTAATATAAAATTAATTAATAAAATTTTATTATATATATCTAATATTTGAATTAATTTTTATAAAATTTGAAAATATAAAATAAAAATATTTAATTAGATAAACAAAAAAATTATATTAATAATATACTAAAATTATATTCTATTAATATATAAATATTTCTTTAATACATGTTAGCAATTGAATGAAGTGAAACAATGTTATGAGCAACCTCTAACTTAAAATTTCTTTGTTTTTTTTTCCTGATACATGGACAACAATAAGAATTCAATTAGAATTGAATTTAGGATTTTATTGAAACTCTCTAAATTTCTTACTATTAGACTATTCTTAATGAAACTTCTTCATGTATAAGTCAATCATTGGATGACCACTTTTAAAACTATACCCCAGCTTAATTTACGGCTGATTGGTAGCTTCCATATATATTATCTCTTTTTATATTTTAAATAATTAAAAAAGATTTCCATTAATATTTTTAAATTGGACTCATCTGTTCGATTAAATTGGCTCGACATCCAAAAATGATTGGTTGTGAACTGTTAAAATTTTAGAGTCATCATTTTGAGAATGACTTCTTTACCACATGTCTGGATTACATAAATAATTTGTTAGACCCGCAAAAAAAAATGTTAATTGTAAATCTTTCAATGTTTTCAGTTCAGACATTATCTGATTTAGTTATTACTATTTAACGACAGTTTAATCACAATTTTAACTGATTGAACTAATTAAATTACAAACTAGAAACCTTACCAATTTAGTTGTCGTTTGTTTTATCGTTTGATACCCCAAAGAACTTTTATTGGCAAAAAAATGAGAATACATAATTAGTGGAGGTGTTTGGTTTAACTTAATGAAATTTAAATTTCATTCCTCAGCTATTAAATGACTTTTAATAGAAGTAACTCTTTGGTTATTTCTCATTTTCAGACAATCAACATGAAAGACACTTCTACTTTCATACCCCATCATACTTTGCACTTTACTCACTTCCAACTACCATATTTGAACACTCATCAGTACTCAACCATTCTCAACCATTCTCAACCATTGAACCATAAAATATATTAATTTATATTAAAATGGTATTATGTCTTTTTTTGGTAATTATATTTCTAAAAGTTATTTTATTTTATTTTACGTAAATAAAAATAAATACTCTTAAACTTGTTTTAAAATACCCAAATCAAATTCAAATCACTTCTTTTAAAAATAATTCTCTTAAAAGTAATATTTTCAATTTCATTTTGTTAAAAGTAATTTATCCAAAAGTTAAACTAAATGAACTCTTAATTTCTTATTCAGTTTTTTAAACATTGATTTTCATATATCTCTTTAGAGACGTGTATTCAGTTGAAGTATTATTAATTTTTGGCTAAAACACAAGAAAATTCTTTCAGTTATTGATTACTTGCGAAAAAAACAAAATTCTCGTGAAAAAAAACTTTACAATTTTAATTTATTCATTATAATTATTATAATTTTCTACACAATAATAATGCTAATTAAATGAAAATATCCCAGTAAAAATAAAAAATAATGCAAGAGCAATATTTATAGCTTTCAACCAAAATGCTAAATAACACGTTTCTAGAGTCGAAAATTGACATTGACGTCTCAAACACAATTTAAATGACAGATGAATTTTACTCAAAAAAAAAAAAAAAAAAAAAAAGGGCCAGATGGAACGTGCCTTAAAGGAATGAAGGGACAAAACCTCGCACTCGCTGATACGATTGTATTTGTGTCATGGAAAATTTTATGGTTGAAACAACTCTACAGAATAATTTCTTGATTTGTATCTTGGCAAAAAATGATAGATACATGGAAGAAAATTTCGCAAAGCTCTCTGCAGAAGCTTGAAGAAAAAGTTTCACCAATTAATTTTATTAAATCCAAAATTTCTCAACTACTCATGAAGCTTAATTATGTGAGGGCTTTGTACAGTTTTCTTCTTTTTGTATCCCCTGCTGGTCAATCTCCAAGTCAACTCAATTATTTATCTTTTTTTTTTTTTATCTTAACTATTATCTAATGTTAAAAAACTAAGAACGAACTGTGTAGTTTTCTTTTAAACATAAATTTTGAGTATGCACTTTGTAGTTGTAATGATATAGAAATGTTTTTTCATAAATAATTATTTCATTGCTATTATCATTGTTTGATTTGTTTTCGTCCAGAGACCGGTGTCAACTAGGAGATTTTAAAATATCAATTCTGCACTTAATTTTAAGGTTGGGTTGATTTCTATAAATTTAACTTAAAAGTTTGTGATAATTATTTGTTAGAATTTTGTTTGTTTTACTGCACATGTTGTTTTAGATGTATTATGTTTTCTGGGTTGTTCTAAACGAATAGTCCGATAGTGACAAAAATGGCAGAAACTTAATTATAAGGGTGTTTAAGTCAATAAAGAAAGGTTATTGATAGGAATTATTATTATTATTTTTATTATCGAGTTAAATACATGAATTGAGTCAGTTTCGTACCCCTTTTAAAAAATGGAAAAGGAAATGGGATATATTCTGTAATAAGAAAAATGTATGAAAAGTTTCGCCCTCATTGTTTAAAGGTGTATGAAAAGTTTCGCTCGCATTGTTTAAAGGTGCACTAAAGAATATATAATAAGAATAATTTTAGTTATGTTCAGAACACTGTAACTCATGACCCAGTAAAAGTTCAATTGTCATATAATAAAAAAGATCGATACATGTTAACTTTTGAGAAGCAGCATTGAGGGCCCCCAAAAAACAAAAAACAAAAACAAAAAAGAATCAAAATCAAAATTGAAGAGTAGTTTGGGATTGATTACCACGAAATTTCCTTCGCCCTTAAGAAATAAAGTTCGTACTTCTTTTAGTTCGTACTTGTATGCATGGTTCTGGTATAAAATTGAGGGGCAAATCAACACCAAATGTTTTGGATTTCAGTTGTGATTTCTTTCATGCAGATCTGGCAGTATAAGCACCTGTCACTTTGCTGTTATATTAATTTGCAACTCTACCATCTGCGGCGCCTTGCATATGACAAATTTAAATATTGTTTTTTGGCAAAATAAGAAAAAGAACCTCTCAGCCAATGAATCGAGAAAATTCGAGGAAGGAGCATTGGAAGCTGCTTTTGATCTGTCTATGTCTAATAATTATCTATATACACTGGAACAATATTGTAAGACTTTGATCTGGTAATAGCTATTACCTTACCATATTAGATTCAAGGGGTGTACCAGAAGAAATTAGAATGTGATTGATGTCAATTAGGCTTATCATCATCATCATTTACTTGAGAGAATGACTTCTTCAAGTCTTTGCAGAAGACTTCCAAGTCAAACCTTGCATCATATCTGCAAGAGAAAATTGTCTGTTATTCTCATTTATTTTTAACTTTTTTTTTTGTTTTTTTATGGCAAGAAAGAGACTGAGTGAGAGAGAAAGAAAGAAAGAGAGGGGGCCAGAGAGAGAGAAAGAAAGAATGGGCTTCAAATTATTGCTAGAACATATGAAAAATAATGTTCCAAACGCGGAGTTGCTTTTGAATTGACAATCATATCTTTGCAATGACTCTAATTTGAAGACTTTAGGCAATATAAACAAATTGACTTAACCATCAAATTAGCAAGATCCCATTCTTTTCCTAGAAAAATAATAAATTAAAAGTAAAAAGCAAACCACTATTATCCAAAATATACTAAACTTTAATTATTTTAATTTGAGTTGAATCGGTCTATTATGAAAATAAAATTATCTTGGTGTTAAACTTTTCTATTAACAAGATTTAAAGCCAAAACTTTATTTAAAAAAAATAAATATTAAATCACTTAAATCAACCAAACAATTGTTATTATGATTGAACCTATTTGTCTCTTAGCTAAAAGGAGACCCTAATTGCATGCTCGTTTGTTCCTTGATTACATAAACCAACTTGCAGTATGCATGGGTCTCTCCCAAGATTTACTTTAAAAATTTGTTTTATATTATTTATTATTATATAACGGATATTTTCTTTCATGAGAGATAGACGTGTTTGGAAGCACGGTGGGATGTATCGAATGGGGGTTTGGACACCACAAAATTTATCATGTTTGGTTTTACTATTTCTCACCCACTCAGGTCCATTTAGTTTAGTTTTTAGGAGAATTAATTTTGAAATAATAAAGTTGAAAGAATTATTTTTGAAGGAATTGAAGTTGAAAGAAGTGTTTTTATTTGATTTAGATATTTCAAAAACAAATTTAAGAAAATTATTTTCATTTGGATGAAAATAAAATTCACTTTTAATTTATAATATAGAGATAATAGTAAGATTCTACCTTAAAAATACTTTTTTCAAAATAAAAATAACTTTAAAAATACTTTTAATTTGCTTGAAAAATACTTTTAGTTGTATTAAAAAAAAAAAAGGGCCAAACACACTTGGTTATTATATAATTTTATTCTCACGCCAACAAAAATACTTTTGGGGAGCTCTATCTATAAACTAAACGAGCTCTCAAAATTGATTATACCACAAAACCAACATTTGGTCTAAAGCAAAAAATTCTTACTTTTTTAGTTGGATACTATTTCAACAATATTAATTAAATTTAATTTTGATACATTACCAATATAAAAATATGTTATATAAATATTTAATTAAATATTATTAAATCAGTAAAAATGTTTGACTTTTAGATCTACTATTTGAAAAATCACACATATAGTGACATATGATTTTATAATAGTGTAAAACTCTTTTATATTAATAGTATTTCAAAATTAACCTCATATTAATTTGGTTATAATCACTTTACAAGTAAAAATGCTAAATATGAATTACTTTACTTTAAAATAATTAAAATGAATTGTAGTAAAATTAAGATCATCAATAATCAATTTTATAAACACAAAACCAAACACACACAAACTAAATGTAATCAATAACTCAATCCTAACACTAGTATTTTCGGATATTTTAACTTTTTTATAAGGAGAAGCTATACAATTAATTAAATTTGTTTCGGATAAAATAAGAAATAAATTTATATTTCTCAATAAATTTGTGATAATATATTTAATGACACGTATTGTCAATTTAGTAGTATTATGTAGTGGCTAAAGAAGTATATATATTTCAAAATAGTCAATGCGTTCACATTGGATATGTATTTAAATATTTTACAAATACTTTTAGACACACTTAATTATAATTTATAAGTTTCGTTTTGAATTTTTTTAAAATTTTTATATCTATATAAAATTCGATTAACCTACACTGTTATCAATCCAAGTTCTGTGATGCAATGCCACACTACGCCACAAGTGTCCTCTAATAACTCGTCTCTTTTTTTTCATTTTTTATCAGCTGAAAGTTTAGTAAGAGGAAGACTCACCATAGTCCATAATTAGTACATGTTCTAAGATTTATCGAATATTTATAAAGATATTTATAAATTATTTATTAATAAAAAAATAGAATCAAACTGAAATTATAATGATATATAAATGAAAAATTGACTAAATAGATTTGACTCTAATTGAAAGACTTAATATATCAATTTCAAAAGTAGGAAAACTACCCTAGTACAATAAAAGTTACGAATGCTAAAAATGAATTTCTGTAAAACAAGATTCGATTAAAAATATCTTTTTAGAATAAGATATATAATTAAGACCAGTTTTTTCCTTTTTCCAAACCACCTAGGAGAAACTTATAAGTCTTTGTGATAGGAATTAGAAAAAGAAATATTTGAATAAAGTTGATGAGTTAAAATCGTGACCATGATTCTTTGATATGCTGATGTTAAGATAGAAATTTCATACAAATTTTATTCAATTACAGAGAATTCAAAATTAATATCCAACATTTATCTACTGTTTTCCGATTATTCAACCTGCGCTCCAAATGTTTTCCCCATTTCTGCTCATTATGGGATTTTGAATTGTTTTGTATAAAATAAAATAAAAAACTAATATCCATGTAGGCAAATGACATAAGGAAATAGATATAATACCCAACACATCTTGAGTCCGATACGGGTGTGATAGAAAGATATGGATCCCTTAGTGCTGCAGATTCAGCTTTCTTTTGATAAAAAGTTGATCAAATTTGAGGAGTTGTGGTGATCTATAAAAAGTTGTGCAAAGGTTTGGTTTTTAGCTTCTTGGGGAAAGGGACTTGATATCAGGCGATTCAATTTTATCCTCATCTTTGAAGGCGTGTTGCTAGTGCTGGGATTCTGCTGAGTTCATGCTTTTAACCTTACTGGTGTTTTCTATTTCTTTTTTTCTGGTTTGGTATTCTGCTATAGCTGTGACATTTTGCTGTGCTATCTTGCTAGCTCCTCTCTTGCGGAGAGTTTAGAGCATTTATTACTTATCAAAAAGAAAGATATGTATTGGTTCCACTTAATTAAGCTATCATAAGCTCATGGATAATTGTGTGCCGTTTAAAAAAGAACTTTTATCTTTCGCGGGTGTGCATAAGTCTAGATACACTTCCGTACTCCAAGGTATCAATGGGGTAATCTTAAATTCATGAAATGAATAAAAAATTTGCAATCACTGAATGTAAATGCCTCTTGGAAAACATGCTCTCCTATAATATGCGAAATGAAATAGATATATCCCGCATCTTAAGATAGATATCAATTTTTTGTTCTTAAATGTGTTTTTTGCCTTTAAAAGTATTGTACTATTTTGTTTTTTGTCCCATAAAAATTAATTTAAATTCGCCATTTTTATAAAAAATGAAAAGTAATCCTTATTGTATGGATGGAAAATATAATTTTTTTAAGTTTTTTTAAGAATTATTTATGCTCACTTTTAAAACATAAGAGAAATCAAATAAAATTTTAGAGAATTGAAACAAAAAATTATATTTATAATAATGAAAAATATATTTATGGGTTTTTTTTCCTATTTGTTGGTGTGAGTTAAAAATTTATACTTATCAATTATATGAGAAAGAAATGTGATTACATTTTTATTTGTTAGTCATTTAGAGAGCTAAGATAACTACTAGCCCCTTGTTTTGATATTTATTTTTTAAAAAAGTAAAATCTTAAATTTGAATCTTGAGAATAAAATAATAATAATAATAATAATACTGTATTTTACCTTTTTAGTATATATTAATACAGCTCTACCAAATTAATTAAAGTTCAGTAAATTTAAATTCAGAAAAAACTCAAAATTTGAAAAAAAAATTCATTAATGAACTAAGTACAAAATTATGATAATGAATCTAACACTATGTTTTGACCTAAAAGCCTAATGCAATAATTTTATGAGTCTCCGTGTAAAGACCCTCACAAGGAAAAAAATCTACTCTATTGTGATTAGCAATTGCAGTATAATAATTACCCGGTTTGACTTGTAGAAATCGTAGAGGGAGTTTTAGGTTTTTCAATAATATTTTTTTTTATTTCTAAAACTTAAACTCAAAACATCTGATTAAGAGAACGAAGCATTTGTCACTTCAACTAACCCTACGTTGGTAATTGCCGATAAATCTTATGTTTCCTGTTTTGAAGGCAGATCTGTGTCACGGTCCCCTCGTTTTTTCATGGGTGAATAAAAGAAAGTAGTTAGTCTTCCCTCAAAAACTGGAAAGCAAACCTGGACTTCGTTCCAAGTTCTAACCCATACTAAGGGTTACAGCTTGGACGTTGGAATCTACTTAATCAATGGATCGAAAATGCGACTTTATTTCCCAAAAATTCAAGCTTCCTCTTTTACTACTTTAGACTATTTCTATTATTCTTTTGCTAAGTTCTCAATTTAAGAAAATTACGTTAGTGAGTCAAATTATGTACATACTTTTCTTTTTCTTTTCTTTTCTTTTTTTCGGTTGCATTGTACATACTACGAAAAAGAAAGTTCATTTGTGTTGATGCTTCAAATCAGTGCTGTATTGGAGGATCAGTATTTCTTTTAAATACAAATCAACAATAAAAGTATGGCATCACCAAAAACAATAAAGGTATGGATAATAAAAAGGAATACACGTTAAGAGTTATTTGAGATAGTGAATGACTCTAACTTCTGACATGAGAACACCAATTCAAATTTAAGAAAATAACTTTTATAAAGAAATTGTATAATTTCTGTGCTTGTGCAGTCAAATAAAAATTAATATTGTAGGCGATTCAAATAAGTTAAGTATGTGAAAATATCTCCTAATCTAAAAAATATAAACATATGGAAGTTTCAAATGGTCTGGTTGAGTTTGATAATTGCCATTTAGCTATGTTATTTTTCCATTTGGAAGTTCACATGATGCTAGGTTATTTGGTGAATGACAATGCTGTAAAAAAGACTGTTGCGGCGAATTTTTAAGGTAAAAATTAAGGCTGTTATACGCGTGAATTTACTTAAATTCATGAGGCACAGATAAAATCGAATTGTAATTTTGACTCATAAACTTATACTTATTTTAAAAATAACATTAATATCTAAATATAATATAATAAATCTATGATAAAGCAAGTATAAGATAAGATATTATTCTCAACTTTATAATAAAGTATTTTCTCAGTTTTAATTTATTTATTAATTTGTATAATTTAGTGTATTTTTAAATCAATATACTTGGATATAATTATCAATTTGAATGATTTGGTATATTCTTATCCAGATACTAAATTGATTTGAGAATATATCAAATTATTCAAATTTACAATTATATCTAAATATATTAATTTAAAAATATATCAGATTATCTAAATTGACAAATAAATGAAACGAAAAGAGTAAATAGAAGTCGTATATTATGAAATACAATTTAAAGTTATAGAAAAAATAATATATTGAAACTTTATGATGTTAAAATTGAAATTAAAATAACTTGAGTTAAGACATCGAGGATTGAGATTTTTGATTTTGAAAGTTCTAATTAATAGTGCTACGTATTTTGGTACTTGAGACACTAAATTTTGACTAAGATAGGAACTCGTGAGTTTACCAAACTTATACAAGTTTATCCAAGTTTATCCAAATTTAAATGAGTTCCTGAAAATCCAAGTTTTCAAGCAAACTAGATTTAAGGGCCTAAAGTTTTATGAGTTCACAAGTTCATTTGAGAGCTTAATAACTATGGTAAAATTATCGTAACTACTTTGATATTATCTCTTTTTGGAGGTAGCACAATGTAATATTTCTTTGTAACAATACAACGTAATATCATTTGAAAGATATAGTTTGTGATAAAAAAAAGTTGTAACATGAAATAGAAAAATTACAACATTAAGAGCATTTATTATAGTGTAAGTTGAAAATTAAGTGCAATGTAAGTAGGGATGGCACTTGCTCAGGGCAAAAGAGAAATGTCTCCCTCCTCCGTTCCCCATCCTCAATCCTTGCCTTGGGAACTTTTTTTTTCTTGTCCCCATTTTTTTACTTTTGTTAAGTGCCACTAGGGATACCCGAAATAATTTAAAAAAAAATTGTAAAAGTAAAAGAAATATAATAAAATTAAAAATAATAGTCATATAAATTAAGTAGGATTTATCTTTTAAAATTAATGCAATAAAATAATGTAAAAATACTAAAATAGATATCTTTATATATATAATATTTATAATAATATTATCATTGTTTTCTATAAAACAATAATATTTATGATATTAACGATATTTTAGTATATTTAACTATATACAAGAACCTTGCAGGCAGAAGTATAATTCCCATCATTATCCCTAAATATGCTTTACGGAATTTTATCCTTATCTCCATCCATCCCCGAGGGAAAAGAAAAATCCACGAATTTGGAGCTGAATGGGGCAATCCTCATAGGGATTACCAAATGATAAGGAGAATTGCCTCTTTAAACTATCAAATAGACTTTTTCAGTAAATGCACAATGACTACATGAATTTCAATCTATGATGTAATAAAATATATTATAACATACTATAACTTTTCCATCGCATATTATAACTATTTTAATGTTGTAAATTTTAGAAAATAAAATATATTATAACATACTGGATTGAACCATTTCATCAAACCTATAGCTCAACCCAATAGCTTGAGAAATTAAAATCATCTACTAGGTACTAGATCGGAAATTATTCGATGAAGAACTGTAGATCACGCTTGATAGCATTTGGCTACCATTTGAATAAGAGAATTGCCAAAAGGTAGCAGCATGCCAAGATCATTAGGGAGGATGAACCAAATCTCAATAACTCCAAATTGACAGAGACTTGGCTTTCAATTTTAAATACAGATATTCTTTCAGAGTAAAGATGTGCAACTTGTTCACTTTCACTTGCATTCAAGTGAAACTAATGCTGGCTTAAGCGTTAGAATCCTTAATAAGTTCTCCACCAGAATTGTGTAGAACTAGGACCAACGAAGTATTTCTCAACAATAAAAAAGCATATGTACACATACTATTTTTAAAGAAATACTCTACAAAGGCAGAAATTTTCTCCAAATTTATTTGACAAAATAATAGTACATATATAACCTTTAGATATGTAAATGCACTATACCATTTTATTCTATCAATCAATTATCCTTATTTTTTATAAAAAAAATTAATAATTTTATTCTCACCGTATAGCATTACTCCTTAAAAAAACAAAAGGCAGTACGGATGTAAGTACCGCAGAAATAATGGAAGATTTTACTAAAGTAATTTTTGTAACAAGCATTTTTATTGGACCACATGAAGAGGGTGGAAGCTGTAAAGAAATAATGCCATGAATCATCAAAGAGGAATTTCCGCGTAAAAGTCCAAAACTGAAAGAAAAGGAGGTCAAGGCATAACGTTAACATAACATGACGTCTCTCATGTCCATTTCTCTTTCTCATCCCTACACCGCAGTTTAGTCTGCAGACTTTTTGTCAAGCCGCGTGGGTCCCTTCATTCTTGGTCCCTACCACACAAATCTCTGATTCTGAATTTGCAGTCCCAATCACAACCCCATTTTTCTTTGGGTATTTTTAATTAAGTCTATTGTGTTCCCTCAACAGTCTGCTTCCATGACCAAGTCATAACACAAGCTCTATTAATAATTAAATAATAAAGCCACAAATTAAATAGTTACAAGCACTAATTGCCCAACCAACCATTCCTTATAAATACAACACCCTCTCAATATCACATTCATTCAACAGACAACCCTTTTCATGACAAGTAGCAATTACTAAGTTTGTGCTTCTCCTCAGAAAAAAACCTTAAAACCTTAAAAGTAGGTTCAGTGGTGCAGTAGCACTGGCTAGATAAACACCACGTACTCATAAGCAAGTTAACATATTTATGATATGGCTTCTTCCATGGAAGACATCAACATGAATGGGGAAGTTGCACTCCCAGGCTTCCGTTTTCACCCCACCGAGGAAGAACTCCTTGACTTCTATCTCAAAAACATGGTTGTTGGCAAGAAACTTCGTTTCGACGTCATAGGCTTCCTCAACATCTATCACCATGATCCTTGGGACTTGCCTGGTAATCAGTTTAATTTAATTAAGCAAAACTAATTAACTCAGTCTCTCTCTCTCTCTCTCTCTCTCTCTCAATCTATGTCTTGTTTTGTGCTATATCCTATGGCACGTTATGTTCGATTGTACTTCATAATTCATATAATAAACATTTGACAAGATGATATACAACATATGATATATATTTCATGATATAGGTTTGGCGAAGGTGGGGGAAAGAGAATGGTACTTCTTTGTGCCAAGGGACAAAAAGCATGGCACTGGGGGAAGGCCTAACCGCACCACCGAGAAGGGGTTCTGGAAAGCCACCGGTTCTGACAGGAAAATTGTGACCTTGTCTGATCCAAAGCGCATCATCGGATTGAGGAAGACCCTGGTTTTCTATGAGGGAAGAGCTCCACGGGGATGCAAGACCGATTGGGTCATGAATGAGTACCGTTTACCTGACACTTGCCGATTGCCTAAGGTATGTATTGTATAATATATTATTTGAACATCAACTATAACCATTTTATCTTTTGTAATTTTAGGCTTTATGCTATGATATACATATATGATCATAAATCATAACCATGTCCACATGTATCAACTATGAATGTGAGCCTAGTTTTAGATTCCTGCTTGTGTGATATCACAGACTTACGTCGCTAGCTTTCTTTGCCCATTAATTTCTTTTTCAAATTATATAATTAATAATTATTTTGTTGCTTTTTACTAAATTCCTTGTAAAATACTATGCTGTTATAGCTGCTTGCTGAGGCTAGTTTCTCGCAAATTACAGGGAAGCTTCATCTGATATTTTAGTAGCATTAATTGGATCAGCTAGGAGTTTTCCTTTAGTAGAAGTGATTCATTAATTAACATGCATATCTGTCCTAGAGGGAAGGAAGTTTCCATGAAGATAAATGGATAGTGATAGGAGAGTAATTCATGGTACTTTTTATTGAGTCTAGGCCGCGAATATATGTAGTACTGTAATGTGGTCCCTCGTGGCCGTGGCCCTTTTCTGTGAACCTCTAGTTGCATTCTCGAGAAAGTTCAATTCTTGCAACTTTTTTTGTGTCATTAAATTAGAAATTAACCGTACGACTAGTAGTTGGTAGAGTATTAATTAAATGTTTTACATTGATACAGGACATAGTGCTATGCAAGATATATAGAAAGGCAACTTCGTTGAAAGTGCTGGAGCAAAGGGCAGCAATGGAGGAAGAGATGAAGCAAATGGTTGGTTCCCCTGAATCCACTCCTTCCTCCACGGACGCCATGTCCTTTAGCAGTCAACATGAAGACCAAAACATGCAGCCCAAGCCCTTGTTACAACATGTGGTTCTCAAGAAAGAAGTTGAAGCTGAAGAAATGGTATGTGAGCCCATGCTAGTGCCCAAGCAAGAAAATTCAAAGGCCCAATTGCCTATCAAAGACAACAACAAAAAGACTTGTGGCACATCACTGCAATTGCCCTTTGGGAAGGACAAGATCCCCGAGCTCCAGATGCCGATGATGGTCACGGACTGGACCCAAGATACCTTTTGGGCTCAGTTGAATAGTCCATGGCTGCAAAACTTGACTTACTCCAACATCTTAAACTTCTAATTACTCTATGTAATCATTACTTAATTATATGATCAACTGCAAGGTTCTTTGTTTATTTTTTTTTAATATGCAAGATCAACTGCAAGTCAATTATTATCTATTTATTTTGGAATGTATATTAGCTCAGTTAATTAGGCAGCTATTCATAAGTTGTGCCCCGGTGCAATTTGTTGACAACACTACCCTGTCCATTGATGATGTTTCAGCTCTCGATGAATGCTCAAGGAGAGTAGGCTTTAGTAGCTAATTTAATTGGCCAGCTTCATCACTATTTGGGGGATTTGTTTTATAAAGTTTATTGTTCTTGTCTCAACACTACAGTTTTACGATTTATGGATCGCAGCTCCTTTTGGATTTCTTTAGTTATTTACTGCAATGTGATCAAGTTTCCAAAGTCCATCTTGGAACAATTCAATTTTGAAATTGAAATGACTCAGTTAAAATGAAATCATTTACACAGGATTTACAAGTCATGAAATATTACACACAAAACGATTTTGTCACTAAATTGGATTACTAAACCAAGGTAACGTGTTATAAATATCATTATATTTTAGTTAAAGTTAAGCTCAAATCCACAATTTAACCCAATATTACAGAATAGAATAATGTTATCTATACATAAAAGATGGATGTTAAAAGTGGACATTTAAGAGAGACAAAAGGCATTTAATGGCGGTAAATGGGGCAAATACCTTGTGTTTTTCTCTTTTGAGCGTAGTTATAGAACTCACACCGATGATCGGCTTGGCTAAGGCACTGCTGAACTGGATATAATTAAATAAATATATAAAAATATATTAAAGCCCATATAAATATAATAAAATGATACAAATAATTAATAATTTAACATAATTTAAAAATTTATGTACTTATATAAATATATAAAAACATGTATATAAATATTATATACTAGTTAGTATATTTAAATTTTTAAAAAATAACATCTAAAATAAAAATTTATTTTAATATTTTCAAATTTTACAAAAGAATTTGGGCCAACACCAAAAAAAAAAAAAAAATACCCATATTGAGGTTTAGAAGCATAAGGCTCGTTGGGTTATTATTATCTTTTTTTACTTTTTAAAAACAATAACAAATCAAAAAGTAAAGTTTGTAAACCCTAAAATTATGTCTCTCTCAACTCTCCTCTCTTTAGCCTTACAGAGCTCTATCTCTTTCTCTTTCTATCTCAATCCCTTTAGCACTATAGAGCTTTCACTCTCTCTTTCTCTTTCTCACGCCCCTTTCTCATCATTGACATGGTGATGCTGCACGAGATGGTGGTCGTGGCCTGTAGCGGTGCGAGGCTGTAGCCAACGGCTCACTGGCAGTCAGGCAAGATGATCAATGACTGGCGTGACGATGAGCGACAGAATGGATGAACGACAACGACTACTTTTGTATTCTATGCCCTTGTCCTTCTTCTGTTTTGCTTTTTCATTTTTCATGACTTAGTCCAGTTTAATCAAATAGGTCGAATCACCGATTTGTCGAGTAAGATTGGTTCATTCCAGTTTTATTGCATAGCTGATCTTTAGGATAACTCGAACCAACAAGTGGCCAATTCACCGGTTTACCAATCCGACAGGTTGGGCCGAGCCGATTTTTATAACACTGCTTTTGAATGTCCATTATTATTATTTTTTTCTATGCACAAATAACATCACTTTTTAAGATACACATCAATGAAATATACACACTCAGGGTCAATTGATATGAGAATGAAAATAAGAGAGAGAATTTAATGGATTAGATTTATGGTCCATTTGAACATTAGAATTAGAATTAAAATTGTAACAGTTTCAATTTCAATTTCAATTCTTTTGGAATTGGAATCGACTTAGAATTTTAAATTATATGTTTGGGTTCACTAAAGAATTAGAACATGAATTGTAATTTTGAGTTTGATTTAAGTTTTATTATTTAAATGTATGATTCAAAATTTAAAATTAATAAAAATACTAATAAACAACAATTTTGTACTATAGTAATTTTATGAAAATTATTTATATATAAAAATAATATTCTTTTAGATTTGGATATATAAAATAATAAATTAAATTTAGGAAAATTTTTATATTATTATTTTTATAAATATATTATATTTTAAGAAATATGATAGATAACATATAAATGAAAAAAGGAAGAGAATCATATGGATTTTAATGTGGAAAGAGGCATTTAATAAGTCTTAAAATTGATAATTTATATAGTATGAATAAGGAATTAGAAAGAGCTTATCTTAGTTATTTTTCATTTCCATGGAATTGGATTCTTGAATTATAATTCTAATTCTAAACTCTAATTCCATGTCCAATTCCAGATGCCAAACGGGATATTAGTATGTGTTTGGGAAGCAAGTAAAACAGTTCTTTTATTTATGAGTAGAAGTTGTTTTAAAATAATCTTGTATATTTGGGTTACAAAGCTTAAATTGATTATAAGAATATATATAGTTTTAGCTTAAAAATTGATTATAAGCAAAAGCAATTTTTTGGGCATTATTTGTTATAATCTTTTGATTATTTTGAAGCCAATGACAAATTTCCAATTTTACCCTAAAACAGTTTTTCAGATTACGCACTTCTCCAACTTTTTATACTTTTTAGTAATTTACTATATAAAAGTAATTATTTTAAATAATTTAAATAAAATAAATTATCTTAAAATAACTTTATAGTTAATATATCTAAATATAAATTAATTTTATCATAATAAATTATATAAAAAATTATTTATACAAATAATTGATTATTGAAATGGTTTTAATCTCACAACTTTTGCTAACACACTCTTAGAAGTAAAATTGTATGAAAATGTAATCCCTAAAAATTTTCTCCCTTATTTTTACTACCATATCAAACTCTTAAGGTGGAACTAGCATCTTATCCAAAACACAGACAAAGTTTTCGAGTTTGTAGCACTCGAGTCTCACAAAGTATAACACTTCTTAATAACATCATGATCATGAAAACCATTAAAGTCATAATGATGATTCAATTGGTTAATGAATCAGACAAGAACGTTATGAAAACCATCGTGTCCATGACATCGGCAGAATCCCAGAACAACTTGGAAGGAGGTCCACTCATTATTTTTGGCCTCACTGCGAGATCTTAAACTGAGACACGACAATTTTCGAAATTGATCCTACAAGTTCGAGCCATGACGGATACTCACCAAAGACAACTTTGTTAAGAAGTAGGAGTAACACCACCAATAATATGACTTAGGCAGGCCATAGCCACTATGTTTATTTGAGCTTGACTAACATCTGGACTCTAGAATCTTTTTCAATCTTTTCTAATTCGAGTGTTGGAGAGTTCTTTTATCTTCAAGCATGGAACCCAAATCAAGGGATATTTATGACTCAATCTAACTTGATAATTTTTTTTAAAATTAATTATTTAAAAAAATAATAAATTATAAGATTTTATGTATCAATTAAAGCATTTTATATAATTTAATATTATTTTTTATTGATATAATTTGTTCTTAAATATGTATTATAAAATATCTCTTGAATTGTAATTCTTATTTTTGAATTTTATGAACTTACTATACTTAATAATCAAATCTATATATGTTGTGTAAATATCAAATCGATCCGATTGACTCGGTCATTTATTAGGTCATTACCAAGTCAGATTAGAACTTAGAGAAATGAACTTGTTGAGAAATTAGGTTAAGTTCGAGTTCGATTAAATTCAATCCAATCTATCTTTGGTACACCTTTACCTAGGCGTCAACATAGCACAAGAGCTCTCCCAATTACCTTGGCACATGCAAGGACAAGAACAGTGCTTTGCTGTGCTTCATACATAGCTCATATGATTTTGCTTCTTCATAAATTAAAAAAAGAAAAAGAAAAAAGAAGAAGAGATAATTTTATACAATATGCATTAAAAAATGAAAATGAATAAATTTGTTGAGAAAGCACATTTTTGTATGTGTCAGTTATAAAATCTAGCACTAGACAAGTCAAAAGAATTGAAAGTGTTTACAAGATTTGAATCAAAGAAGACCGATAAGGTTAATATTTTAGTCACTTGTTCTAATTCAAATAAGAGCCCAATAAAGCAATGTGAAGCCAACACTCCGCATGTTATTCTCCAATATCAAGTTCGAATCTTTCAAGCCCATGACCATGTCCATAACTAGTGACTAGTCTCCGCAAGTAGAGAGAACTAGTCAAGCAACCAAGCAAGCACATATGAAGACAAACGGAGAAGTCCACTTGCCACCCAGCTTTGAACAATGCTGAGGACATATAAAGAATTGCAGTTGTTCGATGCCCGAATCATCCAATCTCTCTCCCTCAGGTCCCCTCCCCCATCCCCGACCCAAAAAATCAAAAGGAGATACAAACAATCCAATTGCAGCCAATCCAAAGATGAAGTACAGTTTAGGGGTCAATGTGAACAAATGAATGAATAGCCTTTGTCAAAGCAGCAAATAACTTACGCTACATGCATTTGTGTAACTGGTTGACCGGGCACATTAAACATCATGAAAATTTTTGGCTATGCATGGATTCTGACCATGTGACCTTTCCTTTTGAAATTTGTGATGACTTATTTTGTGGGAAAGCTTACGGTAGGTTCTGTCAAATTTCTACATTCGTATGCAGAAAAAGAACGTTGAATTGAAGATTGGCCAAGAAAGCGCAACTGGCAGCACGAAATGGTCCATTTGATTCAAGATCAAAATCTAAACACCCACAGCAATGATACTATTAACAAGTTCCATGAATATGTTTCAAAACTTAAATTAAACCAAACAAAACCCATTCTCGAAATTACAATATTTGGTGTTTAATTAAAGTCTGGACCACTCAAAGGCCAAAACACAAGCTATAAATTAAGACAAAGTTGGGTAGAACAGAATAGAGGCTTGTCTTTTATATGGGACTCGTTAGTTGCAATGGACAAAAGGCCTGCAATTTTCTAAATGATCCATTAAGTCAATTAAGAGTGATATTTTGGCAGTACTCATTGTTCAATTCTTGAGAGGAGTTCCCGCAGAGGTGTCAATAACAGCTGATGAAGCTGACCATGGGGAGGGGGAAGAAGAATATGCAGAGTACTGCAATTTGACAAGTTGAAACCTTATTGTTTTTTGGGTCAAGGAAAGAGGTGCAGAATTAGAAAAAGTTTTGTAATGATGCTTTCATAAAGGACGAGAATAAATCCTTGATGCTGGTGGAACAACACCAACATTGTTCATTGGTTGAAGCAGAATCAAACAAGAGCAAAATCGGTTTCATCGCCCAAAAATCAAAAAAGGAAAATCGTTTTTTTTTTTAATTTTTATTTGTATTTTTGGGTCGAGCAAAACCAGTTAATAGAACCAAACTCTTTTGTCTTCCCATTATGCTGTATGTGTGGAATCCACTGAGTTCCAGAAGCAGAAGCCCAATCACCCATTTTGTTTGCGTTCTGTTTGTTAAACAAAGCCTTAACTTTCGGGGGCAGTCAACCTCATATGATGGGCCTATAATAAAGTTGTCTTATTATTGGATTGGACCCATTCAAGATTTGAGAGTCGATCACGAAGTTACTTTACTGATCCAAAAAAAGAAAGACGTTGCTTTCCTTTTTTATTTTTATTAATCAACAATCACTCCTGACAATTTTTTATTTTTATTTTTTAAAAATAGCAACCACTCAAAGAAAGTCATGTGGATTCGTATTGGTTTTAATTATTTAACTTTCGTACTATATAGCAGTGTTCTGACAAGAAAGAGTACAACACGTCAACACAAATTTCACTTTTATTTTTGGCAATAGCACATGGATTTTGCTAAAAAATAAATATTCTGAAAGACAATTTTGTGGCACACATATTCAATTATCAATATTGTTTTGGTAAAAAAATATTTAATTAATATTAAAAACACAGATTATTGTAATACTTTTTTTTGGTTTCAAAGCTAAGAAAGATTATTGTAATACTAACTCTAATACATAAAAGATGAGAATGAAAAATTACTACATTCCAAGAGTTTCAAAAGACATAACAAATTTGTTAGGTCATGTAAACTTAGATGAAAAAACTGATATTGTAAAAAGAATTCATGTAGAAAATATTATCCAAATTGCTCTATTATTTATTGCACGGCTCGATTTCTATAAAAGGGATTATGAAACTTCAATGACCAATTATTAAGTCAGAAACTTCAATCCACTTTTTTTATTGTTAATTTAAAATTTTATTTTTATTTATTTTTAAAAATTAGATTGAAATGATTTTATTATTTTTAAAATATTTAAAAATTAGAGGAGTTGAGAGAAATTAAAAAAAATTGAAAGAAGTTAAGAGAAGTTGAGGGATAATAATAAAAAATAAAATGTGGCTAAAAAGGAAGTTAAAATACTCCAACCTCTTTATATAGTAGTATAGAATTATAGATATTCAAAAATTGCATGCCACGTTCTTGCAAATACTTATACAAAGCTCCTCTTCATTTATGCAAAATTTTTACTTCATGTAAATTTATATTAGAAATGATATCATCAGATAATATGCCAGAGACTCAGAGGCTTTGTGTCGGAATATACACGGATTAAATATTATTATTATTTATGCAACGCTCCCCAGAAGACATAACAAACAAGTTAGGTCCACCAATAAAATTCAAGTCTGCCCCTTCTCCGAGTTAGAGTAATGAGATTTGACCAGTAGCATTTTCTTTCTTTTCCTTTTTTTTTTTTTTTTTTTGGTTTCTTTTGTTTTTTGGGGGGGGGGGCGGGGGTATAAACCTGTAGCATTTTTTTTTTTTTTTTGACGTGAACCAGCAGCATTTTCTGCATATGTTTATGTATATCCTGTTCTCTCTTTCCCTAGCCACCCATAACCCATTATTGCTGTTGCGGGTAAGCTTTCTACGGAGGAGACGTCACTCCTTCCCATATTCATCATTATTTATTGAACCCTACTCCTAGCATCGGTCTTCTGAAACGTCACAAACAAAAAAGCACTCATTACTCATGTTTGACGTTTTCATATCCACACATCATCATCATTATACACTACGCTAGACAAAACTAATCCCTCCTCCTACTCCTCCTCCACCCTCTTTGGTTTCCCAAATAATAGGACCCAAACATCTCTCTTCCTCCTCTGAACTAAATCAATTGAACAATTACTAAAAACAAATAAAAATAATAAAAAAAAGAATCATAAGGAACCATGGTTGCAATGATTTCTCCACTTTTAATTCATCCTATCTTGGAGAGTTTCAACACAATAGGCCTGCAGTTGCAGCAGAGCTACGATATGAAACCACTATCCAACTCCAACCGTTACTGTTGCTCCCCCACCAACCAAAACAGACGAACCAAGAAAAAAAAAAAAAAATCATGCGGTTGTTTTTTTTTTTTTTTCAATCATGGGAAGTAATCAGATCAGACGGTTGCCAAGCCGACGCGGTCAATAGCGACAGGTCCTTCCACCCAAGCTTGAGTGAACCGTTTTCCTCCACGAGGGTGTACCCTCTCCAAGGGAACATCCCTAGAAGCAAACTAGCCTGCGCAGCCGGGTTGCCCCGGAGAGAAACGGGTCGGAACCCGACTCGTCTCAACTCATCCCCCCACCTCTCTACCTTAACCTCTCCGGTCCTCTTGGGGCCTCCAACGGCCACGATGTTCCTGATCTCGCAGCCCAACAGCTGCTGCTCCACGGTGTGCCTCTCTAAACTCTCCGCACCCAAACCGTCCCCCAGCGCGTCGAACAACGCGCTGTAATAATGCAACGCCTCCACGAACCTCGCGAGGAAGCTCCCGGCGTGGCTCAGGTCCTGCTCAACGGTCGTGATCAGTTTCGGCCTCAGCTGAGTCAGCAATCTCAACGTCCCCAAATCGCTCCCGGTTATGTCGTAGAGGCAATGGTGCATCCAGTGCACCACGATCGCCTCGCTCGGACGAACGCCGAGTTGACTCAGCTCCGTCACGCTACCGATTTTCCCTTCCACCGGGTGGAACTCGAACGGAAGACCAAGCGAGCTCGCGAAATCGGCGAGTCGTCTTCCGGTGGATTCTAGAAGCTCCGATGAGGATCCGAATCCGGTGATCCGCATAGAGCGGATCTTCCGGGATCGCGAGGCGAGGATGTGGAACAATCCTGGCCATTGGAGGCCTTGCATGATGTCGAGGTCGATGATGTGGACGCGATCCTCGCCGTCGAGCGCCTGGAAGATGGCCTGGTTGGCGGTGAAGTGAGAGAACTTGACAAGAGGGGAGACCGAGTTGTAGGACTGGAACGCGTTGAAGATTCGCTGCGACTGAGTTAGGGTTACCGATTTCGCGGTGAGAGGGGAGTACGCGCCGAGGCAGGAGCTCACCACGCGAGCCTGCAGCGCCTGCGCGAAGTACGCACCGACGCGCTCCGGCGAGGTTCCGAACGGCGACGAGAGCTCCGCGATCTCCGGCAGGAGGTCGTTCGCTATGTCGAGGTTGTCGATGGCGACGCACTCCGCGCATTGAAGTAGCAAGCCTAGGAGCTTCAGGCCGGTGGATTCTCCTCCTTCGCCTACGGCTTCGGTTTCGAAGACTTGTTGCTCCTCCTCACGTGCCTCGCCTTCCGCCGCCGATGACTTCTCGCCGGAGAAGTTGGCTCGCTTGAAGGAAGGCTCCTCGTCAGCGGGGGAATCGCTGCCACCGGCGGCGTCGTGGCGGTCGCGCTTGGTCTTCATGGAGTTAGGGTTTGGAGTGAGAGGGGAACGAGGGACCAAGCTTTGAAGCATGATCGGTGAGAGAATCGAAAGCTTTGGAGGAAACTTTTGGGGGAAAAATGACAAAACTGAGAGGGAAAGACAAGGAAAGTTTTCGCAGATGGATAGACGGTGTGTCAGAGAAGAAAGGGAGTCTTTGGTGAGAGAGAAAATTTTTCCTTTCTATTTTCTTTTTCACTTTTCTCGTTTCTTTTCTTTTCCTTGTTTGTGAGATGGAAAATGAGAGATTAAAAATAAAGGAGACAGAAAGGGTGATGACTTTGTAGCCCAGAAAAGTTTGGGTGTTATCCTCTTTGGGTGCTCCGTTTTGTTTTGGACATGTCGTTACCTTCGGTTTTATATGAGGATACTGTGCCGTTTTCTTATATTATTATATGGCCCCCTCTAGATGACAGTGATCATTTGAGGGGATTAGGGGATTAATTAAGCGTGATTAGTTTCTCAATCTCGTCATCTTTGGATGCTTGGGTACCTTGGGTGTGCCAGAAACCCCTTTAATTAACTCATCAACTTTTGTCCTTTGTCTTAAGAGTAGGACACCCAGACAGTGATACGTCTTCCCTAGTATTATAATACTCATAACGCGATAATGACCATTTTGTTATTATTAATTTATTAATACTTGCTTTGCATGGTAGCTTTTTTCCGTTTTCTGGCATGATGCTACTGAGTAACTAATTTTTTTTCAACTCGGGGTTATAGAACAGAACCTCTCATGCTCATGGGGTAGGGAGTGTGACCCTACATGCAAGTTAAGGCCTGTGTTCTTTACCTCATTGTTTGGTATAGAAGTGAAACATTCTTCAACAAGGACTTACTTCTCACTTTTATTTCCCTTTATTTCCGGAATATATCATCATTTTGATATTGATATTCACGTGACACTTGTTAAAATATCAACTCTCAAATTGACGCCAAAAATAACTCGTGGACACTAGGCATCCAAAGAAAACCCCTTGTTTCTCTAAACCGAATCGCTCGTGCTAGACAAATTTTTCGAGACTTTATGCTATGATGATCATATGATGATTACAATCTTTACATTGATTGAATAAAAGAATGTCTTGATCCATTTGCAAGCAAAACCCATAAAAAAAAGGAGGGGTCAAGAAAAACCAAATATTTAGATAATTTTTTGAGCCACCCATCTCTTGGTCAGAAAAGCTTGCACCGAAGTTATTAGGAGTCAAGCAGAGCTAGACAAATAAATAATGGTGGTCCAGCCACCCAATTGCCCCCATCATTGCTACACAATGATGAAAACATGCATCTGAAGTGAAGATTGAAAAAAAAAAAAAAAATCTGAAACCGTGAATGTATGGCTGAAAGTTCACTGTGGGTTACACTTCTTATAGCATAGGCTATACTCAAAACTCAACCAAGTGTGCAGCGCCATAGCCAGAAACACCAGCTAGGCCAACAAATAAGTTTCTCAATTCCACTGAGCATTTGGTCCTTCAAACTGAAAGGGAATATAGACAACTGGATCATCATCTAGGCCCAATAAAGACTAAAACTTCGCCGGTGTACGGATTGCAAATAGTCTTGACCCAAATAAGAAAATTACAAAATAGTAAAACTGATATGATTGGAACATTTGAACCAATCGATCATAAAATGTTCTGCAGAATGATTCGATAGACAGGATAAATAAAAAAAGCTAGGCTGCCGGACAATTCTGCCAGAATTTTACTGACTGAATTAAGTGGACAGCTTTTCTTTTTGACCCCCCTTCTGATTTTTTGTATATCCACCTTTTTTTTTTTTGGGTGTACCTGCATTTCCACTTTATTATTATACAATCTTGATACATTACATTCTGAACAAGCATTCTGTCTAACATTGTTGTAGAACAAAAAGCATCTGAATATTATGAAATGTTATTTAAAGTTTTTGTTTTTTTTTTTGGGTTATTATTCCATTCTGAAACACCCCGCAAGTCGCTATGGGGGAAAAAAAATTTGCCCAATACCGAATTGAATTGTCAACAAATCGTATTTCACAATGTACAACATTATAAGAAATATATTTCTTTGAAAAGCCTCTTTTACCTTCTTTTGAATATTTTATACTCTGCAAATACAGTCATCTTGTTTAATCGTCTCTACACAATAGTTTAGCGGATTGAGTACAAGTTTTCTAGGTACTCCACTCCAGACATCAACTGAGAAGAAACATGTCTTCCATGGTAAAAACAAAACTCCCATTCAAATGATTAAAAGCTCAAAAGTAAAAATAAGACATGAATCAACCCCCATCTTCTTTTACACACAGGCAAGGGATAGGAATGAAAACAAGTTCCCTGACCAACCTTAAGACTGAACATTGAAAGCATGAAAAGAAAGCTTTCAATATGATATATATTTAAAATAACTACGGGTAAATATTAAACAAAAAAAAAAGAAAAGAAAGAAAAGCCATGATGAGCAACAAAGCCAAAATACATTCACATGCCGCTGACACTAGTAGCGCTTCCCAAGAATTATGCCAAAGATGATTGAAACAAGAGCCACTCCCAAGATGAACTTGAAATTTATGATAGGAGAAGCCTGGCCAGTTTGAATATGGGTCTCGGACGAAGGTGATGATGTTTGAGAAGCTGTTGCTTCAGACTTTTTCTTGCTCTTCCTCTTCGATGGAGTCGAAATGCTTGATCCAATGTCCCTGGACTTCACTTCCAACTCGTCTTTGTGATCAACACCCTCATCACCCTGGAACATCATTAGAAACATGAGAGTTTGCTAACACATTAGAATAAGAATTTAATTTTGATATACTATTAATATAAAATTTTTTTATACAACTATTCAATCGTATATTGTCACATTAATAAAAATGTTTGACTCTTACCATCAATATTTCAAAAGTTAATCATAGTAACACATAATGGAATGAGAATAAAACTTTTTACTCTAATTATGTATCAAAATTAATCTCTTATAACAATCATGTACCGAAGTGTTATATTACGTGATAGACTAGGTACAAATGCTAGTTTGACCGAGTCAAGAGTTCAAATCTCAACTTTGTCCAGTCACATTTATACAAAAAGCCCATTTTTATAAAAACATCAACCCAAAAGTCATTCTTTGGCCTTTTAACTAGAAGACCACGAGATAGGTAGCTCGAGGAAGTTTACATGCAGACAACGACCATGAAGAAAAAAATAAAAAATAAAAATAAAACCATATCCACTTAAAAGTCGATAGTGTTGATTAAAATGAGAAAATATTGCCTATAAGGATTTTGACTTTTGATATTTATTCATTTTCTTACTTGGGAAATTGAAGTGGACGCAAATCTTGTCATTTCAGGTTTTAAAATTACATAGATATTAGCTAGGACAAGAAGGAACTTCATTTTCCATCCAATCACACACAGACACATGCTTGGGAGCTGTTGGGAAGAGAATTACCTTAACCGATAATTTGTCACCAGCCACTTGCAATTTCTGCTCTAATTCTGTCACTTGTTTCTGTAGAAGAGAGATTTCCTTTTTCTTACTTTCAAGTTCTTCATGAGAACTCCTCAGGGCTGCCTCTAGTTCCAACTTCTGAGATTCTGCTCCTTTCTGCTTGATTTTTATTTTATTTTATTTTTTTAAAGAAAAAGGAAACATTAAAACATAAATCACTTATAAGTTGTGTTTTCATATCAATCTCTGCAAATTAAAACATTTTGAAGGAATTGTATAAAGAAAAAGAGATTTTTAATATCACAAATGGCATCCAGTAGATTGATAAAAAAAGATAATACAAAATTTAAACCTGCAAGGAATAATTGGTCAATCTAATATCAAAGCTACATGGTCATACCTGGTTAGCAATAGTAGTCTGTGCAAGTTGTAACTCTTTCTCAAGCTCTACAACCTTTTCATTCAGCACATGTCTATCATGGATTTTTTGTGCATAATCTTCCAATTTTGAACTTAATTCTGCTTCTCTTTGAGAAGCAGCAGCTTGAACACTTCCAACCTACAAAAACATCAGATTAATCAGCACAGCTCCTTCAATTTAATTTTATGCTGACAATTTATTTCTGAAAGGTAGTTTGCTTCTGAATTTTGCACTTATTTGCAAATCAGGAACTTGAACTTTAGCAGTACCTCTTCATTTAGTCTAGATTCAGCTTTTGCCAGTTGCTCTTCAATTTCCTTCAGCCGACTTTGCAATTCAGATTTCTCGGCAATCTCAAGTTTGAGAGTTTCAACCTCAGATCTCAAAGAGTCTTCATTTTTCTGTTGTTCTTTCAACTTTTCTTCTAAGTCAAATATCACAGATTGCAGTTCCTTCTTCAAATTCTGATTTGTCTCATTGAGCAAGTTCTTCTCATCTATTACTGAAGATATCTGCAAGTTGACATCATTGCATTAGAGACGATTTCTCTGTTTATCATAGTCTATACAAAACGATTATTTCATAAAATTATATTACCGCAAATAGCAATAGAAGAAGGAAGGAAAACTATAGGAATATCAGTATTTACAGTCCATATATTATGTACCTGTGACTTTAGTGCCTCTGCTTCTTCATTATGCTTTGTCACTAATTCTTCAAAGGCATTCTTCGAGGAGAGTATCTGTCGAACTGTTTCTTCCTTCTCAAGAAGTGCTGCATCAAGCTTTGACTGTACCTCACTTAATTTGGATTCATATGTGGCTATTTCCTGATTCAGCTTCGAATTTTCCTCATTTAGTCCTGCAGATTCTTTTTCATGGTGGAGTGACTTGTTTTGCAGCTCCTCAACAACCCGTTCAAGATGCTCTACTTTTAGAAGACTCTCCTCCAGCTCAGCTCCATGAGATTCAGAAATCGCAACTGCTTCACGTGCCTGTTCTTCATGAAACTTTATTTGGCCTTCCAATGCATTCAGCTTCTCATTCAATTCTTTGGCTTCTGATTCCTTCTCAGTATGCCTCTTTAATGCTACTTGTAACTGTGATTCTACTTCCAGGATGCGAGCTTCACTTGCACCTTGCAGTTCAGAGGATTTTGAATGTAGATCATTCAATTCAGCTATAGTGTTCTTATGAGAAACAAGTTCTTGAGCAGCAGCTTCCTTCTCCCGTAGAGCCAAGTTTAGTGATTCCTGAAGCTCATCAATCTTGATTTTCAGTTGCATGTTTGTTCCAACTAATAATTCATTCTCAGAAAAGGACTGAGAAATCTTGTTCTCAGCTTCTGTAATTTGCCTTATCAAATCTTCATTTTCACGCTCCAAAGAAGCCATTTTGCTCAAACTCTTTTCAATTTCATCCTTCACGGATGTGGATTGCTCCCCGGCTTCAGCCATCTGTTCCTCCAGACTCCTAATTTTCTCAAGCAGAGATTGAACCTCAGACTCCTTGTTGTTGAGTTTTCCTATGGCTTCTTGGAGTTTCTGTTCAGAATCTATGGTCAGAGATTCATGCAACAATTGAAGTTCTGAGTGTCTTGCAGCAGTCTCCTCTATATCTCTTCCTCGAATGACGAGATTTTCTTCAGAAGCTTTAAGTTTCTCCATCATCTCACTTTCTCTCAATTCAGCAGCCTTGAGATCATTTTCAGTGCTTTGCAACTTTTCTTGTGTAAGATTTAATTCATTCCTCACGATTTCCAATAGGCTTTCTGCTTCAGAAAACTTCTCATTCAAACTGTTTGAAGCATCTTCCAACCTTGTCTTTTCATCTGCTGCTGAGCTCACAGAGCCTTCTAAATTCTTTTCCCTTTCATTAGCTTCCTGCAGTGTAATTTCAAGGCTTGAGGCTCGTGCTCGAAATGCCTCAAGTTCTGATGTCAGAAAAGATACATTTTCAAGGTGTTTGCTGGCATCGGCTTCTGAATCACTACATCTCTTCTCCAATGTGCTTATGTGTTGTTCGAGTTCCTGAATTCTGTATTTCTCTGCTTCAAGTAACAACTCCAACTCACTCACCTTTTTATCAGCATCTTCCAATTTGGAATGAGAGCTCTGGATTAAATCTTCTAGTTCTCGGCTACGCTGATGGTTCATACTGGCTCGGTCTTCATGCTCAGCACATTTGCTTTTGACTATCTTCAGCTCCTCCTCCAACTGTGAACTCTGTTGAGATGATTGATTTAAGTCAGATTCAAGTTGAGTTATCTTTTCCACATACTCCTGCAATTGGCTATTAAGAAGATTCTTTTCTTCCTCGGCCTCTGTCAATTTAGAATTGAGATGAGAAACTTTCTCAGAGAAATCAGCCACTTCTCTCTCTGCATCACTGGTTTTCAGTTGTACTAAATTCAGTTGTTGCTCAAGCTCCACATTCCTCTGCTCTGCAGCTATGAACCGTGTTTCCAGCTCCCGCAGTTGTGATTTTGCCTCTTCTACTGCTGCATTTGAAGCCTGAACATGTCCCTCAAGCTCAAGATTCCTTTGAGTAGCAGTAGCTGCAGCAGCTCCAGATTCATTATGAAGATCTTCCAAAGAGTTCACCTTCTGCTCAAGCTCAGCATTGTTTGAAAGCGCCTGAGATAGAAGAGAATCCGTTTTTTGGAAGTTTTCGTCTGAAAGCTTTAGCTTTTCCTCTAAATCAGTACACAACTCCTTCAACTGCTTTGCATTATTGGTTAGATCTTCCACAGTTGCTTCAAGACCTTCTTTTTCCACATTAAGTTTAGCCAGCTCCCCTTGTACAGCCAGAACCTGTGCTTCCTGAGTCTTCAATGCAGCTTCAATTGATTCCCTCAATTTTTCTTCCCCCTGCAACTTGAGATTTGCAGCTTCCAGCTCATAAATCTTTTCTTGCAGTTCTTCCTTTGTAGAGGCAAATAAGTTTTGAAGTGCTGACATGTCTTCCTGTAGCTGTGTTTCTGAAGTCTTTCGCAGATTCAATTCTTGGGTCAGCTCATCTACTAAAGACTCCCTTGAAGACAGTCTATTCTCCATTTCCAATATCTGTGATTTTGAGAGTGTCAACTCCTCTTGGACAGTAGAGAGTTCTACTGCAGTTGTTTTAAGTGCTGCTTCAACCTTTTCATTTTCCGCAATCTTATCATACACTCCCTTCAATTCTTCCTTCAGGGAAGCCATCTCATCTTCCATTCCTTTTGCACTCAATTTGGCTTCTTCAAGTAGTCTCTCAAATTCCACGGCCTTCTTTCCCTCAGATTCAGCTTGCGAACCACTTTGTTTATGCAGCTCCTCAAACTTCCTAGCCTCGCCTGCAGAAAGTTGCAGCTCATTCTGCAATTCCTCCATCTTCTTTCTTGAGCTTTCAAGCTCAAGGCTCATAACATCAAACGCTTGCTTTACATGAAGAAGCTCGTTATGCTTCACTTCTTGACTTTGCAGCGCCTCTTCAAGAGCGCTGAGCTGCAGCTTATATTTATCCTCAGCTTCAATAATCTGCTCTTGCAATTTCTTGTGACTGAGTTCAAGCTCTTCATATTTCTTTCCACTTTCCTCCAATTTCTCTTTTGTAACTGAGATTTCTCCCTTCAACTCAGCATTTTCATGTTCAGAGGCCTTTAGAGATCCTGCTAGTCTTTGCAGTTCAACTTCAAGTTCTTGTATCTTCTCTTGTGCTTCTAGAAATTCTCTGCTTGGAGGATCTGCGGTTCTTTGAGCTACGGCATTCTCTTCCTTTTCGACTTTAATGAACTCTCCATCAAAGGCATTCTCTTCCTCATCTTTCTTTCCTTCACTCGCCACTTGAGGCAAGTCTCCATTTGTTTCCTGTTATAAATCATTGGGAAAAAAAAAAATAAAAAATCAGAAGATATATTCAAGTCTGAACTAAATGAAGCATCAACTGCATCATAAGCTAAGTACATATTTGGATTGGGATTGGATTGTCCTATCACAAAAAGCAAAGCCGAAGTTCTAAGCAATACTATTATGGTCTTGAAATTTGTACTCTTTCAATTGGTTAACAATAATTGCAACAATCTCCTGAATTTTCTTGTCTCTAACAAGTAACAATCTAAATACAAATATATACTTAAATTTATAAATTTTCAAACAAGTATATAGAACAAAACCAGCACAGTGCTCTATTTCATCTTTCCTTTAATTCAGTCCTCATCGCTCATCCTCTTAATTGAAATACCATTTGCAAAAATACACAATTAGTTGGGTCTAACTGGAAAAATAGGTATATACAATCTATGTGGATTCCATTAAAATATCCCGTTGGCATTAGTAGAAACCGTACTGATCAATGAGATAACACTGAAGGTAATGCCTAAAAGAATCTTTGGGCAGAACCTTTGACTCAAAGTACAGTAAGCAACTTCCAAAATAACAAATGCAACAAGACATTAATACCTTAATTTTATCTTTATGATCTGTCTCCTCAATAACTTTTGTCACTGGAACTTCTGAAACAACTTTTGTCTCTTCTTCCATGTCTGCTTCCTCTTATTGACTGCTTAAGAAGAAAAGAAGTAATATGAGGATTGTTGGGATAAAGTCATGAACATTAAACCATATCAATAATAATACTCCCAAATTTAATAACTGAAGCTTGTTATATTGAAAAGTTGAGAGGTTGGGTGATTATGGGACTCCAAAACTAGCATACAAATACGCACCGCCCTGCTCTTAACTATAGTTACTAGTACCGCAAACATCAATTTCAGTTTTCAATTTCAACACCAACATTTGAATATCAATTTTCAATTTTCAAGGCCACCGTCATCTGTAAATTCATTGCAACAATAGTTTATACACATGACACAGAATAAATCAGTCCAGTACAAACATGAAAATTATGGTTTTTTTTCTTTTTAAATGAAACTTCCCAAAAGAATTTCTCAGCAAATAAGTCAAACAATTTCCACAACTAAAAATTATACAATTTGTATACCTAACCATTGAAGAATAAGATAAAAAATAATCATCAAAACTTTATAGGATTCTGTACCATCAAGATTCTTGATCCTTCAATTAAATGGTTTAGGGAGTATAGAAGACTCTTTCAACTCCATAATAAACAGGGAATTATATCTCAGCTCTGAAAAGGGTAACAAGAGACATAGCAACTTGGACCTTTTTTTTTTTTAAAATTAATTGTTTTACTTCCTGCAATATCCCACCATTACTATATATAAAATAAAAAATTGGACACCGGACCTAACTCAAGTCAAGTGGATAAGAATAG
This sequence comes from Pterocarpus macrocarpus, assembly GCA_031439585.1. NCBI lineage: Eukaryota > Viridiplantae > Streptophyta > Magnoliopsida > Fabales > Fabaceae > Pterocarpus > Pterocarpus macrocarpus. The sequence goes on from CM062522.1 coordinate 70,225,882, forward strand.
GATGGCATTTGGATAGAACTTTATAATGTTGATTAGCATTCCACACCGTCGCAAGGTACATGTACACCACAAGATTATTAATATATACGCGACCAAACAATAAAGTAATGTGATCACCAAATTAATTGTTGCTGGGATTTTAGTGGTATAAATCTTGTCAATAACTCGTAGAAAAAATTATTAAAAAAAATCCTTTTGGCTAAATATAATATAACAACAATACTAAGAAAAATAAATATACGCTCGTGCCGATCTATCTCAAAAGTGTATACATCAACTGATTATATAAAACTTATAATATACAATTATTTTGTATATATTTAAAATGATGATGTGTAATTAGTACAACGTACATGCACTACACAAGAGTCTCTTCTGAACATGTCTAGAAAAAGTTAACACGGACATTATAATTTCCAAGATTACAAATAGGAAGAATTGATCTGGTCACTGGTGTGTAGTGAAGACGTCACGTGGAAGAACCACGGAGGTGGGTCCCTAAATGCTATGTTACAGCTTGATCTCACACATAAGACATTTCCATGTCCAGTGCCCACTACCAATTCCATGGTCTCAGTTTTGGCCTTTTGGGCCTATTAGCCCCAAATCTCTTTCTTTCCTTTTGCCTACTTTCTACAAAAATTCAAATCTACCATTGAATTCTCTTCAATGGAAAGAATGTTGCATCTGTAACGTCTGTTATACGTGGCATGGGACCCAGATATCAAACATTCAAAAATAAGACTGTATAAACCAAGAATTTTGCCAGAATAAACCTCATTATCTGAGAGGTATTAGTGGGCCCACTTTTGTTTGTTAGCTAACGCACACCCACCAAACTTTTCCCTCTTTATATTAGTAAAGTTAGCACGTCATTTGCTTCTTTTTTCATTAATGGTAAATCACTACTAAATCATCTGCGCTCTTCACGTAGTTACTATTTTGGTTTTAGTTTTGAAATTTGAAATTTGATTTTTTTTTATTTCTTAGAATATCCTATCATCCGATAAATAAAAGACTAATTTCCCCACTATGTTTAAACAAAAATCTCTACCAGTGATTTTTTTTTTTTTTTCATATACATAAATTACGAAATTGAACTAAATCTCATATTTAAGAGACTCAAGTCCTTCCAATAGATTATGCATTTTTTTCAATATTTAAATCATCATTTTTTTTAGTTATTAAAAAGTTATTTATAATAATAATTAAACAAATTTTTTTTTTGATAGAACAACTAATCAAATATTCTAATTAAGCAACAATGAATAAATAAATTATAGTTGACAAAAATAAACACCTTCTATTTGTATACTTTATAATAAAAAAATTTCAACATCAGAAGCTAATGACTTTTTAATCAATCATTGGTGAATTTTTTTTTTTTTAAAGATATGAAGTATTCTAAAATGAGTTATGATAGGTAAACTTATTCTATATAGGATACTTGCCGATTTAAATCCCATCCAATAGAGTGGAATCTACACTTCATTCAATGATAAATAGGATATTAGTTAATATAATATCCCATACAGAATGAATTCAACAAATATTTCTCCTCTAAAATTTCTTTGAAAATGAATGTCACTTTCCTTTTATCTTTTTTAATAATAATAACATTTTCATCTTCCTTGAAATGGAATACTCCTCAGTTATACAAAAAGACACAGCCAGTAAAAGTTAAGGACAAATTCGTATTTTATGGGAAAAAGCAGGGGTAGTTGTGAACTTTAGGAATCTGAAGTTGCCAACAACAATTGTGCTGGCACAGCTGATGACAAGACTTTTTTTTTTTTTTTTTGGGTCTGAGCTGATGAGAAGATTTCAAAGTACACTGGCAGCGACACAACACTACCGTTTCTCCTCTTTTGTTTTTGTGATTAAATTATTTTTCTACCCTCTGCTTTGCTTACACTCATCAGTAATGAAAGTGCTTTTAGGTCCATTTGAATGTCTTATTTATAATAATAATAATATATGTACCATTAAATTTAATTAAATGAGATCTAAACGGCTTTGAAAATCAAAGCATATAACTTACATTAAAAAAATCACCACCTAACGCCTAAAAGCCTCCTAGATTAGCAGTGATTTGTTGTTTCTAATTTCTACAGAAACGTCCCAACACAAACAGTGCTAATACTTTACCAAAATCGATCTACAGATCAGGGATGATGATCAAAACCATTACTGGATGAAATCAGGGCAATGATTGTGTATCTTGTTTAGACTAAAGAAATATTCGAATTGAACTTCCCATAATTGACATAAAGAAAAAAACGAATAGAAGTACAAGTGAAGATTGACAAAGAAACTAAGCCCAGCTCAAATTGATCAGCCCCAATAGGAGAACGATGAACGAAGAAGAATAAAATTGCACAAGGAATGTAACTATTTCTGATCAGAGTAAAACACAAAAATCAGCTATGCACAACACAAAGTACTATAGAGTCAAAACCATAACCATTCATATCAACATATCTGATCCGTCCAAATAACAATCAAGTATCAAAAGATCAAAGACATAAGAGAGAAGATAACATAATATAAGAAGAATCGAAACATCACACATATTTATGGTGATGAGTATAGAATGAAACAAAAGAAAGCAAACACAAGTATAAAGCTGCTAGAGTGTTTGGTTAATTGAGCATGATAACTGGCACATATGTAAGACTACAAAAATATGAGATAAAGAAAGGGAAAGCAAGAGAGAGTGAGAGAGAATTCTTGCCTGAGAAAAAGCTGAATTGCTTTGGTTTTGCTTGGAGAAAACGTTTGCTTGTGTTTCTGAAAAAATAATTGGAAAAAAAAAAATATGGGACTTGGGAAATGGAGTAGTGAAGGAGAAGAAGGTGGTGATGATGGAATTTGTGAGAGAAAGACAGAGAGAGAGAGAGAGAGAGAGAAGGGGGTGGTATATAAGCTAAGAAACTTAGTAGATGAGAGGAGGCGAGAGGAGACGAGAGAAGGCCACCTTTTTTAGAGGGTGGCATTTGGGACCATGTTGGTGGGCCCCGAAAACAGCCAATGCGGCAATAGCCGGGTCGGACCGCCCCTGGTTTAGTTCTTGCCACCTCTTTTTCCATTTATTTACTAAACCACCACCCAAAAAAAGACAAAAAAGAATTACAAATCCAAAAGCATTAATACATACCATGTATACTTCATCAACCTTTTTGACTGGAAAACTGAATCCATATATATATCTATATATATATTGTAAGAGTTCTTTTCATATAATTTTTTTTTAATAAAGTTATAACGTGATTTTATCTAAAATAAAGTTAATTGTTTCTTTTTTATCATTCAAATGTTTGACCTCTTTTAAATGTTACACTTAATTGGAATTTTTTTTAAAAAAAATTTATCGATTAATTAGTTTATTATTTTAATTTATTTAACAACTACTTTTAAATTTAATTAAATGCTCTGAAAATTTTAAATAATGTTTCTCTAATTATATAGCACTTATCTTCTAAAAAATTATTTACTGACAAATGAATCAAAACTAGGAACATTTCTCTATGTTTTCTAAGCAAGATTTAGGTTAGGTGCAATTCAAAAAGAAGTATACATGCTGCTTTTATCAATTTAATGGCTGAAAATTATTATAATTTAGAAAACATACTTTTAAAAAGTTGCATAAGATCGTAGTTTTCTATCATTACATTTCTTTTTATAATTTTGATGATTATTTTAAGTACTTTATATGGAAAAAAATCTTAAGAATAAGTTATGTTAGCTTTATAAGCACATTTGTAAAAGTAATGTAGGATTTCTTATACTAATTTTTGTTAAAAAAAAAGCTAGATTTTACAAATTCTAAAAAAGGAAATTAACTACTTGTAAGAAAAAGGGGGGAATTAACTGTTTAATGTCATCCAAATTATATTTATTTTATTGGTAATCAATGGGTATCTTTTTAATACATGTACATCAATGGGATTTTCAGAGCATAAGCAACTTTTTGGTTTTCTTTTGGTACATAAGCAACTTCTTGGTTGTTAATACGAAACAAACTTAAGTTTTGGCTTATAGAAATTTGACACATTTGCTTAAATAAAAAGCATTAACTTAATTGTACAATGCAATATAATTTATGAACTTTCTGACGACTATAACGGAAATAATTTTAAGGAATTTTTGGTATGTATAACATTTTCTTAGTTACATCTAAAGCAATGTCCTTAATCAGATACATATCGATAATTTCTTTTTTGAAAAAACAATTGCTTAAAATGAAAAGCCATCACTGGTATTCTAGAAATAGTCATATTGAGATTTAAGACATAAAAGTGAGGGCTTATTGGAGATTGAAAAATACGATGGTAGGAAAGGCGATGGCTTTTTAGTCTCAAAGTGGCGGCCACAAACAACCGACCAAACCGCCCTCTCTAAGCGCGCAAAGCGCCAACATGGCGATTGCTGTCTTTTCTCGATCCAATGAATACCGTACGCAAAAATGTCACACACCAAAATTTTATGAAAATATTTGATAAATGTATTTTTTGTGACGCATTGTCCTATATAAACCAAAAAAAAAGTTAAAAAAATAATAAAAATATTTGGATGATAAATTTTAGATAATTATTATTATTTTTATTTAATTTTTAATTCAAAAATTAGCATTATTTATACTAGTAAATTTTATTAAAAAAAAATTACTAGTATTATATTATTTGTGCTGATAAGTTTTATAAAAAAAAACTTACTAGCACAAATAGTACTATTCTAATAAGTTTTGTACATATCAATGTAACACTATTTGCACTAATAAATTTTGTGAAAAAAAATAAAAACTTATCAGCATTGTATTATTGACGCTTGTAAATTTTGTAAAAAAAAGTACAAAACTTATCAACATAACACTGTTTATGTTAGTAAGTTTTATAAAAAAAAATTATTTCCATATCCGTCACGATTTTATACGTTTACCTATTATTACTCAAATTTTATTTTCCTACTCCCTATTTTAAAATATAATTTAATTTTGATATTTTTTCAGCATAATCTAATAATATATTATAATTAGAAAAAGTATAATATTCAATCATTAATTATCTTAAAAATCATAAAAATAAAAGTATATAATTAAATGATAGTATAAAATTTTTATATTAATAATATATCAAAATTAATCTCTTTAAAATATCTGTTATTTAAAAGTTTACCTATAAATTAAAAAATTAAAAAATTACTTTAATAACAACAAAATATAATTAATTTTATTAATATTTTTATATTAAAATTATAGATTTATTTTTTATTTTATATTTATGAGTAAAATACAACTTTCTCCCTTAAAATATAACTTTATTACACTTCACTATTTTTAAAATATATACTCTCCTCCTCTAAAAAATTAAAATGAGCTATCTTTTGATTCATTTTCACGTTTTCTATTAATTCTCTGTTATTTTATATCTATTATTTTATTTTTACCAAAATACCGTTTATCATTATATATATATATATATATATATATATATATATATATATATATATATATATATATATATAACAAAATTTATGTGGCTTATAATAATATAAAATGTTTATATATATAGTTTAATTTTTAAATTATTATAATATTAAGAAAACAAAATTGTTAATAGTAACCAATAATTTGTAATAGCCAAGACAATATGTGATTTTTATTTTTCAAAAAAAAAAATTATTCCAAGTTATTTTTACTATTAATAATTTGTTCTCTTACTATAGTAATAATATAAAATTAAATTAAATTAACCATATTTATATAAATATATCAATATTTTATATTATTATAAGTCACATATATTATATTTTGTAAAAAAAATATTTATAACTATTAATAAAAGGGTTTTTGGTCAAAAATAAAATAATAAATGATGAGAACTACTAAGTTAAGAATCCAAATCGAGCAATTATGATATAAAGATTGGTTGAAAGGATGTTCTTCAAGGATTGTATTGAGCAGATTGAGTTAATTATGGAATCAAAGTAGTTGACTCTGATCATAATTGAAGGATTGGGCTAATTTGGATCGATTTATGCTAACTAGGCTGAACTAAGTTGCTTTAATGTCATTTGGGGTCTTTTTGAATTATTTTATTAGTTATTAGTTTTGGACCTTAATTATTATTTATAGTTTGGGCATAATCTTTTACTTATGATCAACTCTTTTTGGATATTATTATTTAGGATAGTATTTAGAGATATTATTTATGATCAAATCTAAGATAAAATCTTCTAATTTAATTTTATCGTTTATGTTTTAAGTAGGTAAATTGATCTATAAACCATTTAGTTTTTACCATTAATACTATTATGAGGTTTATTATGTTTTCTCTTATATTTTGTGAATTATTGATATTCATGGTTCTTGTTCTATCCACAAACAACGGATCAAGAATTTAATCCTTATCCTAAGATTCTCCGTCATGGGTTGATTGGGGATTGCAGGCGCCATATGGTTCTAAATCTTTTATGAGTGTCGCATTTTTACATGGGGTTCGTATAAATAAACATGAGATAATGTAGACTTAACAAAAAAATTTTGAAAATAGATTAAAGATAACTTATTTTAATTTTTGAGAGAAGAGGAATATATGTTTTAGAAATAGAATAGAGGAGAGCATAATAATATTATCTTTTAAGAGAGGGGATTGTCTCTTACTCTACATTTATTTTATCAATAAACATAATTAATATAAAGATACAATTAAAAATTAATTAATGTCTTCTTAATATTTAAAAATAATATATAACTTGAAATTTAAAAAAATCAAATTGACAGATATTCTGAAATAAAAATAATAATAATATTTTACTGAATGAATCAACATATTTATAGTCTTGTAATTTTATTATTTTGTTTTGTTGAATTATTATCATTAAATTCGTGTAGTTAATTTTAATTAACTTTATCAAAAAAATAATAAAATTAATTTTATGCGTAAAAATTCAATGCCAGATTTAGATTATCTAGAGTGGAATTATATTTTTGAGAATAAAATGTACATAGTAAGTACACCTATAAGATATACATAACAATTGCTGTTAAGAAATTAAAGAAGTAAACGGTTGAGTCCATAGTTTAGTAGTTGTCTCCTGCATATTTTATTTCAATCTAAAATGTCCCATATTTGACTCTCGTCCCCTCCCTTCAAAACTATCTCTTAGGAATAATTCCTATTTTTATTGCCTTTGTTAAACAAAAAAAAAATTAAAGAAGTAAATACACATAATGTCTCTTACTTAAGTGTTTTTATTTTAAATAAATTTAATATGTTAGTTTTTTGGCCAATATTTTATTTTTTTTTTAACTGGAGAACCCCTACTATTTTCAAAAAAAAAAAAGTATACATTTAGGGTGCCATTTATTATTATTATTATTATTATTAGAGGGGTGTTGTTTGAATATTCAAAAAATGATGTCCCCATGGATATCTTATCAAATCAATAATGGAAAACACATAATTTTTTGTTTTAAAATTTTTATTTCATCATTTTCTACACATCCAATGGGTGGTCTATCAAGATATCAATGAATTTGATGTACAAAAAATATTTTTCTTATTATTATTGGATGCGGGGGTGTGCCCTTTATTTTATCACTGCTTGGTTTTCGGTAAATTCAACTCCAACTAGTCATCTCCATCATTCAAAAGATAGAAAAGAAAAATCGAATAATTGAGATAATGTAATATGGTGTTTGTCTTTAACGCACCTGCCTATTAAATTGTGCTTCAAGCACCTTATGTGTTGGTTCAATTTTATAGTGGATGTATCGATACTTCTCTATATATGTGATACACATTAATATATCTCTTAATTCCCCTCCATCACCCCATGACACTGTACGAACCTTCTTCCACCTCCTTTTCCACTCTTGTTGACACTAGCCACCACCCCACCCCTCACCACCCTTGTCAATGTCCACCCTCTCCGCTGTTAGTTCCATCATTGCTCCTCGCCAAAACCAAATCATCAGCCCTCGAAGTCGCTGCTATCAACACCATCACTACCCGTACCGTTCACCGCTTGTGAGATGATGCTGCTTCCCAAACATCACCAATGTAGTTGACATAAGGGTCATCCTCGACTTGAGCAGCAACCTTGGTAAGGATGTCTTGGATGTTAGAGTAGGCTTTGTAGCATATACGTCGTTGGAGAGTGATTGTTTTATGATGTTGGGTCACAATGCCATGGAGGACGATAGAGTAGCAGCGGTGCGGCGAAGGTAAATGATTGCAAGGTCAAGTGGTTGCTGGTGGTGTGAGGTTCTCCAGCAACAATGAAGCTCGATTGATTTTGCTTGCAAAAATGGAGGACTCTTTCAATTTTGGGACACTACTGGAGTGCACCACTATAGTTTAGGTGCACGAATAGTCCAATAGTTTGGATGTAAAACACCTCCAAAGTGCTTGAAGTACCATGATTAATTGGATGCTTGACAAAATGACCCATATGATGTTTCTGTATTAAAAGTGCATGTGTAGGTAACATGATTTTTTTGAATAACTTTAGGAGGGACATGTGTTTCAAGAAAGTGGGACCTTAAACTTTTATTTTTATTTTTTCAACTTCAAAAAGTTTTACTCGTTGTTTGGAAAACTTTGCAATTGAATTCAATTTGCTGATTTGAAACTGATTAATAGTATGAAATTAAAATCCAAATAAAATTTAATTCTATAAAAAATATCCAAAATTAAATCAGATCAAATTAGATATGATTTGCAATTCCAAATTTAATGAATTTAATATTAAAAATTGATATACCAAAAATATCTTTAATTCTATCTAATATTTTCTCTCTTTCTCTCTTCTCTATTTATTAAAAAAAGATAAAATAATCAAGATAAATAATTCAATTTATTTTCATATATATTTCAAACAGTATAATTGAATTTAATTATATAATTTATTGATTTATTTCAAATATAATAATTCAAATTATAATATAATTAAATTTAATTATTAATAAAATTTAATTTAATTTCATCTTCTTCTTTTTTTATTCCAAACAACCAAGGCCTTTCTTCATTAAGTAATATTATATATACATGGGCTTTTTTCGGCCTCGTACCAACGTACATACATTCACAGTTGGATAGAATACGGGGTCCAAATTAAGTGAGCTTCACATCCCATTCAATAATAGATGTACGTATGTCGGCATGAAAGTCGAAAAAATGCACATACAAAAAGTATTTCTCTTCTTCACTGGAACCATACTAAGGAATCTGTCAACAATGGACATGGATGCATGCCAAATTGCGGACAATAAAAGTGTGTTATTGGTTGATTAAAATATTTCTATAAATACTATTACGAGACTAACTCTATACGTAATGTCGTGATAAAAAAATCTTTTTTCTTAAGTTTAACTCACTTATTTATTAATCTAGTTCTTACTATTTTTTTTTTAGATAAACATGTGGTAAATTTAACACTTATTTCTATAAGTGATTATTTAATTGCCTAGTTCTTTGGCATCTACATCCATTTTTCCACTTATGTTTTCCTTAATGTTGTAGGAACCGTACATTCTAAGGATATAAACGTCTATATCTGTGGAACAACAGTTGAAGATATATAAACTTTACCGAATTTGATTGGCAGGGAGTGATTTAAAAGGGAAAATAATACTTACGCAAATTACATAAATATGTAACGTAATATAATTGGGACTATTAAAAATCATAATATTATCTTATAATTTATATAAAAATATTAAAAAGGTATATAAATATAAATTTATGCAATTATTATTACTCATTAGAAGACCATACCAGCGAGCACATCTTTTTACAATTATTAGAGCTCGCAAGGACCACAACTTGATATCTTGGGACTTAGGAGCAGCCCCTTTTGGTTTATCTTTTTGTACTTTTTGCAAACAAGTGTGCAATTTTTTTTAAAAGAAAAATATTTTCACATTTTTATTTTAATAATTAATAAACATGATAAACAGCTATTTGATCACTTAGTGAGGTTATGAAAAACTGCAGTGCCAAATGGAAGGCATTGAATTTTGGCCGAACTCTTCGAGCCATTAAATGAATATAGGTACTAGCTGCCAAAAAGATGAATGCTTTTACAAATGGCGTGACTAAAAATTCTACAGGTTTTGGTACAGAAAAGGTTTAGGCGATAAGGGAGGCTTATACCATAACTGTGATGGACAATTTATAAGGAGATTATGAATTACCTATTAATGAAGGATTATTTGAAAAATTCCCATTAAAAAGATTATTGAAAATTTACTGTATATTTGTATGTAGAGTCAATGACTTACTTAAGATTGTATTTACTTCAAGTTTTTTTCTTAAGAATTGTTCATGTAATTTGGGCCAAGAATAGTATAGTTATGTAAAATCTTTCTTAAAGTGACAATTTTAGAGTTTGAACTCCTGACATTTATTATAAGCAAAGTTCATTTAGGTCACAGTCTATTTCTATTGCAACACTTTTTGGTAAAAAAGTGATATAAGTTTAAAAATATTTTATTTAGGTGAAAGAAAATGCTCTATCGTTTCAAAATTGATACTCTGTCCATTCCATTTTAATTGTCGCTTTGTAAGAATATTTTGATAAAAATATTTATAAATAAGCTATGATTTTAAGTTTATTAATTCTTGTGCATGTTATTAAAATGACCGATAAAATGAATCAAATAGAAGATAAATTATCACTTCTAACAACATCATGTATAAAAATTATAGATTATTTATCAAGATTAATTTAAAGCATTGTTAACTAATCACATCTCATTATATGTATAATTTTTGGAATAATTAAAATAAAAGTTAAAAAAATTTAATAATATATAATTAAATGAGTGTATTAAAAACTTTTAAATAGAAAACACTTTTTTTTTTACTGGTTAAATAGCAAACACTTTGCTACCTTTTTTTTTTTTTAACATGATAACACTTTGGTACTTAAGTAAATTGCCAATGAAAAAGTTAATTAAGAGAAATAATAGTTAGCACTTTGCTAATCAATCTAGAGACTAGAGTATACACAGGGGAAATTAAAAACTTACATGGACAAGTTTTAATGAGTTTTTTTAATAAAAATATAATTTGATCGATTGATCTATTATAAATTAATACATTATATTTTATGCAACAAATATTTGGTTAAAACTAGTTTTTAGTCCCTATACATGTCTTAGATTTTGATTTTAGTTTTATATTAAAAAAAATTTAGTTTAGGTCCCTATAGTAATATTTTATTAAAGAATTAGTTCCTGCTATTAGAAAATTAGTAGGCAGTGTTAACTTTTGCTGAGTGGCTAATGGGATCTAACATAAATATGATATTAATATAGTTTTGAAACGACATTTTTTAAACTTTTTTTATGTTTGAAATGATATTTTTTCAAAGATAAATAAGTGATTGGAATAGTATCAAAACAACCCTTTTTTAAAGCTAAAACGGCTTTAATCGAATTTTACCGTGTCTCATGTCAATTTCTGTTAATTACATTAATAAAAAATAACAATATTTAATAATTTTTTAATGGTACGGATCAAATCAATATCACTATAGGGACTTAAATCATATATTTTAGTATATAAAGACCTAAACCAAATTTTGTTTAGTATGGAAACTAAAACCAAAATCTAGTACACATATAAGAACCAAAAATTAGTTTTAATCTAAATATTTTTACTTGATTCCGCCTCGGGGAATCGGGGATAGATGTCCATATTGAAATCTTATATTCAAAACCAAAATTCAACAATTCATAATTCTTCAACAAATTTAATCGTAAACTATTATCATTGATGATGTGGTTGTCATAGTTGAATCTTCAAAGATGATAACATTATCTAAGATAAAGGAGATAGAATTATTCTTAATCCACGGGAGAACATAAAACAATTGTTTAAGAATAATTTTTTAAAACTGTTACATAGAATATAATTTATTTTTATTTTTGAAAAAAATAGTTCGAACGAGCCTTGTATATTTGATATTGTAATACATTTAAAGATATTTGTAAAAAGAATGATTTTATATTTGTTGAATAAATTATTTTGAGTACTACTTAATTGTTTAAATAATAATTATTAAATAATTTAAACTTCTGGAAAATTAAGTATTTGTACTTTTTGTTTAATACTTGTTATTTAAATAATTAGGTGAATGTAAAAAACTTACTAAAAAATAACATTAGGCTTTTTAAAATAAATATGTGTTTAATATCGATTTTAATTTTGATGTTAGAGTAAGAATACTTTTCACAGAATAATTATATGACAATATAAAATATTCTATGTTGATAATATATCAAAATTAAAATTATTTAACATAACCATATAACTTTATAAATGCCAACTTAATTAAATGGTCATAGTACCTACTTACAAATTTCTCTGGGTGTGATTTAGTAGTATTTTTGATAGTCAATACTGGAATGATGATGATCCTCTTGTCAATAATAATTACATCAGTGAACAGTGGTAATAGCAGGTTGCCGGTAGAAGCTTCAGTCATTGGTGATCTATTGACGGCGAAGGACTCTTTACTGTAAAAGTACAACTGTAGTAGGAGCATATCTTATCAGTATCTTATCGCTAGTTCACATTCACAATCACATAATAATAGCTTGAGTCTTGAGAAAGAAAAAAAAAAAAAACACAAAAAAGAAAGAGACTATGGATGGTATGCAAATAGCTCTGCCTATTGTCGGAATTGTTGCTGCTGCAGCTGTGACCTTCTATGCAGTAAGCTTTGCTGAGATTAGAGAGGTAACCAACATCAACTACATATCAACTTCAACAATGTTATATATATATATATATATATATACTCTCTATTTATTCATCAAAACAATCCCATATAAATTTAATTTGCAATGTTAATTGGAACAGAAATCATTTAGAGAGTTGGATGAATCTGAATCAGAAAACGGAGGTTATAAGCCATCACCGAGCTCCAGAGAGAGGAGAGCTAGAAGACAAGCTAATAAAAATACCAAACCCTAACTCTCAGTTTGGCCAAGGTCACCAACTGCCATTCTACGCCACCGTCTTTCTTTCTTTCTTTTTTTGATTTATTCTGATAAGATGAACTTGTCTATTTAGTTCGGTTGCCTTTCATTTCCCTTTTCTTTTCTGTGTTTCGCTATTCAATTGTTAATCAAGTATTTATTATTATGCTCCAGCAATGAACCGCAGCTTTTGGTTTGCCAGAAAACCAAAAGCCCCACCTTCGTGGTTTTTTACTTTTATTCGATGAGATGTGTTGTTTTAGCAATGAACAGCAGCGTTACGTATATGATAATGATGATGACAATTTAATTAATTTTGTATAGAATTTTTAATAATCTTGAATTGCAAACTTTGCTGGAATAGGATGAGAAGGTGTACTCATAGTCGGTGCAGACTAATTTAAATTTTAAAGTCACACCACTGAAAGTATATTAAAATCATCGCAGTCCATCTAACATTGTCAATCATCTTTTTGAAATACGTTTCGTATTCCAGAATACGTGAATTGCGTAACTTTGGTTTAGTTGAATTGCGAGCTTAATCGTGGATTTATATTTCATTTTTGGAGTCAACACTTCGTTCGCCCATGTATAACCCAGTTCTAGTTTTATTTTCATATCTTCAAGGTTAGAGAATGAATAAGACGAAATATCTAAGAGCCTTCCAAGGAGAAGTGTACACTTGAATGCCATACTTGGGGATCGATTTCCTCCTATACTCATCCCTCTTGCCTTATATCCTCAATTGAGTCGAACATCCCTAGTTCCAATTGACTCGATTATTATAATAAATTTTTGCTCATGAAATGTAGAAGTCATAAATTTTGATAGGGGTAATAGTACGACACAAAACGATAGAGTTAACGATTAAAGGTAAATTTATCAGAACTACTGAATATAGCATATAGACTTCACTCAAATATTCACCTCACCCTTTTTCGGTCAAGTACCTAAATTTTTTCGAGCCATTACTTAATACACTCTAGATTACTTTTAACCTTTTTTTCAGGTGCAACACATACTTTACATAGACATGACACGTATTACTATTTACACAAATATATAAGCATACGTATAGGGTATATATAGTATAAATTAGGAATCAACTAGCGAAGCAATTTACTGGCATTTACAATAACGAAAAGGTTGGAACAAAGTTTTATCGAATGTAATCTGTCCAGAAAGTCATAATAAATAAGCCCTCTTCACACTTAGGCGGCAGATTTTCTTTCTTTTTTGGTTATTACGAAGGTAGCAGAAGCGGCAGATTTTTCTTTCTTTTTTGGTTATTATGAAGGTAGCAGAATTTATTATGCCATCATCTGCCCCAGCAACTTTCAGCTACTTCCGTTGAGACTTGAGCTCCTTCACCCTCTCTTCTGTATCTTTTAGAGCCTTCCCATAAATGCTGATTAACTGGGGAAAAAGAAAAATGCGTATCTCAGACTTGTGATGAAAAAATGTGATTTCCTTTTGTTGTCCAAAATGAGAAATTTAATGATTATAGATAAAGTTTTCTGTAAACTTCTTAAGTGGCAGAAACAGATGGAAAGATTATCTGTTGAGTTACCTCATCAACTTCTTCCAGGGACATAATGAACGGTGGAGACATCATGATGTTATCTCCAGCTACACGAACTAACATTCCATGCTTCTCACATCGTGCTCCAAAATAGGCACCTATCCCTGTAATATACATCATAATGTCACAACAAAATATGGAAAATAAGCCGCATCCACATAAAAACAGCATGTTTGTCTACTCATCTGTTACCAATGAACTGATATATCGCTGTAAAAGAAAAAATAAAGCAGCCAAGATGTAGGCAATCCAATCCATCATATGATCCGAAAACAATTATATATTCCGTCTTTTATAGAACTATACTAGAAAAGGAGGCAGCCCACTTAATATTGAACTGCTTCATAGAGACTACTTAAGTTTTATTGAATGATAGCCATATAATTGATATGCATGCTACGGAAATTACTGTTGAATTAGCAGTGTTGCTTCAAATATATGAAACAGGCTAACAGATAGGTGAAAATGAGTATAGAAACTTGCCCCATTCAGGAGGAAACGGATCATTAGGTGACTTATTGTCTGTGAACTCAGTACCCAGAATCAAGCCAGTTCCTCGTATCTGTAGTACCAGAAAAGTTACGTTTGTCATACATTCATACTAACGACAAACTAAAAATTACCCAGCAAATAATAGATACCTCTCCAATGATAGGACTGTCAGCATAAGCTTTTATGCCATCTTGGAACCTTGGGGAGATGTTCTTCACCTTCTCGACAATATTTCTTTCTCTGCAAAGATGAGGAACTATTATACTCCATAGCCAACATTAATCTATAAAAGCATTTGGAATAGGATTCAACTTAGTTTTATAAAGCAATAAAGGAACAAACTTGTAGATCTTGAGTGCTTCAATTGCAACGGCACAGGATACAGGGTGGCCAGAATAAGTAAACCCATGGGAAAAAGTACCTACAATAGACAAACACCTGTCAGTAATATTAAGCCAAAAGATGTAATGACGAATGAATGAACCACCATACCAAGCTTGTTGCTCTGCGAGTGTATAACTTCTGAAATTTCTGGACTCACAAGCACTGCTCCAATTGGCATATATGCAGAAGAGAGTGCCTAGAAATCAACAGAAAAAAAGAGGAACATGTAACACATTTTTAAAAGTATGAAATGGTGAATCTATACTTAGAGCTGTTTCATGTTCATACCTTAGCTACAGAGACAAGGTCAGGCTTAATGTTGTACTTGTCACATCCATACATTGTCCCAAGCCTTCCAAAGGCACAGATCACCTTCAAAGGAGACGTACAACATAAGCAATCCAGTACAGAAAACTCCAGAAAAGGATCCGTTCTGTAACTGTTTTGAGTTAAGGAAGTACCTCATCCGCAATAAAAAGAATGTCATACTTCTTGACAATGGCTTGGATCTGCATAAGAATAAATGCTATGAGAAAAAAACGTTGACTTTTCCTTTCTATTTCTTTTGGGGCTAAGCGGAGAGGAGATAGAATGGGAAAAAAAAAGCATTATTTATATGATATAAAATTGGTCAAGCAAATTATGCATAGCATAGCTTACAAATTGGAAATTCTGGAAAGGGCAAGAATACACAATTGACTTGCATATTCGATTTTCATATATGAATTTCATAAAAACCAGCAAAAAAGTGAATAATGACTGAAAGGTTGAAATGATTTATTCAAGCAAATACAAACACACCTAACGATGTTTATTAAAAAGAGGAGGTTGTGCAATAGTTAAAAGGTCTAGCTAGAACGGTAAGGGCTTTCTTTCAGAAAATTACAGAAAAAGAAAAGGAGTTTTTGATAAAAATTTCTAGTTTAGGAACAATCAACTACTTGATGGGTTAACAATGTGCACTTATTATCTTAATTACCCGGATCAAGTAGATGATTGTCCCTAAACCACAAATTTTGTAACCAAGAACACTGTTTTTGTAATTTCCAATGTTTTATTGTGGTAATATTACAAAAAGCACTTCATGAAACCCCTTGAGTAGTTAATTCTTCTTAAACTAGAAATATTTCACCAAGAAGTACTTTTTAGTGATTTTGACATATTTTATTGAGTAATCGTTAAATTATAAAAAGCACTTCATGATAGAGGTGCATCAATCTGCCGTCGTTTTGAAAGATAGGGGATATTATATCTGAGTTGTCTCTGATAAAAGTCATGGTGTTGGTGAAAGCATACTGGATTCTACAGATTGCAACATTATGAGATCCTATAATTGATAGTTTATAATTGATGCATTGGTGTTTAGGATGGGGAATACAAACGAACATGCATAATCAGTGCAAAACACAGATGCAGACAAGCAGTTTCGTTGGCATCCAGCTTGAAAATGTGGAATTCTAACATATACGAAGCACTGATGATGATGATGATGATGATGATGATCAAATACCTTTTGAAAATAAGTTGCAGGTGGAGGTATTACACCTCCTGCCCCCATCACTGGTTCAGCAATAAATGCAGCAATCTGTTATAAAAAGACATATAAGTCAGTGGTAAAGTCAATCAATGTTCCAGTAGCAGAAAATACTTTACATGTATATGGAAGTATTACTGTCTCTGGTCCTTCTTTCAGAATCAGCTCCTCTAAATTGTTGGCTAATCTGGTTGAAAACTCTTCCTCTGTCTCACCTGAGATGCTCATAAGCAAGGATAATATTTATGCCTTATAAGAAATGTCTAAAATATTATTAGAAGCATGTTCATACAAATAACAACCTGGAAGATGATACCGCCAGTAATGTGGACAGTCAGTGTGCAAGACAAAAGGAGCTGGCAGATCAAATTTTTGATGCAAAGCTGGAAGGCTGAAATATGCATTGCCGAGTTAATTGAATGGATATAATATTTTTAATTTTTATGAATAACATGTAAAAGAACTAAATTATTTACTGAAAAATAACTTTTTGAGTTCACCGTACCCAGAAAGACTGGCTGCTATCAACGTTGAACCATGATACCTATTAGAATGCATGATATATAAGCTACTTTTCAGGTATATAAGAGAAAACAGCATTGATTAAGAATATTGAGATGTCATGCGTACGATTTAGCACGAGCTATGAATTTCTTTTTATTTGGTCTCCCAAGTGCATTGTTATAATACCATACAAGTTTCACCTGCAAGGAAATATACGAAGGTGACACTTTTTTCTACATAAACTTTGTACTTCAACAACATGTTATCATGACGACTTTTCTTTTTTTCTTTTTTTAAGAAAAATAAATCATGGTTGTTTATATCTTTGCTTAAAACTTTGCTAAGATGGATCTAAATTTATCTGAAGAGCCACAATTGATATTGAGAATGTATTTGACTCTGGCATCTAATGTTTTAGGTACCTAATTGCTCCTAAGTTTAGGTGTCTCCTAGATTTGCCATCTTGGCATTGTGCCTGTTGTATGCATCATATGTAGTCCACTGTTATGATAGTTTGTAAAGATAAAGTATACACATTCTAGATATCTAACTTAAAATTAAAGGAAAATTCACAGAAGAAAATATGAGACTGTAAGAATTGAAGTGGATATTTAATCTAACAAACCTGAGTGTCATTTGCTTCTGATCCGCTATTAGCAAAAAAAGCTTTTGCCATTTTT
Source organism: Pterocarpus macrocarpus (assembly GCA_031439585.1). Taxonomy (NCBI): domain Eukaryota; kingdom Viridiplantae; phylum Streptophyta; class Magnoliopsida; order Fabales; family Fabaceae; genus Pterocarpus; species Pterocarpus macrocarpus. Next base: position 70,244,049 of record CM062522.1, read on the forward strand.
CTGGCTGTGAAAGTTTCTAGGAGGTCCTTGGCTAGATCCTGTATGTAGAAATATATACTAATGAAGTACCAAAGATGGAAAATATCTACTTCAAAGTCAAGTGTGTACATCAGCAAAAGGCATCTTAAAGGTAATGCTAATGCCCGTATGAGTTGGATAAGGATGGGTTAAAAATAACACAGTATCAGCACCCGCTCAACCTCACCAAAAAAAATGCAGTATCTTTAAGATGTTCAGCTGTAAAGAAGTAGAAGTGTTGAACCCCCATTTTCTTTCTTCGTTATTTATGTAGAAGGGAAGAACAAATGAAAGAACTCAATAATGTAGAAGCAAATTATAAATAAGAAAGTAAACAGGCATAAAATTATGTGTAGGTTAGATAGGGGAGAATGATATGCATACCAAAGAAGGTTTTGTAGTCCGATTCCAAAAGGAATGGTAAAATGGCAACTTCTTTAATTGTGCAGTGGCAGCTTCAACTAGGCGTGGTTCATTCCCCCCTGCAAAACATACACAGATTTCAAGTAAACCATTTTCATGCATAAAAAGTTCTTTAAAAAATAATTTAAAAAAAAAAACCAATTACAAGGATACTCACTTTAGAGAATCCAAATCCTTACATTAGGTATAACTTTCCCTTGCAAAATGTACCACGTAATTATGAGAGTATCTGAATATATTTAACAGATCATGGCTAATAAAATATTTTAAGCATGATCTGATTTCTTTGAAATTTATCAAAAATTAGTTTTTCCATAAAAAATATGCATCCGCTGATTTTGATGGTTGAATCAATTAGTCAAACAGAGACCAAGAAGGTTTAGAATTCATAGATGGCAGCAGCAGCAGAAACCAAAAGAAATATGTTGAAACACAGACTATTTGGGAAAGTTTGAGTGTCTAGGCTTACACATTGGTCTTTTGTTTATGGTATGGATCAAACTAATTAAGGAGATAATCACTATATAATTTAAAGCAATCAAACAAATAAAACCACAAACCAACGCCACCTCTGCCAAAAATAAAACATTCCACTACAAGGCCTGACAAATCAATTTTTTCCAATTAATAAACTCAAATTCTCTCTCTCTCAATCCCCTAGAGTTTGATGTCCAGGGAATCCTGCAAAAATTACCATAACTTCTCTGACCACGTCGAATAAAACACCATTCCAGATGCAAAAGAGGGAGCAGAGAAGGATCCTAGAGCAAAGGTTGAAGGGAGAGGATACTAAAATATCAATATGTTAGGGAAAATTTATAACCATCCTTGCTTCTTAAGATGGATTAAGAAGTAAGCAGATGAAGCAAAATAAATATATCATTAATCATAAGAAATAACAAATGAGATATCAAAGATTAGAAACGAAACTAAGAAGTGGCAAGAAAATAAGTACCTAGAGCTGTGCACCATAGACCAGCAAGTGCGTCAAGATATTTCTTCCCATTAGTGTCATATACATAGCTTCCCTGGCTCCATTAATCAGGTAAATTACATAATTGAAGAACTAGTTATCTTTAAAATGAAATTAAAGCAAACCTTCATCTACCGCAATATGTTACATTACAGTGATTGAAAAATCAAAGAAAGATCGCAAGGAAGTTCACCTCTGACTTTTCTATAACCAAAGGATTCGAATCGGTAGTCTGCCACCCAGCTGTGAAAGGGGCAAGCATATCATGGCCCTTGAACCTGAGAAAACCAAAGCATTTCAACAGGATATATATACACATGTTAACTATATCAGACTCTTAAGTTTTACATTTAAACTAATTTTCCATTGTTTTCTAAAAGAATGAAAAGAATTCAAGCATGGAGTCTTAAACTGAATTTAGGTTAGACTACTAGTTATTACACCTGCTAAATAACTCAAAATAAGAATTGAAAGAGACAAGAAAGTCATTAGATTATGCGTTTAACCATCCAAATGATTGTATTGATATTATAAACACTAGCCTGTGGGTGTCCAAGTCACACATCATCCTCTGGATAATAAAAAGGGCTTTTAACACCGTGCTTAAATACAATTAGCCTAGCATTTAACTCTCAATTTTATTTTTTATTCTTTTGGAAAAAAAAAAAAAGAATGAATGGTCACATGCAACACAGAGTTATGATCAATACTCAAAACCGCACATTAGAACATGGTAAACAGTTAACACACAAGAACCATATACCCTGCATCAGTAGTGGCATTGTCCTTTGCCAAAGAAGAACTTGTACTATTTGATCTAGACCATACAGTGACCCGAAGAAGATTTTCATGCAAATTTCTGGAAACCTGAAGAAGATTTAAAAATAAGCATCAAATGACAAGTGAAAGCTTCAAATAATAAACAGGGTAGCTTTTGGACCATCCATAAATATCAAACATTCAAACCTAACCAATAAATTAGTACAAGGTATATCATTATAAAGAATACAGCAATACAAACAATAAAATTAAAGAAATTATAAAGCAGGAAAATTCGATATTTTCAGACGTATAATCCATTCTTGGATTTCCAACTATTATGGCACACTTAAAAAAGAGCGTATTATATATATATATATATATATATATATATATATAAAATAGTATTTACTTTGGCTCCCAACAAGTTCAGTTCAAGCTCGGCCACGGTGAACAGGTCTTAACAGAATAAGAAACAGTCTGAACAGCTTAAAGTAAACCGTAGTGATTTAAAATTTGAAAAAAAAAAAAAATTACAAGTGCTAATGATACAAACAATAAACGAGTTTTCATTCTGGCGATGTGATTGACATGCTTGAATAAGTGCTAACTCGTTGTTTATAACACTTGCATTGCATGTGTAGCTCACCGAATCCAAATCCTCTTGCTATATACAAAAGGATAAAATTGTGTTGCCGAAAAAACGAAAAGTCAAAGTCAACAAGAATCGAGGCCAATTGAGGGTGTGAAGAGACTAAAGCGCTTCAATTCATCAATCATCAACCTAACACACAAGTTCACGTCGATTTTGCAAGCACTCAGCAACTCAGAAACTAGATTGGGGGAGAAAAAAATTATGAAGAAAGCGAGGAACCGAAACACCAGCAGATTCATTCAACACAAGATAAACTAAAAATAAAAAATAAATAAAATAATAAAACAAGTTTTGATACGTGCCTGGTTTGTGAGCGTGGATCGGAAGAGCTTATTCATGATCGCTGAATATGGAGACACAGAGAGAGAGAGAGAGAGAGGAACTGGAATTCGAAATGAAGCTGAGTAGTGGGAAGAAGTGAGAAGTATCCAAATTATGTAAGGCACACGCAACGCCTTCACTCAGCCTGCGAAAACGACAAGCAGAGACGGGTCCAATTCAGCTCCCACTGCCCCTTCAGACAAAGTGATTCAATATTCATAGTCTATTCTACTATAAATAATGTGTAAAAATTGGCCTGTCACGATTCATATGCAAATCGTTTGTGTAAGTTTACAGTGAAGTTATTACCATTATTTTAGTATAATGCTTTGATGATTCTGATTCAGCATTCATTTCGTCTCGATCCTAGGCAATGAATGAAGTATTTGACTGGAGAATCTCTTTTTTCGTTATTGTTGAGAAATTTGAAAAAGACATTATATAAAGAGTAATTTTCTTTTAATTTTTAATATTTAAATTATGAGTTAATTTTATTAAGTGATAAATTATATTGGATAATTTAATATTTTATACTATTAATTAATAAAATTGAAAGAAAATAATAAATTATAGTGAATAATATATTATAAAAATGGTATTGAGTAATTATTTAACATAATTTAATATTTTTTTACAATATATAGAAATTAATGCCATAAAATATTTTGAAATTTTTAACTTTTACGTTAATTTTTTGTTTTTTAATTTTCTGACAAACAAAACTCCTTTTTTAAGAGTAATTGGGAATTACGCATGAAGACGAGATTACGCAATGATTCTGTAATTTCCAGCTGGGGTGGACCGCTGATGGAGCAGGTGTGTACTATAAGTATAACGTGATAGGTGCTGGGACCCACTCTTTACATCAGCTGTTGAATAAGGCCCCTTATCTTCTTTAGTAGCATAAAGGCCTTATCTATTGACCATTAACGTTTGATCTTATTTTAAAATACTCCCTCTTGATAAATACTTTTAATAACCGTAAATTACTATACTATCATAATATGAAATATTTTTCATGTTTTGCTAGCATTTACTATCTTAAATAATTGAGAAGGCATAAAAATTCATTAAAAAAATATATAATATTAGGCTTTTGCAATAAAATAGCCTCGTATCCTCCTAATAGAAGTCAAAACGATTCGACCAAATGTTATATTCACTGATTAAATAAATGTAAATTTTTTAGGATTTAATTTATATATATTATCAATATAAAAAATTTATATAAATATTTAATTATATATTATTATATTAATAAAAATATTTAATTTAATTATCATTATGAAATGAAATTATATAACTGATTAATTGTGTAAAAATTTTTTATATTATCAATATATTGAGCTTAAACTCAATTTTTTATATGTATAAATATATAATTATTTTTAATCATTAAAAATATGTATAAGAGTAGATTTTAAGAAAGCGGACTTTTAAACATGCTTAGCGCTGCGTGCTCCATGTCAAGATTAATGAGTTGGACGCATTATTAACGAATAATAATGATATATTATCCTAAAAAATACTCTTAATTATTCTCTTAATTTTTAAATAAGAAAAATTAATGTTTTTATATTTTTAAATAATAAATATATTTATAAAATATTTAATTTTTTAATTTAAAAAGCAAGAGGATTATTAAAAAAATATTTTTGAAACATATTTCATTACTCCGTTATTGACTAGTCCAGTTAAAATGAGATAGCCTAGGTTGCTCACAACATGAATTGATGACGAGTAACTATTATTTGATCGATGAGATACATGATATAAAATGAAAAGGAAATTACCTCAAATCTTCAAAATAAAATGATTAATGACAACCAATTTATACATCTTCCGGTTCATAATAATTATCAATTTCTATTTTATAAAAATTAAGAAACTTAAAATTAATGTATAATTATGATATATATATATTTAGTAAAATATCCTTATTAAATGTTATTATGTAATAGAAAATATGATATCATTATATGATGGAAAGTAATCATCTTTTTTAACTAATAAAAATGAAGAATAAAATAAAAAAAATTAATAATAAATATTATATTGATATATGAGAATAATAACTATTATGAATAAAAAATAAGTTTAATTGATATGCACTAACAGTGTAATACAATTTTATACCATCAACCAATAGAAATAACGAAAAATGAGAAATTATGGTGGGTCCCTCATTATAATTGATGGTTATTTGTATGGATTATCACTTTCTCTTATTTTTATTGACTAATAATATAAAACTATTTTATACTATCAATATATTTAAATTAAATTCATAAAATTTTTTAAATAAATTGACAATTATTATAAACAAGATAAAATAATTTGTAATAGTATTCGTTGCACCGGAACAGGCAAATGGATATGGACAAAGAATCTTATGAATTATATCGACCTAGTTACTTACAAAATGCAGCTGACATATAGATTATCACGTGGGATTACTTGAGATTCACATGCACATAATTACGTGAGAATTGTGTAATTAACATCGTTATTGTACACTATACGTAAGTAATAAAGGAGAATTTTGCCATAAAAGCTAGTTTTGGATAGAAAAAGAGTAGCATTTTGGGAAAAAATAGTTTTCCAGAAGTAGTTTCTTTTCGTTAAAGAAATCCATTTTGAGAAAATTGCGATATGTTCTAATAAAATTAATTATAATTTAAAAGTAATTTATTTAAATTAAAAATTGATTACATCTTAAAAAGCTTTTTTATTGTTTTAATTATAATCATTTTACTATAGTCAAACTTAGATAATTCTACCAATATTCTATGGCGTAGAAAATATCTTTTCATTTTAAAATTACTTTTTTAACTACCATCGATATCATATTTAGAAAATTTTAGTTTCAGGGTGTTTTGGTTAAATTGTGAAAATAATATTATTTCGATAATTGTTATGATAGAAACCAGTTTCATATTTGGATATGTTAATTCAAAACTGATTTTAAAATAGAGTACTTCGTTTAGATTGTGTAAAAAAATTGGTTTTGTATAGCGAGTTACTAGAAAGGGTATAAAATAACTTGTTTATATTATTTTATACTTAAGTTAATATGATAAAAATATTATAATTCTAAAATAATTAATATATGCATATAATTAAAACACTTAAAAATAATTTTTTTTTTTGAAAAGGTTGTTGAGTGTGTTTAGATTAGCTGTGAAATTAAAATTATGTTACTAATTGATAACTAAATGATTGAAAAAAAAAATTTATACCTTAACATTTTATTAAAATTTAATGAATTTAATTGATATGTATTGATAGTATAAAATTATTTTACATTATTAATCAATAAAAATAGGAAAAAATGAGAAATTATAGTGGATCTCTTATTATAATGGATAATTACTTGTGTGAGTTAGCACTTTCTACTATTTCTATTGATTAGCTGTATAAAATTATCAATGTATTTAAATTAAATTCAAATTTAATTCATATAACTTTATTTATTTATTTTATTAACAAGTAGCATTATTCTACTTTGGTGTTTCTTTCCCTTGTGTAGCTCCTAATCTGCAAATAGCAGGTGGGTGCGCGCGCTTGCTAGTTGAAGCTTAGGGTACAGTGTGACTGAGAAGGTGAAGCGCGAAGCTGAAGGTGGCGCTGTTTGCCCTCTGAAATCTGAACTGAGAGCAGAGCAGATAACATGGTGAGAAAACATGGCTGGCAATTACCTGCTCACACTTTCCAGGTCCTTCTTCTCTTCCCTCTCATTTCAACCTTCTTTTTTGTTAGGGTTTCATGCAATCGCTTCATAATTCATCAATATCTCCATACTCCTTAACTCGATCGTGTCTCTTTATTGCTTAATTTATGTGATCGCGTGATTCTCGTACATTTCTATTTTCGCTACGTCGCGTCCAGTGACTCATGACATAAATTGACTCGTGAATTGTTTTGCACGGGTCTACTTTGTTTGCTTCTGCTGAAAAACTGTTTTTGGAATTTGCAAAAAAAAAAAAAAAAAAGGTAGAATTTTTGTTTGTATAACATTATTTTCTTAACTATTTTGGAAAATGAAAAGGAAAAAAAAGAAAATTTTGTTTGGAATAACGACAGCCCAGAAATTGGTCTTGCAACATTTGTTCTCATGTAAGGTCTTTTGTTTTTTGGTCCCCTTATCGCTTATGTCGTGCTCAATTCTTCTTTGTTTTTCGGTATGGGGACTAATTCTGAAGTTGTAAGCCAGCAAACAAGTAAGCAACTGCAGGTGTATTGGGTTTTTGTAGTTGGGTTGATAAATAATATGATGCAGAATAGAAAGGGAATGCTATCTATGATCTCATTTTGGTCCATTGGGTATATAGAATTTGTAATTTTAATTTTTGGCCAGATAGACTGGAACATATGGGCATAAGGGGGCTGTGGCCTGTAATCAAATAAAATGTACTGCAGGTTTCCGGGTGTCGAACATGATTTACATAGCTTTCATATTAATATGTAAAATAATTGGTTTTATGTTTCGAGACTACGTGACCCTTGTACTACTTAAATAAAAAAATTGAGATTGATCCTTACATCAGTAAAACATATCCAAATGTTATTTTCCTCATTCTTGTTGATTTATATAATTTTAGCATTCTGATTACACAAAAATACACTGATTTGTAGTTTATCAGTTGCAGGCATGTCAACTTATTTGTCTAAAATTGTTGGTTCTTTTGTGAATAGGTTGTTGCAATCACTGTATTCTGCTTGTTGGTGATTGCTTTCTATGCTTTCCTTGTTCCTTTCCTTGGAGGTCATATATTGGAATACACCTTCATTGCTGTTTACTCTCCTGTGGTATGTGATCTGCATTTAAATCATTCCACCTGATTTATTATCATTAGTTACTTACCTACAAGACGCAGGGCTTATGTTGTCGCATTCTTGTGGCATTGCAGGCACTCATTGTTTTCATTCTTTACGTCAGATGTACTGCAATTAACCCTGCAGATCCAGGCATTATGTCTAAATTTGACCATAGAGCGGGAAATAAATTTGATTCAGCCCATGTTTTAGTGGGGAAGCATCAAGCTTCTGAACATGATGACGTTGCTGTGGGAGAGCATTATTCTCCATCATCTGCTGCTTCCAAAAGGTCTGCGGCAAATGCAAGCAAGAAAAGCTCTGTGGAAGATATTGAGAGAGTAGATAACTCAAGGATACAAAATAGCAGAAACTGTGATGTATTTGGAGGAATTTTATGTGTATTATTTACACATGAAGATTGCCGGAAACAGGAAGCAGCAGCTGATGAGCAGGGAGACAGTGATGATGTGCTGTTCTGCACTTTGTGCAATGCTGAGGTATTGCATTGTGACTCTTTGACACACTGCATTGTGATATTTCAATTTTGGTTCTTTCCTTTCCTTCTCAATTTTAGTGGTTAGGGTTATCCATCACATTGCCTTTTACCCGTATTGCTGTTAATAACCTATACTAATGTCACAAGTACAATAATAAATCCTGGGGATATTTTGAATAACAACAACAACCAAGTCTTTTCCCCACTAGGTAGGGTAGAGTATATGGATAAAAAAAAAACTATTGTGTCCTATCGTAGACTATGTCTATAGACAAATCATTTAAATCTAAGTCTTATGGGGACATTATGAATAATCTTCAAAATTAGATTGAAATTTTCTTCTTTTAGCAATACCATGATTTATGACCTTGGTCTGAGCCAATTAAGATGATATTAAATCATTTTTTACAATTTTGGTCATATCCTTCATTGAGGAGGGTTGGTGTCTGGGAACTTTTTTGCTTCATTTGGTGGAGTTATGGTTTTGATGAATTCATTTAATTTGTCTGTCTTTTATTTCTTCCCTTTTAAGGGCATCTAGTTATGTTATGTATTTTTGCCCCCCTCTTCTCTTCTATAATATCTCGTTTTGTCTGTAAATTAATTTGGCCGATGCTTTCTACCTATTTGTGGTCCTATTTTAACTTAGAGACGTCCACTTTCCTGGAAAATTTGAGTGATCGAGATGCTGGTGAATTGTGAGGCCTTTTGTATTCATTCCTTCTTTGTCTATTTATGAAAATTCCTGCTACTAGAAACTTGGGAAACATTTTTTGTTACTCACTATATACATCTGTGGTTGCATACAATTGCCAATGAAGGCATTTAGAGAAGTAGCTTTAAATTTTAGATCTCTGTTCCTCACTCAGTTTGTTTATTTTTTGCTTATGCCCTTTGTTTCCATGTTGCAGGTGCGCAAGTTCAGCAAACATTGTAGAAGTTGTGATAAATGTGTTGATGGCTTTGATCACCATTGTCGGGTATGCTTTTGTGTGCTGAGTGAAGTCTTGGAGTATTGTTCAATTTTGGTATAACATTTTCATCATTTCTTTTCAACTTTGAGCTTCACTTGATACATCACATCACTGCAGTGGCTTAACAATTGTGTGGGTCAAAAAAATTACAGTTCTTTTATTGCTCTCATGGCCTTCAGTCTTATGTGGGTATGTATATTGGTCCATACAAATAATTTATTCTTTAAAAGCAATAATTTTGTTTTGGTTCCTAATAATTCCTTTTCTACATTATTCACCTGTGTTTCAGCTAATTCTTGAAGCTGGAGTGGGAATTGCTGTTTTAGTGCGTTTCTTTGTTAACAAGAGAGGAATGGAATCTGAAATTGTTGATAGGCTTGGAAATGGATTCTCTCGCCCCCCATTTGCAACAGTTGTGGTATCTATTATTTTATGCTTTATAGTAAATATATGGCATACGGAAAATGGTCATTATTAAGTATATTTGAAAATCTGTTATGATTCTGGGTTCAATTTGTGTAGGTTGTATGTACTGCAGTTTCTGTCTTTGCTTGCGTGCCTCTGTGTGAGCTTTTCTTTTTCCACATGATACTAATCAGGAAGGTCAGTGATTCAGTAGCTGAGAATCTGAGGTTGTTTTTCTGTTCTTTTTTTTCCCCACCCCATTATTTTGTACATGGTTCTATACTGCTTGGCTAATCTAATTTGATTGAGGGAACTCTATGCAGTGGATCTTAAGGCACCCCTGGTGGTGTTTTAGCAAATTTATCTAGAATTAGAAGGGCATTTTTCAAGTGGCTAGTACTCTCATCTGGCTTTTTTTTCCTATTGGACAGGGGATCACAACCTACGAGTATGTTGTGGCAATGAGAGCCGTGAGTGAAGGACCTGCAGCGGCATCTGTGGATGAGGATTTGCCCAATGTACTTTACTCTCCATCAGGCTCTGCGACAACTGGAGGAAGTTCTTTAGGTTTGCAGTATAAAGGGGCATGGTGCACCCCTCCTAGGGTATTTGTGGATTATCAGGTACTTGGATTGAAATTTATTTTCATCTGTTTATTAATTGATTGTACTAAAAACAAGTTTTACTATTTAGTTGCTTACACTTGTACCATTGAGAAATCTTTTAATATCATGAAAACCTTTGCATCGGCAAAACTGAGATATGGTAAATACTCTCTGCTGTACGGACTATAGTTGTGATAGTGCTACTGCTATAACATAAGTAAAAAGACAGAATTTTCAGTGTGTAGAAAAAGAGTGGAATATTACTTTTTAAAATCTTCATCTTATTATCATAAATTCCAGAAGATGACTCCAAGAGAACATGTAGGTACTTTTCCCCAAGCATCGTTATTGGAGTGGGAGAGTATCAAACTTCTAACAAAGCAGCCAGAGATGCTAACTTGGAGGCTGTATATGGCAATGTTTAAGACTTGGAACACCTAATAAAATTTGATCCCTTTGTCCAATTATAAATCACCTCCCGAATTTTTATTTTTTTAAAATTTTTCTTATCATCCAAATGCTACTTATGTCTAAAATGTTGGAAAAGATGAATTGACCTAACTCAATAGCTTGCTAATGCATAAAAAGAAGTCAAGCGAAGTGATTAGAGAGTATAACCCATCGAGGATTATAATTATGCCTCTGTTTTTTGAATTAAAACTTACTTCAGGATTTCCTTCACTCTTTGATAATATTGCTTGTTGACCCTTTTCTTTGCATCATTATCTTAGACTAAGGTTTTGTGTAGACTCAATATCATGAAAATTTTGTGTAACCTTAAATAATTCAGCATGGGAATTAAATGTTAAATACTAATGGTTGCATGTTATGACTTGCTTAACTCTTTTAAAAAGGTTTCATCAATGTAATTCTGAGAGCCTCCATCACTCCAAAGCAATAATTAGTATGCTGAAGTGAATTTTTTATTGAATCTTTTAAGTAGGTTGGGTAAGAGCTTTTTGTGGTTGAGGAGGGGGATATGAACACTGAATTTATGTAGGGACAATTAATCTTATAGAATTTCCAAATAAAATTCTTATTGCTGTGTCTTTTTAGCTATTTTCCATGCCTTTATTGATTTTATCTATACCTTTTTTACTTATGACTTAATGAACCTTTCATGTGGTTTTTAATGCAAATTACATGTGGTTGACAATTTTCTGACTGTGTTTCTTGACAAGAAAAAGTTGTATTATTGTTCTTTAAAAGTATTTATGACTTGATTTATGGAAGTTGCCTTAAATATGTGTTTTAGGATGAAGTTGTGCCTCACTTGGAGCCTGGAATGTTACCATCAACTGTTGATCCAGATGCAGCTGGGATCGCAGAAAGAGGGCAAAAGATGCCAAAAAGGCCCATTCGTATTAGTGCTTGGAGGCTTGCTAAGCTGGATTCACAAGAGGCAATGAAAGCAGCAGCAAAAGCCAGGGCATCTTCTTCAGTTTTGCGACCTGTAGATAACAACCGTCTAGCAGATCCAGAATTAAGCTCTAGTGGCAACATGAGCATCAGAAGTAGTTTGAGCGCAGAGACAGGAACTAATAAAGGAATAAAAAATGAGTTGAGACTGTCTCCAGTGAGAGGTTCTATTGCTCCTAGTCAAGGAAGTCGTGATGAGTATGAAACTGGGACTCAGAGTATGAGTAGTTTCAGCAGCCCGAGCCATATTCACGAGGCAGTTACACTTAGCCCTCTTCCTCAGGGTCACAGCTTAGGTGGCTCTAAGCCAGGTACCTCAATTCCTAGTTTGGTGCCTGAGCATCCTTTAACTTCTAAAGCAACTTTGGCAAACTTCAGGAACCCAATATCTAATTCCTCTCTTGGATTTGATGGAAGGATCATGCAGAAGGGAGTCAATAATGATCCATTATTGCTTTCAGCTTCTAGCACTTCCATTCTAAGAGATGTGAAACGGACATCTGTTGTTTGGGACCAAGAAGCTGGCAGATACGTGTCGGTTCCTTTATTGCCCTCAGAAGCTCGAAATAGGTCATCCATGCAATCAGAATTGCCAAATTTAAATGCTGAAACAAGCAATACTGGGAGAAAACCAGTGATTCCCACACAAGAATCATCATCATCTGCAGTCAAGTCTCCAGTGCATCATGCACAGAATCTGATGTATACAGGAGATTCTATCTTTTTTGGTGGTCCACTTTTGAGTGTCCCTGTTAAGGATGGTTTGAAAAATGAAAGACATTGGGTATCAGCAGAAGCCCAAGTTCCCCAGGAAACAAGGTATAAAAGGGATTCACTCTCAAATCAGCTTCCTGTGTTTGTCCCCGGTGGTTTTGAGAATACTCATCAACCGGGGTCTAGCATAAATTAGCTCAAGATGTTTGACATTCCAATGAGTCCTGCAAAGTTTTTGTGTGAATCAAGAGGATGGGGGGAAGGTTTTGAAATTAAAAGGCTCTAGCAGGGACGGTTTCAGCCTTTCTGACCATACAAATTAAGACTATGGTGGACAACATTTGACTCCAACCCAACAGCTAAGCGGTTGTTTATTCAGCCTAAGCATTTAGGTTTAACATTTTTCGCCTTAGCAATTAGCACTTCATTGAGCATGAATCTCGTTAATGGATTTTTAATTTATTGTTGTAGCCTTTGTTCCACTAGATACTAAAATTGTACTTACCTTCCCAATAGAAAAATTGTTGGTTTGTATATCGCGAGACATGCTGTTCTCTCTTCTATTGTATTTGGATTTGTATCCTTTGATGGTCTCATCAATGAGATCTTGTACTTGGATGTGTATCATTTGATGTGTAAACTTTGATGGTCTCAATGAGATTCAATTGATTAAACAGAATGAGCTAAGATCAGAATATATTGGATCTCATTGGAGCCCGCTTCCTTTCATTTTATTTTATAGTTTCGTTCTTTTTTTCTCTCACTCTTTTTTTTTGAAGTTAAAGAGAAATATACCCGACTCATTTATAAGTATTGCTATAAAACGTTCATTTTCTTAATCAAAACACTCCTTATGATATAATCGACTCCCATTTCTAATGATTATTTATCTATCTCTAAAAGTTGCTTCCCTTTCCTAAAACTTTCAACGATTTTTGTGGTGCCTCTTTACATATTTGAGAATTTTTTTTGCCTGCTTTTGTCATCATCCTCCTGCTTCCTTCACTCGAGTTGCCATGCTTTCGGCTTCTACCCTTAACCTCCCCTTCAAACATCCTTTTCACCCAGTCGGTTCCGCAAATTATGTTGCCCATTTTCCCATCTTTCTCATTATTCCTATCTTATTACATGGTGGCATATGATTTGGCACATTTCATTATATCTTTAGCTTGCAAAATTTCTTTTGTCGATACCATGATCTAGATTAACCAAGGAATTCCGTAGATAGACGACTCTCTTAGGTCCATTTATAGGATCTTATAAGAGTTGCATTATGATATGTCATGCCGTCATTGTGTAAATAGACTTCAATTCAAACATCCCCTTTTAAGATTATATTTGACAATTATAAGGTGTGTATTTAACATCATATGTAATTCTTAATTCAAATGTTAAGATATATGTACACATTTTAATTTTTCTATCATTATATATCCATTTATGTTCTTCATAATAAAATATTTAGAATGAGAAAACAATTGTTCCAATTTAAACACTCATTAGGTTTATAAATAACTCACCAATAGGAGATCTCTTGATTCAAAACTAATTCACGTGCTTGTCAATAAGAGACTCTATTGGCAACATTTTGGGTTTATGTTTATTTATGTTTGCTTTTCATGTTTTGTAGTATATTTTTGGAACCTAAAAACTTGAGGAAAAAACAAACAAAAGTATAAAACAGCCGCATGGTAGCCAATACGAATATTTGGATTACATATCACCTAAACTTCAAGTGAGCTAGCATGTTAGCTGATTTTTGGCAACTTCCTATGAAAATTGGTAATTATGAAGTAAAACGGCATATTGCTTGGGTTTTCGCAAGTGCCACCTAAGAATCCACAAGCAGAGATAAATGTTCAATGTACTTTTGGATGTTTCCTTGACTTCCGTGTCTGCTTGTCCTAATAGAACAAGACCACGGTTTGGAAGCATGTTGGGAGCCTTCTTGCCACTCTAACGCACAATCACCCCGCTCGGAAACAAATCTGAGGGGGATACTTGTCTTTGTCAAGGCATGTTTGTATTCATGTAACCTTTGGGAATATTAAGAGTCCTTTGGCATTTGCCAACCGTGATTCCCTACCCACCCAAGATTAAAAGATTAAAAGAAAGAGTCGTCTTATACATCAAAAAATTTGAGACAAAATCTAATACCGTTTTTTTTATATAATTTTAAATTATATTTATTTCACTTCAATACACATATTTCGATAGTCATCTAAACATTAATATATGGTATTTTATTCAATATCTTACACTCCTTTCATTCTATAATAATAATAATAATAATAATAATAATAATCGTTTAAGATAATTATATTAAGATTAAGAATATCATTGAGTAGTCCTAATTTTCTAAAAATATAAGTATAAAAAAATTCATTATCGTTTGTTTGCCAACGAAATTGATTTAGCGTATGTTTGTTTTGGGGTTTGAGGTATTCAAACTTACTTTTAGTGGACTGAAAATGGATTTATATAGTAACTATCATGTTTGGATTTCATTTTGTTAGCAAACTTGCTTTTAGAGGCTTCAAAATTACTTTTACCGCTACAAAGATACCTTTCATTTTTATTTCCACTAAATTAAAATAATATTTTTATCATATTATCTCTACTAATATTTTACTTTATTCTCTTTTGAAATTATATTATCCCTTTTTAGTAATTTTATATTTAAATATAATTTTACCTTATCTTGTTCAAATAAAAAATAATTCTTTTAAATATACTTTTAAAATATTATTTCCACACACAAATTAATTCTTTTAACTTTAATTCCATCAAAATTAATTCTTTCAATTTTAATTCTTCCATAAGTAATTCCATTAAAATATAAACCAAACAGATCCTTAAATGGTTGGCCATTTGCTTGAGCTTAATTACTTTCTAAGTTCTTTTATTAGTGGATTATCTACAAGTATTCTTATTATCACTCATGAAGCTTTTGTCCTGATTTCAAATTTGAACGAGCAATTCCTTTTATAATTTTTTTTTGGAAAAATTATCTTTTAACTTATTAAATTAGCAGTAATGAAAATAAAAATGTAATAGATATAGAATTAAAAATTCTGTCTTGAAATTCTTAAACAACAAATAATATGGAAGAAATAAAACTTTCTAAAACAATTATTAGTGTGGAATGAAAGGAATATTAAAAATACATTTTCCCAAATATATAGCCTAAATGTCTATCCTATACGGCTAAGGACACATATGTTATTTTTAATTGATAAAAAGTTGAGAATATTTATGAAAAATCAAGGATATTTTTATTAATGAAGAATAAAAGATGTATCTCAATATATATATTTAAGGATTAATTATAATTTATTTTTTATATTATAAATTATGTATATTTTATTCATATATTTTGAAGATGTGTATCTCAATTACCCGTATTTTAATAAATGTGCTATTAATCCTAAAATCTTTGCCAAAAGACAACATTAAAAAAAAAGGGCAGGTTCTAGAGAGAGAAATGGACAGTTATTAGAGAGAGAGAGAGAGAGAGAGGTTAAGAAATTTCCAAGGGCTCACCTCGTCACAAATTCCGTACTCCACTAAGGCTGTGAAGGACAACAAAACAGTAAAGACAAAAGGGGGTGGCCCCTCACGCATTCTCTGACAACGTTGTAGCCATGAAGAACTATTTGAAACCAGGAACTTGGGTCCAAAATCCAAACATCGAAACTCACTCCCCCATAGATAGAACCATAGCAACACTTAACGGTTCTGGGTTTTGTTTTTTTTTTTCAGTGTGTTCCAAGAGGTAAGTTTTGGACTTTTACGGGGGCTTCATCTGGATTATTCCTCAATTTCAAAACCCACTAAGGGATAAGCGTTTCATCGTTAGTTTGGCTGGTTCTGTTGCTGACACCACTAACATGGTTTTGGTAGGGTTCCCCCCTTCTTCTTGAAACTGTTTCCATGTGTTCTCCATATATTTGTGCTGAATTGGTGGGGTAAACGTCTTACCCATCAGTTTCTGAGCTGAAAGGCTTGAGCTTTAAGCTTTTGTTCAAAGTTCTGAATTTGGGTTCTGCAGGTTCTTAAAATCAAATCACTTTCTGTTTTGTCTCTTTTTTCCTTTGTGCTTGTCCTATTCTGCTTTGCTCATGCCCTCTGCACTAGTGTAACTGCAAAATCCTTTTAATTTTGCTGAATTTTGTGCTGCGAATGTGTGTTGTCTTTGTCATAAGTCATAACGTATTCATTGGGTTATTCAAGCTTGTCCCTTTTGTTCTTCAAGCCGAAAGTTTGATTATTTAATCAAGTTTTTCAATCATGAACTCATCACCATTTCATTATCTCCAAATTCCTCTGATTGTTTTTGTTGTTGTTACATGGGATTTATGATGCAAGAAGAAGGGTCATCTTCTGTAACTTCTTAACTCTTGCAGTTCTTCTCCATAATGTCACTTTCACCTAGCTTAGGATCCCCCCACCCCTTGCTTAGGGAACTGAAATCCGAGGAAAGAGGTTTGTGCTTGATCCATTTGTTACTCACTTGTGCAAACCATGTAGCTGCTGGTAGTCTTGACAATGCAAATGCTTTACTTGAGCAAATTTCCATGCTTGCCTCTCCTGATGGAGATACTATGCAGCGGATTGCAGCATATTTCACTGAAGCACTTGCTGATCGGATACTTAAAACATGGCCTGGGCTCCACAGAGCCCTCAACTCAACTAGAATGATTATGATTTCTGAACAAATCCTCGTGAAGAAGCTCTTTTATGAGCTTTTCCCTTTCTTGAAGGTAGCATTTGTGCTGACAAATCAGGCTATTGTTGAAGCGATGGAAGTGGAAAAGATGATTCATATAATTGATCTCAATGCAGCTGAACCTGCTCAGTGGATTGCCCTCCTCCAAGTTCTGAGTGCGCGTCCTGAAGGCCCTCCACATTTGAGAATCACTGGGGTCCATCAGAAGAAAGAGATTCTAGACCAGATAGCTCATAGACTGAGTGAAGAAGCTGAAAAGTTGGATATCCCATTCCAATTTAACCCTGTAGTCAGCAAATTAGAAAATCTTGATTTTGACAAACTTCGTGTGAAAACTGGGGAGGCACTGGCCATAAGTTCTATTCTTCAATTACATTCCCTTTTGGCCTGGGACAATGAAGCCGCGCAGAGAAGATATCCTCATTTGACTAGAACTCCAAATGGAGTTCACCGGCAAAGAGCCCTGCCAGTGTACCAAAGCACATTGGGTGATTTGGTTGAGAAAGATATGGTCAACGGATATGCCCCTAGTCCTGACTCAGCCTCATCATCTCCAGCATCTTTAACTGCTTCAAATTCAATGAATATGGAGAGCTTTCTTAATGCATTATGGGGATTATCACCAAAGGTCATGGTTGTAACAGAACAAGACTCTAATCATAATGGCTTGACTCTGATGGAGAGGCTACTAGAAGCTCTATATTCTTATGCAGCATTATTTGATTGCTTGGAATGCACTCTCTCTAGGACATCATTGGAGAGATTAAGGGTGGAGAAGATGCTATTCGGTGAGGAAATCAAGAACATTGTTGCGTGTGAGGGATCCAAACGAAAGGAAAGACATGAAAAGCTGGATAAGTGGCTCCAGAGATTTGATTTGGCTGGGTTTGGCAACGTGCCTTTAAGCTATTTTGGTATGTTGCAAGCAAGGAGGTTCCTGCAGAGCTATGGTTGTGAGGGATATAGAATGAGGGAGGAAAATGGTTGTGTATTAATTTGCTGGCAGGATCGGCCCTTGTTTTCAATATCAGCTTGGAGATCTAGGAAGTAGGACAGAACTCAAGGAATGGAGCAAACGAAAAAAAAAAAAGGGGATGAAGTATTGATGGGTACAGTCTTCAGGTTTTTTATTTTTATTTTTATTTTCCGTTTTAGTTTGTATGAAAGTGTTTTTGTCCATATGGTAATGACTATTCATCAAGGTCGGTTTTAGACACACTCCTATTGCCTAGTAAAAGCCATTAAGAAAGAGAAAATTGGGAAGACAGTTTCATTGTTTACTGCTGATCATTTTATTTTTGATAAACTCATGTACCCTAGCCCGTATTTGATATCCACAAGCTGTTTTAACTTAGTGACTTGTTTATTGTAAGTTGATTTTCCACATTCCCTAATATATGTTGGCTTTCTTTTAGCAAATAATATAGCAAGTTGCCTTTTTAGTGGACTTGGATGAGTTGGATCAATCCCGAACAATCATTGCCTCAAATTGGAGGCTTTGTACCTTGTTATGTGCTCGAGATATTCGGTGGTTCACTCCTAATAGGTACAATACTGTTTTTGCTTTTGCTGATTTGGTCGTAGTGACTATCTGAAAATTGTCAGATGTCATGTTTTCGTTAGTATAATATCAGTTGACATTTCGTCCTATAGTCACAGATAAGCCAATTGGGTTAATTGCTTTTGACTTTAGTACGCAGCAAAAGAAAAATCATACCTTCCCCCTGGCCATCCTTTTTTTTTTGCTGTTTTGCTTTGTTGGTGTGGTGGCTATTGGAAAATAGGGGTGTGTAACTAATTCATAATCAATATTTAGATAATTGAATCTGATAAAGGATTGTTGTTGACCAAGTAAGACACCTTTTTAAAGTGCTCTTAGTTAAAACTTATCAGAAAAACAGTGAACTAGTCAATTAACAATATATCTTTCATGACAGATTTTCGTGAGAAGCCCCAAGAACTTAGCCTAGTGAGTTGGTGATAATTCAACTGTGAATTGCGAGCTGAGGTGACATTCAGAATTTGTTCATCAAGATATAGGGCTTGTCAGTTTGTGTTTCTTAGAATCAGCCAATCAGGTTGATATCCGTACTTGATTTTATAACATTATATTCTTTTTTATCTTTGATCATCAGGATATACATTACTGTAAAGTCAATTTATTATTATAGACACATAAGCCCACTCACAAGGGTGACACATGAAAGAAAGGGGTAATGAATCATAAGTTTGTAGACCCCAAAAAAACAATAAAAAATCTTTAGTTTTCAATTTGAAATGGAAGTTTTATTGACTTTATTATTATACATTATTAATATACACTCAGTTTATGTATACTATTAATTTATTACATGGATACATTCCATTTCAAACATGGCTCTTGGGTTCTTCCCCAACATACAGCACTTTGCTATGAAGAGCATTGTTGAGAGTACAATCGGAAGACACTTATTCACCAACAAGGCAGTCGAAGGTGGTTTTCACTTCATGGCTTTTGGCGGTATTACAACAGCTGGAATAATGACATCACAAGTTTCATATCAGTTAAAATGTTCAACCATAAGCGCATAGAAAGTAATAAGGAAAGAATAACTTGAACGCAATGAATTGGAAGTAGGAAATGAAGTTGATAAAAAAAAATATAGAGAAAATACGAGCACAACTATTTAAATTAAATTATTTTTAATTATTCAGTTAGTATATAATTTTAATCTATCTTTCTTATTGCTTTAGCAATCTTTGTTTTTCATGAGGTATCCCCACAAAAATAAAAATACTAAAATAACTTTATAATTTACTTGAACTTAATTAGAGGCATAAATGTATAAATAAGTTACATATAAATAAAAAATAAATAAATAGTGATATGACTTATCATATTATCCCATCACGATCTGTCATTTTTAGTCTGAAAAATCCTTTAAAAAATAAATTACTTGTTCTAACTATTGCAAAGAGTTGAAACCTAAATTATGTATAATTAAAAAAGAGTGCCACAAGGTGGATAATTATATTTTATATGAAATTTTTGTGGAAAAAATTTGATAAATATAATATTTTTGATGAAATTAAGAAAATGATATTTTTATTTTTATTATTTTTTATCTCTCTTACTATGTTTCTCTTTTCTCTCGTTTCTTTTCTTCTCTCTTTTTTTTTTGTTCTCTCTCCTCTCTCTTTCTTCCCCCCTCTCCTTTCTCTCCTCTATCTTCTTCTTCTCTTTCGTCGCATGCTCTTTCTCTCTCTCAAAAAAGAAACACACAACACAAAAAAAATGAAATCCAGTTGGAAAAATGTCGAATTTCAAAATTTTTTATTAAAATAATGAGATCCGTCTGACATCAAGTTAGATTCTCTATTTTTCTCTTCTACTTTTTATTAAAATAATGGGATCCGACTGACAGTAAATTGGATCTATTTTTTCTTTCTCCTCCTTTATATTAGAATAATGGGATCATGTTGGAAACAATGCTGGATTTCAATTTTTTTTAATTAAAAATAATGGAATCCGTCTGACAGCAAAATTAGATTCCTTCCAAAATCTCATATTTTTTAAATTTTACTAAAAATCTCATATATTCCTGATAAACCACTCAAAACAACATGCAAAAAAAAATCACCCTCACGAGGCAAGAGCATAGTAATAATCTAACAATAATGGAGGAGTTAGGAAAAAGAGTTTAATTTTTATATACTCATAATATAAAATAATTTTATATTGTTAATTGATAAAATTACAAGAATTTGTCAAATCATTGTGGATATTTATTATAGTAGGTAATTACCAATTATAATTTGACAAATTCTAATAATTCTATTAGTTGATGGTATAAATTTATTTTACATTAATAATTTATAGAAATAAACTTTCCCATGTCAAATTAATGAGGTCCGAGGTAGAAAGATATCTTACATCCACAGTGCATTCCCGGTGTTAGTTTCAATCCACAAGACCTTGCAACAAAGATTGCCTTCGGAACACTCACAAGCTTCTCAACATCTTTGGTAACAAGCTTGCATGCGCATGGGACATCAAATTTTCTCACCTCTGCACAGCACCCTGCTGATGGGCGAATCGTTGGCCCATTCTTTGACACATATTGTGAGCACTGAGATATAAGAGCAGGAACGCTTCCCCCACATTGAGCTGAAACCTTATCTGTGTTATATACTAAGGAACATGCAACCACCAAGATTGCCAAGGACAAGAAAGTGCTAGCATTTGCCATTATGCTTGTGCTTTGATATCAAAGAAAACCCACAAAATGTGTCACTGCAATGCATTGAATTGGTGCACGCCTGGCTGTGCTTTATATATAGAAGTGGGAAGAGGAAGAGATGTGCATAAATTTTATGTCTTGTTTCCATGTTCTTGTCCACTTATCCAATGAAGAGATACCGCTTGGAATTTTAAAATTAGTTAGGATAAAACGAGGAACTACATCTATACTATATGAGACTAATTTTGATATATTTTTAATTTTAAATATTTTATATCATTACGTAATTATATATTATTATAGACTAAAATACTAATTTAGTCCTCCAAATATACATATAAGATTAAATAAGTCATGTTATTTTTCTCTTTGTCCAAAATAACTTGATATCATTTAAAATCTTTTGAGAACCTATTGGATGCCACCTAAAATTTTTTAAAGACATTTTTTAATTGAATTTTTGAGAACTTATTTGATGTCACGTATAATTTTAAATAACCAAATTGGTAGTTTGGTATTATAAATGTGACTTTTGATATAACTATATTTTTATTTCTCAAAGAATTCCCTCACCTGACAAGTGAGAGACAAATCTCCTGGGATACGGTCAAAACTCATATGCTTAAGTGTAGTGATGGATAAGCGGGCTGGCCCACCTCAACCGGCCAAAAGCGGTGCAGGGTGGGGCAAGTCGAATTAAGAAGGCGGACTCAATATTCTAACTTACCTCATTTAAGGGTGGGTTGCGCTGGTTGGCTTGCCAAAAAAATAAAAATATATAAATAAATTTATTTTAATATTTTTATGAGTTTAATTACTTTAAAAATTTAAAAATATATATTAAATAAAAAATCTACTTAAATAAAATAGAACAAAATAATTAAATTACATAATTTGTATCCAAATTCAACTCAAATACAAATATAATAAACTAATTAGGATATATAAATAAGTTTATAAATAATAATTAACTATAAATTTATAACATAAAGCCTATAATATAAAGTTTATAAATTAATAAAAGTATAATAACAATATAATTTATAATAAAAATCTAAAATTTTCTTTAACAAATACTCTTGCACCTTAAAAAAAAAAAGAGATAAGATTGGCTCTGCAAACCAACCCGCCTCTCACAAAGCCCAAGAGTTAGGCGAGGGCAAAGAGTTAACTAACCCGACGGCTGGTTCTGCTTTACTATCTCTACTTAAGTGAAAACTCTTCCCAACAAAATTTTTTAATATATATATATTCTAAGATCGAATCCACGACCTCATACTTAAATAACCGAAGTTTCTTTCATTTGAACCAATATTTTATTAGTATTTTTGATATAACTATCAAATATTTCTCATAACTAAACATTAATACATAATTAAATGTTTGTGTAAATATTTTCAAATATTGTATCAAAATTAACTTCATACCAAATAGGTTAATGTCTTCCTCCTTGGATTACAACGTATAATTAACTTGTTCATAGGTAATAACTTCCTGTTTGAATTACAACGTGTAATTAACTAGTCCATGTCTGAAGTTATAATTATCTTTCCCATATTGCGATGCATATGTTCCGTCACACAGGAAAGAAACAAATTCATCGAAGGAAGCCTACAATTGCCGTTTCGATTCAGCATATGCCTAGGTACAAGATGGGACAAAAGTAAATATCGTCTCTTCTTAAAAAAAAAAGATGATATCGTCTCACCAAGCCCGTTTTCTTTTTTTTTCGCTGGCAAGAGCATTTCTTTGGAGTGAGCGAGCAATAAATTAATAATGCAGCCGCTTATGCTTTAGGCGGCTGAAAGCAAACAAAAGGAAAGAGCCATGATTTTTATTTTTTCTTTTCCCCTTTTCTTTGGGGCAAACAAGAGCCATGACATTTTACCCATATCAATTTTTTCCTTTAACTTTTTGAAAATTCACGAAATGAAGCAAACAAATTAAGAAAGCAAGAAAAAATTTTAATGTCAATAAAAATGTCAACAAGTTTCTGATGTTTTATTTTTTCATTTTATATCGGGCTTTTAATTCATTTTGGGGTAAAAAAAGACAATGAATATATGACACAGCATAACAAAATATTTCAAAATACAATTAAGGAAAAAGCCCAAGCATGATCTATACAATACCTTTGGATCCAATCTCTTGACAAACACCGAGCCCAAAGGCTTACTTTGCATAGCTCTAAACCCAGTCCACTTTATCCTACACGGTCCAACTCATCACCCACAGCTATATAATCTAAATCCAAAACAATAGGCTCCAATCAAATCCAGGAGTCAAGCGCAATGCATCTGTGGAGTCCAAGGTTGCACATCCATAGCCCCAATTGCATCAACCACTTCAACAATACTAGTAGGAAATTTGGTTTAGCTCTCAAAAAGTTCAAAACCATAGCTTAGGTAAAACTCTTTTCTTGTTACTTGTTTGCAAGTAACCCCAAATAGGAAAGAATTATTCGAGAATTGAGGTTGATCGTGGTTCAGTTGGGGCGACTCTAACAACAAACAACATACAAAGAGAGGGGAGTACTTGCAAGTATTTAAACATTCAAGTAAGACGTAGGCATAAGTGATAATTAAAATAGGTTAAAAATGTATACATTCTCAAATTGTTGATGACTTTGTTAGATAACTAAGAGAATGCATGTTGAGATTTTGAAGAGTGGCTCTTCTTTTTAGGGGATCTTCTATTTCATTCTAATAACATCCCTCTAATTTCAAGGTTGATAGCTTTTTTGAAAATAGGTTAAAGTAGTTATTCCATTTATCGAAATTACTTGTAACATAGCCTTTTATATATATCATAGTTCTAGGGTTTCAAAAGTTAAACCAAACATGTTATAAATTTGTTTTCAGATTTTTGTTTAAAATTTTAAAATCTTTAAATCATAGTTTCGATAAAACTTACAAGAAAAATACTTTTAACCAACCTTTAATTTGAAAAATTTCAAATGAGAAGAACTCTAACATGATATAAGTTATGGGCGATTCAAATCTTTTATTGCATTTTTCAGTCTCATTGTCCTTCCAAGTAGAAGCTAATAATATACATACATACATATATACATATATATATATATATATATATATATATATATATATATATATATATATATATATATATTGAACTATCATCAAACAATAGTCAAAAGAAAAAAAAGGAAATAGAACAAGAATAAGAGAAAATTAATTTTCAATCATGAGTGAGAACTTTAATAAATAATTTAAAATGCTCACAAACTACAACGGAGCAGGCAAAATAGAAGCTGCACAAGCAATGAATTTCCCATGATGTTCACCAAGTAATACATCTCCTATAGTCTATCCTCTCCATTCTAAAACCACGTCTAACGATATCATGCATCACTGTGCTTATCTCGTTTATTTTGGTCTATTTGTTATTAAATTTAGGTTGAGCCAAAGCCTCATTAAATTCCAAGGTCAAATAATAATTTTGAATTGTGAGTTTAAAAGAATTTTTATAAATAACCTATTAACAGATAAGTTCATAATTGTTCTCATTTATTCGCATCGGGTTTATGTTCAATGTTACATTGATTGAAGTTGAACATAAATTTTGGTGTGATAGGTTTAAGTAGCAAACTAAAGCGGTAAAAACATTATGTTAGAACATTTAATTTTGAATTAAATATATATTTTAAGAGTTTTAAAATAATAGTATTTTTATCATAATTGCATGATTTGAATTAAACGTGTGGAGTTTTTGTTTAATTTTGATTTTTAATATAATATATGATTTCCATTTTTCGCATATAAAAAATTATGCCAATGTATGCATTTATCAAAGGTATAAACTCATATGGTTAGTGAATCATGACTGAGTTCATGCACAAAGGATTGTCTAAATACGTATATAGTTATTGACAGACAACGATTCGGAAGATGAATTAATAATGTCTAAATTACAAACAAAATTTTGTATAAACTTTTAAATTGATACCTTTTATCATAATATTCTCTCATAAAGTTTAATACGTCAACTAATTTAACATGATTTATTGTTATTACCATAAAGCATATTTTTTTCAAACAACAAAATTCTCTCCTATCCTTCCTTGCATTGTAATGCTTGTCAATTGATATCGTTCATACTGCAAGATTTTAAACACTTAAATAGTGTCCTAAGAGGGTGGATAGCTTGCATTTTTGTTTTTATATTATTGTTATTTCAATACGCTGCACAAATCCAATGAATCCAATACACACACAAAACGAGAACGCAACGTGAAAGCTTTCACACTAGAAAAAGAGTTGAGTAGATCATAATACTCTAGTCGTGCAACAAATACCAAGTAGAATAAGAACAAACGGAAGGCATCCCATCCAACCAACTATCAACTACCGAGCACCCAACTCCTCTTTCTGAACAACTAAAATAAAATAATAAACCCACTCTGCAAATTGTAACTCAATATTCCACCACCACCGATGGAAAACAAAGCTCGAAAATGAAGTACAGAGTCAACACCAATGCAAAATATTTTACTGACTCTATTCATTTATTTTTAACATCAAGTGCAACACTATTTTATTAATGTGTGATTGGTTCAAATGATTTGATAATTATTTTAATTAAACAAAATTTTATATTTTAGTGTTGTAGCTAAATAAAATTAATACTCACATAATTTTATCTTATAACAAAACATAGTTCAAATCAAATTAGTTGAGACTCCGTTAATTTTAAATACTGAAAATTTTCTTGAAAAATACAATAATAGGTATGCAATTTACTTATTTCACCTCTGTACATTCATAATCATGGTCACTTAAAATTACATTAGCATAGAATATTTTATACGATGTCTATATAGTCAATATGGTAGATTATATTCAAAATGTATTTTCCATATTTTAAATCTACCAATTTATTGATACTGCTCGATTTCAGTTTCGGTTTCTCTCCCTGCACTACTACTCGCTTTGACCCACTTTGGAGAGAGAGAAACACAAAGGAAGAGAGAGAGAGAGAGAGAGAGAGAGAGTCGCATTTCTATTTCGCTAACTTCCGCATCCTTTCTCTGCCCCTTCCCTTCCGTTTCCACAACCAAAACAACACTCACATTTTTTTTGCCCCAAAACCAAAAAACACCAAAACCCTCTCTCTCTCTTTCTCTCTCTGTATTATTCTTCGGTGCCCAATTCGAAAGCCGGGGTTTTTCTCTCACCCCACTTCACCGTTTCCCTTCAATTTTTTCACAGAGATAAAAAACCCCGTGCTAGGATCACAGCTTGTACTCTCTCTTCATGATGGAGTTTGTAGGCAAAACCGTGAAGAAAGAAGTGAAGGGTGTCGGGTTTGTCACCGGAACCGTGAAATCCTACGACCCTTCTTCCGGTTTCGTCGAGATCCTCTACGAGGATGGCGATTCTGAGGAGCTGGAATCAAACGACGTCGTTTCTCTCCTCGAAGGAGCTCAGCCGGAGCTTGCCAAGCCTAGGCCTCGGGTTGGCCGGAAGCCCAAGAAGCGCCGCCGTGTCGAACGGAAGGCCGGAGCGAGTTCAGGTAATACTAGTGAGAATTTGGTTTTGGAAGGTAGTGAATTTAGGGTGAATTCGGAAGAGAATGGTTCTGGTGGTGTGAATTTAGGGGTTAAGAGTGATGAATTAGGTTTTGGAATTGAGGGAAAGTTAGGAAATGGGAATGGAGGGAATCTTGCGGGCAATGTGAATGGGAGCGTGGAGTCAATTGAGAGTGATGGAACTCTAGGGAGGGAAATTGGGGTTGATGGGAGTTTGAATTTGAATTTGAATAAGCGTGTAGCTGTTAATGGGAATTGTGTTAGGGATGAGCTTGACTTGAATTCTGGGATTAACCTGAATGAGGATTTGAATCTGAATGATGGGTGTGGTTTTTCTTGTGATGGCACCGGGGGTGGTTTGAAGAGGAGAGATTGTATTGACTTGAATTTGGATGTGAATAATGAGGATGATGTCAGCATGAATGTGGGTTCTTTGGGAGGGGGGATGTTGCAGCGGGAATGTAATTTTGATTTGAATGTTGAAGTGTGTGAAGAAGTTAAGGAAATTCAGGGTGATGTGGATGGGAATGGATGTTATGCGGCAAATGCTATGTTCGGTAGAAAGATGGGTCAGCCCCAAGGGGAAGCAACAAATGTTAATCAGAGATCTATGGAAGTTGATGGTGTTCATGGTGATTTGAATGATGTATCCAAAGATATCAAGTTGGAGGTAAATCATGTTTCTGCCAAGCATGCAGCTACAGATGCTTCTTTGTGTTTGACTGAGGGAAAGGAAGGTGACAATAACAGAGGAGATGCAGCAGCTGTTGACTCTCTTCAGGTTTCTAATGCTGTTTCTGTGGAGGCTCAGCAAATGGATAGTCCTTCTGAAGCTGGTTTTGCCGTAACTCGTGAAGACCAAGAGGAGCCAGGAAGTCTATGCAAACAAGGAAGGGGCAGAAGGAAAAGAAGAAAAATATCAGATGATATAAAGACTACCCCAGAGACAGGTTTAAGGAGGAGCTCTCGCCGGGCATCAGCTAGAAAACAGGCTTCAAGCACCATAGCGTTGCAGGTGATGGATGATCCTATGTTGTCCCTGGGACCCAGTACCTCAACAGAAGAAAAACCTGTAATCTCTGGATATGGACAACATGAACAGTGCAATGTCCCTCAGCCAAAGTTGCATTTACCTCCTTCTTCTCAAAATTTGAATTTAGATGATGTTCCTGTTCTTGAGCTCTTTTCTATTTATTCTTGTTTAAGATCGTTCAGTACTTTATTATTTTTGAGTCCATTTGAGTTGGAGGATCTTGTAGCCGCCCTGAAGTCTGACACCCCCAGTATACTATTTGACAGCATTCATGTTTCTATTTTGGAAACTCTGAGAAAGCATTTGGAATACCTCTCGAATGAAGGTTGCCAATCTGCATCCGATTGCCTGAGGTATACTTCATTTGAATTTTTCATTTGTCATACTTGTCAGTCTGTTTAACTGTGTTATCTGTGGAAGTTATCCATTTTCATATTTTTAATTTCGTGCAGGAATCTTAACTGGGATTTGTTGGACCTCGTCACATGGCCCATTTTCATGGCCGAGTACTTTCTGATTCATGGTTCAGGATTTAAAACTAGTTTTAATCTCAACTACTCAATGTTTAGAACTGACTACTACAAACAACCTGTGAGTGTGAAGGTTGGGATTCTTCAGTACCTCTGTGATGATATGATTGAAGCAGAAGCAATAAGGTCAGAGCTCAACCGAAGATCCTCGGTAACTGAGAACAGTATAGGTTGTGATCAGAATATGTATTTTGACACTTGCAAGAAAAGAAGAGCCGTAACAGATGTGTCTGGTGGCTCTTGTTTGACTGAGGAGACTGTGGATGACACAACTGACTGGAACAGTGATGAATGCTGCCTCTGCAAGATGGATGGTAATTTAATATGCTGTGATGGTTGCCCTGCTGCATTCCACTCCAGGTGTGTGGGAATTGCAAGTGGCGATCTGCCTGAAGGGGACTGGTATTGCCCTGAATGTGCAATTGGCGCACACAGGGCTTGGATGAAATCACGAAGGTCACTTCGAGGAGCAGACTTGATAGGGACTGATAGTCATGGGCGTCTTTATTTTAACAGCTATGGTTACCTGTTAGTGTAAGTGTGTATTTATGCCCTTTTTCTGGATAGACTTACATATAAGTGCCTCCACCCCTTGTTTTCTACTTTTCTACTCTTTTGTTGCCAAATATGCTTTGATAAGTGACATCAAGTTCTTTAATGGGACTCGGGCTTGGACTTTCAGTTGGAATTTTAGGCTGCTTGCTAGCTCGGTTCACTGTTATTCCTCTTCTTTCAGACATGATTTATGCAGGGCATCTAAGGAGACAACATGCTGATTACTTGCATTTTTAGCTGTTCATGTCTGTTTGATCATGCTTTTTTATCACAAACTTACTCTTCTCTGAACTTAGTTTTGTCAGTGAATGATCTTGAACTATGAAGTGGATATTGTGTTCTTGTCATTGTGAAACTGTCAATGTATCACAGATTTATAAACTGTTCTGTGCTGCTTGTGATCATCTTGGTATGTTCTTACTTTATTTGCATGCTGAAACCTTTGCAGGTCAGACTCATCTGATGAGGGGTCCTTGTTCAATTACTACCACAGAAATGATCTACATGTAGTAATTGAAGCTCTAAAATCTATGGATACTTTATATGGAGGCATATTAATGGCTATCTACAAGCACTGGGATATCCCTGCTAACTCAAGGGTGGAGGCTAGTAACTTGGTAGTCTTTAATCAAAGCTCCTGCAAGAACATGCATATGAAGGGAGAATCTTCTGCTATACAGACATCCGTAGCACCTTTTAGTTCTTCAGAAACATGTTTGGAGAATAATCGGGTGGATGATAAGGGAAAGTTAGATGAAAATTCAACTATTGACTGTTGTACTCATC
Organism: Pterocarpus macrocarpus; assembly: GCA_031439585.1. Taxonomy (NCBI): domain Eukaryota; kingdom Viridiplantae; phylum Streptophyta; class Magnoliopsida; order Fabales; family Fabaceae; genus Pterocarpus; species Pterocarpus macrocarpus. The sequence continues at coordinate 70,274,030 of CM062522.1, forward strand.
CTGGACAAGAGTTTCCAAAAGCTTGGAACCGCTTAGATTCAACAACAACCATAGAAAGTCCTTGTGTTGCTTCAGAAGGATCAGCTGATACTACACAAGTTAGATCAGGCATCGAGAATGTTCAAATATATGGGCCTTATGATTCCAATAGATCTGATGAATCCTTGAATCAGTCAGGAATACCAGAAAAACACCATCTGGTTGGTGACTGTCCTTTGGCATCTTCCAGCTTAGGTGTGGGACGCAAGATGAACTTAAGATCTGTGGGTGCTAGCTGTGCCCCCTCGACTAATGATAAGGATACTTCAGAAGTGCCTTTTGCAATTGACTACATTAACTATTACAGCTTCGCCCGAACAGCCTCATTAATTGCACAGGAGTTGATGTGTAAGTCACCCGAAAAGATAAATAAGAATATTGCAATGTCTGAAGAAGACATAATTTCAGACCAAGCAAAGGTCATTATGAAGAAATCTACAGACTTTTGTTGGCCCACTATTCAAAACCTGAATGCAGCTGCCCAAAAGGAAAAATGTGGGTGGTGTTTTTCTTGCAAAGTTGCAAATGATGAGAGGGATTGCTTGTTTAATTCTGTGATGAAGCCTGTTTGGGAAGTGTCTGAAAGTACTTTTGTTGGGCTTCAGCCCAGGAAGATCAAGAATGGACATCTTAGAGATATCATATGTCATATTCTCTCCCTTGAGGATCGATTACGTGGGCTTTTGTTGGGTCCATGGTTGAGTTCACATCAAACCAATCTTTGGCATAAGGATGTTATGAAGACATCTGATCTACTTCCTGTTAAACGATTATTGCTTCTTGTAAGCATATTCCTTCTCTCTGGCAATCATTTCCATTAAAGGCATTACTACTATTTCTATCTCATGTCTGATTACAACATAAGAAAAACTTACTTGTTTGACGTCATTGGTTAGCTCATGTCTTATTCTAAAGCCTTTGGTGATAAATCTAAGCTCTTTTTGCAATTCAATAGTAATGCAAATTAAACTAAAAAAAAGAAAGCATATATGTTAATTTAAATATAGTTTTAATGTTGCACATGGTGAGTGTGTGGTTGAAATTTTAGACTTAGACCATGCCAAGGGTTTTATTCCCTTATATATATATATATATATATAAACAGAGAGAAATACATGTGGAGGGAGAAGGATCAAATCCCCTAAGAAGAAGAAAGAGAAGAAAAATAGAGCCAAATTGGGGCTCAAAGTTGCAACAAAGCTGTACAATCTCTTTGTATACTACTAATAGAAACTCCCTTTGAACAAACACGAGCAAAACGCCATAGAGAAGCCGCCATAAACACAGTGCTATCTTGTAACAAATTTAAGGGTAAAGAGGCAGACTTGAAAATGTGGAAAAATCCCATAAACTGCATACTGTCATAAAATCCTTGCCTCTTTACTCCTTCAAGATATTCAAAACTTATTGTTCCCTAATAAACTTTTAACAAGTTATTCCATAAGAAACTGGCCTTCTTAAGATGTGAAAATAAATGGCTTCCTGTTTGAACTAGACCTACACATCATAGGCATTGGTAAGAAGAGCTGTTTGGGGTCTGAGAAACAGTCCCATGTCATTTGTATTAATCCTATGAAGTAACACTGTTGGGTTGATCTTGGAAGGAACTTTGGACTTCCAAATGGCTTAGTCAAAAAGGAGCCATTTATGATTAGGAGAGTTGGTTAGAAACTGGAAAGGACTTATTGTAGAAAACATCAAAAGATTCCTTTGTCCAAATTCTCTTATTTAGAGTGGATGAGAGGATATGAGTGAATCAATAAAAGCATGAGGACTTTTTTTTTAGATTCTCTATCTCTCAGTGATGCCATTCAATGTAGAGGAGTTAAGCTTAAAGATCCAAGTATCTTAGTTATTGGATTTAGTTTTGATATAGGGCCTAACATTCGATTGCTTCATAATTTAGAACTTTTGGTTCAATTCATGTTAGTTTAGCTTGGAAAATTGAAAATAAGGAATTTTGGTAAAAATATATTTGTAGTTGGTTACACATTTAACCTTGAACATGGCTAATTCCTGAACCAAGGAAATATCTTTACCACAAAGGCAAGAACTATTTTTTGGAATTTTTTCTACTATTTTTTCAGTCCTTTGTAATTTCGGTTGGGATATTATTTCCTCATTGCCTAGTTGTGCTTTTTCTTTGGAATAATCTGTTTGGTATTTTTGGTGAGCCATGGCTTTGCCTAAGTCTGTTGCATCAGTTTCTATGCATTTGCTTTCATTGGTTTGGTAGGAAGGGAAGTAAATTCTTGTAGCAATCTGGTGTTTATGTGGTTTTGTAGCTGGTATGGCTTCAAAGGGATGCCCTCATCTTTAAGGTTGTTTCTTCACCTCTGAATTTGTTATTGGATAGAGTCTTTTCGTGGCTGCTCTTTGGTGCTCAGAATGTGGTATTTTTAAGGGCATAAGCATGTTGGGTTATCGGATATGCAAAGGGGACAGTTCTTCCAAAGTGACTAGCTTTTAGGAGTTTCCTTTATTTTACTATGTTCTTCTCTTTCTGTTTTCTTTGTTAATGGTTTCTTATAATCTATCCTCTAATCTTTTGCGCCTATTTCTCCTTCTTTCTCTAACTACTTTTCTTCTATTATATAAAAAATATAGTTATTTAGGCTTCTGTTATGTTTATTAGATGCTGGTTGTTTTTCTTGAGCTTTAGGATGTGGATAGCTCGGTCCATAGGCTTGACTAGTCCTATGTAAGTGTTATAACGGGCAAACAGAAAATAAATAGTCAGTACCAGGTGGCTTGGGTCTCCATGATACTCACACACACACACATACACGTATTACTGGGTGTATGCTTTTTGTGATGCCCTTGCAATTAAAAAAAAAGGTGATTAATATATTGAAGAATTATTTGATCTCATGACTACTTGCAACAAAAGAAGCACATCTTTTTTTAGTTAGCTGGATAACGTCATTTAGCTTTTGGGTTTATATTGTTCTCTGGTTCTGTTGTCCTTAATATTTTGTCTGACGCTGTCTAAAATTGAACTCTGCAGTTAGAATCCAATTTGCGGCCTTTTGCTTTTTCAGCAGATTGGTTAAAGCATGTGGATTCTATTGGAACTATGGGATCAGCTACTCATATTGTGGCCAGTTCATCACGCACATCTTCGAGGCATGGTATTGGGAGGAAAAGGGCTAGGTATTCTGAAAATGAGCCCAATTCATCTTCAAGCACTGCAAGTGGTTTGGGAATATATTGGTGGAGAGGTGGTAGGCTTTCCCGACAATTGTTTAATTGCAAGAGTTTGCCTCGCTCTTTGGTTACCAAGGCTGCTAGACAAGGTCAGCAAATTGTACTCTTAATATATTATGGATGGTGGTTGTGTTAAAAGCCTATTAATCTTAATGATTGTTATGAATTTATTTGAAAGTTTGAAATTCTGCAGCTGGGTGCACAAAGATACCGGGCATTTTATATCCTGAGAATTCAGATTTTGCAAGGCGAAGCAAATACATTGCATGGCGAGCTGCTGTTGAGATGTCAACAAGTGTTGAGCAGCTTGCTGTACAGGTATGATTACCTGGTTTGCCAAATGCCCTCGGCATCTGACTTTTCTGGTGCTCTTGGTTAATTGGTGCTCCACCCTGGTCGTAGATTCAGTAATTTTGATTTGATTGTTTGAGACACTATTTACTTGTTTTAGTACTTTAACCGTGAAAACCTGAAAAATTTTCTGCCGCAATCGCTTTTGTATATGAATTCCTTTGGCAATCAGAATATAAGATATTAACTCATTTGGGGAGTAGGAAGATAATACATTTTCTATTATGTCTTTTCCTTTTTTTCCCCTTTTTTCTCACCCTTGCATTTTCTATTACATCAGTTGTTATTTATTTTTTAACTGTAGTATTTGTTTAATGTGTTTTACATTTTGTTACCTTGTAGCGGAGTAGTTTATATTTAAAGGAATTTGCAGTTCAACTGCTATGTCTGTGGATAGAACTGGATATCCTTCTTCATAATTGATCTCAGGCATGAGTATACTTTTTTATTTTTTATGGAAAACAGAGATTTATTGGAGAGAAAAGAGGGGAAGTACAAGTAGGAGGAGGATAAGATATCGTCCAAACTAGAAGAAGCAATAAATTAGGAAAGGAAAGGATCAAGAGTTCAACAAAATTGTCTATTCTCTCCAAACCACAAGATGAAAAACTCCATTGAACCAGCAGCAAGGTGTGCACGATAGAGAAGCCGTGCAAAAACTGCAAATTGCTACAAAATTTTTGCCCCTTTATGTTTGCTCAAATCTTTTGAACCAAGAAATTGAAACTGTTACAAAATTAATGACCATGCCCAATATTCATCTAGCTCATCAAACAAATTATTCTGAAAGAAAGAAACCTCCCTACAATGTAAACGTTAATGGACCCCTGTTTCCAAATTCAAACCGCACAGAACTCGTACATTTGGAGAAGGTTCTAGCTACCTGGGGCCTACGAATCTGCCGCATGTCATCTGTTTTATTGCCATTAATTACTGTCTAAACAAAGGGCTTGGTTGTTGAGGAAATTTTAGATTCCAAATGGGTTTGTTAATTGTTAAGAAGGAACCTCTCCCTAGTGGAGAAATGTGAGAAACTATTAAATGGGCTTACAATAAGTCTTGGTTGTTGTTGTATCCAAAAATAAAATAAATAAGAGAGTAATATGATTACCGAAAGAGAAGAATGTTGTTGTCCAACTTAGAATAGGATCCCAAAATGAACATGAAATGGGTTTTCAGTTTCACCCCAGGGAAGCCAACCGTCAATCTCTCATTTTGTTGACCTGACAAAAATAGAATGATCATGGGAGTTAAGGTGATATATGTAAATATATTGAAAACCTGAAAATCCGTGCATGTGTCAGCAGTGGCTATCCATTCAACGTTACACTCTGGCCTTTTATAATTGGTAGAAGCTGATGAACTTCGTATGCAATGAAATCGTTATGGCATGTAATCCGTGTTAGACTATTCCATGTTTTCAGGTTAGAGAGCTTTATTCAAGCATAAGGTGGCGCGATACTGAGAATAACCATCCTCAATATGTCTTGGACAAGGAATCTAGAAAATCAGTCAGACTGTTCAAAAAAGCAATTGTACGCAGGAAGTGCACTGAAGGCCAATCTGCGAAGTACCTTATTGATTTTGGGAAGAGAAGAGCTATTCCAGATGTCGTTATCAAACATGGTTCTTTGTTGGAACAACCCTCAAGTGAAAGGAAAAAATATTGGCTGGATGAATCTTATGTTCCCTTGCATCTTTTGAAGAATTTTGAGGAAAAAAGAGTTGTCCGGAAGTCCGATGAGAAGAAGCTCGGGAAAATTCTAGAGATTGGTAGAGTGAATAAGAAGGTTCCCCAACAAGGGGGATTTTCATATTTGTTTTCTAGAATGGAAAGATCTGATTGTCATCAGTGTGGGCACTGCAGCAAAGATGTTCCAATCAGGTATTTGCAGTATTCACCCACCTTGATAAGTGTTTTGATGAATTTCTTATCTCATTTATCTTTTTATATGTGCAATTTATTTTCTTATTTCTATTTTTGTCTTATCCAAAATAGTTTTCTTTTAGTTTAGTTTGAGGATGGGACTAATATATGTTTTCTTAAGTTACTAATTGTATTCCCGTCCTGTCTGTCTGTTATGCAAAGAAGAAAGTTGATAAAGGTGAGATATGGCTTCTAGGAAAGGAATATTCCTTACCCAAATATCCTCCCAAAACCTGATATGAAAACCATAAAAATTTAACCTTCACGGTGTAAGAAACATATATCTGAGAAGTAAACTTCTAAGGATTATTATTAAAGCTTATTGAATGACGAAGTCTAGTATTGCCATCATGGAAACTATTTTTGGTTTTTATTCAAACAAACATTAATACATGCTGAAGTGCATATGCAAGATGATATGTACTTGTTTCTCTAACATTAACTTCTAAAATTCATATAAAACATATGACATAGGACATTGGAAGGGTTAGAATTATTGGTCTAAAATTAAGGTTTTCTTGGGTGACTTGATGGTAGAAAATAGGCAGATTGAAGGTTTATTTTGTGTATGTGATGGTACTTCTCTTTTCTTGTTCTCTCTCTCTCATTTTATCGATATGTGTGTATGTGTCTCTCTGTGATAAAAATACATCAGTGGGAGATTTCAATTCCTGTTTTATGTATCTTGCCATCATTTTTGTGTTGTCACAAGTAAATGTTTAAGTGCACTGAGATATTTCTTCCTTATTAAGTACTTAATTTGTTGCTTACTCATATATCTATACCCTTTGTTCTTGAATTGGCAGGGATGCTGTGAGCTGCCTTTATTGCAAAGGTGTGTTTTTATATTTCAATATGGCCTTTTTATTTTGCTTAATTTTGAATTGCAGATTGCAAATGGTTTTAATTTGTTTTGCAAGTATTTTTTTATTTGTCCTTTTAATACTCCATTTTATGCCTTTGAGTGGTGTCTTACTGAATCTGGAATTGTTATCATCTCAATGTTTTAGCGTATGGATGCAATCATTGACATGCTTGTTGAATCCGTTATAAAACCTTTTCAATGTTATTGTGTAATTATTGATAGGCAGAAGTGTTTAGTCATGTTTTTCATTGAGATCTCAACATACTGTTTTTGACTGAGTTGATATGGTAATTTCTTTTATAATTTGAAGTTTCAACATAATGCAATATAAAACACTAGTCAACAATGGGACATTGTGATAAAAGATTCAGCTCGTGGATGAAATTAAAGTGACCAAGTCTAAAATTGATTAAGACACGGCCAAGTTATATGGTGATAACCACGTCTTATCTCACTAGATGACTAGATAGAATCGGCTATATGGATTAATTGACGCCACTGGTCTTGATAAAATACAATGGCTGAATTATAAGGTATAAAATACATGCTTCTATATCAAGTACATGTCAACGATAGATTACTATTCTCTAAGTCCTACTTTATCCTTAGTTGATTGGAGCATATTTGGAAAAACTTGGTAGATACTATATGATTGCTGATAAGTCCCACACAGCCAAGCGTATGCCAGAGTTTCCTTGATAATAATTTAGGCAATCCTTGTCCCTTGAGCTAGCTGATGGGATTGAGTTAGGCCTAAGTTTAATCTCAATTCTAATATAGCATCAGAGCCTATCCTATGCTTGATTTTGGGCCATCCACTAATATTCAGCCCTTCAAACTTAAAGCTCAAGATATCCAGTCTAGGGGCGTGAGGGGGTGTGTTAAGCAAAGTTGTCAAGCTTGTTGGTCTTTCCTTGGATCAAATAACGTCAAAATGTAAAACGTGGAATGATGACACGAGACAAAATTTTCAATCCATTGCATAAAATTATATTCAAGTGTATATATGTACTTATATGGTAACATAAATAAAGCATAATAACTACAAAATCAAAATTATAAAACATTTAAATATATTCTATTTCAAATGCTGTCATTTAAGTTTGTATGATTGTTTACAAGCCTTATAATAAAACAAAGGCCTCTAACCTACCATAAGCAAGCTAAACCTTATGTCAAAACATTGGCTTCTAATCTTAGAAGGTGGCAGAAACCACAAACATACAATACCCATTTTGCACAAGTAGTATACAGGTCAAAATAAACAACAGTGGATAGAACCAACACCCACCTACAATTCCACTTCACCCAACTACTCCCCAGCTACACTTCGCACAACTCAAGTAGAGAACAAAAGTCTAGACAAGGGAAGTCAAAAAGAATTTCAACAAAGAAGAGGTTGCACAACCTATGAAGCTATGAACCAACGTAGAAGAGATCACACAACCAGCCCAAACACGTTGTACCACTAGCATCGCAATCATGGTAGCATCGCTGAATCGCACCAATAATGTCGCAGTTGAGATCGCAATGAATAGGGTTCAGCAGAAGAAGTGAATAATAACATTAAACATTAAGGTTTGAACATTAAGCTTCAAACATTCGAATGTGGATGGGTGAATGTTTTGGGCTAGGGTGGGTTAGTTTGTCACTTACCGGACCCAACATTTGCATCTCATCAAAAGTGTGAAATGCATTGGGGATGAACAATTGGAGCATCTCTATGAGCTTGCACTCGATTCTCCTCTAATCCCACCAAAACATATTTTGGCAAGGGAACATGTAGAATCGTATGATTCTATGTCTTGAATCACGATTTTGACTACCTTGGTGTTAAGCTCCACATCAACTAGGCATATGGCCAATGTTTCCTTTATAATAACTTGGACAATCCTTTCCCTTTGATCTAACTTTTGGGGTTGAGTTAGACCCGACTCTAACCTCAATTCTAGTAAGTACATAAATATTTGCTGTGGATGGAACAAAAGGGGTCTAATTACTAATTCATGTTGAAGTAGACAATGAGAAGGGTGAAAGTAGAAAAAATGGAAAGGGACAAGAAGAGAGATAGAAAGAAAGAATAAATTGACAATTTTACTCAAACACTAAATTGAGTTCAAGTCTACAGCAAACAACCTTTTATAGAGATCCCATAAAACAAACATGTGACATTAGGATTTTCATCAATATTGCTCAACTTTTTGAAGTATCAACTTCTGTAAATTGACAATGAACAACTCTTAGTACGCTTAATTTTGTTTGGTGAAGGGCCAAGATTGTTTTTTTCCCTCTCATCCAAAGTCGTTCAGGCTTGAAGCGTGCGAAATGCACAAGCTTGCTTTGTCTTGTGCTAAAACTCTATTTAATTATTAAGAATGGGATGGTAAGGATTGGATGCTAAACCACGTAGTCCTAGAGATTCTGATAGCAACGAAGAAACAACTCTGGTAAAAGTTTAAGATGTTAGGTAAGGGTCCAAGATTGGTTTTATATCTCTGATGTAAATATTACAAGCAACAAATATTAAAAGCAATTTATTTTTCTGATCGAGTATGAATTTTATTGAGATAAAGAGATATAATACCAAAAAGTGAGGAGGATATGGAGTCCTCTTAAATCGAAAAGTAGAACAAAATAGCCAGCAAAAAAGGAAAAAGATCAATGTAACAATGTTTTTTGATCCATATCATTTAGAGAAACTTCTTAGAAAAAATCATGTGTTTTGCACCAAATAAGCATAAGCTACCAAGTCTTATCCAATTCAAGTGATGTGTCATAGAAATCTTCTTAAAGATGTGAAGGTTTCGCCCTAAACAAATGCACCATATTGTAGCATCGATTACATATTGCGCTAAAAGTTTAGGCTCTTTACTTGTCCCGAAACCGTGGAAGCTAACCTCAAAAACTGATCCAAGGATCTAGGACACACCCAAGATTCTTCGAAAATACCAAAGGAGTGCCATAATGAAACAAAAGTAGAACAATGTGCGAATAAATGTCATATAGATTTTGGGCAAATAACACACATTACTCACGGAAAGAACCTTATGTGGCCTACGAACCTGCAACATATCATTAGTATTTATTCTATCAAGTACCGCATCCTGAATAAAATACTTGTCCTTAGAGGGAGCGTTAGATTTCCACAAAGGTTTATCAAGAAGAAAAGTATCCCTATTCAAAGATTGAGTGAGGGAATAGAAAAAAGGTTTACATGAAAATTATTCAGAAGGATTTAGTGACCAAATTCTTTGATCATGAAAAAAAGACAAATGAACCAAGTCAAGGAGACCCAAAAGGGACTACCTGAAAAAGTCCCTATCATTTAGATTATGAAAAAAGTGGAAATTCCATGAAAGAACTGAATGTTGAATAGTATAAAAATTACAGATAGGAGAAGTATATACAAAAGAAAGATGATATTCTTGTGGAAAAGCACAAGTAAAAGGAACATCTCTTGCCCATAAGTTCTCCGAAAAATAAATGTGAGAACAATTATCCACCTCAAGTAACTAATGCAGGTTATATTTTTATGTATGCTAGGTTTTAGGTTATTGTCATTTAGTAAAGAGCACTAAATTGCATCTGCATCTCCTCACTCCTTCCCCCCCCCCCTCCCAAGCAATAACAGGTTTGTGTCTGTTTTTATGGAGATTCCTTCGGTACACTGTTTTATGAGGGTACGGCACCCTTAGCAATCAGTAGCCAAAATTTTGCCATGTATTCCATTCAATTTCGACATAAACACATAAACAACTTGCTGTCTTTATAGTTTTGGTAAATGGGACATGTGGACAAATATTACCTAAATACTAATTGTTAAGGGGTACCTGTATGCCACAAAAAGCAAGGGTATTGGAGAGACCTCCATATGTTATAAACTTCTATCATGCTTCATTGAGACATGTGACTTTGATTTGTGCTTTCCCCAGGGCAACAGGTTGCCTTGTGTCTTCTTCCAAATTAAGATCTGACTTGTTCTTTCTCTGTCACCTCCCAATAGTTCACTATATCATTGTGGCTTTGGTACTGAATGAAAATAATATAACTGTTTGCTTCCTCTTGTCATTCTCAGTTAGAGCTTGATTATTTGTTCTGTATCCATTTGTATTGGACTTCTCAATATTATATGCCAGGGGTAATATATTTTTTAAGTCACTGTTATGAATCTTTGTTTTTTATTCAGTTTTGAACAATTGATAATTTTGTGATGGAAGTTGGAAGTTCTTTCTACAACTTCTTTCACATGAGCAATTGTTTGTGTATGCATGTGTTACTAAGATTGATTATTATTTCTCTTTTGCTCTCTCTGATGCTTTTTCTTCATTTAAAGTTGGGTATTTTTCATGAACTATAGTTGTACTTACACATCTGATCATCATATTGTAATCTGTAGGACATTTTCATAAGAGGCATGTCAGGAAATGTAGCAGCAGAAGCGCTACTGAAAGCATTTACTCATGTCACAGATGCCAGGCTGGGATGCGTGTAAAGACCAAAACTAATTCAAAAAGAAAGAAAGTTGACTCTAAACTGCAAAAGGTTCAATCACAGACATGTAAAAATGTCCCATCAGTTAGTAAGTCAGGGAACCCTAAAGGCAATAAGAAGGCATTGACTAAGGTGCGGAAAGTAAAATCTCGAGCTAATAAGAAGATCCCATCAAGTGTACCTCTTCGTCGTTCTGCTAGGAAGACCAAATCCTTGTATATGCACAGTCAAATGAATGGAGGGCGTAAAAAAGGTATTCAAAATAAAAAGAATGCAGGACGAAAAAAGGGGAAGCAAAGTAAATCCAAGAAAGTGAACAATCAGAAGCCCAAGGAAATTCCTGCTCAGCATAAGAAGGTTATGGTAACTACTGTGTGTAAGAAAAGAACGAACATCTGTAGCAGTTACTGGCTTAATGGTCTTTGGTTGTCTAGAAAGTCAGATGATGAACGAGTAATGCTGTTTAGGGAAAAAAAGCATGTTGTGTCTGCTGAAGATTTTTCTGCCGCCCTTGATCATCCTAAATGCTGCCTTTGTTCTGGAGATGGATGCTCTTTAAATTATATTGCTTGTGAAATCTGTGGAGGTAACTACTTTTTTTTTCCTTTTCTAATTGTTTTTCTCCCTCTTGGGCTAGGGGGTGGGTTGGAAAAGGAGAGGCTAAGGCTTATTACAAGTTAATAAAATAATATTTTAATTGCTTTTTGAACCATGTTGTATAGACATTTGATCCCCTGTTTGTTTGTTATTATAGTATTATACCTTCTGAACATGTATGTTATTATGCAGACTGGTTTCATGGGGATGCTTTTGGGCTCACTGTAGAGAACTCCAGACAACTAATTGGATTTAGGTGTCATGTTTGTCGTGATATGGCTGCTCCAATCTGCCCCCATATGAAGAGTAAAGCATTGTCTCTCACTGAAAGCAATGCTGCAACCGAGTGTGCAGAGGAATTATCAAATCCTGTATCTCTCCAACCTCTGAGTGAGGTATGTTTGCCACTTTTAAGCTCAAATTGAAATGAAAAATCTGGATGGCAAATTTCTCTAGTTTTTATGTCATATCTTCTTATGCACATAGGAAGGTTTCTTGACATGAAAAAAGTACTTATTAGTGGGTTAATCATATTTTTGTGCACAGTTATGCAAACTAGTTGTTCTTAAGAGGATTTTATGCCCAATTTGGTTATGGATTTAGCTTTGGAGTCTCATCAATTACATCTTGTGGTCAAGACAATTGTTTGGCTTGGGCATTTTAGTTGCTTGTATTAGTTTTGGTTGCAATCATTCAAGAGAATGTGACTCATTTCTTTCGTTTTTATATTTCAGATAAAAATTTGAAAAATTATCCAGCATTTATTTATTTATAAAAAAAAAAATACTTGTCATGTATGCTTGTTTTTATAATTAATTTCTTGGTTTTGCTTGGTGTTGATGATTGTGAACAATACTCACTGTTCTGGGCAGAACATTCTAAAGCCTGACACCCAAAACCATTTTATTTTATGTCGTTGACCTTTGTGTAACCAATACGGTGTGGTTCTGTTATTTGTATTCTTCAGTTGCAGGCAAAACTTTTTTCTTGAAAAAATGGCAGTTATGACTATGCACTTCTGCTGTTCATTAAAGATTGGTTCACTTATTCTTAGAAGACAACATAAAACCTTTGTGTTATTATATCAGTTTTACAATAAATAATTGAAAGAGTCTTTTCACTTGTCATTGCAGATTCCTTGCAATTAAATACTGTTGGCAGTCATGGATGAAATCTTCACTGTGCTGGGGTTATGATACATTTTGTTTTGTGGAAAGATGCATGTTGAGACAGCTAGTTAGATAGATAAATGGGTTTACAGAAATCGGGTCCAGATTCTTCAAGGAGAGAATTTTTCTTCTTTAATACGAGGAATCATTTGAGTTAAGCTGAAAATGTTGAGTGCAGTAGTTGGTGAGGAGCCTTCTAGTGTAACAGAGTATTGAATCAGCAAGTACGAAGTGGTATTACCCTTGTCTTTTTCAAATTAAAAATAATGGTAGCTAAAATGAAAAATTTGTTGCCTCATGGATCCATATAATTGCTTATATAGGATGTTTATAAATATACTTTTATCTGTGTTATCTTACATGGGCAAAAGTTGTTATACTGTTCACTTGTGTGTGTGTGTGTGTGTGTGATATTTTACTCACATACCTAATGGCTGTTCATTATGTCAAAGTACCCATTCAACTGAAAAATAAGTTCTTTTATATATACCCAGTATGTGAAAGATTCTTATAATTGTTTATCTTCCTAAGTTCTTTTATATATACCCAGTATGTGAAAGATTCTTATAATTGTTTATCTTCCTTGCAGGTTTGATGATTTGCTTTGAAAGGATATGGTTGGAGATCAGATGCCAGATTCTTGTGGGGTTGTTTTTCTTCCTGCAGGATATGATGGTACATTTTTATTTTTGTAAAAAGGATAGAATGTTTCTCATTAGAGAGGTCGCTGTGGAAGGAATGATTTCTTGATCAGGCTTCTGCTTTGTGCCTTCAATTTCAACTATCATGGAGGGGGGAAAGAAAATAATGAAACGACAAGCATGTTAGTGCAAAGAGGCTGAAGATAACTGTAATGAGGACGCCATAGAGTTCATACACCAATTGCATTCATCATTGTTATTCTAACCCATCAGAATTCATTGTAGTAGCATTCTTTAATGTAGGTCTTTTTTTTTTCTTTTTTTCTTTTTTTTTCATTTTGGGATTCTTATGGTGTCTTCTCGATTTAACTATTTTCTAGGAATGGAGTATATAAATCATAGCAGATCTTAGTACAGAGAATATTGATCATAGCAGATAGTAAATAGAATATTGCTCTGTAAGAGAATCTTTCTTGCAGGTATGCCCTAGTCTGAAAAAGTGGGTGTAATTGACCAGTTGGATTTTATTTTTGTTTCCCTCTCCTTAGGGTTCCAAAGTGTATTTAATATTTAACTGGTGTTAGTATTAGCATGCTGCGGATCCTATTGTTATCCTTTGTATGATACCACTTCAACTAATCTCTAGGTAGTTTCAGAATTCAGACCCAAAAAAAAAAAAAAGGGCTCTAGGTAGTTAAACGCTGGTCTATATTGAAGCTATGTAGTACGGTAAACACAAGGAATAAATAGTTAATCTAATGATTATTGTAAAATTATTTTTGTGGACTGCCTATTCATTGAAAATTACTCTTAACAAGTAAATATTTTTTGAGAATAATTTTGATGTAATGTAAAGTGTATCTTTGATATGGTTATGGTATGAGTCAACATTTTTAATGATATAGTTGTATGTTAGATTCGACAAATTGAGTTCGGCTTCTGCTTAATTGAGAATGCAAAGACTTAACTCTCAGGTCCCCATCATTGTTTTGTTAATAAAAAATTGAGAATTGAAAGAAACAAATGCTTCGCTAATATTAGTCTTTTGGGAATTTATTGGATTATAATTGATTTGATATTTGATTTGGATCAAGTCATTCATTATGAGAATAAAATTCTTTTTAACAATAGTTTACATTTTATTTATATAAGACTCAAATTAAAATGTGTTGAGCCACTTCAGCTAATTAACCGTTTTTTTCTTTTTTCTTTTTTCTCCTAATATCACATTTTTTAAATGTATACTTCTTTAGTAGCAGGTAATTTATCCACCTTGCACCAGCTGACATTTTAGGGGGAAACAAAATACTCATGCAACAAAGCCTGTTACATACGAACTTATTGAAAAAATTTATATCCGTCTTGTTTGATGGATTTTCTATATAAAAATTGCACCTGTATTTAAATTGTTAAAGTGTACAAGTTTTTGTCCAGTTTAAATAACATTTTTTTAAGAAAAATATTAACCTACACCCTTTAAGCCAAAATTGTATTATTTATATACTTTTCTACACACACCTTGCAAAACCTTTTCAAAACTATTTGTTCGCTAAATTTAACACTCACACACATCGAAAAAATGTTTCTTTATTCAAAAAAAGAAAAGAAAAAAGAAAAAATTGAGCCCCCCGCCTGCTATTGTATTCCGAAGAGAAATTGTAGGGCATAGATAGAAGTGGGAACCCTAGCTTTTTCACCCATCTATAGTATATTTAGAAACAAGTTATTGGAATATAACTGTTTTGAAACTATTACTCTATCTGTGGTAGTTTTTGCCATGATAAATTTTTTTAATTTTTTCTGTTAGTCAAATGGCACAAAATGAAGCAGCGTCACCGTTGGAACACAATGGCTGGCGTAGAGTGAAGCAGGGCCACCAGACCCAACAACACAGTACGAAGAAGGTGGTGCAAAGTGAAGATGCATCAACCGCGAGACTCCTCCATATGACTAAAGTTGTAATATAAAAGGGGATAATGTTATATAAAAATAATGATTCTCACATGAATACTTACTTTGGCTAGTTGGCTTGAAAAATCAATCAGTTACTATCTTTTTTTTGTTTTGCCCATCCTTTTGAGTCAATTTAATTTAACGAGCTGTTGACTTATAATGTTGCAATATAAAAAGGGGATAATGTTATATAAAAATAATGATTCTATTTCCTTTGTCATATTGCTCCCAAAAAACATTATTAATTAAAAGTAGATACTTCATAATTTAACAGAAACAGCATTGTTAGTTTAAAAAAGTAAAATAAAATAAAATGAAGAAGTATTGTGCCATGATGACTTGAAAGTTAGTTATTATGGTATTTATTTTTTTAAAGTATGAAAATATGGATGGATTATCAAGTGTTTACTAATTATTAATTAAATTTAATATACTTTTAAACTTTTATTGTAAAAGTTAATAATCAATTATTCTATTCAAAATATTGTCAATATATATAGTGGATAGTGGCAATCTATTGGCAACAATGATTGTATTACAACCACATCAAACTAGATATTGATTCCAGATCTGTCAACCTTTTATGTTAAGGATATGTTGAAATCTATACGCATAAAAAATGAAATGAAATGTTTGAAAGTATATTAAATTTAATTAATAATTTGTAAACACTTGCTAATCCATCCATACTCTCATATTTTAAAAAAATAAATACTGTAATAACTAACTTTCAAGTCATCATGTCACAATACTTCTTTATTTTATTTTATTTTTTAAAATTAACAATGCTGCTTTAGTTAAATTATGAAGTACCTACTTTTAATTAATAAAATATTTTTTGGTAGCAATATGACAAAGGAAACAGAATCATTATTTTTAAATAACATTATCCTTTTTTTATATTACAACATTATAAGTTAACAGTTTATTGAATTAAATTGACTCGAAAGGATGGGCAAAACAAAAAAAAAAAAAAAAAAAGTAATTGATTGGTTTATCAAACCATCTAGCCAAGGCAGGTATTCACGTCAGAATCATAATTTTTATATAACACTATCCCCTTTTATATTACAACTTTAGTCACATAATGGAGTGTTGTGGGTGGCGCATCTTCACTTTGCGCCATCTTCTTGGTACTGTGTTGTTGTGTCTGGTGGCGCTACTTCACTTTGCGCCAAGCGTTCTGTCCCAACAGTGACGCTGCTTCATTTTGCGCCATTTGACTAACGAAAAAATTTTAAAAAAATCCATCATGGCAAAAACTACCATAGATAGAGTAATAGTTTCAAAACAGCTATGTTCCAGTAAATTGTTTCTAAATATACTACAGATGGGTGAAAAAGCCTGGGAACCCATCCCTTATAAGGCAAAGCAAATACGTAAATGTAAAGCACATAATAAAAAGTGAAAAACAAATATATATCGAAGCTCCGGAGACGGCGCCTTTTTAGTGGGAAACCCTTTTTGCATTGCAACGTTCTAATTATTTGAATGAATAAATAGAGCCACCCAAATAGGTTACATAAGGCTGGTGAAACCCACAACGGCTATTACAATGTTTTAAACCAAACCAAAACCAAAACCAAAACCAAAGCCCCCTTCCTTCTCCATTCAACAACAAACATATCTGCACTGACTTCCTTCTCAATTCTCCCATATTCTCATTTCTCACTCAGTCATCTATCTTCCTTCTTCTTCCCCTCTTCCAAGGACAAGCAGGAAGATTTATTAAGCTCTCCAATATCTTCTCTCTCTGAATATTCATATATCATAATCTATCAACATTATTATTATTATTGATTATGGCTACCAACAGAATGAATGGGCACACTCACACTCACACTGAAACTGCTCAGCCCAAGATTGCTTCCACAAAGCAGCCTCTCCCACCTCCTAAGACCGTTGATTCTCAGTCTGTTCTCAGAAGGTAGCTATCAATCAATTCCATCATTTCTACTCACTCTCTTGTATATAAAACTCAACAATTCATTAGTAACTTAGGGCATATATGTTTCTTCTTTCTAATCTAACTCCTTCCTTGTTTTATGTTGTGTTATGGCTTTCCATTGCCACTCTATATTGAACTGATCAGGTTGCAATCTGAATTGATGGCTTTGATGGTAAGAACCCAAGCAAATTTTCACTATTCTATCCTTCCTTATGACTAACATTGTAATGTGAAGCCTTTAAGGCAGCTTTTAATGATGTTCTTTTTAATTGTGAGTGGAATGTCACAGATGAGTGGAGACTCTGGTATATCTGCGTTTCCTGAGGAGGACAACATATTCCTATGGAAAGGAACAATAGCAGGAAGCAAAGACACGGTGTTCGAAGGCACTGAGTGCAAGTTATCCCTCTCCTTTCCAAATGATTACCCTTTTAAGCCTCCAAAAGTCAAGTTTGAAACTACCTGCTTCCACCCCAATGTAGATGTGCATGGCAACATATGCTTGGACATACTTCAGGTAACGTCGAATTAATTGTTGCCATTTGTTTGAAGAACTGAATATGGCATTAGGACGAGAACAACTTCAAGCAAAAGGTTAACCTCATCGTGTCCCTTATAGCTTATATGATCTTTTTCTTCCTTTTATAACTTCAACAAAAAACTTATGACATTTTGAAGAGCAATGTTCATCCATTGGCATTGCATATTGATCTCATTTTGTCATCTTTGTTTATTATGCATAGGATAAATGGTCATCTGCTTATGATGCCAGAACAATTCTCCTATCCATCCAAAGTCTGCTAGGAGGTAACTTGCAAAGTTAAAATGACACTGAATTAAGATTTTGAAAACTGCTTCCTGTTTAATGTTTGTGATGCTCTCGTATTTTTTTTCCCTTTCTTTAATTCCTTTTTATTTATTTATTTATTTATTTTATTTCATAATTTAGAGCCAAACATTAGTTCACCACTAAATCCACAAGCAGCACAGCTTTGGAGCAACCAAGAAGGTAACAAACATTAGTACTTCATCTTTTGTTATATAATTGGGTTGAGGATTTGTAAATGTATAGAGCTGCTGAAAGAGTTAAAATGATTTTTTCTATGTTCTACAGAATACAGGAAGATGGTGCAAAAGTTGTACAACAAATCTTCAAGAGCCTAGCCTTGACAAAACAACCTTGGAGTTTTATCAAGCTTGTTTAGAGAAGCCCTTTTTCTGTGTCTGCTTTGGGGAAGAGGGAAGGATGAACCCATATTTATTTTTGGGTGTTCCATGGACCTTCTTTGGATGTTTTACTAATCATCGCATCATATTGCATGTTTTTCTTTCCAATTGAAAGTGAAATTAATAGAATATCTTTCGTCCCTACTTTGCCCAAGTGATTCAACCATTGAGTTTTTCTTCTTTTTCTTTTTAAATTTTTCTCCCTTTGGCTAATGGCTAACCGTGGGAAATATTCTATTTCTATCGCCTACAATGATAATGCTACAACCGATCAATGGTTTGCAGACAAAGACAAGCATAACAGAAGTTACACAGAACAAATTTTATATTGCATTGCAGTACGAATTTAATATGACAAAACATTCAAACTTAAACTCCACTTGAATAATAAAAAAGTAAGAGAAAAAAAAAAAATAGTGTAAGGTTTACCCCACCCTACAATTCTGAAACAACAACCACCTCTCGACTATCAAGTGTTAATCGAGAAGTAAAGTTTTGATGCATATATTATATATTATATTCATCGTATAACTCTATCCTACTTAAGAAGTTGAGGAAAAAAAAAAATAGAAGAAGAAGCTAATTATCGTTCTCATTTTATCTTTTTTTGTTGGGGGGGTACAATTTAACATTAGCCTTGCTATCATCATTCAACATCAACTGCTAACATGTCGGAATAATTATTCAAATTTTATCCAAACTTGAGATTGATTAATCAAATAAGTTTATTTCAACTCAATTAAAGATGAGTAGAAGTTGTTGACTCAAGAATCAATAAAAAAAAAATGTTAGCTACTTACACATTGGAAGAATTTCTTATGATGTAATGGAAACTATTCTCTCTTGAAAAATTGATAACAAAATTTGTGAAAATAGAGAGAGCAGGAAAATTGCTTGGATGAAGTTGCTCATTAGTAAGGATGACAATGAAAATATGTAGGTGGAGATATCAATAGGGATATCCATAAATAAGAATCCAAACTTGGGTATTTTTTTTTTCTATGGGGATGAAAATGAAGACAAAAATCTCCTCACAATAACTTTGGAGATGAAGATGAGAATTATGCTCTCATCATGTGGTGATATCCACTCCGAGGATATATTAGTAATTTTATATATATAAAAATGATATTTATTATATTTTTAATATAAAAATAAAAAAAATACAACTCTAACTTATTTATTCTCTCATAATCTTATGTATTTATTATTATTTATTATGATATTTTTGTGATAAATTGATAGTTATGACTTAATTTAAAATTTAAAAATTTGGTGATAATAATATAAAACTATAAGTCTAAGACTTAAATATTATTATTTTTAAGTTTTCTGCTCTTAAAAAGAATTTCAGGTTAATTAAATTATTAAACATATTTGCTTAATTTTTAAATTTTTTTTTTCAGATATCCATGAATTTCCATGGAGGTGGGGATGGGAGAAACCATCAAAATATGGGACAAGGATTAAGAGACTGCTCCGTAGCCCCGCGTCGTCCCATTCCCATCCATCCTCATGAGATGCGAGGAGTGAAGCGATGCAAATGAACTCATAATGCGAGGAGTGAAGCGATGCAAATGAACTCTTCACAAGGGCCCAATGCCGAGCAAGACCCTTCGTGGGTCCAATGCTCGTGCGCCCATCATGGGACAAAAAGAAGGCAAATGAGAACAATCCAGCAAGTCGTTGACCCAAAAATTAAAAAAAGAACAATTCACCGTGGGTTGTTTTTGATTCATCCCTCCTTAAATAGCATCAATACTTTTTTCAAGCTTTTTGTTTTTTTCAAATGTTACCATTTTTTAATAATGTTACCAATGGTAACATTTGAAAAAAACAAAAAGCTTGATGCTATTTAAGGAGTATATATATATATATATATATATATAAGAAGCATATCACATAAAAGGGATGACTTATTAAGAGAGTAAGAGAAGCAAATCTGAATCATATAATTATATATAAATGATCAAAATTTAAAATTGTTTAAAAATCATATAATCATTTAAAAAAATAGATGATTTTATATTTTAATTTTGATCATTTACGTAAAATTTAATAGTCAAGATTTATTTGCTCCATTCTCACAATTAACCACTCCTCTCATGTGATACGTTTCCTATATATATATATATATATATATATATATATATATATATATATATATATATTACAATTGTTAAATTTCGTATTCAAATTTTGAATTTGAAAATATAAGCAAATATTCTGAGGAAAAAAAATCCACATATAGAGCACCAAAGAACGATAATATTCCTTTGAGCGAAGTGCTGAGCCTCGTTTGTAGTTGTTAATTGATAACATAATATCACTATAAAATTAATTAATATTTTCCTCAAGATTACTTTGCTGGAAAACAAGAGTCGAGATACAAGCATGTAATACACAGCCAGACGTAAATTTTTTGTGGAAACAAAATTCACATACAATTTCAAGCTTAAAGTCATTAAAGATTCCTAACAATATTGTGTTACATACCATCTCAAATGATAAAAGAAGGTTGGCCCTAAAAACTATTCAGCGAAATAAACAAATGACAAAAATAATATTAATGAAGATAGCTTAAAGAATAGACAGAACCTTCCTTTATACAGAGATTAAATACGAGGGAAGAAAAAAGATCTAATTTACAGGGCTGTACGTATATATATAAAAGAATATATAATTATAGCAGCTGTACTCTATGATGAATGCGAGGCAGCAAGCAGTGCTGCACCAATACCCGATCCATCTTCAGTGACCTTAAGAATTACATGCTTAGCAATATCTTCCCCCAATATTTCATGCAAAGCTTCATGCAAGTACTCTCTAAACAATGTATAGCTAGAATACAAACCTCCTTCAATTGCCACAACCGTTCTTTTCATTTTCATATCACTTCTCCGTCCACCCATGATGCCACCGCTACCATCCCTACCGATCTTCTTCAAGATACCAACGATACCGGCAGCTGCCAATCGAGCAGCTCTGTGAGTCACAGCTTCGCATACTTTCACCACAAGTTTTCTTACCTTCAGCGGAACATCAGGAATCTGAGACAGCCCAACACACCCCACAAAGAATGATTGTTAGACTAACACATTCTACTCATTTAGGAACAAAGATATGGTGTCTAACTTGTTTTACCTCAAGGACGTCTTTAAGGACTCTTGCTACTTCTCTCAAATCTGGAGAATCATCCTCATGCATGGCAGCCATCAAAGGAGTCCTAAAATTTGCATCAGGAAATAGTTGAATAATATTATAGACTCATTTTCAGTTTCTCTTCTCTCTCTCTCTCTCTCTCTCTCTATATATATATATATAGCATAGTGCTTGACTAGGATACAGAACAAACCTCAGTATGAAAGGCATTGAAAGCTTGGAAGAAATAGGTCCAAAAATATCTGACTCTTGTGACATCCTGAGAATGACTCTCCTCACAATGTCACCAAGATACATTCCTGATATCATTTTCTCAAAACCCTGCACCAAAACCTCCAGAATTTGACTCATGTCAAATCAAGCAACAGGATTCATAAGAAGCAGAACCTAACCTGATCGTTTCGATTAGGGCTCTCAGTATCTAAATCTCTGTCATATGATGTTGTTGGTAAATGGGTTGACCAAAAGTTTCCCCATTCCATATTCACAACCTTACAAACAAAATGTTTACAATAAGTTCAAAACCAAAAAAAAAAGAAAAAAGAAAAAACGAAAGTACGAAAGGATGAATGAGCTATACCATGCATCCTGATGTCGTAAGAAGACCCTGACACTTAATAATAGCATCAGTCCGTTCCAAATAACAGGCATTGGTACCAGTGCCAATTATTATAGCAGCAACAGTATCTGCATCATGATAATGTCCGAGAGCTAAAGTTCCAACAGTGTCATTAACCTGATTAAAATGAGCACAAAATCTTGCTTCAAGAAATACAATCAAACAAAAAAGGGTTTATTTTACACAACAGTAGATGTTCCTCGTATGAAATTAGTGATTAAAGAATGAAAAAAAAAAAAAAACTCCCTCTAAATTTGACAAAGGACTTAGAATGTCGAAAATGGTTCTGTTAATTACCAAGAAAGGCGCATGCAACTATAGCATGGAATGCATAAACACAATAGCCACATCGATATGCAATACAATATAATAGCCTGAGTATGACATTAAAAAAAGTTATCAGCAAACATGCACGATCAGAAATTGTGCAAATCCTCATCCCATTTGCATGATTATAATAATAAGAAAAGAAAGAAACATAACTTTTGCTGGTAACAACACAAATGCAAAATGAATCAAAACCTGAGGACAGAGAAATCACTTCCTTACCAAGGCAGCTACCCGCACATCTAGGCCTTTTCGTGTCAAGGCTTCCTGCAAACATGCAGGAACATCTCTCCCTACCTGACAACAAACATTTTTTCCGCTTAATATTTTGCATGTCATCAAATATATACCTTTCATATTTACTTCACTACTATCGAAAGACCAATGCAACTTGAATAGCTTTTTCATATCTATTTTGTAACTTATGGAGGGAAAAATACACATAAAATACAAAAGACCAATTGGGCCTGGAAAGTAAACCCAGAATGAATAATTAATTGTCATCACTTAACAAATTGAATACTTTAGGATTAAAAATAAATTTAAAAAAAATATGAAAACTAAAAATATTGCCCTGCTCAAGATCATTTTTTTTTTCCCTCTTAAAAATTGCACGAACTACCACTAAAGTTAGTGATCAAGTTCTAGCCTGAATAATGAAATGAGAATTGCTGCCATTCATAACAATCGCTATGAATACAAGCTTTTTGTATAGAACTGCTTCAAAATCAGCCAACTAACCATATCTGCAATGGAAAACCCTTTCGTCCATTTTATTAAAATGCCTGAACAAACAGATATTTGTTTCACGGGAAAAGAAAATGTAAATCCAAGTTCCCTTCTTCTGTCAAGTGAAAGCTCGGAACCATCTCCTTCTTTCTCAATGAATTCCTTTAATGAAGAAGCAATGAAATCAAAGAGATCCTGCAAGAAGCAAATTCAATTAAACTTACTATATTAAAAGAACAAAAAAAAAAAAAAAAGGACAAAGAACACCAAAATTGCAGAGGATTAATTATGTCACCTTGCTTGTACTGGTCATTAGATGTTGTGGAATAGGCTGTCGCTCTACTTCATGTTCCAAGACAGAAGATTGTTGACCACCTAAATGAACCCTCAAAACACTAAAATATGTACCCCCAAGATCTAGTGCATAATATGTTCCTCTCTCAGTCCTGGTCAAAGAAAAAAAAATGTATATATCACTTTTGTATTTAACCCATGCAATCATCAAAGACGTGGATCCAAACAAATCTACTTATCAACTGGATTCCATTATCAGAATAGTAGTTGTGCTCAAGCATGCAAATAAAAAGTAAACATCATAATCTCTAACTAAAGAAAATGACAGTGGTAAGTGCAATGTGTTTGCTCATAGCACCATCTTCAGACTCCACGTTATGAATCTTTCTACTCAGATTCGCAGCAATGAACAAAATAGCTATACAGGTAATTATACAACGAGAACATAACGGATTCTACAGACCATTTTAAACTTTCAAATTATCTCTGGCGTATTGACACCAATCGTGCATCACATGTCAAATTTCTCAAAATTGTATAACTACAGTACAAAACCATATATATTTGATGCTGAAAAAATGAATGTTATTATTTAACCAAAAAAAAAAAATTCCTAATTGACCAATTCTAAAATGCAATGCAAGAACTACATTTTTTTTTTTAGTGGCAAAAAAAATGAAGTTATAATAAAGCCTAAAGCTCCGAAACAAACATGGAAGGATACATGAAACACTAAAATAAGACCTACAATGCAAGGAACAAATTAAAGGAGGTAAATATTTCAAAACAGTACACAATGGAATATTAAGAAAAATACGAGCGGAAACAGAATACATAAAAATAACTTTAGGCACATAAGCTACAGTACATTATTAATTTAATACCCATTAAAAAAGAAGAAGAAGAAGAAGAGGTTCAAGAAGAAGAAAGAACACGCGAATTAAAACGGAAAACATTCTAGAGCTCTACATTCTCCAATCAAATAGCAACAAGTTAACAAAAAAAATCCCATCACCAACCCAAAAAAAAAATGAAGATGATTATTATTATTACTATTATTATTAATTATTAATGAATGGCACAGTTATTGAAGAAAACAATGGAGCAGAAATGATTACCCGTTAGGGAGATTGTGAACGTGGGTGAGAAGCATTTTGAGCTTGGAGCCACCTTCCGATGCCAAACCAGCGTGCATCTCCACGGCCATGGCGTCCACCACCTGCCTCAGCCTCTTCGTCTCACACCCTTCCTCCACCTCCCTCAGCATCCCAACCGCCTTCTTCCACTCCCTCCTCCTCCTCACCCTCCTCCTCACCGCCACCGCCGCCACCGCGCACGCCACCGCGGCCACGCTCACCGCCACAACCACCACTCCTCTCCCCATAACCCCCCACGCCACAACACTACACCGATCAATCAAACTACATCCTACGACGCCGTTTCCCCACTTCCCTCCGATCGCTCACCAAGCGTCGCCGTTTTGACATGCACGGAAAACAAACCAAAAAAAAAAAAAAAAAACTCTTATCCGCAACGCAATCCAAGTAAACGAGCTTCAGTCAATACCATTACGCTCCGGCGAAGCCACGTTACTCGCCGGCGATTTGGTTCTCCGGCGACGGTTACCGGAAAAGTGCGGAAGAGAGAGAGAAAAAGAAGGAGAGACGCGGCGGCTGAACACTATTTAAGGAATGGGAATGCGTTGGAAGGAGGGACCGACATGGGAAACTTTTCAGGCGTGCGAAAAGACGGTTGTGTCCCCGACAGGATGCAAATTTTCGGATTTGTTCGTTACTGTTAATGACCTAGATTTTTAAGGTTAGAGTGGCAAATTTTGACTCGTGCTTCTTGTGTCCCTCTTTTAGTTTTTCACTCACTCCTTTTTTTAACTACTGTTTTTTTCTCGCGAGGGCAAAAGAAAATCACATGCAAAAAAGGTTAAAGGTTTATCCAAAATTACTATTCAAAGTGTTGGATATCATCCTTTTTAAGACCAAAAAAAAAAGAAAAAGGAAACAAACTGCATTTACCTTAGTTGAATTGAAAGTTGCAGATGACTCTTTTGTCTTATTCAGAACCTCTTCCCAAACAAGGAAACAGATCTATGACATTGCTTTGCTTTTTACTAGTTCTATGATTTTAGCTTTTGGGAGTCCATATTATATATCTGTAGTTTTTATGACATTTCTAATTAGTTAGTTATTCTTTCAAACTAAAAAAGTTGTAGAACATGTCGGTTTAAGATGGAAAATGTCATAAAATCTCAAGAAAACATATAATAATATCTGCTTATAACGATCCTAATCACATTAACCTAGTGGCTACTTCATTTCTTTAAGTTGGAATAAGTTGTGCACACTACACAAATGAGTAAAACCTCATCACATGAATAAATTTATGATTTTGTTATGAGATTTTGGTTTTGAGCGAATTTAACTTGCGTACTTAATTTTGATTGGAGGTATATTTGTAATGAAGTCTCGCTAGACGCGCATGCCATATCTGAGATGTTGTCAAAACATTTTTACTCTGAAAGTGAAATTCAACATGCGCTGTAAATATGACTAGCTCAAC
This sequence comes from Pterocarpus macrocarpus, assembly GCA_031439585.1. Classification (NCBI taxonomy): domain Eukaryota; kingdom Viridiplantae; phylum Streptophyta; class Magnoliopsida; order Fabales; family Fabaceae; genus Pterocarpus; species Pterocarpus macrocarpus. The sequence goes on from CM062522.1 coordinate 70,300,150, forward strand.
CGAACACCTTCCAATTGATTCTCGAACTATATCTATCACTACTACAGAGCGAAGGGGCCAACCACCGAATGATGAAGGGGGTCTTAGTAATCTCACAGTTATTAGGCGCACGCAGACCAAGACTTGGACGGAAAATGATCGCCATCCAAACGTTCCAAACGAATGAAAAGAAAGAAAAGGGCAGGACTGTAAATCCAAGGCGACTTCGAGGGTCTTTCGGTCCCTGAGTCAGCACACTCGTGTCACCAACTTTCTAGCATACAGGATTTCTCATTTATTATATGTTTGATCTTATTAATTGTTATTTGCTAATGCAATTTTAAACCTAAAGTGATAGTGACATAAAAAGGTTTCAAAGTGATGATTCTATCAGTAAAAAAGTTGATGATTTCAGGTTTTTGTATCCTGTTACAGGGTTTACTCCTTTATGATTGCCAAGTTTATTACTTCTTTATTTATTTTAGATGGTTACTCTTAATTTTCAAAAGAGAAAGAAGTAAATTAATTAGTTCGTAACATAATATTCAGAGACAGCTGCATTTTTCTTTTCTTAAGGGAAAAAAAAAAACAGAGACAGAAACGGCGACGGTAGCTGCGTCTTAGAATCCGTACAGTGACAGTGCCAGCTGGCATCCGCTAAGTCCAGCTGTGTTGCTCAGCCGTGCTTACTGACACACAACTAAAGCTAAACCCATGCACCGTACCACTACTCCGCAACCTTACCTTTTTATATTTTAAATAAATTAATCTATACACAAATTATTTTTTTTAAGATGTATTTTTTTATTAAAAATAATTTTGATCAAGTATTTAAGGTAAAAAAATATAATTTTTTTAGCATTAATTACTCGTATTTAGAATTTAAATTGTAAATTATTAATTCAAAAAAATAACACCTATCCCTCTAATCAATTATACATTGGTTAATCTATACACAAATAAGTACTGCCATTATTGGCACGTTTGAGTTTTGTCACATTATTTTTCCAATTATCATTTCATTAAAATTTGTATGGAAATGTATATTTCATTTATTATTTCTAAAAGAAAGAAGACAATAATATTGAGAATTTAATTACATTTTTTTAGCTAAGAAGAATCTTTACCAAACATGAGTCGGAATTCATACTCCTAGAGAAAGAATCAAGAAGTATTTCAATCTTTGATTGTGGTTGGAAAAAAGAGAGAGAAAATAAAATGAAAGATAGATATTGTATTGTGGAGTATAATAGAATCTTTCAACCAAAATACAATAAACTTAAGCACGTAGATAATTAAAAAAAAATTACGAAGTTCTTCGACGCACTTTAAAATATCATCTACGTTTATAATGACACTTGCCAATCAGATTTTCTACCAACTAATTTTTTAGCACATGAAAAATTGAAAATGGAATATTTATTTCTTCATTATTAACAAGAAAATATTAGAAAATGTGTTTCAAAATGGTAGATGCTCGAACAAAATTGTAATGCCAGAATACTTGTAGAAAATCAAAGAAAAAAAAAAAGAGAAGGCATTTAAAACATCTAAAATCGATAATTTTGACATCCTAACTTCGATCTAAGAGCATGAACACTTGTTTTAAAGTTTGAGACATACTCTATCATATGAAGCCATGAAAGTACGACCAGCATGCCTCTCTGCCTAGATTTTGGAGTGAAAACTAGATTAGGGCTTTTGCCCAGGATATGCCATTTGTTGGGGCAATTGCGTTAGCCAATTTTTATTTTGTACAAATAAGGGGCCAAAGGCCCAACCAGATTTTCGCTTACAGCCCGGTTGATCTTGATTCATTTTCTATGGGTAGAGTTAGCCCTAACGTGCATTTGATGTACTTGCATATGAATATGAATATGATTCGTGGCTCCTCATGAGAAATTTTTATATCCACCATGGAGGAAGAAAATTCTTTCTGCACATGAATCTTGTATTATTAATTAATCTTGAAAAATGGAGAAGGTGATAAAATCAATAAAAATGGATAATGGAATTGTATATGGAGGGGGAAAAAAAAAAGAAAGATATTTTTCATGGAGAAAGAAAGAATTTCTCATTTCCTCATCATATCTTTTGTATCCATACCAACACTAATCACATTATTAGGTAGGGTGGTAGCTTTCCCTCTACCCTAGTTGGCTAGTTGTGATGTATAGTAATTAAGAAAATATATTGCATGTTCCAATTCATATTTGGCTATATGCCACAAAGCTTGTCATAACTAAAGTCCTCGACCAGAAAGACAAACACAATATGCGATAACTTGAACTTTGGTTCATCCTACCCTAAATCATTTGACAGATGTTGTGGGTGTCTTAAGCCATCTATCATGTGGTTTGTCTTTGGGGTTTCATGATACAATATTAAAAGTATAAATAGGTAAGTAATTTCATTTGTATCTTATTAATGAATTGTTATTCCCTGAATGAACTTTGATTTATTTAGATTATTTTATTTGAATTCTTAGTCTTTTCTCTTTGTTGAGCTTTGGCTCATTTGTATTCTTCTAATAATCAAATTCTATTTTGTATCAATTCATTTTGAGATGGATGAAACCTATGGGTGATTCTTTGAGAGTTTATGTTTTATTAATTAACTGACGCTAAATTTATTATACATAGAGATGACTTCACAATCAACACATAAAATATTGTCCATACAATTGAATGCTAATGAGAATTTAATATCTTTCGTTAATAAATCAGTAATTATTTTAATTTTTAATTAAGAGCATTTATAGCATTTATAGGTATGTTTGTACATTTGAAAGAATCTTATTTCGACACCAAGATTTTTTTTGGGGGGGTATGCTATATAAGAGTTAGTAACTATTATAAATTTATTGGTAATGGTAACAAGTTCAATTTGTTTATAATGTGACAGTTATTTTAATTTTTAAGCATGGACACTTATAGCCATATTTGTATATTTGTAAGAAATTTATAATAATTTTTTGACACCAAAATTTGGAAAAAAAAAGCAGGCATATCTACTCATTCTATAAGAATTAGTAACTAGTATAAATTTATTAGTAATTTTCTCTTTATATATTGGTAATAAATTCAATTTATTGATAACTCGACAGTTATTTTAATTTTTAAGTATGAACACTTGTAGCTATATTTGTATATTTGTGAGAATCTTATAATAACTCTTTGATACTAAGATTTTTTTTTTTTTAAAAAAAGCACATTTATTTGCTCTGAAATAATTAGTAACTAATGTAAATTTTTGATAATTTCTTTTTTATATGTTGGTAACAAATTCAATTTGTTGATAACTTGGTAGTTGTTTTAATTTTTAAGCAATTGTTTTAATTTTTAAGCAAGAGCATTTGTCATTGTATTTGTGGCTTTGAAAAAACCTTATAATAATCTTTTGACACTAAAATTTAGGAGAAAAAATGCTTACTCTTTAAAAAATTAGTAATTACTGTAAATTTATTTTCCTCCATCATTCACACTAAACCAGAATATGTAGGAAAGCATCTTGAGTTACCGCTTCAACAGTATACAAGATAAAACGTATACAAATAATTTAAGTTAAAATTCGATTTTTCAAAAATGTAAAACATATCCCTTGATAATTACAAAGTTAATTGATCTAAACAAACTTTTCATTTTTTCGGTGTATAAAAGGTTATAAAATTTCTGGTTCTCGCCATTCCCAAGTCATTAGCATATATCTTTTTGCTTTAGTTTATTATTTATGAGAAGGCCTGCAATAACATTAAATAATGATAATATAGTTGAAAAAATAATAACACTAAAATATTAATTTTCATACATTTTTAATGTAAAGAGTTATATATACGATAATAGATACATAAAATGATTTTATAATTTTATTTACACTGATAATGTATAAAGATTAAATTTATTAGTAATAAATGTAATTTAACACTAATAATAAGTAGGTGAAATAGCTTCGGTGAGATTAGATGCGATAAAATAGTAAAAATTAAAGGAATAATGTGTTGACATTTAAATGTGTTTTGAGTTGAATTACTCATCGTGTGCAAATTGCAATAGGATGCGACGACGTCGTTTGGACCTCTGGTGTGCCATTCCTCTCTTCTAGACGCGGCTTAAACGTAATAACAATTGGTTCGGTTTTATTTTTCGTCCTTTGCTTTCCGTTTCGGAGTTCCGAAGGGGAAGAGGAAGCAGAAGGGGAAGGAGACGAAAACTGAGGGAAGAAGAAGAAGATGAGTAGGAACGATTCCAAGTACTTCTCCACCACCAAGAAGGGCGAGATCCCTGAGCTCAAGGAGGAGCTCAATTCTCAGTACAAGGTACCTACGTTCACTCCTTCCATTTCCTCCGATCCTTTCGTTTCCGATCTCATTCTGTTCATCGTAATTTCATTGTTCGTGCCGCGCGCCGCAGATCCATAGGCACTTTCCTTTGATTCCTATATCGTTTCTGGATCCGAGTTGGATACTTGATGTTATTGTATTTTTGTGTTTCCGATCCCTCACGGCGCAATTTAGGTTGATTTAGGTTTTACGAAGTCGAAGTTAGAGCTGGATTCTCTGTTATGGACATCACGAAATTAGCAAATAGAAAAAATAATGATTGAATAAATAAGAGGATTCTGATTTATGTCGATTGAGGTTCTAGTCTTGATTTGTGTTGTATGTTCACAGATTTAGTGCCTCAGTAGAAATTTCACTATGGTATTTACTTACTAACCTGTGAAACTCATTGCTATGTTCCCGATTTGCTGTTTTGAATTTTGTTGTTAACATGGGGGATTTGTGGATGTTCTGATTGAAAACTGATAATATGGTGGTTACTATTTCACTATGCTAAATTGCTACACATGTTATTTTAGGACGTCATTGTTTTTCCTTTTTGGTGGCCTCTCTTTTATTGGCATGGTTGAATGAAAATTGCATAGAATGTAAGAAAGCATGCGAGACTTACTTCTCTCTTTTCCAATGTTTTGTAGGATAAAAGAAAAGATGCTGTGAAAAAGGTGATTGCTGCAATGACCGTCGGGAAGGATGTCTCATCTTTGTTTACAGATGTGGTGAATTGCATGCAAACAGAAAATTTGGAGCTGAAAAAGTTGGTCTACTTATATCTCATAAATTATGCAAAGAGCCAGCCTGACCTTGCGATACTTGCAGTAAATACATTTGTTAAGGTAAAAGCTGGAATGACCTTTATGTTGTTCAATTGAGTTCCTACCTCTTGTACTCTCTGTGAATCGGTTCTTCTGTTATTCTTTGCGATCACTAACTTGCTTGACTATTTATACCTTTTTCCCCTCCTCATCTTGTGTTTCCAATTTAAACTATACCTTATATTTACCTCATCTAATTCATCAAAAATCCTTTACCCTAGTTCAGGTTTCTTTTCTTCAATGGAGATGTTTATCTGAAAATGGAAGTCATAGGCTGTTATACTCCTGAGTTGGAATTCTTCCCATACTCTCCATTGTAGAAGTTATTCTGATGTTGCATGATGCAATTATTTCTCATTCGTTATATAAAATGCTGCACAGGATTCACAAGATCCAAATCCTTTAATTCGTGCCTTAGCTGTGCGGACCATGGGCTGCATTCGTGTTGATAAAATTACTGAGTATCTATGTGATCCCCTTCAAAGGTGTCTAAAGGTACTTACACAGTGCTGTTATAGTTTGCATTCCACTACTTTTGATTTCTGATTGTGCTGATAACAGTGACAAAGTGTTTTTCAGCCCACTCATCTGTAACATTACTTGTGCATGATACATATTGACAGGATGATGATCCGTATGTTCGCAAGACAGCAGCCATTTGTGTTGCAAAGCTTTATGACATAAATGCAGAGTTAGTTGAGGACAGGGGTTTTTTGGATTCTCTGAAGGATTTGATATCTGATAATAATCCAATGGTTGTAGCTAATGCTGTGGCAGCACTTGCTGAAATTCAGGATAATAGTAGTAGACCCATCTTTGAGATCACTAGTCACACACTCTCAAAGCTCCTCACTGCTTTAAATGAATGTACAGAGTAAGTTTGTGCTTAATATTTTTTGTTCTCATAATTGAAAATGGATATACGAAGATTGAGGGTTGCATAGTCGATGTCTAATGTTATCCTTAGCAGCTGATTTTAGGCATGAGTGTTTCCCTTAGGGCAATGTATCTTTTTAAACATTCTTTGTAAACTGTGGAGATTATAATTGAGAGAAAATGGAGCAACAGTCTTGAGGAAGTCCAGTCTTGACAAACTCCTGAGGGAGTTGAGTCGGTTGTATCATAAACCAGAAGTCTCACTAAACTATGTTGTCTTGTTGATTGTGTAGTTATTGGCTATTGTTTTAGCTGTTGTCATCCTGTCTTTTCTTTGTCTATCTTTGATTCCATATTGTTTCATTTAAGCTAACATCACTTGTTTTTACTTAATGTACCAGATGGGGTCAAGTCTTTATATTGGATGCTCTCTCTAGATACAAGGCAGCTGATGCTCGTGAGGCAGAAAACATAGTAGAAAGAGTTACTCCAAGGTTACAGCATGCCAATTGTGCAGTTGTACTCTCAGCTGTTAAGGTGATTTTTTTTTTTCAAACTTGTTTTCTTGTTTTGCCATGTGTCATTGTTGATGCTTCAGAGTTCACATTTTGCATGGTTTGCTAACCACAGTTTATAATGGCTTGTAGATGATCCTTCAACAAATGGAGCTTATCACCAGTACTGATGTAGTTCGGAATCTTTGCAAAAAGATGGCTCCTCCTCTTGTGACATTACTCTCTGCAGAACCTGAAATACAATATGTTGCCCTGCGTAATATCAATCTTATAGTACAAAGAAGGCCAACAATTCTTGCACATGAAATTAAGGTGGTGGTTTAATTTTTTTTTTTTTTTTTGTTTTTTTGTGAACTTGTCACGAAGTAATAATATACTTGGCCACTGGTGAAGATCTTGTCTGCTCCATTGTGGAGGATGGGCTGATTATGTAGCTCCAATTCTATCTGCAGGTGTTCTTCTGCAAGTACAATGATCCCATCTATGTGAAAATGGAAAAGTTAGAAATTATGATAAAGCTTGCTTCAGACCGAAATATAGACCAGGTAAACATTACATTATACTTTTTCAGTTTCCCATTTTTTTATTGGGTAAAAAGTGATTTGTGTAGCATTTTGGTGAGCACTGCACAAAATATTTTCTGGCCAAAGATGTGGTAATAACTTATCCTGTGCCATGGTTGATACTCATTTTTACGGGTTCATCTTCAAGCTGTGTTCTTGTGCTCAAACACCGTCTTAAGATCAGACAAATAACCCAAAACAGGGAAAAGCCATTTTAGCTCCTTTCTTGTTTATATATTTTATACTTGTACTTTCTCACTTATCTAATGAAAATTCTTCTTCTATAAAAAATAAGTTATCCTGTCCCAGGGTGCTGAATTGCAGCTTTATCATTTACAAATTCATTTAATTTAGTAGAATTTGTGCAAAACTTTTAGCTGCTGCAGCTTCATGTATTTTCTTTGATTTTTGGGTTATCATATTGGCAGGTTTTGTTGGAATTTAAGGAATATGCTACTGAAGTTGATGTAGATTTTGTTAGAAAGGCTGTTCGCGCAATTGGTCGTTGTGCCATCAAATTAGAGAGAGCGGCTGAAAGATGCATTAGTGTTTTGCTTGAGTTGATCAAGATAAAAGTAAATTATGTGGTTCAAGAGGCAATCATTGTTATTAAAGATATATTTAGAAGATACCCCAACACGTATTATCCTTTCTTATTGGCTTTTTATTTTTTTGTTGTGGGGAGAGGGAGAGGGGGAAGATAGCAAAGTTACTGAATGCTACAATATTTCAGAACTTTTTTGAACCTTTGTTCCACTTTGCAGATACGAGTCCATAATTGCAACACTTTGTGAGAGCTTAGACACCTTGGACGAGCCAGAAGCCAAGGTATTAATTCATCTGAGTGCCTTTATAACTGCCATTATGCATTAGCATGCATGCTTATCTTTTTGTCTCCTCTCCTCTGTGGATAGGCATCAATGATCTGGATCATTGGTGAATATGCGGAAAGAATTGACAATGCTGATGAGCTTCTTGAAAGTTTCTTAGAAAGTTTCCCTGAAGAACCAGCACAAGTACAACTACAATTGCTGACTGCTACTGTCAAACTTTTCCTTAAGAAGCCAACTGAGGGCCCACAGCAGATGATTCAGGTCCCGTCTCATAATGCATGTTTTGTTCACAAGTTTGTGATTTGTTTTCTTGGAATTTGGCTGATTGTCACTGATTGTATACAACACACTTGTATGAATCTTAGTTCTGAATCTCTTATTTATGGACCAATGGAAGTTCTTGGTAAGAGTGGAAAATGAGTGGAAATATGGAGAGCCCATGTGAAAATTCGTGATATAATTTTATCATGACAGCTTCCATCTGTGAATTATAGGGAGGGTTAACATGTCAGATATACTGATCTTTCTCTACCAAAATCTAGTTGGACAATCCTTTTACTAAGTATCCAAATCTATTTGGACCTTCCCCTCTTTCTTCAAGAGTTATATATAAGCAATTTCTCATTTTAATCTCAATTGATGTATCTTAGATAATTGTGTGCAGTCCTTGTTTTAGAAACTTCATTGTTTTTTGACTAACATCATCACAACACTTGTTTGTCTGCATGTTATGGTCTTTGATACATTATTTTTTTTCTCCAAATAAGTAAGGAAAAAGAATCCCAACATTATTGAAGAGGGCATCTAGTACTAGAACAATTCCTAGGGGACTGAAAGACAAATCTACCCTTCTGTTTTTTGTTGTCTAAGTTGGTTATAAGAACCTCCTGTATATTGTTTCATAAAAATTTCAGCGATTGTTTCATGTACATTCATCATATCATGTTATGCTAACTTTCACTTTATAACTAATCTCTACAGGTTGTTTTGAACAATGCCACTATGGAGACAGATAATCCTGATTTGCGAGATCGTGCATACATATATTGGCGTCTCCTGTCAACTGATCCTGAGGTTTGATTTCTTGGATTAGAATCCAGTCTCTTTTGTCTGCAATTGTGCCTACTCATGCTAATTAGTTGAGGTGCATACTGGACTGAAGATTAGATAAACAAATTGAATTTATTAACTGTTAACTTGTTACAGAGGAGTTCATAATATGTGTTACCGTTCTGTGCAAAGTATTAAGTATACGCCACTATGATTGACCTTTGTTCATTAATTAGTGTTTGTGTCTAAACTACATGCAAAGTCCCCCCCCCCCCTTTTTCAAATTATTATTATTTTTATTATTATTATTATTAAACTTTTTCTTTGAACACCAATTTTGAGCTGTACATTTGATGGTCCTAACTTGTCTTTCTCAGGCAGCTAAGGATGTTGTGTTAGCTGAGAAGCCTGTTATAACTGATGACTCAAACCAACTTGATCCTTCTCTACTTGATGAGCTCCTTGTCAACATTGCTACATTATCTTCCGTTTATCACAAGCCCCCAGATGCATTTGTAACCCGTGTGCACACTTCAGCCCAGAAAACTGAAGACGAAGACTATCCTGAGGGAAGTGAGACAGGGTATTCTGAGTCACCTGCAAATCCTGCAAATGGTGCTGCTTCACCACCTACTGCCAGCCAATCAGCACCTGCATCTGTTGCACCAGCGTCCCCTCCACCTGCTGCACCTGTGCCAGATTTACTTGGTGATTTGATAGGCATGGATAATAGTTCTCTTGTTCCTCTTGATCAACCAGCTACTCCTACTGGGTGAGTGAAACTGGGATAATTTTGACAAGTAATTGTGGCTTACTTATATGAAATTGCCCATGGCAATCTGCTATGCATTTTAGAAGTGTTGGATCTAATTTATTGTATGATTAAAACGTCATTACTTTTGTATAGAAATAGTGATTGATGATGATTTACAAGTGCTTTGTTGTATTATTAAATATTAAAATAGGGTTACAAGAGTTCTGGACGTCATGAACATGTGTAATGCTTGAGCAGTTTCTGAAACCTTAATATTACTTACTCTGCTTTCTGTGGAATCATCCTTGATTAGATATTCTGTGCTGCTTGCAGGCCTCCTTTGCCTATTTTACTTCCTGCTTCAACTGGTCAGGGTTTACAAATCAGTGCACAGTTGACTAGGCGGGATGGTCAAATATTTTACAGTTTGTTGTTTGAGAACAACTCTCAGGTTCCACTTGATGGCTTCATGATTCAATTTAACAAGAACACATTTGGTCTTGCGGCTGCTGGACCCCTGCAGGTTATTATTGCTTGTATGATTTTTACTTGGAGACGTCTATCAAATTAAGTTCTAATAGATAGCTCAATACCTTTCAGGTTCCACAATTGCAACCTGGAACATCAGCTGGAACACTCCTTCCTATGGTTATGTTCCAGAACATGTCGCAAGGTCCTCCTAGCTCACTGTTGCAGGTTGCTGTGAAAAACAACCAACAGCCTGTGTGGTATTTTAACGATAAAATGTTATTCCATGTATTTTTCACTGAGGATGGTAAAATGGAACGATCCACTTTCCTAGAGGTATGCCTTTTGTTGGATCCTTCAACTGCAATATGTTCCCACTTGATAATTTAGGCTATAACTTTCGATTCTTTAATGTGGAAATTTTCAATATTCTCTTTTATAAGATTCTTTTTATATAATTTACACAGTAGACCAAGGAGAGTGTGAAACTTTACTCAAATTCATTAATACTTGAATGTAGAAATTAAAACCTGATCATTCACTGTGCTGCAGACATGGAGGTCCCTTCCTGATTCAAATGAGGTTTCTAAGGACTTCCCAGCCATTGTGATTGGCAGTGTGGATGCAACACTGGAGCGTCTGGCTGCATCAAACGTGTTCTTCATTGCAAAGCGCAAGAATGCAAACCAGGATGTGTTTTACTTGTCAGCTAAAATGCCTCGAGGGATACCATTATTGATTGAACTTACCACAGTGGTTGGAAACCCTGGCATTAAATGTGCAATCAAGACACCAAGCCCTGAAATGTCAGCATTTTTCTTCGAAGCCATCGAGACTCTTCTCAAGAGTTAATATTATTTTTCTATTCTTTTTTTTTTCTTTATTGAATTTAATTTTGTTTATACATTGTTTTTGCTAGCATGTTCGCTAGATATTCTGGACACGGGTTGTAAGTTTGAAGAAAAAAAAAATTCACCCTCTGATATATAGTTGTGGACCTGTAGACGGCGTTTGTTGAGAGGTTGGATGCTTTGTAATATTCTGGTTTCTTCGTAAAATGATGGTAACATTGATGCTGTTAGCATTTTGTATTAGATTTTGTTCTTACATAACCAAGTTAACTTTAACCTGGAGAAGCATTTTAGAGGATCAAAGAACAGTAGAGGTTTAAAGTGGGATAAATACGTGTCAATTAATAGATACAAAATTAAAAATTTTATGTTGGAAAATTATGAAACGAACATTCTATTCAGAAGGGAGAGGATAGTAAGTAAGAAAGAAATTAACTGCAGTTGTAGAAAGGGCTAATTTTATGTTGTTTGTGTTCATTAGGTCTGTATCTGTAGACGACGAGAATTATTAGTTGAGTTTAGTTACCGAATTTTCGGCGAGTTTCGTGTCTATGGGCTGGTCAGTTAAAATGCATTGCTCTTCTGTTAGAGTTTAAATTACTTATTTTTGTCTTTACAGTTTCACAGGGAGTGAAATTAATTTTTCAATTTCTTTTTTGGATGAAGAATAATTATAGAACATAAAAAATGTAGAATTTAATTTAAGTGCGTTGATACTGTAAAAATTTTTTACATTGTCATCGAATCAAAATTTTTTATTTGTATAATTATTGAAATAGTGGGTGGTTATATTAAAGAGTTTTACTAATGTGATAATTTATGATTGAATGTCTATATAAAATAATTTTATACTGGTAATATATTTAAATTAAATCCAAAAACGTAATATATTTATACTTATTGAATGTGACATATGAATCCTTGTGCGGAAGTGCAAGGCATGCTTCTAGTGGCGTCAGTTTTGCCAGGTATGAAACAAGCCTTTATGACGCCACGACAGCAGCAAGCAAAGATAAAACAAGTGATAACGAATAGATGATAAGTTGGTAACACATTCCGTAGTGTAGAGATAGAAAGAGAGAAAGAAAGAGGGAAGTGGCATTCATCAACTCGTTCAATTCAATGGCGCCAGCTTCAGTGCCTTTGAATTTGAAATGGGTGCCACTGAATCTGAAGCTGAAGAGCCAACTCCAAAGCAGCAGCAGCAACAAAAGCAACATTGAGAGGGTTCAGCTGCCGGAGAAGACCCGCAACTCGAGAGTGTTGGTCCTCGGCGGAACGGGTCGGGTCGGAGGATCCACTGCCATTTCACTCTCCAACCTCTGCCCCGACCTCCGTATCCTCCTCGCCGGCCGAAACAGGTCAGTCTCGGTGCCATCATCTTCTACACTCTACATACATAACATACGTTGCTGTGAATAAGAATACTTCAATTGTATTTGTATAACAGAGAGAAAGGTGAAGCCATGGTTGCAAAGCTCGGGGGCAATTCTGGTTTTTCTCAGGTTGACATCAACGACCAAAATTCACTCCACACTGCTTTGCAAGGTCAACTTACTTTTATTACCACCAATGCTTGTTTGGTTTCGTTTGGGGGAAAAAAATTAGTTGCATTAGCTCGTAAATTGAAGTTTATTATTGATGTTGTTGATGATGTCAATGATGTGTGTATTGTATTGTAATGTAATGCAAGGTTTTAGATTGGAGTGATAGTGATAGTGATAGTGTTGGGTGTGTCTGCACTCTGCAGATGTGGATCTTGTAGTTCACTCTGCTGGGCCTTTCCAACAAGCTGAAAAATGTAACGTGCTTGAAGCTGCCATAAATACTAAGGTACCCTCCCCTATATCTTCAGCTATCAATCCTTGCTTATTTATGTCCATGAAAATCTCTCCACACATGCATGCATATTGGTTCTTGCCATTTACATACTACCCTTTTTGGCGTGTTTCTTGGTGCAGACTGCATATCTTGATGTTTGTGATGACACAAGCTACGCATGGCGTGCAAAGTCCTTTATGAGCAGGGCTTTAGCTGCAAATGTTCCGGCTATAACAACCGGAGGAATATACCCTGGAGTGAGCAATGGTGCTTACTGCTTACTAATTATCTATGTGCAGTATTCTTATGTTTGCAAATCATTACTGCCAGAATCATTTGTTCACCAATTTATATTAAACTAACATGGAAAACAATTGAATGTCAAAAGTAGTCACTAATACTATGCAACATGTTTTTATATGAACTGTTGATCTGAATGTACTTTTTCTGGCTTTGTTTATCCCATTCTTATTTGTACTCGACTGTGTGAGGTGAAGCATGTATTTGTAAATTTAGTGAATGATCCATGCTGTATATATTGCTAACTCTTCTTACAATTTCGTTATAGTCATGGCAGCAGAGCTACTCCGTGCTGCAGAAATTGAAAGTGAACATAAGCCAGAAAGGTTAAGGTGATGGTTCCTCTCATATAATACTGAAGTTTGTGATTTTCATTTTTATGCAAACTTGTTATGATTTATATGTCATTATGTCTCACCAGTTGGATATATCATCATATCTTGAATTCCTTGATATGATATACCTAGACACTTGAGATACTTGAGAATCTCACATTGTGCATATCAAACACCTTCTTAAGGCCCTTCTGTGTTGTTAAATCATTTATAGTCAAATCTATTTTCATTAATCTACATTATGGTATGTATCAAATCTGCTTTTTCATTAACCTAATATATCAGCCTTTTTTTTTTCTTCTAACAATTCACTGAGAAAAAATAAGCCTAGCAGAAAAATGAAGGAAAATCTGAATTCCAAAAAGGACGTGAGGACTAAGTTTAGCCAGTTGCAGACCTATTCTTGTTTATTTTCTAGGCTTTCATGTTGATTTATCAACTTATAAGCAGCTATGGTCGTCTCAGGTTCTCCTACTACACTGCTGGAACTGGTGGTGCTGGTCCAACCATATTAGCTACAAGCTTCTTGTTGTTGGGAGAGGAAGTAGTTGCATATAGTAAAGGTTGTTGTCTAGATAGTTTCTACAAGTTATTTATTTTTATCTAGATTAATTACCATTTTGTTTGTAGGATTAAATGATGATGCTGGAATGTTCAACTAGGAGAAAAGATCAAACTGAAGCCATATAGTGGAATGGTCAACGTTGATTTTGGAAAAGGGATTGGCAAAAGAGATGTTTATCTATTGTAAGTTTTTTGTCATATAGAAAGCGTTTGAAGTCAGAACATCCCCTGGAACTGTGCTTCAAAAACAAAATAATAATAAATCATCATCGAGTCCGTTTTATATCATTAATTGTAACGTACGTTCAGTGAAGGTCATATTCTGCTCTTTTACCAAGCTTACACAACAGGATTTTGGAACTGTTTCTATACGATATGATATATGGTCTACAACTAATTGATTTAATTACCTCTATATATTTGCTTTCTTCAGAAATTAGGATTCCACTTCAATACATGGTTTTCAGGAATTTACCAGAGGTTAGAAGTGCTTATGAGATTCTAGGAGTGCCAACTGTAAGTGCTCGATTTGGAACAGCACCATTTTTCTGGAATTGGGGAATGGAAGCTATGACAAAGCTTCTTCCTTCGGTATGCTTTTGAATCATAAGTGCTATTGCTAACAGTATGCATGAAAATATTCTCTCAATACAATCAACTACACCCCAGAAGTTGGCACGTGCTCACAAGAAAGGACATTTTTTTCATGATATTTATGTATGTATGTATGTAATCCCAATTGAAAGCAAAAGAGATATGTTTTTAATTGGATATAACTGCTTTCGATAGGCACCGCATTCTGTTGTGAAATGCTAATGCAAGTTGTGATGAATCAAGTATTTCCTTTATCCTTGTTATGAGCTGCATGACGTCCTGAAATATGATATAATGATGCAAATATGGGGGAAACAAAGTCAAAGTCCTCAAATGTTAGGCTTTATGTCGATGATTTTCTTGAGCAAGATACTAAGCTTGATTGGATTTCGAAGCTTAGATTCCATTAGTATGAGCTGCATCTTTGCTGCCACATCGTATGGTAGTACGCCATTTATGAGCATAAGCTTTGCACATATATACTTATTACTTGGTTATGCATCTTTTGAATACTTAGGTTTTGTAAATTTTTGTTTAAAAGGACTTTATATAAAAAATTGTTTTGATGAAATTTGAAGAACCATAACCCGCAATATATTCAATGGGCAATACTGAAACTTACTGTACTATTTCTGCTCTCCCTGCCATGAAAATTGAAACATGTGCTGTTACTTATTACGTGAATGCCTTTTGAGTAATCATGCAGGAATTTCTGAGAGACAGGAGTAAAGTCCGAAGGTTGGTTGAGTTGTTTGATCCTTTTGTTCGAGCAATTGATGGGATTGCTGGGGAACGTGTATCAATGAGGGTGAGGCTAATAAATAGCATTAAACTGGTGCTCGTTCAACCATCCTTTTCTTTCTTTTTTATTTTAGTTACGTAAAACTGTTGTTATGATGTTTAATATAGTAAGCGAATAAACCAAGAAAAACACGGCCATTGATGTCGTCTCCTTGTCTACTGGACAGGTTGATTTGGAGTGTTCAAGTGGCCGCAACACAGTTGCCATCTTCAGTCATAGGAAGCTTTCTGTGTGAGTTTTTCTTTTTGGTGAAATTTTCTGTGCAAATTTGACCATGCATACATTAACTTAGGGGTGTGCACGAGTCGGGTTAGGTCGGTTTTAAGGAAAAAAAATACCCAAACCAATCAAACAGACTTAGGTCGGGTCGGGTTTTTGGCTTTTTTTTACCCTCAACCCGAACACTTTCGGGTTGGATTGGGTCAGTATTCGGATAGACAGTCAACTTCTCTTTTTTTTTTTCAGAGGGTGAAAAATATATTGAAATACTCTATTTTGTGACATTTTGAAACCTTTAAATTGTGCTTTTGAAATCTGAATATAATCAAATATATTTTTTTTAAAAATTACATCTATAATTGATAATTCTATAATCATAACCATGAAATATATTATACATCATACATTATACAATATCAATCATCAATAAATCTAACTATACACTAATATATTAACAAAGTCTGAGAGTCAATATGTATAATTGTATTTCTGTATATCAATATATAAGTGAATGAGTCATTATTTATAAAAAAAAAAAGGTTGGGGTTCGGGTCGGGTAATGGGTTTAATTTTTAAATCTGTTATCCAAACCGATTATTGGACAGGTAAATCGGATTTTACTTGATTATCCGACCTGAACTATTTTTTTTTTTTTTGCACACGGGTCAGGTTGGGTCTTCGGGTTCACAGGTTGACCTATACCCATGCACACCCCTACATTAACTAGTTTTTGGCGCATGCCTAATTTATGTAAACAATTTTTTATTTTGGGTTTATGTGAAGAGTTTAGTTTTGATGCAGTAATAGGGTAAAAAAAATTTATACTGTTATCATTATATTATTGTGAAATGAGTAAACATATTTAATTTTTTCACCCACTACTTCAAAGTCATGCATACAAGAGAATTTGATTAGATCAGTGTATCAAAATTAAATCCTTATGTAAAGAGGGTTAAGGGATTAGTATTTTGAAATATATTCCAGTATAATTTTTTTTATGATTTTTGTTCTATGTACTATAAAGTAAAATATATATTATCGTACTTATAGATTGTATATTACGTTGCACCTATTGTGAAACTTTTATTATTGAATACATTTATCATTATTTAGTGAAAACATTTGTATTATTTAATATATTTACTTTGATACACCAAAATTTTCTATGCGAAATTATTACAAAATTTTTATGATGATAATCCATACTTATTGTGGGTTTTACAAGTGAGCTAGGCCCACCATGGTGGAACCCACAATCATTTTTTTTTCTATATTTTTAAATAATAAGTTTGCTGTACATTTTGCATGCTTTAAAGATATTAATTTCATAAATCTGGACGTCCGAAAAAAAAAATCATAAATCTGGAATATATGGTTCGTTATTAGTTAATAGTTATGATCATGAATACCATATGCACATTTTTTCAGATGTGTAGGAATTGCAACGGCTGCATTTGCGCTTGCAATTCTTGAAGGCAGCACGCAGCCTGGGGTTTGGTTTCCTGAAGAGGTATGTGTATCCGTTGTTCATTTTTTTTTTTTCCTTTCTTTTTGGGTACAATTTAAATTTAAATGTATAACATTTAACATTTCGGCACACAAGTTTTTTCCTTCTGTACTATAACCAATTCATCGAATTGCACATTCAGCCTCAAGGACTTGCAATTGAGGCAAGAGAAGTTCTTCTCAAGCGTGCTAGCCAGGGAACATTTAACTTTGTAATGAACAGGTAAACTTTCAAACCTTTGAGCTTGTTTTCCGTAATACTGGTGGCTTCCTTTGGAAATTTTTAATTTTATGCTGTTTGCTTTGCTTTCCTCTCTTTCTTTCTTTCTTTTTTGAGAAATAAACAGGTCACCATGGACGATTGAAACAGATCCAAAGGAGCTCGGATTAGGAATATATACATGAGTCTTACCCATACCAAAGCAAAAGTGAAATTCAGTAAAATTCTTATGTTATACTGCAAGGGCGTACAATGTATAGTCTTGAGAGATGATTGATTCCCCTGTAGGCAAAATAGCTATCTATTCGGATTTCCTAAATGAAAATGAGCTATAACATTCTTATGTAAAAATATTTTGCCCTTTACTCTTCCGTATGTAGACCTGGGAGAAAATGTGCTCTTTCTTTGCAGAAAAACAATTGCATGTTCCTGAAACACATTAATGCATGTTCCAAAATAAATTACCATTGATATCAAAATTTCCTTTGCATGAGCACAAACTGCAACCGGTGGTTTGATTTGCTGGTATTACAATTTAATTTCGTCTGTACATCTCAGTATAGACTTTCTGACAAGTGTCTATAGAATTTACATCTGCAAAAAATCAGACCTTAGTCATAAAGCAAAATTTCAATCTTCCTTTTCACGTGCTTGGTTACCAGCCATGCTTAAATACTAAGGCCTTGCTCAAAGTAATGGTCAGCCCGCCCCCGAAGTGGTGGGATGGATTCTCTTAGAATGCAACCATGTTCTCCTTCTCTAGACAGAAAACTTCCATCTCCCAAAAGCAACCCGAAACATTGGCCAGCCAAGCTTTTCCAACTGCTATGTCATCAATCACCCATTTGTGCACCAGCTGGACTTCGTCTAACTCAAGACTCAAGCTGAATGAATGCAGCACTAAGCGTCTCAAAATGCACAATTTCGGCTTGCCACCTAACTTGGCCAGCATTCAATAAGTCAAACTGCAATCCAGATCCAAGCCGGATTAAATTCCGTACATATTTTCTTATTTTCTACTTGATTGGCTAGGTTCAGAACCGCGAGCAGCTGAATTACTATATGATCTATAAACCTCTCTCCATGGTCTCCTGCTGCTTTGTTCAAATGGGTAATACTGGGCATCCGCACTATTTCTAGCCATAGGTCCATGTCGTTTCTTTTGGGAATTCCTCATTTCTTCTTCTGCATCATATCGTGCCCGCTGCAGAAATGGAGCAATGACCAAATGAGTACACAACATAATATGCATATAGGACATCCTAGACCCTGCAACTCGATTGATTCAATGGTGTCTTTCTTTCTTTCTTTTTTTTAATTTTTTAAGAGAGGAGAAAAAAGAAGAGGAGGAGGAGCAAAGCCTGCTTTATATACTGACTCTTTCATAAATAGCTGTCAAAGTGCCTTTTTCCATTTCCATCCAAGATCATGTTACAGTAAACATATTGGTCTTTGGTCAGAATAGATATTTAAAATGTAAGCAATCTGTTATTAGTGACCAAGGAAATACATTTAAGTTTGCATAACTGATCCTTCAATATAAACAATGTTTAGAACACTTAGAACAATTTGTTATTTGAAAATACAGAATACCTTGGCAGGGTCTGACAGGACAGCATATGCCTCTCCAATTATTTTGAAAAGCCTATCTGCATCTCTGTGTACTTCTTCGGCAATAGTCTTCCATATATAATCATCTCTCAAAGATTGGCCAGCCTACAGAATAAAATAAAATGTTAAAAGAGGGATATTAATATATAAGCATCAAACCAAGTGGCCAATCAAACAACCTTGTCCGGATGATGTCTAAGTGCAGCTTTCCGATAGGCCTTCTTGATTTCAGATGTTGAAACAGATGGCTCAACTCCCCTGCCATCATAATGTCAATCAGCAACAGATAGGTTTTAGCATGATGCTTGCTCACTCACACTTGAAGCACAACTTGCACGGTGAATGATGACAATTAAAAAAGGTCAAAGCATCCAAATAAACCTTTGGGACTTGCTTATGTTTTTCTTCCCAAGTAACCTTGCGAAGTTATCAGACATCTATTGCTTATTTTCACAATAAATACCAAGTGCTAATGTTCTGTCAACGAAGAAACAAGATTCTAACATCTCCCATACATGTACATAATTTCCCAATTTCATCCTCATAAATGGATTGATATATCTTATAGATTTCACATTGAAATACACCAAAAAAGTAGAAGTGATAGTGCCCTTGAGGAAAATGATCTTGACAACTTGAAAAATGGGATTGTACTGTTATAGATGAAAAGTTATGATAAATAGGTGTGAATTAATAAGAACTTACAAAATGAGGTACATATCAAGAGGGATCTCCTTTCTGGCTTCCTCCTCTATTTCAGAGAGCCGAATACGATTTTGTTTCAACTCATTAGTATAACTAATTGATCGATCAGATAATCCAAGCTGATTGGTATTATCCTCCACTGCCATACTTAGGAGAGAGACAAGTCTCCTAAGATCGCTGGCTGCTTGGTCATAATCCCTGATCATCTCATATAGAGTTGCACGTCTAGAAAGTGCCTGCATGAGTATGAAGACATTTCTATCGTATCATTATCTAACAAACGTTCAATTGAAATCCTAAATAAAATAATTCATTTAATAGCTTGTCAAAATGAATAAATTTGAAAAAGAAAAATACAGATAAAACAGGAAGGAAGAATAGGAGAATTTTGAATTTCTAAAAAGCAGAAAGTTTGCAACAACCCCAAAGGTAGCATCTATCAGGACCTGCTATCAAGTATTGATAATATCCACCAAACTAGGTTACAGATTATTTCTAGTTTTATTTTTTACTTGAACAATTATTCCTGTCATGAAGGTTCACACATAAGCGTTTGCACCAAAATAAAAGTGAATCCAGTCAATAAAAAAGTTTCAGTTGAAGACAGAAACCTTCAAATAATTTCCATCAAGAGCTATAGCCAGACTGCAATCTGCAATAGCATCGGTTATATGACCTAATGCTTTATATGCAGCAGCACGATTACAATAACAGACAGCTGCAAACGGACGAGACTCCACGTTACATGATAAAGCAGATACATAATGCTCAACAGCTTCTGTGTGCCTTCCAGCCTGAAATGCTTCATTCCCTGCAGCCTACATTTGAATACATTAACATCAAATCCTAAACAAAAACAATTTTCATGTTACAGAGAAAGGACAGGATGAATAAAACGAAATCTTAAAAGAAAATGGTTTACTCAAGTAAAATTACTTAAGTGACAATTTAACTTCCATGACAAAAAGCCTAAAAGTAAAGTTACTTTGAAAAATGGTGGAAATGTTCTAGGTATTATTTACTAACCAAACAAGAATGACAATATAAATAATCATCAGAAAGATACCACGAAACACAGTATAAGATAGCTAACCTTGTGATGCAAAAGCTCACGTACAGTGACAGCTAGTGGTATAAGTGATTCCAAAACCTTGCTTCCACTCCTGCAGGGACAGTACCAAAGTTGATGATATAAAAGTCATTATTGTTGTTACATGTTCATTTTTTCTTCGCCTTTTTTGTAATCCCTCAAGAAGGGTTCAGAGAAGGGTGAATGGGTTATGGGTTATGGGTCATAGGTTAGTAAACTTACTTGTTTATGGCAGATACCTTTTCCTCTTGTTTCTCCAGAAAAGAAAGACTTTCTTCAAGCTTTCCTAGGTAAAAGTAGGCTTTAAGCATCATTGAGCACCGCCATAGTCTGAAGTACAATCCTTTTGAGAGTTGTGCATTATCCAGACATGTGACTTGGCAACCAGCATCGAATGGATCAGCATTCTTCTCGGCAGAACCAAGGGTCTCATCACACAGCTGAATCACCTCCTCATATCTACACAGCTGATATTTGAAGCAAAAGTTATCCAAAACAGACTCAGTTGGTATAAAATTATAGATTACTACACATACAGCTTTATGCTGACTTTTGACATAATCTTAGCTTTAGCAAAATACCAACATATTATAAGAGGCACCAACCATTAAAAGAGTCTCTGCTTTCATTTCAAGCAATTTTTCGCAGTATGGACTTATCATCAATGCTTCGTTAATATGTTCCAGTGCGCTTTCTGCATCAAAGGATGTTCTTCTTTGTAAAAGCTCAGCAGAATGGTTGATCAAATCTGACACTTTCTGCCATCCATTAAAAACACTAATCAGTTAAGGAAGAAGGGGAGGGACCTTCAGACAACCTCCAGTTCAAAATTTATAAAGGAGAAAAACCTTGGGATCTCATGATGGAGAACGAAAAAGGAAATGCAAAATTAGAACATCCATCAACCAGTAGAATGTTATAGCATCTAACAGCAGCAACATACAACATCCCTCACTCTCGCACTTCTTTGCCTATCTATATCTGTCTGTCTCCAATTGACAAAATATTTTAACAACTAAATCATGATAAGAATATTTCCAATATTTTTAAGAACATATACCACATACAATATTCTGGAAATAAGACCAGAAAACCTTAAAAATACCCCAAGTAACAAACTCTTCACTATTGCCCCAAAATCCCATGTTAACATTATTGCAAAAAAATTAAAGTTTGCTAAAAAATTGACTAAACGGACTTCAAACCCTCGCAAAAATGTTCTGATTGAAGGGTAATATAATCTATAATATCAAACCAGTTGGATGTAAGAGGTTTCCAATATTAAGTCATGCATGTGGAGCCTGTAGCTAATTAAAAACCTTTAATGAAAAGGAAAAGCAAATAATTGAAGCCTCCACTATGTATCAAGTTATCTATTCATAATAATTATAAATAATCAAACCTGTGCCTTTTGTAAGCCTTCGGAGGCTTCCACAGCAATTGTTCGATCTACACAAACATCAGTTCCAGATTGCAAGCACTTTTTGAAATATTGTGATGCATCTTCAACTTCCCCCAGAGCAAGGTAACAACTTAAACAAGAAAAAAATAAAAGGACTTTAGGGATACAATCATCTATCTCGATATTTAAAACTATACATATTAGTTAACACATACACTGTACTAATACACATAAATTTGTGAGCTAGCAAGATACTAGACACTTACATATTTCCATATTATAAATAACACTCGGGCATAAGGCATAATGTTTTGTTTCTCTCTTTAGATATTTTCTTTCCCTACAACATGAATAAAAGATAAGACTGGTAGTGTTCATAGCACTCAAAACAGCCACCAATCATAGAGTGCCTGCACACCCACCCTTACCTTCAACTATGCCCAACCACCTTTATGCAACTATTTTCCACCTAAGAAAACCTTAACTTCAATCAATTATATCCTACCCTACATTAAAATTAAAATTTATACAACTTAAATTACTAGGGACTAAAATATCAGAAGCAGAAATGAAAACTTACTTTGCAGCTCTAAGTTGCACCCTAAGGAAATTTGGATCTATTTTAGCAGCCATCATACAATCTTCTAGTGCATCCCTCATCCTACCAAGAGACATGTGTGTGGCAGCAAGGTTGCTATAACATAGCAGCAAAGCTCTGAGACAGCTCCGAGATGCTTCTTCTTTAGGTACACAACTAATTCCTTCTTTGTAAAATTTCTCAGCCATAGACAAGTCCCCATTTTTATAGGCTTGGTTCCCTCTGATATAAAACACATTCAGTACTATGAATAATAGTTGTAAAATCGATAAAGTATCATGCCAAAATCAAAGGAACTATGTTAAAGTTATTTGTAGTGCAAATTCCGTTTGTGTGTGTTCACAATAAATATACGTAATTGTAATCTATTTCATTACACAGATCAGAAACAATAGTAAAAAGCAGCCAATGTGATACAGCATTTGTAACACAGCATAACAAAACTAAGTACATAACAAGCAAGTAACTGCATCTGCAAATATAGCAAGAGAACTAAACTATCAAAATATGCACTCACCTGAGCCGCCACTTTTCACAGGCTTCCTGAGCAACAATGGATGCAGCAGAAATAGAAGCAGATGCTTCCTTTAGCCCCTGCTCCTTATTCAACTCAGAATCCCTTGTTTTGGGTTGAGGGGAAGATACTTTGGCTTTCAGAGCTTGCCCCGATGCGAAAAGAGATGAAGTTCCAGAACATGGAGAAAACGCCACAGATGATGATGAATAAGGGACCTTTATGTTTGGAGTGCAGTTGTAAGTATCATGACCAACATTTACCCAATTTTTCTTTTTATGATGGCGTTTTGGGCTAGATGATTGAGCTTCAGCCAAAGAAGCAGAAGCAGCAAATGTGAAGGCAGACCCACTTACATTTCTTGGACTCAAAAACTTAAAGCTTTCAGTTTCTGCTGATGTACAAGCAGCATCACTTATGCCCACTTCATCATTAGCAGACTTGAAGCTTTCAGTTTCAACCCCAGAAATAGACTCATCCTGTTTATCTTCAACATGAATATTTTCACGCATATGATGCTCTGAAGTTTCCTCCTTTGTTTCCCTGCATGGAACATCACCCCCATTGATATTCAAGCACTCAGTTGCCGCAATTAGATCTTCATCAATGGGATCAATGGAAGTTGTTTGTGCTGAATCATTAGCTATGGAGTTGCTATCAATGCTAAATGACGTGCTATTAGATGTCACAGAATCTTCCCTTAAGCATTGGTTTTCAGCCAGTTTTTCCTGATATGGAGACACATCCATTGGCGAACAAGCATCCGGATAACCCTGCGAGTCCTCTTGGGGAACAACACTTTCCTTTAAAACAAAACCTTGACCATGCCACGGCTGAGCCGAGGCAGCATAATGCTTCAATTTTGCTCTACTTTTATTCATTCTCATGTTGCCACCTTTTTCCTTCTTTGCATTAGATTTAAATTTCTCATCAACACCTCCAAAAAGACTAGTCTTTGGCACCACCGCTGGCGCTTTAAACTCAACAAAAGACGACCCTGAACCTGAAGTATCTTGCTTTCCCGTGAAGACAAATTCATCTCTCTTGGTAACTCCAAAAGGACTTCCAACAGGTTGAAGATTTATGCCACCAAACATAGCTGATGATGATGGTGATGAAGAAGCAGCATTTTCAAACACTCTAATTTCTTCCTTGGGATTGTTTGATTCAGCAGAGTCCTGTTTCTCATTAACAAGGTTCAAATTCTCCATCTTCCTCAACAGAACCGCTTCTGTTCCTGTTCCTTTCCCAAATTTCATTCCATCAACTCCATATTCTTCTTTCACATTCAGATTCTTCATCTGGTTAATAACTGCATTCGCCGAATCCTCAGCAACAGAATTGCCACCACGACCACCACCACTCCTTTGAGCCTCTCCAATGCTCAGTTTCTCCTTCAACTCATTCTGCAGCTCCGATTCAACACAAACTCTCTCCCTATCAACATTCAACTTGCTCATCTCTTTCGAAACCAAATTCTCGTCAACAAAAAACGAAGAAAGAACCTTCTCGAAACCCTCGCTGTTACTCGCATTCCCAATTTTGAGGCTCCTCATTTGATCACTGATCCCTTTCTCAAGAAAACCCGGGCCAAAATCAATGCCCTTGCTGGCTCCGAGGGCAAATGCGCCATTTCCAGCGGTAGCAGGAGAAAACGCTGTAACAGGAACCGGAACCGGAACCGGAACCGTAGGGTCGCGAAACGGATTGAAAGCAGGGGCATTGTTGTGCTTTCGAACCTTCACGAATCTGGGCCTGGACAGGCCCGAAAAGGAAGGGGTGGTGAACGTGAACGTCGATGATGGCGCGTTGGGATTCGAGAAACCGCCGCCGCTACTAGCGTTGTTGTTGGAAGGTTCCATCACGTGCGGTTGAACTTGAACTTGAAGAATCGAAGGGAAAGAGATTATTGAAGAATCGAATGTTGATGCGGTGGTGGTGGTGGTGCGGCAGAGCTGCGGTGGCGGAGGCTACCGGCGACGGCGGAGGAGACATGTTAGGATCGGAATGATGGGAAGAGGAGTCATCAAAGAATGGGAGGGGTGGTGATGTGGGTTGATGGACGGTGGTGATTGATTTGGGAATTTTGGGGTGTGTCTAATCAGGGCTTCTTTGGGTTTCGCCAATCATTGAAATTTGAAAAAGAAAACACCAAATGCAACATAACAAAATATGTGTCCAAAGTCTAACGTACTAATCGAAACACGAAAAATAATTTAGCCAATTTGAAAGGGGTTAATTAAAAGTTAGTGACTGGCAATGTTCCGCTGCTTTCATTTTTCATGTCTCTCTTTTTTATTTTTATAAAGATTTAATTTAATTTTGACGTACAGTATTATTAGAAATCGAATTTAGTAAAAGAGGTTAATCTCTTATTAGTGATAAATTATAATTTGAATTTTAGTTGAGAAATGTGTTTATATTTAGATGGTGTACGCTCCATACCTTGTTAAGTTTGTTATGTACTATTTTATGTAATCCAATAGATTGGATATTTAGATGTATCTATGCACCATTTACTTGTCATATATGATAAAACTTGTAATATCTTTCTCCCGCAACACCAATCAACGCAATTGCCCAGCCACAACCAATTAACCTAATTGCTCACCACCACTCATCGATTACCTATCAACCTAGTTGCCAAGCAACAACCCACCACCCTCTCTGGCGGTGGTCTACCTTCACACCCCCACCGTGGCCAACCACGAATCCACAGCGCCACCAGCATCACCAATCCATTGCGCCACCTCCGTGACCAAAATTCGCATGAACTAAGTAAGGGAGGAAATTGGTATAAATAGTTCAAACACTAATTTAATGATGAGGTGAGCAGAAGAGTTGTAAGCTTTTCCTCTTAACCAATATATGAGATTGGGTGAATACACATGACATTTGGGCTAACAATTATGGTTGATATCTACATTCACTTGCACAATGCTCATAATAGAATGGGTGGCTTGTGGATGGTTGAAGAAGTGGTTAAGTGATGGTGATGGTATGAAGTTTGGTGAGATTAGGTGTGGTGGTTACCGATAGGCAGCTGAATGCTGGTTGAGGGGCGATAGAGGGGGAGGGAGGAGATATTGGATGGAAAGCGAGGAAGAACGAAGGGAGGAAAGAAGGAGAGAGAGTGAGAGGCATATACAGTAAATCATTGGTCATTGGAATATCAATATATTATTTATCTTTATCATTAGATTATGGTGCGTGCATGGTACACCAAACTTAAAAGGAGGCGCCTAATGAATGCCACCTTATATTTAATATCCAATCATATATTGGATAATATCATTTCTAGTAAAAAAATAATATATTTATAGAAGATCAATATTTTTTTTAATATATTATTAATATAAAAGAATTTTATATAATAAGTTAAATATATATTATTATATTATTGAAATATTTAATTTTTATAATAATTATTTTAAAAGTGACATAAATAATAATATTTAATTAATTGATAATATAAAATATTTTACAGCACAAAATATCAAAAAAAAAAAAATTTCACAATTATGACACCGTGTTTCATAACGGCCTTCCAGTATTTTTGATTGGCTTTGTGGATTAAAAAATAATAATAAAAAAAGACTGAATTTTTATTAACGTAAGTAAGAAAAGTTCTGGTATCCTTGTGGGAATGAGTGAATTTGCTATTACTGCCACGCAAATTTAGTCATGTGGTTTGTTTATAGGTTTAAGCAATAACAACAATTGGTAATCTATGGCTTGCGAGTGGCTAAATTGACTTTTGCACCTTTCGTTAATTGATATGACTTTCGGATGTTATTGTTAATGAATTAAGTTCCTGCCATAAAATTTGATTTTTGTGCGTTTCTTATGCTATAGACGCAAAGGGGTTATATATAGATTCCATTAAATAACTACAAATAATGTAAGAATAGGGTATTGCTAACAGTCCTATCCCCAACTTTGAAGCCTCTAGTTTGGCTGCAAGATCTACCAAGTATAATAGTTTTTTAAATACTCAATAGTACCATATTTTATCCAAGCATTAATTATGCTTCCAAGTTAAAAATATTTAATGTTAAAAATCAGATCTCTCTGAAAAACTCATAATGTTCTAAATAAATCACAATTGGTACAATCAAATAAATTATGTTTTACTCATTCAAATTTCCGAAATTTTAAATTTTATTAAAAACTTTGAAATACATTTTTCATATTATTTTTAGAATTTAATTTAAATGTATTGATAGTATAAAATAATTTTACATTATCAGCTAAGAGAAATAGTAAAAAGTGTTAACTCATATAAATAATTATCTATTATAATGAGAAATTCATCATAATTTTTCACTTTTTTTTATTTCTATTGATTGATAATATAAAATTATTTTATTTTATAAATACATACCAATTAAACTTTTATTTTTACTCCACGTGATGTTCGCTAAAAGAATAAAAAATAAAATTCTTTTTCCGTAAGGAAATGATGGAGCCGAACTTCTAGTTTCGGCCATAACCTGTGGTATCCAATTACATTTTTTTGGGTCTGATAACCTGTGCTATTCTCATGCTCCGCCTTTTTTTTTCTTCTAATCCCAAACTTGCTTTGACAAAACCCCAAAAGCCGCTCCATTGCCAATTCCTAGCATCCTTCTTTCTCTTTTTCAATTTTTGGTCTAAATTTACTGATGGGCTCAAAGGAAAAAGGCTACACAATAGAGCTTGCACCTAAAACGTTAAAAAAAAAAAAAAAAAAGAGTAGAGCTCTTGTTGTGCTCAGTGTTAATATGCTCAACTCAAACGGGCTCCATAAGCGGGTGCGCCTTGGGCGCAGTGGTTATCTGCATCCAATAGAAAGATGCATTGAGGGTCGCAGGTTCGACTCCTCTGGGCAGAGCCCCCTTAATCCCCATCCCCCCGATGGGTGTGTGTGTGTGTGTGTGTCTGTGTATATGACTGAAAAACAAAAAAAAAGAACGAGCTCCATAAAATTGTAAATCTAATTTTTTTAAACTCAAATTTAGTTTACCACAAGATCATAAACAGCTCAATCTCAATAAATTAACTCAAATTAAATACAAATCAAGGCTTTTAAATTTAATAAGCTAAGATACTTAATTATAAAGACATAGCCTTAATCTATGTATATATAGAGAGATAGAGAGAGAAAAAAAAAAAGAAAAAGGAAAAGTTCATGACAAAACTTAAATTTAACTCATTTAATAAATAAACTCAAATCCTTATCTCAAGTTTGATTCAACTCAACTTATATATTAACAAACCAAGTTAGAAAAAAAAAAAATTCATGAATTAACTTAATTCACTCTAGCCTTAGCCACCACTACCATATTTTTCTTGTTCTTTAAATTTACTCTTATGATTATGAGATCAGCCAATATAAGAAGCTACCTTGTAACAAATAACTCAATTAAGAATCGATGAATTAATTGTGTTGAACAAAAGACTATTCCTTATGCGTGTTAATTGTTGTTTGAAAATTAGATATTAGAAAAAGAAAACGGATTTTATGAAGATAACGACATGAAGATATAAATTTATAATCTCATATAAACAAAATAAATTAAAATCCTTGTCATTGGCTGGCTTCTGATGGCTAGTTTGACAATTAAAAGTTTTCCATGAGAAACCGGTCGGTGTTTTGCTTCATGACGTCTCATTTGGGATTGGAACTCGAAACCATCAAGTCAAACTAAGACCATTCAACTTTAAATCCTTGTAAAAATTTGGTGTAAAGAAAATAAAATCATAAATTTTGGCACACAAATAACGACAGAAGTTTTTGCATCGAATATCAGGGCTGCTGTATGGGCATTTAGGAGAATAAAATTCAAATGGAGGACACCGAACATGTGGATGTTACACCATGACTCGACTAATCATACTATGCGATTATCCCAGCTCGTGCATATGGATGATGAATAAAAAGCAAAGTCATTTTAAGTAGGAAAATATCTAGAGAACGACAGACACCTCATCAATTTTTTTCTCATCTTTAAAAATGATTATATGAACTTCTAAATTAGCAGAGGATTTAAGAAAATTATAAATGGATGTTCCATCAATCAGTGAAACGAGGCTAACTCGTACTACATGACTTTGAAAATTTAGGTGTTATAAAACGACGTAAGGTTCAACGGAATAATTTTGTTGGCTATATTATATAAAATGAAGTTTCTACGATTTTTTCAATTAAATATCAATACCTTGATGTGTTGTAATATTTAACTTTTCCAATAAATATAAACTGAACGAATAAATATTTAACAATGCATGGATACATAGTATGAGTACAGAATAGGCTAACTTATCTTTCGGGCGACGTTGTTTGGTAGAATAGACTTCCTGAAAAATGTGTGGAATTGTACACGTTGCTTGGAGGAGGAATTGTGTGGAATTGTAAGTGAAACATAAATTGGAGTGATTGACGGGGCCAAAAAATTCTCTGTCGTGTAGGGTAGTCCTGAGGACTATAAATAGGCCTAAACTAAGGAGCAAAGTGTATCAATTCAGAGTATTAGGAATTGCTTTATGTATTTTTCACATATAGATATGGATATACTCCTCTCAAGAGGCAGCACCGCCATGACTGCCATATTGCTGCTTGTTGGAATCTTATCGTTCACTCAAGTAGAATTTACGGGTATGTTACAGTCACCCTTTCAATAATAGTGGATAGATGCTATGCCACCATGGCTCTTTATTTCTTTCTCTTAGATTGCGGTTTGGGTAAAAACTTTCTTTTATAGCTTTTGTACATATTATAATTTGAGGGTTCGAACGAAATATCAAAACATATTACCTTAAGTAATCAAATTATATTATACAGTATAATTTTTGTACCAGATTCTATCCGATATTTTTCTCGACACCCCATTAGATTCGTAGAAAAAATTGAAATGAAAAATTTAAAATAAAAGGTCAAGTGTATTGATTGATGTTATGCTGGAAAATATGTTGCATCACTGTTTTCGAATAACACTCTCTTTTAAGTTTTTATCTCTCTCCTTTTGAAGTTATAAACTCTATTTCCGTCTGTGGTTAAAAGAGTTCAGAAATGAACCTCTAACTTAGAACACTCCTCAAATATACCTTCGTTTCTTATATCAACTATCATATACAAGTATGCGGTATTCGTCGTTTCATTCGTAAGCATCATCGTAAAAGTCTCATAAAACTCGTTACATACTTGGACCTTTTGCAATTAGATAACATCCACTCCCCTACACTTGACTTGTTCCAAAAAATAAATAAATAAACTTGGAAATAATATCTTGAACAATAATAAGATATAGCGACAAATATTTCATCTCTCATCTAGGAGGAATTAAAGAGTGGGGTCTCAGCTCACACCAATTTATGAATTTGAAATCAGCATAATACATGAAAAAAACCAACTTAGATTAACAATTTTAATCCGCTGTCAGTTTTAATCGCTCTCTACATGCTCTCAAAATCACATACTTTTTTTGTTTTATATGATATGCAGCTGCACAATTAGGTGTGTGTAATGGACGAGATGGAAACAACCTACCATCACAGCAAGAGGTTGTGGACTTGTACAAATCAAATGGAATTGGGGGAATGCGCATATACAATCCAGATGAAGGAACCCTTCAAGCCCTCAGAGGTTCAAACATAGAAGTGATCCTTGGTGTTCCTAATCAGGGTGACGGCAACCTTCAATCCCTCACCGATGCTGGGGCAGCCAATGATTGGGTCAACAAGTATGTGAAAGCCTACCCAGATGTCAAATTCAAGTACATTGCAGTTGGTAATGAAGTTGAGCCAGGTGATAGTTTAGCAGGGTCTGTTCTCCCAGCAATAAAAAACATTCAGAGTGCAATTTCTTCAGCCAACTTACAAGGCCAAATCAAGGTCTCCACAGCAATCAAAACTGATCTGGTAACCAACTCTTACCCACCCGATCAAGGTGTTTTCACCGACCCTGCACTACAATATATAAAGCCTATCATCGATTTCCTAGGGAGCAATGGAGCACCACTTCTTGCAAATGTGTACCCATATTTTGCTTATAAAGATAACCAAGGCATTGGTCTTGACTATGCCTTGTTTAATCAACAGCAAGCAAACGATGCTGGGTACAAAAACCTCTTTGATGCAATCTTGGATGCACTGTATGCTGCTCTTGAGAAAGCAGGGGCACCCAATTTGAATGTTGTTGTATCTGAGAGTGGGTGGCCATCAGACGGCGGTGTTGGAGCCACAGTTCAAAACGCTGGCACCTACTATCGAAACCTGATTAGTCATGTCAAGGGTGGGACTGTAAAGAAGCCTAATCAACCCATTGAGACTTATCTCTTTGCCATGTTTGATGAAAATCAAAAGGGTGGTGATGAAACTGAGAAACATTTTGGTCTATTTTCACCGGACAAAACACCTAAGTACCAACTCAGTTTCAATTGAAATCCTTACAGCTGTATTCTTAGTGTCGTCTAGAATAATAAGGGTATTCGTGCCCGTGGCTTTGCCTGATGTACTACTACACATGCACACACTTGATACTTCCTTCCAATAAATGCTTATCTACAGCTTATTAAAATTTTTCAATAATAGTTTTTAAATACAGGACACGTCAGTGTTGTTATGAAATATTTCAAAAGTTTTAGCTCCGTATTGATGACAAGATGCATAAAATGATAACATAAGAAGACACGAGGTGATCGACTCCTCCAACTAAACTTTCAAATTTTTTAGGCTACAAAGAGCAACAACCAAGTTGATGAGCAATTACGTTGCTAAAGAGGGAAAATTGATGAAAATAACGAGTTTGACAATAATTCATATATTGTCCTAAAAGAAGTTATCGAATTGCTACTGATTAAGGATGACTCTCCAGAGATAATTTTGTGTGGTTTCAAATCCTTTTCTCACTACTGATAAAAAAAGAAATATTGTTTTTCATGATTTGTTACTTTTATTTCATGCTATGTTCATCAAAAGAAAAAGTAAAGAGTAATAGACTAAAAAAAGAAAGTTATATAAAATTATTTTTTAAGAAAGGAAAAATGATGAAGCCAACCTTTTTTCTTTTGGCCATATAACTTGTTTTATTCTTATGCTTCATATTAAATTTTATTTTTTTAAAACTTAAGATAAGGAGAAGTTGCCTAATCCCTTGCTGATGACAACCACGAGCAAAATACCGTAATATTTCACAAGAGAAATTCTTTAAGTGGGCATAATTTATCACATCATCTTCTAAATACTCAAATTATTATTCAACACACATAAAAATATTTTTAATAATAAGTGCATTTTTATTATGCTTCCACAACCTTACACATACTAAATAATATTTTACATACCTATAATAAACTATATTTATTTAAACCATACCTACTTAAGAATTCTCATATTTACAAATGTCTTTTAATTTCAATAGAAAATTACCAACGTTATTTTTCATATGAATACTAATATAAAAAATTACCAACGTTATAATTCAAACAGATATTATTTTTCATATGAATACTAATATAAAAAATTAACGTAATAAAATTTAATGATAAAAAGATAACTGGAATATTAAAAGAGTTTAATTGATATGCACTGATAGTGTAAAATAGTTTTACATTGTTAATTAATAGAAATAGGGAAAAGTGAGAAATTATAGTGGATCCTTCATTATAATGGGTGATTGTTTATATGAGTTGGTATTTTATACTATTTCTATTGGCTGACAGTGTATGCGATAGAATGATAAAGAGCTTTCTTTTCAAAAAATTATTAGGCAGTTATGGTGACAAGACTATTATTATAAGCAAATTATGTGCACCATTTGTCTAATATTAAAGAGTGGAAATACCATTATAGGTTCCTATCAAAAAACCAAAAAACGATAAAAACAAAAAACAAAAATGGTGGAAATACTATTATAGGTTTGAAAAAGAGTGAGGCGGCTTCATTGCCAGCTCAGTATTGAACTTTCAAAATAACCATGCCCCGCATAAGAGGGAGATTGCAACATCTTGTTACGTACGTATGCGACTATTCGATCTAGTACTCTACAATATAGGATGAATGCAAAGCCAATCGTTTCAATTACTTGACTGCATTCAAGTGAACAAAAATGAGTGACGTTTGAAGTTTGATTATTTGTGGCTATTTTTAGTGGATAGGAACGTTTCCTTCATAATTAGCTGAATGACATAATGGACTTCTCATAGATACACGCCGTTTCTAATTCAAAGCCATCGATACTATTATGTACATATCTTGAAGAAATTGGATAGAATTCAAAATGAAGCCGTAAATTAGCATATAGTTCCATGGAGTGATTGACGGGGCGCTAAAAGTCTTTGGCATTTAGTTATCCAATTCATGCAAACTCTTCGCCACTTTGTGCCCATATATAGGTAGTAATTATGGAGAAAAAGATATCTATCAGTTCAGAGTGTTGAGAGTTGAGTTGGTCTATATTTTCATCTAATCAGTGAGTATGTTCTTTCCAAGAAGCAACACTGCCATGTCTGCCATATTGCTGCTTATTGGAGTATTATCTTCCACTCTTGTAGAATTTACAGGTTTTTACTCTCACTCACTATAAGGAATGATCCATTTTAAGTTCAAGTATAACATATCACGTGTAATGTTTACGTCTTCTATTTTCAGTTTTCACTTCAGCTTAGCACCAGATGAATATTTTTTACTTATTGTCATAAATATAAGTATGTACGAGGGTTCAATTTAGATTAACAATTTCAATCTGAGTCAGTTTTAATTGCTCTATACATGTTATATGCTTTCAAAATCACTCACTACTGGCTCAATATCAATATATCATGCAGCTGCACAATCCGTGGGTGTGTGTTATGGTGCAAATGGAAACAATTTACCAAGTAAGCAAGATGTGGTGAGCTTATACAAATCAAACAGAATTGGCAAAATCCGCATATACTATCCAGATGAAGGAGCCCTTCAAGCCCTCAAAGGTTCAAACATAGAAGTGATCCTTGGTGTTCCCAATGACCAACTTCAGTCCCTTACAAATGCTGGAGCAGCCAATGATTGGGTCAACAAGTATGTCAAAGCCTACCCTGATGTCAAATTCAAGTACATTGCAGTTGGCAATGAAGTTCACCCAGGTGATGGTGCAGCAGGATCTGTTCTCCCAGCACTACAAAACATTCAGAAAGCAATTTCTTCAGCCAATTTGCAAGGCCAAATCAAGGTCTCCACAGCAATAGACACCACTCTACTAGGCAACTCTTACCCACCAAAAGATGGTGTTTTCAGTAATAATGCACTTCCATATATAAGGCCTATTGTCAACTTCCTAGTAAGCAATGGAGCCCCACTTCTTGCAAATGTGTACCCATATTTTGCCTATGCTAATAACCAACAAAGCATTGGTCTTGACTATGCCTTGTTTACTAGACAAGGACCAAATGAGGTTGGATACCAAAACCTCTTTGATGCATTGTTGGATTCTCTCTATGCTGCTCTAGAGAAAGTAGGGGCACCTAATGTGAAGATTGTTGTGTCTGAGAGTGGATGGCCTTCTGAAGGTGGAGTTGGCGCCACTGTTCAAAATGCAGGAACCTACTATAAGAATTTGATTAACCATGCCAAGGGTGGGACTCCAAAGAGGCCTAATGGACCCATCGAGACTTACCTGTTTGCTATGTTTGATGAAAACCAGAAGCAAGGTCCAGAAATTGAGAGGCACTTTGGAATCTTCAGGCCTGATAAATCACCAAAATACCAACTCAGTTT
Source organism: Pterocarpus macrocarpus (assembly GCA_031439585.1). Taxonomy (NCBI): domain Eukaryota; kingdom Viridiplantae; phylum Streptophyta; class Magnoliopsida; order Fabales; family Fabaceae; genus Pterocarpus; species Pterocarpus macrocarpus. Next base: position 70,335,204 of record CM062522.1, read on the forward strand.
CAGCTGAAACGGTGATTATACTGATTATAAGCTCAATAAATGTCACCTAGAATAATGGTACCTCGTGCCTATGGTTTTACGCCAATAATGTGAATTGTACCTCTTGATGATGTTTCCAATAAATCCTTATCTATGAATAAATATTAATTATACAAGTTTTAATTCGTGAGATTTGTTCTTCGCTGTGAACATCAAAAGATACTGCTTATCATAAAAGACCAAGATAGATATTAATTTATCGAAGCTCTTTGCAAAGTTAATCTATAATGATACAGTGAATATTTTTAGTAAATAGTAATGCTATGGTGCCAAAATAAAAAGAGTAATGTTTATATATATGTATAATAATTTTTGCTGAGAAAGAGTACATAATGCCATTTGATAAAAAGAGTTTCCTTTTTAACAAAACCATTTATACGGCCGTCACAATTCCGTTCTTTTTCCTTTTTTTTTTTCAGCAATACAGGTACAAAGGGGAAAAAAAATTTACTCCGTGTTTTTTCAATTCAAATGTCATTCTACGAAATCACTTCAACATGATTTAATTGACTTATGTTATATATCTGCGAATTAGTCGAAGTTTCCACAAATTAGCATTACGTGAAATAAAAACAAAAATTCAACATATTTATTCCTTTAGAAAAGCTTCAAACTCCTAGATGGTAGAAATAAGAATTATCTCTTTTTAGTGTTAAAGAAAGAGTGATAGTTTAATAACTTTAAAAATTTTAAAAAAAATCCTAATGTAATTAAAAAAATCCTAATGTATCAAAATAAAGTAGCAATTAAAAAAAAAACAAAAGAATTGTGGCAGTGTGATTTAATAAAATCTATAATGATGAATTTTTTTAGTAGTTTATAAAAGATATAAAATATTATAAGTATATGTGGACTGGTTGTTCTGAATTTCTATGCGTGAATGAGACAGGGGCTTGCCCAACCCTTTCTATCATTCATTTGTTATGTTAAAACAAGCTAGTAACTATCATCCAGTATAGAGAATTGATGGATGGAAGTATTAGATGGAGTGCTTGTTATTAAGCCAGAAGTTATAACTATTAATAAGGATATAATTTTGTGTGGGTTGAACTGAAAAAATTGAAATAAAAAATAAAATTAACTCAATTTAGCTTAACCCGATTTGACCCAACTCGAATAGTCAACTTGCTTTGAGCTAAGCCAACCCGATGGCTTAAAGACCTCTTTGGATTTTTAAATTTTTTTGTATAACTAGCTTCAATTATAAGTTATTATTACTTGAATTTAGATTATTTGGTCCATTTCTTCACTTAAAGAAAATTTAAATTATAAAAAATATGTTGACAAAAAATAAATATAATAAAAAATATCACTTCATTTTTGCATCGAATAAAACTATCAAGTCTAAATATTGAAAAAAAAAAGTATACCTTTGTCCATTAAATTTTCACATTGACCATAAAATAATAATAAAATTATCCTTTTATCTTTAAATTTATTTTTTTTCAATTGTGTCTAAAATATATTTATTATATTTAAAAAATTAGTTAACTGACTCGATATTTAACTCGCAACCCAAATAAAATTGGGTTGGACTAACATTTTATTAGTATGAAACTAATTTAATCTAATCAAACTGGACCCAAAAATGGCATGCCCAATTTGAAGGCATAACTATTATCAAATGTTATGATTTGGTTTGACTCTAATCCCACCTAGCTTTCTCAAGACAAAGTGCTAGCCCATGCCCAAGAGAAGCATTGAACTAACAGCCTAGAACTTCCTTCTCTTTTTCCCCATTGTTTTCCAGCAGAATTGTCAAAATTAACGTTTTGCTAGAGAGTTGATGGAATGGAAAGCATTTCGCAATAATTTACATCGTTTCAAACTTTAAAGGATATTTTTGTGTAAATTCAGTTTTTATTTGTTTTATAAATTTAATAATTTAGATTTATTTTTTAATAAGATTTGACATTTTCGTACAAAATTTATTGCATAAAATAAAGAAATCTAAATAATCAAATCCACAAAATATATAAAATCAATGTAATTAGACGATTAATATTGTAGGCAACTGAATTGGATTGAACCTTCAGCATACCAACTTTTTACTTTTGCATATAGATTGTGTTTGAATAAATTTATTTCTTGTTTAAAATAGCTTATAATTAAAAAATTATTAATTTTTTTTGAAAAAAATTGTCAAACTCATTGGGGTTTTCAACAGGTCTATTTTTTTATGGTACACTTGTTTGTCCGGTTCTTTAATATCATGACCCTTTCGTAATTCTCATGTAAACATTATTAATAAGAAAGGAAAAACTGGGCTCTACAAAGAGGAAAAAAAAATTAAATAATGCAAGTTGGGCATTAAAATTATATATATATATATATATATATATATATATATATATATATATATATATATATATATATATATCAAATTAATCAGCCATGGTCTTCCTTTGGTTTTCCACCATTTAACTAGCTACCCTCGTCTAGGCTGCATGAAGATATTAGCTAAGGACTCCATAGGCATTTTAACTAAAATTAATGGTTTATTTTAGCCGCCACTAATATTTAAAAAGAAGTGTTAAAAGTGGACGATAATAGAGAGGCATGCGAGAGTATCTGTAAGATATTCGTAGGAAAAGTGCAAAACAAGTGGGCTATAAACTTCCGAGTTCAGACAATTGCAAATTGGCATGAATCCAGATGAGACATAATTAGTTGGCATAGACTTAGCAAATAAAACAGGTTGTTGTGAATGTTTTCTTCACGTTAGGCTGATTTAACGTGCAGACTGGGCTTCAATCAGCAGCAATTAATAATATTGACCATTTGTATGATCAGGCCATCAATTAATCTTGTATGCGTCTGCGACCAGAAAAAATTGTTAGACTTAAAAATAAAATAAAATCATGAACTTCCATGGAGCGATTGACGGGGCTAAAAGTCTTATAGGCATTGGAGTTGTACCTTATTGCATGCAAGATATTCGCATCTTTATGCATATAAATACGTGTTAGCCGGTGGTGTAAAACACATCGGAGTTGAGTGTTAAAGAGTTTGGTTTACATTTTGGCGTAGCCGACGTATTCTTCAAACGCAACACTGCAATGTCTCCCATATTGCTGCTTGTTGGAATTTTATCATCCATTGGACTAGAATTTGCAGGTCTATAACTCTCTCCCTCTCTAACAAATCACAATTGTACACTTTTTTTTTCTGTTACTTTTCTTTATAGGAAAATGTTTTTGTTTTACTTATATTATATATATATTATATAAATGCCGTGTATTAGTAAAAAATGTACATAATACGCATATAACAAGATAAAATAAATATATTATATATTTCTATAAAAAATTGTATTTACTATTTAGGATATGTCTGAATGTGGTGTAAAAGTAAGGGGACGAAATTGTCATGAATAAGCGTTCCATGAATAATTATATATAATTATGTAGATAGACAAATAATATTATAGACAAATAATATTTTCTGTTTTTATACACCAATAAAAGATCCATGTTATGGCCAGGTCAGAAAGTAATGACTCACGACTAATAACAAGTTCTTTGGCATATATTTGTGTAACTTATTATTATCATTATTATTATCGTGTTGTCTTGCTGTATATTTTAAATTATTTCTATTGTTTTCCATTACATTATTAATATGCTTAGATGCTTTCTTTCAGCACCTTGATCAAAAGGTTACAATCATATAGTTTTTATTTTATTCGATTGAAATCTTAATAATGTAAATATTGTTTAACTTTTCTAGATCCGCTCACACAAAATAATTTTGTCACAATTTCTACTCCATTCAACCACACCAGAGCTGAAGGGATATTCGGCAAGAAAAAGTGCAAAATTTTTCAAATCTCCTTTAAATTTTACTATGTAACCTTGAAAACAAACCTTTTATTGCAATTCCTTCTTCTTATTCTGAATTATTATATATCGCTAAGGACATGCATACTTGTATCGTATTTTTTTTCAAACTGCCATAATATTTATCCTCCCAGAATAATCACTTACTTTTAGTTTAATATAATGCAGCTGCACAACCCATAGGGGTCTGTTATGGAATGATTGCTGGCAATCTACCATCAAAGCAAGAAGTTATTGATTTATATAAAGCAAATGGTATTGGCAAAATGCGTATATACTATCCAGATGATGAAGCCTTTCAAGCCCTTAGAGGTTCAAACATAGAGTTGATCCTCGATGTGGCTAAGGAATCCCTTTCATCTCTTACTGATGCTGGTGCTGCCACAGATTGGGTCAATAAGAATGTGATCCAATACTCACAAGACATCAAATTTAAGTACATTGCTGTTGGAAATGAAATTCACCCAGGTGACACTGAAGCACAATACATTGTACCTGCCATGCAAAACATTCAGAATGCACTTTCATCAGCCAATTTACAAGGCCAAATCAAGGTTTCCACAGCAATAGACTCTAGTCTGATTGGAAAATCCTACCCACCCAATGAAGGGGTTTTCAGTGACGAGGCAAAGCAATATATGCAACAAATTACTAGCTTCCTAGTGAACAATGGGTCACCACTTCTTGCCAATATTTATCCCTACTTTGCTTATGCTAATGATCAACAAAACATTCCTCTCGCCTATGCTCTTTTTACTCAACAAGGAAACAACGATGTTGGGTACCAAAACCTCTTTGATGCTATGTTGGATTCTACATATGCTGCTCTTGAGAACATAGGAGCATCCAATGTGCAGATAGTTGTATCTGAGAGTGGGTGGCCATCTGAAGGTGGAGATGGAGCCACAACTGAAAATGCAGCCACTTACTACAGTAATTTGATTAGTCATGTTAAGAGTGGGACTCCAAAGAGGCCTGGTGGACCTATAGAGACTTACTTGTTTTCCATGTTTGATGAAAACCAGAAAACAGGTGCAGAAACTGAGCGACATTTTGGTCTCTTCAGACCAGACAAATCAGCTAAATACCAACTCAGTTTCAATTAAAATTTATAAGTAAATGTGCCTACTCTTA